>JAQISU010000375.1:2880000-3522500 GCA_029339505.1 Unio delphinus
GGGAATTTGGCTATAGTAACAATACTACAACTGATGTAGTATTAATACTACAAAGCTATCCCCACCAAACCCATGTAGTAACATTACCCTTTGTTCAGGCACTAATTTTATGATCTCTAAAACCTGATGTAGTAAGAATACTACAACTGATGTAGTATTAATACTACAAAGCTATCCCCCCAAACCCATGTAGAAACATTACCCTATGTTCAGGCACTAACTTTATGATCTCCAAAACCTGATGTAGTAACAATACTACAACTGATGTAGTATTAATACTACAAAGCTATCCCCCCAAACCCATGTAGTAACATTACCCTATGTTCAGGCACTAATTTTATGATCTCTAAAATCTGATGTTGTAACAATACTACAAGTGATGTAGTATTAATACTACAAAGCTATCCCCACCAAAACCCATGTAGTAACATTACGCTATGTTCAGGCACTAATTTTATGATCTCTAAAACCTGATGTAGTAACAATACTACAACTGATGTAGTATTAATACTACAAAGCTATCCCCCCAAACCCATGTAGTAACATTACCCTATGTTCAAGCACTAATTTTATGATCTCCAAAACCTGATGTAGTAACAATACTACAACTGATGTAGTATTAATACTACAAAGCTATCCCCCCCAAACCCATGTAGTAACATTACCCTATGTTCAGGCACTAATTTTATGATCTCCAAAACCTGACGTAGTAACAATACTACAACTGATGTAGTATTAATACTACAAAGCTATCCCCCCCAACCCATGTAGTAAGATTACACTATGTTCAGGCACTAAGTTTATGATCTCCAAAACCTGATGTAGTAACAATACTACAACTGATGTAGTATTAATACTACAAAGCTATCCCCCCAAACCCTTGTGGTAACATTACCCTATGTTCAGGCATTAATTTTATGATCTCCAAAACCTGATGTAGTAACAATACTACAACTGATGTAGTATTAATACTACAAAGCTCTCCCCCCAAACCCTTGTAGTAACATTACTCTATGTGCAGGCACTAATTTTATGATCTCTAAAACTTGATGTAGTAGCAATACTACAACTGATGTAGTATTAATACTTCAAAGCTATCTCCCCAAACCCATGTAGAAACATTACCATATGTTCAGGCACTAATTTTATGATCTCCAAAACCTGATGTAGTAACAATACTTCAACTGATGTAGTATTAATACTTCAAAGCTATCCCCCCAAACCCTTGTAGTAACATTACCCTATGTTCAGGCATTAATTTTATGATCTCCAAAACCTGATGTAGTAACAATACTACAACTGATGTAGTATTAATACTACAAAGCTCTCCCTCCAAACCCTTGTAGTAACATTACTCTATGTGCAGGCACTAATTTTATGATCTCCAAAACTTGATGTAGTAGCAATACTACAACTGATGTAGTATTAATACTACAAAGCTATCCCCCCCAAACCCATGTAGTAACATTACCCTATGTTCAGGCAATAATTTTTTTATCTCCAAAATCTGATGTAGTAACAATACTACAACTGATGTAGTAGCAATACTACATAATTTACTGACAATATGGAGATTAATATGGATGAAACTCTAGTGCACTTTGATCTTGATGGACTGATGATAAAATGGGGGTTAAATGTGTGAGAATTAGCATGACTGGTGCAGATTGATAAAAAAATCTGATTTTGGTCCTTACAGTTCCACTTCAAGATGTGTTGCCTTCAACAATAATTATTCACGACATGAGAAAGGTTAACAAATATTCATGCACCGAAATAATGGATCATACATGTGCAGGAGAAGGGTTGTGTAGATGAAATGATGATGCAGTGGACTAGAGAGTTTAATCTCAATTGCACAGTTTTATATTTTTTACAATAACATTAAAGTTGCAGTGTGTTTTTCGACAAATAATTTTGGAATGATTTATAAGTTGTCCCAAAACTTACTACTAAAAAAACACGATGTGCTCCAGAACATACAGTGCACAAAGAAATTACTTCAAAAATTAATTTATGGTGTCCTAACATATATGGTAAATACAGTAATACTGCTACAGAGATGAAGTTTACTGATATGCATTAATGTTTTTAGTTAATGTGATAATTTTACTATATTGTTACTCCTGACAGCCTTGTTGTAATGATGTTATTTGATAATAATTCTTTACTACTTTGTTATATCAAAACTCTTGCAGTAATATCACCATATTTGTAAGGTCAGTCTTGAGTACCATTGTTTTAATCTGCAAAACCATTAGTAGGTATTATTACTATAAAGCTGAAGTTTAAACCCATGCCATAATGCTACTTGCTGCATTTCTACATTGATAAACTTGAAATCCTTTTGTAATAATGCTGTTCCAAGGAGACTGCATTGTTCTGAAGCTCTCATCACCAAGCCTGGTTTAATAGTATGGCCAGTAATAATACAGTCTAGATGAAATTGTTGAAGGTGCTATTTATACAAGATATTCAGTATATTGAAGTACTTGTACACAATATTTTAATCATCATAAAATATAGATATTTTCAACACTAATGTAAGGCACAATTTCTTTCTCATTTAATAGAATTAAAATGTCAGTAGCATCTCTTGCTGTTATTTCTGGTAGTTCTTCCATATAAGGCAGATATTTGGTAATTCTTTCATTAGGAGATTGTTTGAGTTTCATATAAATTCTGTTCTGCTCTTCCATTGATCTCTTTTCAACATATAGCCTACACAGAGAGTCATTGTCTCCACTGATACAGTGTTTTCCTTATCAATTTTCTGAAAAGATAAAATAGTTTATTTGAAAACATTGCAGACACTAGCATGGAAATTTTGTTAATACTACTTTGATCCACCAAACGCATCTCATACAAGTATTCTAACCATATACTATCAATATCTGAGTCAATGATCTTCAATAATTTAAAATTCCCGTTATTATATTTAGCTTAACTACTACAGATATTGCAATATTTGCTTATATTATTAAAATAAAACACATTTAACATGTTTAATCATAGAAAAGCTACTTAGGTCATATCTCTAGGAAGTAGTTTCAATTATGTTTGCTTCTGATTTGAAATGGTAGTTGGTGGGGAGCAATAATATTACCATCAGCATTCAGATTTATTTTACTTAATTTTTCATATTAATATTCCAGGCATAACTATTACGTTTCTTTTGTACTTATATTGGTGCATCTTCTACTAGATATACATACTTGTTTCACAACTGGGCATACTTGTCACAATCTTCTTTTTACCTTTTCTCCGCTTGTGTTTTTAATGAGAAGTAGGATATTGAAGAATCATATAAAATAATGTAATTGCTAACTCCTACATCTGAGAAAAAAATGGTAGATATTACAATTAATTACAAGCAGAAAATATAGAATCCACAAATACATTGGATTTATTTTAAGGTTTATAAATATTTTGTGGTATAACATTTAAGATGCTACATACCTTGGTCCTTTCAGTAAATGATGGGTTTTCCATCTGGCTATCCTGGAAGCAACTGTTTGAATCTGCTGGTTTTGTAGACATTATTGATGATCCAAATGCATCAACATCATCTTTCTTTGTCATGTTATCATCTTGAAAAGTGATGGCTTCCTCTGCAACTGATATATCTGAAGCATCGTGACTTTTTGACTGATCTTCTTTCAAAGAACTTCCCAATTTGTCAATAAGTGATGTACCCAGAACTTCAATACTTTTGGATATATCATTATCCTGCCATAAATTATTGTCCATTAATGAGGTTCCTAAAGCATTATCATAATTTTTTTCCATAGAATTGCCAAGTTCATCAAAGGCAAAGTCTGTTTCACTGGCCATTTCAGCTTTATATGGCAATTCATTCAAGGATATAATTCAGGCAGCTTGTAATACTATCACCTTTAATAAGCCATATGTTTGCTTTTACTGCTAGATATTAACAGTTATAATACAAAGCATTCGCATTACATGAACAACATCTAGCATAGCTAATGTTAGTGATTGGACTCTCTCCAGTCAAAACATTTCTACATTAATTAGAGAGCCATTGGGATCCTATTCAATGCCCAACAGGTGCTGATATTTAGTTTAATACTCCAACCATCAGATCTCAGACACTAGCAAATTTTACAATTATAGTCCAACAACCCCCCCCTCCCCTGCATCTTGCTATGTCAGTCAAAAGAACTGCACTGCCATTCTCTGCAACTGATATCAACAGCTGTCAACTTTGATCTTTTCACACAAGGGATTTGTCCCTCTATTTGAAGTAATTATAAAATAACTTTACCAAACCCCAGGTTTCTCCATAATACAAGTGGGGGGTGGGATATTATGCTTTCCTTCATTCTTGAAACAATCAATTTCCTTGCATGCATTCTGATTAAAGTATATTTAAAGGTGGTATACTTATTACAATGGATGCAGACAGAAATAGGCTTGCATTTTTGTCCTACAGAATAATGATTACATCATATGGACAAGAACTTTGAGTATGTATGTATGTATGTATGTATGTATGTATGTATGTATGTATGTATGTATGTATTGTTACATGTTTAGGCTCGAATAAACAGTAACACAGAAAAAGTGAAAACAAAAAGCTTTGTATAAGTTAACAAATAATTTATATCCGTGGAAAAATTCTGTAAAAATGAAAAAATAAGAACTTACAGTTTCAAGAATCAAATCCAAAAATAATCCAAGAATAATCCATGAATTAAATTACAAAAGTCCTAATAACAAAATGTTCTAAGGAATTCAAGTTCGAGTCCTGATGGAAAATCCGTGATGGATGACGATGACATATGCTGTAGTCTGTACAGTGTGGTCATTTACAGTTCCGGTGTTTGAAATCCGAATAAAATTTGTAAGCAATGTCTTTCCAAAAATTCTATATGAGCACTCTTCAAATATTTCCAGAGAAAAAGAATTAATCCTTTTGAAATCCAAATGATCTGAAGATAATTATAAGTCAAAATCTGGCTAAAACAAAAGAAAACAACTTGATTCCAAGTGTAAAAGCCAGAAACTGAGAATATTTCTCTAAAACAAAGGTTATATCGTATTCTAAGATGCAGTTTTGAAAATCACCCAAGTTGCGAAATCAGAAGAGGGAGGACGCGTGATCGTGTTTACATATAAAACATGTACACAGAATATGGCCTTGATTAGACGAATGATTTTACTCCAAGAATAAACAAAATTGTTTACATCTTAAATCATGTAGTCCCATCATGACCTTCACAACAACCAATCATTTTAAAATAAAAATAGAACTTATTTACGTGGCCGCTACCAATTTTGAATCAAGGTCAGGATACAGGCCTACACCTGGTGTTTACAAAAAGAATGATTCAGGTCAACCGATTTTCTGGAAAAATATCATCTTCAGTGAATAAATTTATATTATAATAGCATGTAACAGATTAAAAAATTGAAAACTGACAAACAATTAAATTAAAATATATATTAAATCAGATATACATATATACATAGCAAAATGAATGTATGTATGTATGTATGTATGTATGTATGTATGTATGTATGTATGTATGTATGTATGTATGTATGAGTTTAATTTGCTAATAATTGTAACTGATGATATAAGCCACTCTTCAGATTTGCGCAAATTCATGTGGGTGCTCTTAGATCTAATTGAGCTTAATTTAATTTTACTTTTTTTTTTGAAACATCTTCCAAGCTCAATATCAAGCTCTAATAGTCTGGGTTGGTTTATAAAACTATTATACACATATGTAGACCATCTCCAATAATATCCTAAACTTCTAAGCCTAGAGACTTGAACAGTTTGGAGGACATGTGCAATATTATTAATAAATCAACCCATCCATGTATCTAGGATCGTATAATCCCTAAATTTTCATCAAAATACTCAAGGGAACAAGTAGATTTACTTTCTGTTTTTTGGGGGAAAACAGTAACATTTCCAAGTCTGGACATAGTTATATTTATTCAATCAGAAACTACTCTTGGTTTTACATCTTAATGAATCTCTCTCTCTCTCTCTCTCTCTCTCTCTCTCTCTCTCTCTCTCTCTCTCTCTCTCTCTCTCATAATTAAGAAATATATTTCAACTAGAGTGGTTTTTCACACACTCCTGCTGGGGAACTAGTGATGTTTTTGTGACCACTGCCCCCCCCCCAAAAAAAAAAATTGCTAACCTAGCCTGCCCTTCTGTTAAGCAAATTACCCTGTAGGAAATAAAAATATCTACAACCCTTCTCTCTCTCTCTCTCTCTCTCTCTCTCTCTCTCTCTCTCTCTCTCTCTCTCTCTCTCTCATAATTAAGAAATATATTTCAACTAGAGTGGTTTTTCACACACTCCTGCTGGGGAACTAGTGATGTTTTTGTGACCATTGCCCCCCCCCAAAAAAAAAAATTGCTAACCTAGCCTGCCCTTCTGTTAAGCAAATTACCCTGTAGGAAATACAAATATCTACAACCCTTCTCTCTCTCTCTCTCTCTCTCTCTCTCTCTCTCTCTCATAATTAAGAAATATATTTCAACTAGAGTGGTTTTTCACACACTCCTGCTGGGGAACTAGTGATGTTTTTGTGACCACTGCACTCCCCCCCCCCCCAAAAAAAAAAAATAATTGCTAACCTAGCCTGCCCTTCTGTTAAGCAAATTACCCTGTAGGAAATAAAAATATCTACAACCCTTCTCTCTCTCTCTCTCTCTCTCTCTCTCTCTCTCTCTCTCATAATTAAGAAATATATTTCAACTAGAGTGGTTTTTCACACACTCCTGCTGGGGAACTAGTGATGTTTTTGTGACCATTGCCCCCCCCCCCAAAAAAAAAAAAAAAATTGCTAACCTAGCCTGCCCTTCTGTTAAGCAAATTACCCTGTAGGAAATAAAAATATCTACAACCCTTCTTTCTCTCTCTCTCTCTCTCTCTCTCTCTCTCTCTCTCTCTCTCTCTCTCTCTCTCTCTCTCTCTCTCTCTTCTGTTTACATTATTTGTTTGGTCAGATATTTAAGAATTTATAAAGGCCTAATTGGTTGTTAACACCTGCTGTGCATCTAACTGTGTTTTACTACCATCACCAGCTTGCTAAACAAGTATGGGCTCACAATTAGCAAATTCCTCAGTAAGGAGAGTGCATGGATCAGATGTTTACAGTGATAGCTTGGTGTATGCTCTTCATCTTTAATCTGAAATACACTAATCCATTTGCTCTCTTCTACAGATATAATTATCTAAATATATTGAAACACAATAGCATTATCTGACCATGATTTCTTATAAGTGTCTATGTTGTTACTGCTGGAAAACAATTTGTTGCACATAGATGACATAATAATAATAATAATAATAATAATAATAATAATAATAATAATAATAATCCCTTTTGATAACTGTTGTTGAACAATTTGCTGCCAATGATGAGTTTATATTTATTTAAAAATAAGCTAATCATGTGAAAATGTTAGGAGGTGACTGCTAATTGAGGTAAGAATTTTTGTAATCAAAAGATCAACATCCAAAAAGTTGTTGTTGTTGTTATTGTGGGGTTTAACACCATTTTTCAGCACACGATAGGCTATGCATGGAGGCCAGTATTAATGGTGGAGGAATAACCTGGGAAAACCCTGGGGAGAACCACCGATGATAAGCTACTTGCAAGCTTTCTAACATACCCCCATTGGCCGAATCCTAGACTCAAACCCATGCAGACAGAGATGAGATGGCAACGGAGGGCGCATTAGACCACTCGGCCACTCGGGGCCCCTCCAAAAAGTTAAAAGAAGGTACGAAAGCATTTCAAAGACTGCTGTAATATCCTGGTGATCTAAATAATTTATTTATGTATATAATTTTATGATTCTTAGTTGAAATTTTTTTTGCCATCACACTAAAGTGGATTTGGAACGGGCATACTGATATATGGATATAAGGACATAAATTTCCTGAAGGACACAAGCAAAATTTTTTTTAAAAATGCACAAGGAAGATTTTTAAGGACTTAAACTATGTGATAAAGGAAGATATAATGAAAGCAACACATGACTTCATGGTAAAAGTAAAACATGAATCTTTGGATACTGTTGTTTTTGTAATAGAAGAATATTGGGAAAAATGAATAATGAAAAACCTCAGATTCTGGATGAGATCAAACCTCTCAATACTAAAAGACCACTGACCAAGTATGTAAGCAAAACTTATAAATATAACTTTTTTAAAATTTAATATTTGGAAGTGTTCCTTTCCTACAATGTTCGTCTTATGTTCGATATTTAACTTAATTAAATTGTTTGTAAAATAACTTTTTTCCTATCTAACCGCTAGTGGTTAGAGCATCCACCTCGGATGAATGAGGTTGCGGGTTTGAACCCTGGCCGAGTCATACCAAACACTTCTAACAATGGTACTAACAGCTATCTCGCACTCTGCATTATGAGGTTAGTGTTAGGATTGGTCAGCCTATTGTCAGGATCATGTGACTGGGTGGGACATCAAGCTACATGTCTGCGGCTTGATACCCCAGTGCTATACATCACTATAAACTGCTACACTTCAGACATCATAGCGATATTACTGAATTTTTTTAAAACTATGTTAAAAATCCAAAATCACACACACTTGCACATTTAGCCTTCTTTCCATCTTGACAAGGAAGATAACTATTGGTAACCATGCAAAACTGTACAGGATGTTTCCAAATTACCTATTTTTAGCAATTATTTTTTAGTATAACTGGAGTTCTAGCTTGTGTACTTACAAGGAGAGTTAGAAAACCAAATCATCTAAAGGCTTACTGCCAGGTTGGAGAGCATCTAAAATTCACATCTTTGATGTGGATCATGTAGTACGAAAACTGGTCTTAGGGTGCAAGGGACAGTTTGTATGATCAAATTTAATGTTGCATACATCTGTCAAATAAATTTTTTAAACAATAAACAATACACGAGGTCAAAAAGGTCCATGATTTTGGATAGGCTTAATAAAGCAAAACATAAGAATATCACTCATTTGGCCTAATCAGTCAATGGAAGTTCACAGAATAAAAAGTTGTTGCACCCCAACCCAAAATTTTTACATGCATTTTTCATGTTCGAAGGCCTGCCAGTTTTGAGAGCACATGATGCTCACAGTGCAAACACTAGCCCATTCCCTAGGTAATAATGCGCAAAACATTGTCTACTTAATAGTTAGATGTAAGTCAAAATATTTGTCATCCATGCAGTTTTGAGATATTCTACTTGCCTTGAACCAACATGTATGTTGCTATAACTAGCTAGCTCTGCTTCCTAGCGGACTATTGGTATTTCATTGGCTACATACTGTGCAGACATTATATGAGGTGTACATGCCTCACATCAATTTCAGGAATAATACAAACCTAAAAGACCTAATTAAAAAATATATCCATATCTTTAATTATAATATCTAAACAAAAGTCACGCCATAGCATTAAGTTAAGAAATTTTCCATCTACAATATCTTGTGGGTGGTGTTGGGGGTTGGTGAAGGGTATCCATTGGAAAGCCAAAAGCAAAGCTAATACCATATGAACAGCAATAAAGCAGACTACACAGGCTGCATCATTTTGATTGCTGTAGATATTTTAGATAAAAAGTAAACATAAAAAGCAAAGTTAAAAGATAAGTGACAAAACAATAGTCACAACAATACTCTTATTAAATTACAGGGCATTGGTTTTACCATTTTAAAAATATTTCTGCAACATTTAAGATAGTTCTCTTAACAACATTGACAATTTGTGTTTTAGATATCACCTGTCACTTTGTTTACTTCTTATCTTTCCTCTTTTCTCATTATCTTATTGACAGTATGAATCTTTGTTTTATATGTAAAAATAGAATAACAAATCAAATGTTCACTATTGCAGTTTTGGAGAAGAATGTCTCTGCAAGTACTAGAAGTAAAGTGCTTAGCAATGTCAAATATCATTGATTTTAAAATATGGAAAATGGATGAATTCTTGAGAAATGCCTTCATGGGTTTGGGGACACCAGTTAAAAGAAGGGATGGCAAGAAAAATAAGTTAATACTTAATATATCTATTGCAAGATTCGCATATTATAAAACAATGGGAGACATATATTAGATCATGTTGGGGTTATGAATGTATCTTCAATTCTGTTGCATCCAATTCAGGGAAATAATTTGAATAATTTTTTTTACTGAACAATAACTTTCAGTTTGCAATACACAGAGTAAAAGCAGATGTAAATGGCAACAAGATAGTTTTAAAATATTTCAGCTCAGAATCACAGGTATACACTTATAAACAAATAACAATATAGTTTCACAGTATGCAGATGACACCACTCTTACCCTGGATGACTTTAAGAAATCCTTGAAGTGAACACTAGATGTTATCTGCTAATATTGTAAATTTTTAGGACTCTGTATAAATAGTGAAAAAAAACAATGTGTATGTATATAATCAATGCAGTGAAAAACTACCTAAACTGGTTTTCTTCTTACTTAACCGATAGAGTGCAAAATATTTTTTTTAATGAACAGCTTTCTGAAAGTTAAAAATATTAAATGTGGAGCACCACAAGGCTCTCTCATTGGACCTCTCTTATTCATTCTATTTATCAACGATTTACCTCTTAAGATTGGAACTACAAGTTCTTCCATTGACCTCTATGCAGATGATACTACACTGTCTGAGACTGGTAAAACCAAAACAGTACTTGAAAATAACTTACAAGATGCTCTCAACAGACTTCAGGTATGGTGCAAGGAAAATAGTATGATTATGAATGCAGAAAAACAAAAGCCCTACTAGTTACAACACAACAAAACCGAGCAAGCTAGATGGTGACAAACTCCAGGTTCTATTTGACAATGTGAGCCTAAATATGACCTATCAAAATATAATTCTTGGTGTATTCATAGGTAACAATCTTACTTGGTCTATTCACATTAAACACATTTTAAAAAGGTTAATTCTTATCTTTGGCTACTGAGGAAAATCAAAACATACATTCCTCTTCAATATAGGGTCATCTTTTATAAAAGTTATATTCAGCCATATCTGGACTACTTTAATGTAATTTGGGGTAATACCTCTAATTCAAACATAACATCACTTTTAAGAGGGCATGCCATTTAATTCTAGATCAATGTATAGACAATTTTCAGGATGCAATAAAATAATATAAAGTTTTTGAAAATACATGAAAGAATATTTTGAGAAAGGCCAAATTGATGTATAAAGTCTTCAGAAAAGCCATTCCTGTCTATCTAAGCAATATCTTTCACCAAAAGAGATGCTGATGGTGCTCCAGATTTAAGCTCCATAAGAAGAAAAAATTACATTATACCAAGGCCAAAGAAGGAATTGTTTAAAAAAAAGTTTTCAATATACTGGTCCACTGGTATAGAACAACATTCCCAGTGACATAAGGCTAGCTCCAAGCATTTCTTCTTTTCATAATCAATGTCTTAAATGGATGAAATCTTTAAAAAAATTTACAGTTCTAGTACCCAAAAATATACTGCCTGCTTTTCTGTAATTTTGCATCATTTTCATAGCTGAGTTTTTCAACGCAGTATGATATTTTATGTTTCTTATATGTTTATGTTTTTACAGATGCCTGTGCATGTGTTCCGGGCTTGATACTTTGAATTTTACAATTACTTAATTATTTAGTGTCAAGCCAAACTTTTCACATCATGTTGCATATACTGTATATATTGTACATAGCAGAAAGAAGGCCTCAAGATAGATTAGTTCTGTAACTAACTGAGTTACCTTCTCTAAATAAAGTCTTTATTATATAAAATATAACTGGAAGTACAATAAGGTACTGTGAAGAATATCATTTAGATTGGAATACATCTTTTTTATGTATGTAGGTACATGTGTTACATTCTCTATAGAGTTAGATGATATGGTCAGCTTAATTATGAAAGCAAATTTAGCGAAGTTAAATAATTACTTTTACAGTTGTCGGTATTGCCATGTTTATTTAATGCTTTTGTTGAAAGGAAAAGAAACACGTAGCAGTTGTATATACACATCAGTAAAGTAGAGTAATTTCAAAGGTAATAATGCAGTAAATTTTTAAAGTGCTATTTGTCTCATAGGAGATTGGTAATAAGAGTAAATAATCATTTAAAATAGTAACAAAATGCAAATATTGACAACAGTATAAAACTTGTAATAACAAGCAAATGTTGAATCTAGTGATAACATGCATATATGTGTATATGTCTAAGTATTTGTGTTTATATATATGTGTGTATACTAAATATGTGTACATGTAAAAAAATGCTTACAATAAATATATGTTCTTTTTTCTACTCGCACTCTATTCTTTTATTTGCACTCTCTCTCCTTAAGAGACTGCTGACATATTTGTCTCCCTCTTTCTTTTTCTCTCTGTAAAGTAGCCAATATTAAGTTCTGTATTGGGCTTAGAATATAATGCTAAATAGTAGTGTTAACCAATATTCCCTATAAAGTAATTTGCTTATAATGAATTATGAGGTAGTCAGTCAGATGGTTCCCTTAACCACTGCTGCCTATGTTTAAGGAATAATAAAAAAAATGTCCCATTCTACTATGGCAGTGGTGTCATAAAAAATGTTAACATGAAATAAGTGCAATTTCTCAACATTAATAATATTTCTGTTTTCCAAAATTGTTCTGTTAGAATTGTTTGCATTTAAAGTTGTATCACATTTGTGCAAATCAACCTTCACTGATGCATACAACACATGATCAAAACATTGTAATGCCAAAAGTTACCTACTATTTATTTGGTTATTTGATCTGATGCACATAAACTTATTTTTACTTAAGTTATTCTTTACCAGTAATGTTTCTTTTTTATTGTCATATTAATGTATTTTTATTGGGATCCTATTTTTGCTAACATGGATATATCCTAAGCCCAATTTGCAAACATGTTGAAATTATTTTAATATTATGTACTTTAATGTACACAGTCTAAGACATAACAGTGATTTGATACACAGAGAAAGCTTAGTTGGCACAGTGTAGGACTATAATCCAAGATATTCAGGTTTGATACTGGCCTATGCCTGCCTGGGTTGCCTGTCTTGGTGTGTCCTTGGGAAAATTACTTAGCTCCAATTTCCTCAGCATGATTTAGCCAATAATGTGTTGAAAGTCCCATAAAAAGCACAAGAACATTGATACTGGGAAATGTATATATAATGATTACTAAGCACTTCAACACTTCAAATACTTTGCTAACCAGCTCAGTTAGATGCACAAATAAATTTTGGGTTTATAAAATAATTAATTTCTTTTTCTTAATCTGCGGGTGTGGGAGTGCTAGGGTCAGCAACAAAAAACAGATTGTCGGCCGACCAGAAACACATATTTTGTTTTTTTATGACTAATGTAGTGATTTTTGCTGAGATGTGGCTTAAGCATAGTATTCTAAATGATGAAATACATGAAGGAAAGGTTACACTTGAGTGTGAATCAAGTATTAAAAAAAACCATTCATACTGTTCTACAGTGTGACTTGGACATTTCTGACCTTGAATGTTTATAGATAGAACTAAACAATACAGGTAAGAAGGTAGTAGCTGCAGGAATATAAAGATCACCCAATTATAACAGCTGTTTAGGAGCAACTTTAATTTAGTATAGAGATAGCCCAATCCACTATACTTAGCCATTTCATTTCTGTCGATTTTATCTGAAAATTTTCTCCTTCCTAAATAAAAGAAAATCACTGTTTTGAAACCTAAACTCAGCTAATGTGTAAGGACATAGAAATGGTCCCAAATTTAGTTGGTCACATTGAATTCATAGAAGACTGAATTAAATCCAATACAATATCATGAAATGGGTACTCAAACTAACCAAATATTAATACATGGCTGAAACAAACTTGCAAAGAATTACTAAATATGTTCATTTGGGTTATTTTTGTTAGTGATTCCTCATAGTACGAACATACTCAATATATTCCTGATAAAACCTGCAAGGAAGTTTAAAACTTGATTGTCCTTGGAAAAGTGTACACAATGGTTATATTTTATCAAGTTTTGGCTGAAATTCAGTCTCAGTTTGATGAACTTAGGATTTAATGGACACGATGATTTCTGTATTAATATACAGATATTCAAATCTATTTAAAGCATAATAAAGATGGTTTTCCTTAGAAGATATGGAGCTATGAATATGTGATATTGCCACTGATTTTCTTGTTTCAGTTTTTCTTTTCGTTTTTATTCAAGAATGTTTCACAGAGCATACATTCAATGAATTTTGTAATTTTCATATATAAATGATAGCTATTAAAGAATGAGTCACATTGCACCAAGAGTAACAGTCACTTTGCAGTAAAAAGTGAGAGTCACATTGCACCAAGAGTGACAGTCATATTGCAGTAAAGAGTGACAGTCACATTGCACCAAGATTAACAGTCACTTTGCAGTAAATAGTGACAGTCAAATTGCACCAAGAGCAAAAGTCACATTGCAGTAAAGAATGAGTCACACTGCACTAAGAGCAAAAGTCACATTGCAGTAAAGAGCGAGTCACATTGCAACAAAAGTAAAAGTCACATTGCAGTAAATTCTAAACTGGTTGCCCATAATTCATGAGAAAACAATCAATGGTGAATTGCAGTCTACAAAGCATGTATTTACTGTGTACTGGTGAGAATTACAGCAAATTCAATTTCTAAAATCAAGTAAAACATATGTTGCTTCTACTGACACAGATGTAGCTTCCTCTTGTGTTTGCATGAAGTTCAGGCATGTATAATACTTTTAATTAGTTTGCCATATTATCCACTATTGCATGCAATAATCAATATCAATGATATCAAGATTTCCAGAATCACTGCAAAGTTATAAAACTGACAAGTTATAAAACTTGTGCATGTCTAGTTTTAAAATGACTTAGACACACAAACCTTAAGATATATTAATACATACTATTGCATAAAGTATGTCTGCAAAGATGGTATTAATATTACTCTGTATCATATCTAAGAAAAACAGACAATGGGACATATATATCATTTGGCTAAATCCATGGTAGATATATTAGTTAGATTGCTTCAATTCATGTTTAAAGCTTGCGTTTGAAGCAATCCAGACTGTGAGTGAGACATTTTATGCAAATTTTATATTTTTATGTAAAATTTGTACAGCTAGATAAATATGTTTTAAGTGTTATGAAGTAAGGTTTGGGGTAACTGGTTACCAATTTTTGTAAATGGTTACCAATAATATCGGAATGATCAGCAGTCATTCCGGGTAATCAACACAGTACTAATAAATATGACATAAAGTAGCCACCACAATAACCAAAACATTTTGAATTGAATTTTATTTGGGTTCAAGATTGACAGATTAGAGGACGTTGAGATTAGGTTTCTGTTCAATGTTCAATGCATCAGAAAGACCACATATTTAAACATAGTTATAAGCCACCTTGAGATTGACCTTCTTGGTATATATTTTCATATAATCTTTACATCTGGATAGAGAGGTGATCTATGATTTTTTTTCAAAACTGACAAGACAAAATCTTAAACCTAGTTTTAATGATAGTTTATAACATCAGCACTGTTTACAGGAAAATATACTGTTTGCTACATATAGATGCTATAAATAAATGGAACCAATCAAAAGTACTATATTGTTACTATACAAAATCGTTTATTGTAGTAAGATGTTATACTTACAAGCATGTTTGCTGGAAGCACACTAATGCAGAAAATGTCATACAGTTTGAAAAAATAATAGTGACAGCATCATAGCTTTGAGTACTACACATATAGTTTATACTAAAGCATATATCAGTATATGAGAGAGAGAGAGAGAGAGAGAGAGAGAGAGAGAGAGAGAGAGAGAGAGAGAGAGAGAGGAATAGGTACACAAAACTTGTGAGGGCTGAATGTTTTTTGGCTTAAAATTCATTTTGGTATGATAATCATATTATACATGGTTCTATATGTAAGAGATTATGCCTGACATACTGGCTTAAAATAAACTCAAGCAATATGGTTCTGGTAGCTTTTTCTCCTTATTTACTTGTGTCCCTTTACTAAATAGTAAGTTCCATTCTGTTATTTATTGTACACTTTTACACAGGTGTAGGGGAGTCATGCACATGAAATTGTTGATTATGGTTAGATCTTTATTGCCATCTTCTCTACACTCCTAGATATTTCCCCAAATGTTATGATTTTAAAAATTAGCTGGAGAATGACCCCATCAAGATGGGTTCAGGATGACTGCAATCTACTCCAGCAAACCAGGCAAGAACTGTCACTTGTGATTAATTGGTGGCAGAATCAAGGGACGCAATACCACCACATCATTGTATTAAACTAATGACATACATTCAACATAATGCTAGAGTAGCGACTACCATTTATTAGTGAATTCTGTGTAAACTATTTTAACAAATTGTTTGCTCATTAAAAAAAAATCTTCATATTTTGTATCTGAAAAATATCTGATACTTATTTAAATCAATAAAATTAATCAAAGTGTATGTTAAGTAGGTGCAAATAAAGCAATATAAATTAGAATAGATCAGCAACATTGGAAATTAAAGCAATTACCCAGAATGCCATTCTGCCTCACAACTGAAACATCATGGGTAATTGCTCTTTAGTCTCTAAAAACAAGTAAACTATTTATGAATGTAGTATAAAAAAATACTTTTCAACATGTCCACTCCCTCCTCAACGTAATTGTAATTCTAATTTAAATTCAAGTAGTGAAAATATAATATCATAATATGTGACACATGCTTCAGATTTAACTGAAAACACACACAGACATACACACACACATTACATGCTGTATTTTCTTAACAGTAAAAATAAACAGTGGGAACAAAAGCCTGAGAAAAACAACATTATCAATTTTCCAAATAAACATTTTGCTTAACTAAATGGTCTTTGTCTCTGTCTCTTTCTCTCTGGGTTTTTGAGTGGCCAAGTAGTCTCAAATGCTCTCAGTTAGGGATCACTGCCATCTCACCTCTGTGTTAATAACGAATTTTTTAATACTCAGTCTGACACCCAATTCTGATATATCACCACAAAAAAAAAATAACAAAGGATGGTCCCACAAACTTGAGACACTAGCCAAGAGCTATTGAGTTCAAAGATTTTAATTTTATGGCAGACAACTCAATATATCTTGTTCTGTTATGGTGAAACTACATAATTATATAGGATATACATGTACATGTATTTATGATCAAAACATAATGCAAATTTGAATTTGTCTAAACAAAGGTTCACTCTGAACTACAAGCTCTGATACTTTGAAGACCATGCAACTTAGGCAGGTGCTCTGATAATTAACAGAGATTGATGTATCATTGGACAACCAGGACCAGCAAATCTGATTAGTAACACAGATAAGAGATAATTGTGATTGACTGTAATTAAGAAGAGCTATAGAACACTTGTACTAACAGATGAAATAATTTTCAGCCTAACAACTGCATATCAAAGCTATCTTCATTAACTAATTCCCAAGGGTTAGTGGTGAACAGAGTCAGTGTCTGAACCTTGCTGCCTCTAATGTTAACCCACTCCTTTTGAAAAGAGCATCACTCTGAATGTAGAATGAAGAAGGTCAGTTTTTTAATTACAATGAATTGGAATAAAGGTATGGTATATCACTCAGCTGATAACTTATGCTAATGTGACAAATTAATTACCATTTGTTACTTTACATAAGCCAGAGAACCATTGCAAATATTTTAGAAAAGCAGTCTCTAGATTCAACTGTGAACAAGAATTTTGAAGTAGAAAACAAATTTAGATATAAGTTATCTTGACAATGAAATTCTGTTCAAAGTGATAATACAGGGCATGTCAAAAAATAACTTTCTTTTAAATGATATAAAAGTAGGTACTATAATGAGTTGCTAAAAATAAAGAGGTTAATTTTGTTTTCCTTGTTATTGTAAGTATTTGTTCTTTGAGTCTGCTTCATTAGCTATTATATTGTTGAGCCGGATTTTACTATTTGCTTTTTTGTTTCTTGCTTTTGTTGGTTTTGTCAGCACCGTTATGACCAAATACTTTTCCCAAGGACACACCAAAGCAGTTAGCTCAATGCTGGTTTGAGCCAGCCTGTCAAAGTATGAATGTTAGGATTACTAGTCTGATTCCCTGTCAACTGAGCTTGTTTTACTAGGTGAAATTACATACATACATACATACATACATACATACATACATACATACATACATACATACATACATACAAGCATGCAAGCATGCATGCATGCATGCATACATTCACACACACACATGCATGCACCCATGGATACATACATACATAAATACATACATACATAAATACATACATACACACACACACACACACACACATGCACACACCCATGGACATACATACATACATAGATGCATACATACATACATACATACATACATACATACATACATACATACATACATACATACATATATATATACATACATACATACATACTTTCCCATATTACAATACGCTTATATAAATACATGTACATACATAGCCAATCATGATATAGACAGAATATGGTGCATTTCTTGGACTTGGAATTGTTGTAAGATAGCATGTTCAAGTACAAAGTGTGGAAAGTAAAACAATACAATGAGGTTATAATGTCCTGAACATCTAATTGGGTCAATTATATATATATATATATATATATATATATATATATATATATATATATATATATATATATATATATATATATATATATATATATATAAAAGCTGTCTTCTCCACCAGTTGTTTTTACTTAATTGTGATAAAAAGTTTTTATTTTCAAAATCTAATTCTGAAAAGCCTACATCCAGGTGACCCTGCACAGCTACAAAGGAACAGCAGCAGAATCACATGTCAGCAGGTTTCTCTTTGTAGCAATTATAGTCAATTGGATTCAAACAAACTGACATTGATAATCTGAAATCTGATAGCTTTCATGTCCTCCAGTCCAGTAGTTAGGTTTCTCATAAAAGTCAAACTGATATCATTTTGGCTGGGCATTTCTGAAACTCCATCCTTAGTGCAGTGAAGTATAGCCAAATGGCACAGAAAAATAAGTGGAGGATGAAAGACAATATTTTTGTGTCAAAGATGTTTTGATGACAGAAAAGATTGTTACTACATCAGGTTTTAGAGATCATAAAATTAGTGCCTGAACATAGGGTAATGTTACTACAAGGGTTTGGGGGGATAGCTTTGTAGTATTAATACTACATCAGTTGTAGCATTGTTACTACATCAAGTTTTGGAGATCATAAAATTAGTGGCTGCACATAGAGTAATGTTACTACATGGGTTTGCAGGGATAACTTTGTAGTATTAATACTACATCAGTTGTAGTATTGTTACTACATCAGTTTTTGGAGATCATAAAATTAGTGCCTGAACATAGGGTAATGTTACTACAAGGGTTTGGGGGGATAGCTTTATAGTATTAATACTACATCAGTTGTAGTATTGTTACTACATCAGGTTTTAGAGATCATAAAATTAGTGCCTGAACATAGGGTAATGTTACCACATGGGTTTGGTGGGGATAGCTTTGTAGTATTAATACTACATCAGTTGTAGTATTGTTACTACATCAGGTTTTAGAGATCATAAAATTAGTGCCTGAACATAGGGTAATGTTACTACAAGGGTTTGGTGGGGATAGCTTTGTAGTATTAATACTACATCAGTTGTAGTATTGTTACTACATCAGGTTTTAGAGATCATATAATTAGTGCCTGAACATAGGGTCATGTTACTACATCGGTTTGGTGGGGATAGCTTTGTAG
The DNA here is from genome assembly GCA_029339505.1 of Unio delphinus. NCBI lineage: Eukaryota > Metazoa > Mollusca > Bivalvia > Unionida > Unionidae > Unio > Unio delphinus. The sequence continues at coordinate 2,899,811 of JAQISU010000375.1, forward strand.
TATTAATACTACATCAGTTGTAGTATTGTTACTCCATCAGGTTTTAGAGATCATAAAATTAGTGCCTGAACATAGGGTAATGTTACTACTAGGGTTTGGTTGGGATAGCTTTGTAGTATTAATACTACATCAGTTGTAGTATTGTTACTACATCATGTTTTGGAGATCACAAAATTAGTGCCTGAACATAGGGTAATGTTACTACAAGGGTTTGGGGGAATAGCTTTGTAGTATTAATACTACATCAGTTGTAGTATTGTTACTACATCAGGTTTTAGAGATCATAAAATTAATGCCTGAACATAGGGTAATGTTACTACAAGGGTTTGGGGGGATAGCTTTGTAGTATTAATACTACATCAGTTGTAGTATTGTTACTACATCAGGTTTTGGAGATCATAAAATTAGTGCCTGAACATAGGGTAATGTTACTACAAGGGTTTGGGGGGATAGCTTTGTAGTATTAATACTACATCAGTTGTAGTATTGTTACTACATCATGTTTTGGAGATCATAAAATTAGTGCCTGAACATAGGGTAATGTTACTACAAGAGTTTGGGGGGATAGCTTTGTAGTATTAATACTACATCAGTTGTAGTATTGTTACTATAGCCAAATTCCCTAAAAAAGGACAAGCAAGCAATTCCTTTTTTATTCTGACAGCCCATGTATGTATGTATGTATGTATGTATGTATGTATGTATGTATGTATGTATGTATGTATGCATATATGTATGTATATATGAAAGGTATGATTATGCAAATTTTAAATAGAACAGTCGCTATAAGACGTTGGAATTGTTTTAATGTAAAATTAAATGCGAAAGATGTTATATCGTAATATATAATATTGGTATGTGTTTATTAAACAATTTGTAGAATAATAAAATTAATTTTTTGTATTCAAATTTTGCCATTTGGGCTACTTAAAATGATCAGTAACACTTAATAATTAGATTTGAGCATGATCCATCTAAATCTTAGTGCTATCAGAAAATAGATAGTTTAATTACGATATTTGATTTTCATATATATATATATATATATATATATATATATATATATATATATTGACGAGATATGTCTTTGAGCAACTATTTACCACGTTAATATAAGACATGGTCAGAAAGTAGGAAAAATACTGAATGAAAATATTTCATAATGAAATATTGGAACTATTTAGTGATAACATATTTTGTGCCCAAATGTTGAAACATATATCTGGCATTTGTTTCATACTATAACAAATGAACATGTAAATAAATCACCAAAATTTAATTGCGACAGATATATTAACTGATTTATAATTTTGTGGCAAAATTGGTGATATAAAAAGCAAACTGTAAATAGTTTTAAATACATACGAAAATGTCACCAACATATTGGGTTTTCGAGACAGCACATATATGGCAAAGACAATCCATGTAAACATGTTAGAATAAGTTAAAGGGACTCGACATCACAATTAAATTTCAAGCAAGAATGTAATGACTGAAAAACTGCAAGCGAAGGAAGGGATACACATAACATAAACTTAAAACTGCAGATACAATTTGGGTATGATAAATGAAAACAATGAACACACTTGAGATAAAACTTATATGAAAAGATCGAAACTTGATACTGATTTATCATCTTAAATTCCGTATATGAACAGCTCGAAACTTTAGGGACATGTGTAGCAGTAAACGGGTCCAATGATACGGAGTTATTATCTTACACTCTTATAATTTATCTATTACCACAGTTTGCGACGTAAGATTACTTTTCGGTTTTAAATTACTAACAGAAAGTAAAACTAACCACACCAATGTACTGTGGATTTAGAATATCAGCGTTATCGAACTCTTTTTTAATGAGTTCTGCTGCAACAGAAATTACAGACCAAACGCAAACAAACAATAAAAACATCAAAGTTCAACAACAAAATCTAAACATTGCGGTGATTGAATGTGACTATAAATAATATATACCACTTCATTAATCATTGCAGAAAATGAAATATGTATGGATGGAGAACATCTGATGTTATTATTTGAGTGACTATCGCATGGACAACATGGTTGGTTTGCTACAATCAAAAAAAAAAGGCCCGATCTTTGAAATGAGTTGTAACATAGTTTGATAAAGGAAAACTTTTTGGGTTCCAGTTGAAATCACTGAAGACCGACAAAGGTTAACAAAGAGGGTTTAAATAGACTGCAGTAAATCTTACCATAATTAATTTAAAATGAGAATCGAAAAACATTAGCTTATTTAATTGCTCAGAAACAAATGTACTGAGATATTACAACGTCTCTATTTAACATCAGAAGGAATATATATATATAAATATATATATGTGTGTGTGTGTGTGTGTGTGTGTCTGTGTGCGTATTGTCTGACAGGCCTTCTATACTCCCTAACGTCTTTACAATTACTGAAGTGACATACGCTACCGGGTTAGATTTTCCTCGTGTGTTGCATATAATCTAGTATCAAAGTACCTCTCAAGTTGGTTCTTGGAGAATACAACGTCAATTTCGTCCGATTGACATGTCGACAATGATTTTGATCTTCCTGATGTAAATGCGACACGAGAACACATTTACCTTAATGATGAAAATAACATGTGGTCACGGTGGACCCGAGGACACATTTTACATGCATTGTTAGACAATATTTAATCAGTTCTTAAACATTGCTGGTGTTCGGTTTACTGTGCTGTATCAAAATGGCTAACTAACAAAAACCTGAATGTGCTACTAAACGATCACAAATGACATGATACAGTATTCGCCAATTAAATCCAGTAAGGAGTAAGATAACATATTTAATTTAGTTAGGTATATTTGATGTAAGTGAATGACAACAAATCTAACAAAACGAAGATGCCGGTTAAAAAATGAAATGAAAGAAAACATTAGAATCGTTTTTTTATGACGAACATCATATATAATTGATATATTGTGTTTTTTATTTTGATTATTTGTTGCAGACTATTTTATTGTATATATTGTGATATAAGTATGCTTATTTTACGTATTTCTAGATTCCTACCATTAACATTTCGAACATGTGTCAGCATGTTGTAAAAATGTCACATGTAGTAAAAATGACAAAAGATAGTCCCAAGTTAGAGACAAAAGTCAACTGAAATATCTAATATTCTGGTTTGCCAGTTCGTAACCTGGATTAATTTTCAAATTGAAATACATCTGCTCATCAGTCTCATTATATAATAAAGCACAATATATGACACAAATTCTGAACTATTTGCAGCATTAGCACAGGAAATGATTTCATACGTCTCTGTAGTCGCCTAACAGATATAGATGCCAAATATTTTACAGACATATTTGTTACCAGTTATTTCTTTGTAACATTTTGTGGATTTGGTCACGTTCTGATTTAATTGAATTATGGTGTACGCACAAGATTTATTACTGTTTAGTTTAAAAACTTCTAATTACTTTCGTAGGTCTGATATTGTAATAATACAAACGCCTCTAATATATATATAAAATTAAAACGTTTCATATGTAGTTGTGTGCCGTTTGATTTGTATTCCATTCTCGTTTATATATATTTGTCCTCGCAATTACAGCTGCATATTACACCAAGACATCAAGTCGCACTGATGTACCAATTACACATATTTAGTCTAGTTACCAAATTGTATTTAATGAATGCATGAGAAAATTCGAGTTTCTTTAGAGCAAATAATCAACTCGTTAAGTTGACATGTTACCAGTCAAGGTGGGTTAACATACTTAATCCTTTAATTTCAATCATCCGACATTTGTAAGGCTCTGCATTTGTTTGTTTGCTTTTAAAGTCCTTTGTCTAAATGGAAGAGATGGATATGTCATATTATGCCTAATTGTTGCAAGTAAATTGGGCCACTAATTATTGTTTTACAGGTTCTCATGCACTGATATCATTTCGTTTGTTCCACTGTAATGACTATCTCATTTCGTTTACTAACAAAATATTTGCTTTTCTAGTACGTTAAATTTGTTTTTCCACCCTAGCTGTATTTGATTGTCTTAAGAAAGTGACATTTACAAGAAGAATAAAATAAATAAACTTCCATGCGCCAAGAGTTCATTGGATTATGCTTTCAGTTATAATGCTTTTAACTATTTTAAAGTCGTTTTTGAGAATATTGAACTATGATTAATTTGCTGTGAAAACAGATCGGGGATGACGGTCATATGTAATTTTATAATATAAATATTTATGTTAGGAATTTAAGTAAGTATTGCTCAAATGATAAACTACACATACATATTAATTATTATACCAATTACTATATAATACATAGCCGGTATAATTACCTTTTGCATGATGCAGAAAAAGAGGATAAGACATTGCAGTCACACCAGTCTCTCGATTTCTTGCAGTACAAGTGTATGGTCCAGACAGTCTTTCACTGAAGTTGTGGATTACAAGTTCCTCATTATTGACATTGATGTAATAACTCTCCCATCGAAAAATGCTAGCCGGGTAGCAACTAGCTGAACACTTCACTTTAAAAGTTCTATTCTCTTCAAGGTAAACAAGGCTTTCGTTAGGACTCAAGTACAAATACAATGATCCATCTGAATATAAAGGTTGAGAAATAGAACTATTCTGGAAATATACAATATACAATCCTAAATGAATCCACGTTTGAAATCAAACTAATAAAACCAAGACATATAATTGACAACGATTACGACGCTTTCCGAAAATTACACATACAGTATTATATTATTCTCGTAATCTTAGTTATCGATGCAATTTTAGTGTCTTTTAGTGCAGTGCAAATACTTAATTATATATTGGCATGCATGAGACACGATGCCTTTGCTGTATACAACTGTCCTCTTTCACGTGTGAACGATCGACAAGTTTGTCATGGGCTCTTTAACCTTTATACACATTATATAGGCTGTTATTAAAATGAAGCGTTAAGGATCCATGCGTTGATATTGTATAGAAATAAAAGTAAGATCATTTGTGTAATTTCAAACGTGAGAGATTTGGAAAAAAGCTTACAAGTTCAATAATAAATCATCTATCTCTCAAAGGAGGTTTACTGCTCCATCTGTGCTAGCTGCTTTATCTTTTGAACGCAGGTCATCACGCATGAAAACGTTTGAAATGTATATAAAGAAGACGATAAATTCAGTTATTACCATGTACTTACAATATGGTTCAACCGTATTAGGATCGCTGTCTTCAGATGAATTACACTGACTATTGCTACATTTCTCTATTCCTGCTCGACATGTTAACGTGCTGAAGTTGTCCATCATTGTTACATATATGTATGTAAGGGTAGACATTGTTGCATGAAGATCTACATAATCTTGCAAATCGGAGCCGTTGATTTTCCAATAGTAGATTATACAGTCAGATGTATACGAGATGGTACACATTTCTGAAAAGGATTGATACAGAACTGGCTTCAGAAGTTCCATTATTTGTGGTTTATCTGAAAAGTACAATAGATTCTACCAATATGTTGTCTCTGATTTCGAAACTATTTTTTTCCTTCTGTTTCAGTATTTGTTCATAATTTATATGAACATAACATTTGCATAGCATTTTAAAGAACTAAGCCAAAGCTTCATTCAATACTCTTGTAGCATTTATATATGAATCTTTTCTGTTGTAAATGGTCTCCACTTTAAACGCAATATCACATGAAACATGTTAAAACATATCGGCAGCCATTTTACTTTCTTTAGCATGATTCGGATCACTATTATAGTCCTATGTATCTGCACATTAATACTAACATTATGAGTATCGTTAGTATTATTTCATTAATTGGTATGCATCGTGATTATTGTAAATTTTAGTTTTAAACTACGGTGAACCTGTATTTTTCCAGTCAAACAATGAAACCAACATATATCTCGCCGAAACTTACTTGCGGCGAGTAACATTATAATCACGATATGCACGGGTATTTTACCCTGAATATTACTCACTGTCCAATAAATTTAAGCAAGATCAATTTATAACCGACATACTGGTCGTTATGAAGTTTGTCTAGGAGTGCACGTATCTCCATTGTATTTTATAGCCATAGGGGTGAGTGTTAAATTTATATTTCCTTTGATATGCGAAGTGTAATGACTTTGTATTGCCATATCGTGAAATGATTGATTTATTACAACGCAGATTTGAAACGTTCTGTACTGTGTATTTCATGTTGCTATTAAGAGTTTAATGTATTATCATTTACCAGTTTGGTGTTTTTGTAGCAAACAAGTGTAACGAGCGTAACTAGTGTCACGAGTTTAGCTAGCTGACGAGAAGAGCTATCTAAATGTTTATATGTATGTACGTAAGTCTGTACCAATGGTGGAGGCACGACTGTAGACGTAGCTAATTCAGAGGTGATGTATGCTCTCTGTACGTGCGTATACGTATGAATGTACATGTGGTGGATCCATGAAAAGTGCGAGCGGCTGATACAAGTCTGGGCAAGCCCAAGGACGTGGTGAAACTGTGCAGTTTATCAGTGTATGAATCGTGATACTGTATATGCTTGTGTATCCTTGACACTTGTGTTGTCTTGTTTTGTTCCATGGTGGGCGTGAAGCACAGATGCAACATTTTAAACAAACCATCATGGAAATTTCACAAACAAATCAACTTAAACGAACGAACATCAATCTGACTGATGACGAACCATATAGTGTGGAGTCATTTCCACGCTTCATGGTTATAGAGTCTAAATATGCCACAAAATCTCTTACAGCACTGTATCTTTTTGTTATTAAGAAAACTATAATGGAATTTGTTTTCACAACCAACACTGTTTAAAACTGAACTCGGGTTGCCTTCTTGTTGAGAGTAAGCGACGAGGTCAAACATACAATATCAAGACATGAAAACATTCTTTCAGACTGTATGTCCTCACACGACACTCCATACGTCCAAAGGCGTGATACGCTATCGTGAAATGGCTGGAAATCCACGAGACGGATATCATCAAAACGATGAAAAATGAAGCTGTCACGTCAGTCCGTATAATACGTATTAAACTTAATAATAAACTGCATGACACAAACACCCTTGTACTCATATTCAACAAACTAACATTATCCACACGGGTAAAATTTGGCATTTTGTAGCTGAAGCTCAACATTCGCATTCAAAACCACCTGCTATAATTGTCAGAAATATTGTCATCATGAAGAAAGCTATTCAAAAGTCCAAATATTAGGTCGATGCGGAGACCATTTTCATCATAAATCTGAGTGTAGAGTGACTCAGCAGTGTGTCAACTGCAAAAACGAGAATCAGGCCAGTTCAAAGGATTGTGATACTTGGAAACAGAAGAAGGAGATTCAAATGGTAAAATGCACGTCTAACATTCCATATTCAGAGGCCAGACAGCAATTACAGGCAAGATTGTCCCTTCCTATCCCATCCTTCTCCATAATCGTGAAAACAATCCTTCAACAACGAATGACGCTCAAACACAGATGCACCCGATTCAACATTGAGAACTAATAACCATGATATGTTGATGATTGTTTAATATGTTATCGATCCAAGAACATGCATATAATTGAGACACTTACAACAAAATATCAACAAGATTAAAAATTGGGCCAGTGCTAACGGTTTCAAAACTCAAAATCGTAAAATATTTGCATTCCTTTCTGTCAGTTGCGAAGCGATCATGATGACCCCAATCTCACGCTGGACGGAACAAGTATTCAAGCTGTTTAGGAAACAGACAAAACGTTTGGATATTGCCTTCGACATGAATTGGACATTTATACCACACATCACGAACTTGACAACTAAATGCTTGAAAACTTTAAATCTTGTTAAAATACTCACGCACACAGACTGGGGTGCTGATAAGAAAATTATTCCTCATTTTATATAGAACATTTATCCCTCCAAACTAGACTACGTTTGCTTTGTTCATTGTTCAGCTAGGACGTCATATTTGAAAATGATTGACCCAATTCATCATCATAGAATAAGACTCCATCTGGGATCATGTAAGACATCCTTGTGATGCGAACGAACCACAATTTTTACATCGTAGAGAAATGCTTTCTGCACAGTTAATATAAAAAACCCGAACCCTGTTTTTTTAAAACCCAAATTCCCAACTCAAAACCGTGTATGAAAAACACACCAAATGCCATACCTTCATTTGGCATCGTAACAGTATCCAGCCTTGACAGAAACAAGATTGATCTTTCTGCAATTCAGAAAACGTTTGTATCCGAAACTCCTCCCTGGCTCCTTAAACAACCATTAATTATGGAATAGAAAGCTCTTAGTATAGTATAATTTACTCATGAGATCTTTTACATGCACGAATTGCTCTTGAACGTCAATGCTAGGCGACATCAGTTCTCTTTATCTGACTATGAAGCGTTTCCATTTTACATATCCTCTACTCGAATTTCCGTACTTTTAATCATGTCCTCACCTCGAACAGGAAACAAACTGGGATCATGTTAGACATCCCCTTGTGAACGCCTTCTCACTGATGCGAACGAACCACATTTTTCACATCATAGAGAAATGATTTTAGCACAATATGATCTCCAGTTAATATAAAACCCTCAAGATTTGTTTTGTATAATACATAATTTATCTGTATAGGTCACGTGGTAATAGGAGAATTATATCTTTAAAAAATATTGTCTAAAAACATACGGCGGGGACAAAATAAAACATAATAACTTTTGAAATAATACAGAACTGAAAAGATCATTTTCACTACGATTCAACGGCAAAGCCAAAGCAAATTTTAATTACCAGGTATTAAATAATTCGCAAACTAGACTATGGTTGCGTTGTTTATTGTTCAGCTAGAAAGTCATATTTGAAGATGCTTGACACAATTCATCATCAAGGAATAAGACTCCCTCTGGGAGCATTTAAGACATCCCCCCTATGAAAGCCTTCTCGCTGAATTGAGAGAACCACATTTATCACCTAGTAGAGAACTATTTGCAGCACAGTATGATCTCAAGTTAAGATGTAACCCTCTGAACCCTGCATTTTCGACTGTTTGTTTAAACCCAAATTCAAAACCTAGTACGAAAATATACCAAATGCCATGCCTTTATTTGGCATCATGATATTATTCAGCCTTGACATTAGCAAGATTGATCTTTCTACAATTCAGAAAACGTTTGTCTTCTAAACTCCTTCTTGGCTCCTTAAACAACCAAAATTATTGTTTACGTTACACGATTGGAAAAAATATGAGACAAACCTTTCATCTTCCAAAACTCTTATCATGAAGCCATCACCGAATTTAGAAACTACACCATAATTTATTCTGACGGAGCAAATGATGGAGTAAAGGCTGCTGCCGCCTTCGTCAGTGGCAAACACATAACAATGGTTCGTTTGACAAATGAAATGTCAATTTGATCAGCCGAAATAAGAGCAATACACCGTTCTGTGAACTTTAATACAACCGTTTTTGAAACAGCATTATCTTCTGTGGTTCACTGTCAGTGCTTCGGGCACTAAACAATACAAAACAAGAGAAACAATCATTAATCAATTTCCTCGTCAAACATACTGTACTGAATACCTCCCACAATATAGTAACCTGTTGGTTACTTAGTCATCCTGGTATTAAAGATAATGAAAAAGCAGACCGCGCTGCTATAATGACCCTATCTGAATAACTATCAGATTTTAAAATGCTATATAATTGGCAATAAACCTCGTATCAAAGAGTAATTACGCCAAAAACTGGCAGGCCTTGTGGAAAAATGCAGTAAAAAAGACTTCACGCCATCAAACCAACCCTAGGAAATTCGACTCCTTCCTAAACAATCATCCGCATGGATGTGGTAGTCATTGCAAGAATTCGAATAGGTCATACATACATAACCCACTCCTGCATCATAAAATGTGAAGATCCACCAGAGTGCGTTACTTACAATGAACCATTAAATGCTCAGTACTCTATGAGAGTGTTTCGACTTGCAACGCTCGCGTGATAAGTGTTAGAATGTGCATGATATGAAGAAACGTTTGGATACTAGCATTATATAATTCCTAAAGTAAGTAAATCTTTGTTTTACACTATACATTTTATGCTATGGCCTAGAGCACTTTTATGTAATGTAAATACCGTCCCTTATTTTCAACATATTTACATCTGTCTTCAATAAGATTCACCATTTTTATCCCTCAATGATAGGGAAGCTTTATATTTTACCGTTACAATCTTACCTCCTTTTTACTTTCAACTATTTGGGTTTTGATATCACTGGTTGATATTAACACTTTTACCTATTCTAAATGTGTATACAAAAACATATTAAGCAGACTAAGAGTAATGGTGTGCCGTTAAATATCAATCAATAAATCAATCAATTAATCATAGTGTTACATAACTAGTATATATATAGGTATAATATACAAAGTTAAGCGCATGATTGAAACATAAATAGCATTTTCCTCGTCCATAAAATTCTAATAAAAGGAATATATGTTAGGTTTGGCCTCAGGCAGCCGTAAGACTTATTCATTTTATATTGGTGATGGACAATGATTGACCGATGACAGTTCCAATATGACCAATATATATTCTTCCCTGATATTTAAAAGCACTTATCATCGAATTGTTAGATTTGACCTATGCCTGTAATTATGTTAAACTGAATGGATATGGTCATTCAGGTAAGTGCAAGAGGAAAATCCATTCCGATAACATTATAGTGATCAAAAACAGTGGTATTCCTTGAAGGTAATATCACCATCAAATAACAGTATAGTCTGTTGCGCACGTGAGATTGCGTGTTTTCTGAATTTGGTCTCAGCCTTCGAGAAGAAGAACAGCGAGGAGGGTGTTCAACTCTGGCGGCGACAATGTAGTGTATAATGATATGGCCCCACTCAGCTGCGGGAAATGATGTCATATCCCTCCTCCTGACGGCCGACAAATGGAGGAATGGTCCTCTCTGATGGCCATGTTTCCTTATGTACCATAATTATTTTAGTTTAAGAGAGTTTGGTAATTTATTTGAAATGGCAGAAACATGGGAATATAAAAAATATAATTATAAACGCCTAATTAGTCCAGTTATATGTACATCAATATCTGTGTAATGTTTGTTCAAGACTGTAACTTAGGTATCAGCTGTAAAAAAGACATAGTATAGCTTATATATAGCAGACGACATTGATGGGCTGGCAGGCAGTGAAGATGAGCTTGCCACCTTAGTGAAGAACCTGGATAAAACATCTTCCAGATTTGACATGGAGATAAGTGCCGAGAAGACAAAGCTGATGACAAACAGTGGCAAACAAATCTCAACCAAGATTAAAGTCAGAGGACAGGAACTGGAAACAGTGGGCCAATTCAAATATCTTGGTTCCATAATCACGGGAGAGGGATCAAGAACAGAAATGTTGTTACGAACAGCACAAACAACGGCAGCTATGTCAAAGCTAAGACCCCTCTGGAGAGACAAGAACATCTGTCTGAAAACGAAAATCAGACTAATGAGAGCACTAGTCATCTCAATCTTTCTGTATTCATGTGAGGCCTGGACCCTGACAGCAGAATTACAACGAAGAATTCAAGCACTTGAAATGAGATGCTACAGAACCATCCTTGGCATCTCTTAATTGGACCACATCAGCAATGAAGAAGTGCGCAACACCATCAAGCACAAAGTAGGCCATTATGAAGACCTCCTCACCATTGTCAAAAAGAGAAAGCTGAAATGGTATGGCCATGTCACTAGAGCAAACAGTCTATCCACAACAGTACTGCAGGGTAGTGTCTAAGGTGGTGAAGGAGAGGTAAACAGAGAGAAAAGTGGAGTGACAACATCACAGACTGGACCAGGAAACGTTTTGCACAGACACAGGCATTGGCACATGATCGAGCCAAGTGGTGGGAGCTTGTCAGATGTTCAGCAGCACAGTGCATCAACGACCACACTAGATCAAGAGACTGATGATGATGATGATGATGATGATATATATATATATATATATATATATATATATATATATATATATATATATATATATATATATATATAATATGATCTAACAATATGTGTTGTCAAGTTTTTGTAAAGCTGTTTAAATACTTAATTGACCTAGTTCTAGTACCACAAACTGAGTTTAAATGAAGGATTTCATTTTCGTTTGTATCGATTTTGCGATCCCACAAAAAGGGCTAGTCAGTTAAATGTTATAAGTCAAGACATTACATGCAGTTGGGTCATTGCCTAATAATAAATGGATACCCGACTTACATGGAATCTAAGAATAATTTTGATGACACTTTTACACAATGGAAGGGAACATTATTAAGTCACACTCTACTCCCTTAGTTAGGAATCTTTAAATAGACGATATTTTGCTAATAGAATACTCAGAACCTCAAAGTCTCATAAAAGTTTCATATGGTCAGACATTGCATAATTAACAATAAGTGATATTTAACGTTTCGATATGAAAGGTTAATCATTTTCCAAACTAAAATCAGACAGGGGTTTGTTACCCAACATATGTGTTTCTTTAAATACACATTCGTAGACTTGGCCAACCTATTTGAATGGGCACAAATAGTTGTTTATTTTATTATTCATCAAATTCGACACAGATCTGACTAGGATTGCGTTTCCGTTACTAAACCGTTGTTGGTATACTTCATGTACCATATAGTAACTCTTACAGATATACACCTTTTTCAACATCATAATTGGCAATTTGCTATATTGATAGTGAAATATATATTCGTCGAACATTGCCAAGAACTACATTATGTTATTATATAGTCCAGTGCTCTCTAAAGCGTTCCAGATTTTCAGCAATTATCAAGCTGACGAATATATTGACCTACTTATCTCTCCCTACAAGTGGTCACTGGCCTAATACTTTTGATAAGATCAAAACTGAACTGGTGTGTAAATGGCAGTTTTCAACTTGCCAGTTCGAAATTCCTTTAATATACATTGCATTGGACTTTCTTGCTGTTCTTTTTTCCCCAGAATTTCCATCGCCTTCTTTTTCGTGTGCATCTAATTTGCATTGGACTATCTCTTATGTCTGTTATTGCAACTGCTTTTATCTTTAATCGTTCTGCAGCTGATGCTTTCTTTACTATATTTCCATATGTGTCTGAATATCAATTCTGTTGCATTTCAGTTCAGAGATAGATAAAGATATACCAATCAAGCCCAACGCACTTTGTTTCCAAGAAATTCTTCTCCACCAAATATTAGACCAAACATATTTAGTTTTTTGCTCCGTTAAAGAAAACGTCGCATCGGAATAATCATATAATCTGGCAAGCTTTAGGTATTCGCTCTTATTCAAGGACTCTAGCCATTCTTGGATAAAATTTATAATAACGTTAACCACATTAGATGACATTGTGACAATTAAGTGAACAGAAAAGTACAAGCTACGAAACCGGGATGGCAAGCAGGTCGTGATACATAGACAGAACGACAAATGTCAGCGTGGATATCTATACATAAGATAGTATATTAATTATGTAATACACATCTCTCGTATAGTGTACTCATGAGATCTTTGCCATGTTCGAATTGCTCTTGAACTTCGATGCAAGACGACATCCTTTCTCTTTATCTGACTAGGAAGCGTTTCCATTTGACATATCATTTACTCGAATTTCCGTACTTTGATTCATGACCCCACCTCAAACAGAAAACAAACTGAAACCCTCAATATTTGTTTCGTGTAATAATCAATTGATCCGTTTAGGTCACATGATAATAAGAGAAGTATAGTTTTAAAATAAATATTGCAAATCATACGGCCGGGACGAAATAAAATATAACTGAAAACAAATCATACCGAACTACAATTCAACGGCACAGCCAAAGCAAATTTAAATTACCAGATATTGAATAATTCAGAAAAGGGAATTTACATTTACAAATATGTAGGTTAGTGAACTTAGTGTCCCAGCGGAAATTCACCAAAATAATAGCTAATTTACTTTTTGTCTTACACTAAGTAAAAGAAAAGAGTGTAGACTATTATGTTTCGTACAATTGAGGAGATAATATATTTATCCTGAAAACAAAGTTAAAATGTACATAAAACGTACAATATTGTGAAACTGTATTCTCGAATGCGTTTAATTACCTATGTCCTTGAAAGTGAAGACTTGGTAATAATCTTTAGATGTATCCTAATAATAATATACAAAAAAAATAATAATGATTTAGTCAAAGAAGTAACAACAAAGTAGTTGGCAATTCCAGTGAACATAATTTAATGAAAAAAGTACACCCAAACTAAACCCTGAACACAACTAATTCCAGTTCCGATATTTAGGTAGGAACGACAAATTATTTTAAGTAAAGAACATTGCTAAAAAGGGTAAGGTACAATAACAAGACCAGTCTATATAGCAGTCACATCTATACTATATTGTTTGCAAATTAAATGTCACTGGACACGTAGACCATTAATCTTCTTTAACTAAGGTCAATTACGATAGAAATGAATTATTATCATTCATAACGGCTCCAAAAAATCAAATTAAATATACAAAATAATACAATAATGTGGAAGGCGCCATAATTTTGCTTGATTTGCTCCATTTTCGTAGTCAGTTTATTAATATTTGTTCAAATATATTAGAAGAGGTCATATATAAAGTCACTGAGTTCTACTCGAGATTGGACATATACAGCTATGTATGATCATATGGATCATATAATTCTAAGAACGAAACATACTCGAACACAATAAAGCGTACATAGTTTGATAATAAATATACTCTTAAAACAGTTAGAAACACGATAGCAAAGTGTAACTTTAAGAGAAAACAATGGGGGAAATTATAATTTAAATTCAGATAAATAATAAGTAAATTTAAACGTATATAGGACAAAGGTGTATCTTGAAATACGAACATAATGAACAAATCCAAATATATTTCCTATCTTCAAAATAAGTAAATGAATATTTCTTTCTTACATTATACAGACACTGTTATCCACATGTTCCGTGTCTCGTTTATTCAGTATAAATTGTTGATGTCGAAGCGTCCGATCAAAACAAAATGAAAACAAGTAACATCATGTACAAACAGAAGTTCGAGTTCAAAAGATTTCTGTCACTGCGTATGAAACGATAAAGATATTGCTGCGAAAGAAACTAAAATGGCAGTAACTTTTCTGTTTAACGTAAGAAATCTAAAAGTTTATATTCACATATTAATACCATCTATAATTTCGAAATAACTGCATATAAATGTTATGGAATTCGAATAATTATTATTAAGTACTAGCACATGAATTATGAAATAATTGCCCTTGATAGATTGGGTGACTTGAAGTTTAACCATTAATTATGTTCCGTATATCTGATTATACATATACATACATACCTATATATATAGTTTGTCAGTTGTAAATTCTGTTATTTCTTTAGTACATTCTTTTTTATGTAAATGTATTCATTAGAGATGGTATTATTTTCAGAAAACCGTTTGACTGATTCAAGATTAGTTGCACCCAGGTAAACAAGTTTGTAATTTAAAACGACTGGCTGTGTCAAAGTGCAAAATTAAATTAGCGAAGAAGTAAACAACATTTTATTCTTAAATTAGAAGTAATTCGTTCTCACCACGGTCATGTTCGGAGTACGTGTTATTATTGATCACGTGATCCCCCTTCCCTTGTGATTTCGGAATTGTGGGATTTGTTTAAAACTGCGTATTAGAATCATGCTATATAACCTATATGTTCGTGACATGTATTCGGTTTTGGTCTTTTACAAATGATGTTAAGTTATTTTATTTTGTTGTAAGCAAGGTTTCGAATCCATGTTAACAATTCTTTATTTCATATCGATTTTAAAGGTTCAATTGGTATCGCTGGAAATATTTGATGTGATCATACGTAATTACAAAGTCAGTTTATCAACATGTTATTTTTTTTCCAATACTAGAATATTAAATCTTGTGCTTTTACAAGAATCTATACATAAAAACAAAACAGACATCAGCATACGTCATCATCTATCATCTTGAATCTGATTCATTACTAGGATATTTGTAATCTAACATGTGGACTATTCTGTGATTATGTTTGGATTTGATTCTTAAAACTAAGTTCTTTGTCCGTTTTTACAATATTTCTCAAAGGAAAGAAAATTATTTGCTAAGTGTTTAAAAGCTTATTGTTTTCACTCTTTCCTTGTTACGTTTTTAAGAGCCTAAGTTCATAACAATTATGAATATGTTACCGGACATACATAAATACATACATACATACATACATACATACCTACATATATACATGCATGCATACATACATACATACATACATACATACATACATACATACATACATACATACATACATACATACATACATACATGAAATATTGTATTTATATATGAATGATAGCTTATATTATGATTATTTTGTTTGTTATACTTAATATTTGTTACTGTTGCACGAAATAGAAAAATAATTTTGGAAGAACGTAAGTATATTTCATCTCTTTCAAAGGTAAACCAGTATGAACAAATTTAAAACCATCAAAGACAGAACACGGTGTGATCCGGATCGGTAGCAGACGGAGACTTTGTTTCATAGTTTTATGTTTGGCCGCAGAAAAATGGCTGACACACACCTAAAAAAAAAAATTAATCTATGTATCGAGTAGAGTAATAACACATTACCAGGAGCTGTTCGAACAATTAAAGCTTGTATACAAGGTATTTTACACGTTTTGTGATTTTGTTAAAATGCTACAACACTATTAACGCTGTTCGCGTCTAAAGTGATGTTCAAGGTACATAACAAACGCGTGTACTACTATCTATGAAATATGCCAAACTAACGTGTGTAAACTGCACGATCCAAACATTTCGTGGCTTGACAGATTTTTGTTTCAATGCTTTCTTGATTTTCTTGGAAGTATTGGACATTATGTCAAAAGAAACAATAATAGCATGTATGAATACTGATTTCGAATATTGTGTTAATGAACTCCTTTGTTTTCCAGAACGATAATGTATAACCCGTTGTTCTTGTTTATAACAAATTGATGCTAAAATATATTTTTCTTTGGACAAGTATCTAACTTGGAATGTTTCGGATTCATTTGTTCGAGGAAATTGATCTTGCTGATAAGTGCACTTACGCTATTTAAAGAAAGCTGCAATTGTAACGCATCCTTACGAGGTTTTATTTGAGCTTTATAACAATGCAAGATATGATTTGCATCAAGGCGGCAAAAAATCATCCAGATTATTCTTGCTGAACTTTTATGACAATGCGTGACAATATAACATATCTTACAATGAGGTGGAAGACCTAAGTAGTAAGTAGTCCCATCGAATATTGTTTTAGTTGGAATTCGAAATGTGTTATGTGGATAAATACTGTAATCTAAGGTTCGAAACAGTGCAATTGTAAGTTAGACAATGCTCATTAAATGTAACCCAAAAGAACAATGTCAAAAGCAAAGTTATACTATACCCTTCTCTTCTCCATTATCATCCGTAATCGTTCAAAGAAAAGAACTCGTAGTGTACGCCTGTACGGGTGTGTCTGTTTTGTATCAATAACTAAATATCGAAATTATATCGGCCATTTGTTTTGTTTGTTGGGTGAGATATCTACGATATTTCGGGGGATAATGTATGCTTCTGTCTATAGGCACAATTATGAATATCGTAATATTTGGACATGATTTCGACGTGCTTTTGAGAAAGAATTATACATTTTCTAACCTTCATGAAAATTATCTTCCTACATATACAGTTTCCGTTCATGTTTATCCCGCAATGTTATATACGATCCTACTAGTGTGCGTTGTACACTCTATCTGGATATTTGTAATTTACCACAATAACCACTGTATGCCTTGGTCTCTGTATAAGAAATGTATCAAAGTATACTTCTAATAAGATTTAATTACTCAGCCGCCATGTGAATGTCACTGCTACCAAAATATACCTATAAGATTAATATTATCATAAAACAATTCTTTGCTACTTATGACCAAATATATTTATTATGTCATTGTATTTTGTAATCAATTAGTTCATATCAAAATGTGAAATGAGTTAACATCTTTACTACAAATCGGTGACTCCCTTTGTATTCAATCAAATTTTTTTAACACAAAAATGCATATCAATGCTTTCAACGCTCTATGATAGTGCGTGTAATGAAATTTAAGAAAAGATAAGTATCGATTCTGTCTTAAGGAAGCTTTGAGAAGTTTTGTAAAGATGACTATAATTTAAAGTTTTGATTTTGCAAATATACATTCTGTACTGGTTCGCACGTTTATAGTAGCAGTTGCAGAAAATTAAAAACTATTACAAAAACATATTATTGTCTCCTATTTGACCTCATGGATACTCGGAACACCAGCTATACTCGCACCATTGTGAAACTTCTGTAATCAATCACTGTAAAATACAGAACTGTTGTAACATCCAGTAAATATGTAGATAATAGTATAGGAGTTTGCTGCTGCAGCTATTTTCTGATTTTCTCCAATACGACTGTACGCACCAGAATTCTTGCAGTAAAGTTCCTCGTTCTTGGTAGTGATATAATAACTCTCCCAGTGAACGTGCAAACGGAGTAACACCGTACAGAACAGGTGGTTTTGAAAGTGTCTATATCTTGAAAGCATATATCACCTTTTCAATTTCTTAATTTGTTGACCAGTATTATGTGATATGCCTTTAAAATTAAGATTATTTATATAATGATACAACCAAATACAAACTAATCCAAACGTTCCATTTGCTCTATATTGCAGTGTTGAGAGCCAAATGGATCACAAACTAATATGGAAGTTTCACGAGGTAAATATCCAAACGAAACAACTAATACTTATTTAATATAGGTCTGACTGATCTATAGCAATAATATAATAGTCTGAGATGCATATTCTCTGTAACCCTTGATATACAAACTATGGTTATTAATGCCTGTGTAAATAGGATATTTGTGTTTTGATAGGATCCTTCAAGTCGACATGTTCTAACTGTATTACCATACCGAAGATCAAGGTTCCTTCTTCCGGACAATCATCACTCACATCTTCGCTTTCTGGTCTCTTTTCTTCTGTTGTTCAGTTATATTCTCCTTGCTGATCATCGTGAAGCAAAATTTCTTTTCTTGTTATCTATCTATCTATCTATCTATCCATCTATCTATCTATCTATCTATCTATCTATCTATCTATCTATCTATCTATCCATCCATCCATCCATCCATCCATCCATCTCTCTATCTATCTATCTATCTATCTATCTATCTATCTATCTATCTATCTATCTATCTATCTATCTATCTATGTATCTATCTATCATTGTTGCGTTCTTTATTAGTGACATCGGAATGACAGTGCAAGTGAAAAAGGACCGCTTGTGGAATTCCTGAAATGCAAACCTTTAAGACAGGATGAAAATGAAATTATTGGATTTTATAAGTTTATACTTTGAATTTACTCAAAAGACCGACTTACACGTCCCTAATTTCTGTCCAAAATCTTGAAAGATAGCAGGGAGCCGTGAACTAATCTTGGATCGTGAACACATGGAGAGAAGGCGCCAACAATCGTTAATGTAACTATCATCGATATGATGATCGATGGAATATATGGTGATCCCTCAATCGTTTTACGTTCACATTTATGACACTGAGGACAAGCACACATAACAACACACAACATTATACCCTTGGTACCCTACGTACACGTCTAACCCGTTTTACATTCTGAAAGAAATGTTAAAGTATTGCCGATTCGATGTGTACACCTTAAACCATTGATGTGCGAACAATCAACAAATATTTCTAAATCACTGCAGTATAGATAATTTGGAGAAAGATACAGCGTGTGGATTAGCATAACGAAAGCAATACATGCCCGAGAAATAACTAGCCATCATACCCCATCAAACTTAATTGCTATCAAACGCCGCTATCTGACAAAACGTTTGATTGGTCACATGTTTAGTGCGACACAGAAGACATGGATACGACATGCTTCAAAAAAGAAATCTTAACGTCTTTCGTCGCACACGGTAGAAATTTACGAAGTCTTAATCTTATAGGACATTTCGTTCTGTAGACTGACATCAACGATAATTTCTGGAACAATCCATCGAAAAGGATTGTTTTGATTAATGGATGGACGGTCACCCAGAAGTCGCTATCGTACGTTTGGCATTCGGTGTTCCCGAAAATGAACAGACACTAACACCGATATAGACGAGGATAACTTCATACAAAATGCATAGTGAAATGATTGAAGTAACACTGGAATCAAGTGGTTAACCTTTTTAATCTTCTGCAAGCTATATTGTCTGGAGATGATCGAGACTTTCCTAGGACCAATACGAAATGAACAAAATTATGCGGTTACAAAATCACCAGCTTATCAATCGCTATTTAGGAAAACTCTCAACAAATTGTGTACCTTACGAAGATTTTGAGGTCCAGGTTCTAAAGTCGGAGAAGTCAAAACGACACTTCATTACGAATACAAATACAGTGCTTACAAAGAATCAGTCATTGTATCAGTGGGTCCCTCATGAAATACTCCATGTATGAGTTTGATTTCAGCACAATTTAAGTGTTAATGACAAACACTTCACGAACTGAATGAAACACTCATTTCAGTCAAGTGATGAATGTAATTGCGATCACATCGATGCCATGCCATGTGCCATCATCGATCCAGCAAGGCCAAACCGCTCCACTAGTGCTACCATGGAAGACGATACAGTCACTGGGACCATCGAAGTGATGTACGTCATGCACCTGGCCACTATACTATGCATCACGACCTTTCTGTTTAAATATTCAATGTGATACCTACCTACAAATGTTATTCATCAAGTGCAAACGACTCTAGATATCACCATAACCTCATCTGAATACGCTCTTCAAAGCATAATACACGTTTCACGCTGCTTTGCCTGGCTACTGTGATCTTGAAATTCTAATCCTGATGTTTAGTGGAAATAGCCTACATAGATGAATGGATCTGCTCTCAAAGCCTTAGACAGAGTTGGAATTGTCTACACGGGGAAAGGAGAAAAAGTCTAGTGTTTCCTTTTTGGTGTATCTTTTCACTAAACGAATGAAAATGAGTAAGCTTGCCTGTAACGTGAATGAGTGTCTCCTCGCTGTCACTGCCTTCCTTTGGTATTACCAAAGTAATATCATCATAATGATATTGTAAAAGAGAACATTGTTTGTATGACTCTTGAACAAAGATATTGCATTTGAAGAGACATTCTTAACTTACAAAGTGAAATGTAAAGAACAACTGCATTCTTTCCGTTGCAATTGTTTTAAACACAGATATCTAAATGCTGTATAAGTATTCTGTCTTTCCAAAATATTCAAATGGTCAGACACCGATCAACTATCCAAGCATAAGCAGGCTTTTGCTGGTACGAGTTTTTTAATGTGTATTTCTTAACACGTTTGTATTTCGTTACAAGGTTGAAGTGAATAATGGTGTCACTATGGATAATTCTGTTACAAACTAAGACAAGGGAGAAAGAAGTGTTGCTTGGTCGATTTGAAACATTGAAAATGATATCCAAGACTATTTAGACAATATGCAGATTTAATGAATAATTTTAACGTTGATAGCATCGAGCATCATCAATCGACATCAAGTTGGTTACTTATTCCTTGTTTCCTATTCCAGATTGATATACGTAATAAGTAACCAGTTAACTATTCAATAAAGAATTAAATCCGTTGCCCATCGTGTGCTGAAAATGGCATTCAACCCTACAACAACAACAACAATAACTTATTCACGATTCAAACATTTTCACATCCAACCTACTCCTGATTATAACAAGGGAGAAAGAAATTTTGATTTGTCAATTTAAAAAAAAACATATATGATTTACCTTGATTTTAGTACATATGCAGATTTACAGATTACTTTCACGACGTGTAGTATTTTGAGATAGATTAATTAGTCTTGTTGGTTATTTGGGTCCTGTCATGTGGCGCATGGCGTATTCGTACTCGGTTAGGAAAATCGTACTAATATCTTACGAAACTTTGAAACAAAAACACAATCTCATACAGTAATGACTGATGAGATAATTATTCCGTGGCTTTTGCTTTACCTTCCATTTACTGAGCTCCTCAGTTATCGAGATGGGCTAGACGAATTTTTTTTAACTTTATCTAGTATTGGAGTGAACCCCTACCTAGATAATGTCCAAGATGGGTTGAAATCAGTATAAACTAAATTGGTGCTCAGTTGGTGCAAAACATGGACATAATTGGTATGATTGTGTGGTATTGTTTACATTTGCATAAGGCTTTAGTACGTTTTCGAAACCGAATACTGATACTTCACGCTATGCAACAAAAGACACTACCCAAACACCTAACACAACTAATTAATTGTATCTCATCTTACCAAGCATGTATACCTAACAAATATACCGAAGCATTCCTACATATAGTCAGTGATCTATCTATATTCTATTTGGTATAGCTGTACAAAAAACATTCGTATATAGCGAATTTGGTTAGAGTAATAACTATGAATACCATGAAGAGGTTGTTTTTTTTTAAAAATCATGTAGTAGTTGGGACCAAACACTGTTTTAATCGAGTATAACAAATAAGCAACAAACTCTACGTGAATATGGAATAAGAAAGCAAACTATGTGTGATAATATCTGAATCGGAAATGATGAACTGGTTACTTGAGAGAAATAAACAAAACTAAGCAAAGAATGGTCAATCGGATGTACATTATCGTCGCCTGCTACCTCTTTCGTTTGTTATTCTGCACTATGCAGAAGCAAACTTTTGGTTACAAGCGGTTCTTAAAAACTTTATGCACTATTGTTTGAATGCGGATATATTTCGATGCGAGGGTTTTAATTTGAGATAGAAACAAATTGTTAACATTTGTTTCTAGCCATTTCTTTGTGTAAGTTATAAAGTGAAATTAGAGCATTGCCTTTTTCTTCCTATTCAAAGTTATGTACTCAATATTTTTTAGGCTGATTAGACAAGTTGAAACTATTTAACATATATTTTGTTAATGGAAGATAAAATGTTTAAAAATGATATATAATATGTTTAAGGTCTACTAAAGAAGACATGTAATCCGACATGAACTTATGAATCAGTTCTGCAAACACTGCGTCATCTTTCTTTCCAAGGAATAAAGGTTGTTCGTATATATAAATATATATATATATATATATATATATATATATATATATATATATATATATATATATATATATATATGAGCCAACGTGAAGACATTTCATGATAATTGTTATAGTGTAGTTGACACATGTAGAGTAATTCCTGTCAACACGAATACCCGTGTTAAAAAAAATTATATTTTTATACAATTTCTACTCTTTATAAACCTCTTGCCGGAATGCGTCAACAGCTCTATCTTATTACAAGTCCCATGATCTTTGGTTTTATTACCATGCTTATGGAGTCTATTGCTTGATCTGGTGGTAGTACCACTAGTGGTACACAAGCAATCGTTTACGAACCAGTCCGCTAAGGTTCAGTTCAACTAAAGAGGTTGTGTTGATCTTTAGCACACAACAGCTAAAATAAAGATATATCTCTATTTTATTA
The DNA here is from genome assembly GCA_029339505.1 of Unio delphinus. Taxonomy (NCBI): domain Eukaryota; kingdom Metazoa; phylum Mollusca; class Bivalvia; order Unionida; family Unionidae; genus Unio; species Unio delphinus. The sequence goes on from JAQISU010000375.1 coordinate 2,923,430, forward strand.
TCAAACAGCGTAAAGTTTGTCTATCTATCTATCTATCTATCTATCTATCTATCCATCCATCCATCCATCCATCCATCCATCCATACATACATACATACATACATACATACATATATGCTATTTTGAATCTGTACCTTTTAAAAATAAAGCATGAATATTTGTGTGTGATTCAAGAATACGTGATATAACCACACCTAATTGTATAGACGCGTATTTTTGCCTGTGCGTTACGAACATTAAAACTTGATCATGGACACATCCTCAATGACTAATCCGAAAACAATAAGACATATTGTGAATTCCGAAAGGAAAGAAATTATGCATTGTTTGGGAGCGTTGTAATCTATTAAAACGACACAACAGTATACATTGTTATAATATAAAAGATTGTTCATCCGATTGATTGTTCTCGGTGATATCAGTTGTAAAATCTGACGAAACAATAGTGTTTCGTATTATGGGTAAAAAAAAAAAAATCTGTCGTCCGGAACAAATTAGTAGATATATACTTGTATATAGTAATGTTGACACTTACATGTTCAATATATCAATGACTCCCATTGCCATTTAAGGCTCGCTCATATATTGATATAGTCTGATTCTTCTATCTCTGTTTCAGATTTGCATTGCTTACTATATGTGTAAATTCTGCACGTAGTACTTGTGATTGAAATCATGCTGCACTGATTTATATTCACGTCGAAGATCGCGAATAGGTCGAAATGTTTGTAAAATCTGTAAAATTCACCTCCTTTGTATGTGCCACTGTCAATGGAATACATTGCAACATAATATATATTTAATGTGTATATATTTATAAATTTGCTTATAATTGCAATTGCATTAGTTAGAACAGCAAAAAAATCTTAAATGATGAAATCATACAAACAGTATGTGTTATCAAGATTTGAGCGAAATAAACGAGACAATTATTTCAATGCAGCGACCACGTCACTTAAAAAATGTTTATAGAAACCTCATGAGTAATGTTATGTGCATGCATCTTCTTTGTAATTCCTCGTAATTACTTTCATCTAATTTATATAATTGTCATTTATGGCTGTGTACAGAGTAGCTTTAACTAAGTTTGGCCTACTTGACATGAAGTACAATATTACATAGGATCTAACAATACTAGTAATAATCTTAAAAAACGAACCAAGAAGATTGATAATAACATATTTACTAAGTAATCAAGGGGCGTGGTCAAACTTAAGCGGTATTAGACTCAAAAGAGTCCACTCTGGTTTGATAGTTGAAAGGTAACGACATACAAGTAAGAAATCTTCGGCTGAGGCGATTGGAGTTAGGGGACGATGGACCCTCTGGTAGCTAGAATGGCACTAAAAAAGGAAACTGGCAAGGGATATAAAAAACGAAAAGGGTCTAAGACTACTTAGGACTCCTTATTCATGGTACAGCGGAAACGGCTGAGGTTGCCAGGGACGGTTTACTAGCACCGTTGTCAAATTTTTATTTACTCGATGCTGCCAACGAATTAAGAATAAAACAAGTTCAGATGTGTTTTTATGCGAGATCAATTACCACAACAACCAAATAGGGCTGACACTGATATCATTAATCTCGATAACAGCACCGGACCTGGAACTCACTGGGTTGCATACAGGATTGATTCACGTGGAATTGTTTATTTTGATTCTTACGGGTTAGCGCCATCTGAAGAATGTATGCGTTATTTACATCAATTAAACTTCCCTCAAAAAGTGAAGCGCTAGTACTCCACGTTACCAACACAGATAACGACTGACCCACCAATATGCAGCCAAGAAGTAATACATGTACTTAAAGCTATATCATCATCGACTAAACCACCCTATAAAACGATACACGAATACACGAGTAATCGCTTTTTAGAGAAATCTTAAAATATAATGATTGATATTTACGGGAAAGCCCTATCAAGCCTGAAAAATCCCACAGGGGAAAGATCTGAAACCAAAGATGTAATTTTTTTTTTATTGAAGATGAATTATCCGATATGTTAAATCTTGCAAGTGTGGATCCAAACGAAATAGTCGTATTTCAAGACAAACAGGGAAAATTGAAAACGAGTAATTTTTCCTTGAATGTTATTCTAGTTAAAATGGAGTAATCGAAAACTTCTTAGCGGTGTTTGATTCCATCGGTAAGATTAAACCAAGAGTTCTTTTTTCAACTGTGAAAGATATCATTAACAACCGACTAAAAAAAATCAGGTGACACAATTACAGGTAACCTCGACATGAACTCGAATAAAATAACCGCACTTGGTAGTCCAGCATTGGATACTGACGCTGTGATAAAAAATATGTAGACGTGGTGCAACAAGAATATAAAACCACAGATGATAAACAAACAACGCTGCAACACGCATATGATGGTCATGAAGGAATGTTTGGAGATCTTCGTAAGAATTTTAGAAAAATTGATGAGACCGCAGATAATTTCTTTGGTACTCCGTTGACTGTCCCAATGAAACAGTCTGATATTTTTAAAAAATGTTGATACCATTAAACAAACACAGGACAATATCGTTGCTGATTTTCCTGCTAAAATCAAGATACCGCATAAACAAAATATCAATATCGTGTACTTCACACATCATCGATCCTTCACATGGACACCTCAAAATAACACCATTAAAGTTACTGCAGATGTCAAGGGTACTTATATATTGACACTGCTTTCACCATTACAGTTTAATGTGTCATCGGGTACATCTATTGGAATTATTACTGCATGTGATATTATTGATAAGGGAGCCACCGAAATATTTACCATAATCCCTGTGGAGTTTTCTCCCTTCATTCCATATATGTAAACCAAATTATGTGTCCAAATTTCTTTTGGAAAATTGGATTTTTGTATTCTCTCTGCAATACGTCGAACCGAAGGTTGGCAAATATCAAAATGCTTGACGGCTTCATTCATTGAATGCAATTTTAATTCATCTTTAGACTCTTTGTTGACAGATTTAACCGCTCTTTTTCCAACGGCTTTACAATTACCAGTTTCCCTGAATGCAGAGACTCGATGTGATAACTCGTAAATTGGATAAAAGATTATTAGTTTTTATACCATTAATGTGGTCAATCACAAGACGATCTGGGATTTTTCCGTTGACAGTTATATCTTTTTTCCCCAGCAGGGAATATAAGATACCCCTGATTATCAACAGTTCCATCTGGCTTTTTCACCCTGCGGTTTCTGACTACACCATCGGGTGATGCTTCATAGTTGCTGATCGTGGGATGTGGTTGAAATTCTTTGCTCATTTATATACATACGTATTTATTTGTCTAATTGATCTTTTGTCGAGATTATTATTAGTTGAGAATCTAGTAATATAGTCATCTGGAGTTCTTATGACTTTATCGTTGACGCTGTCAGGGTCAAGGTCCTTAACTCTCTTATCATAATAACGCTCAAGTTCTTTGTATCGCTTATCCCCACAACTAAGACACAATTGTGTTTTACAGGGTGTCGGACCTAAGCTTCCTTGCCTCACACTCTGTGAATGATATCCACATAATTCGTTTCTACACGATTTGTTACAAGGGATTACGGATCCTATCATAATCCATTTATAGTGATTCATTATATATAAATTCTTGATTTAAATACTTGTTTTAATTATAATATGGAGGAGTTCGAGAGATTATCCAAAATCATACTCTGGGAAAATATTAAATTTAATTTCGATAGAATCTCTGTAGATGCAATAAATAAGGGTATAATGAGTGATAGAAGCATAATCGGTAAAATCCATGATGCGCTTAACAAATTTAAACGCAATGGAGCATCTCAATGTTCGTCAACATTTCGAATCGCTGGTAGTGTTGATGCTACAATGAACGACAAACAGGCGCCGAGAATAATAATGCATCTTGGACATCGAAAGTATTTTTTCAGATTGAAATTTATTATGCTATCAAAAACAGGCAGCTGGATTATTCGTGATATATTCGATCTAATCCTAAAAAAATAATAAAAAGTTGTCATCGTGAGTTAGGATTCCAAACCAGGAATATCGACTGGAATTGACAAACCGTATTACAAGCGAGCTTATTCTGTGACTGCGGTTGTTTATGGGATTTATCCGATAAATGAAAAACCAAGCGTTGAGAAATTGAAAAATATGAAACTGTCAGCGATAAACTGTGTAGCCGAACGAGTAATAGAGCATTTTACAAATGCCTTACGTGGAAACGGGTTGACAGATCTAAGACGTAGCAAAATAAACAAATGGGCGCGAACAGTCAAGGATTTTGGAGCCACAATTCAAAATTGTCTATTGACACAGTAACAATATTTACGCAAGATAGAGCCGTAAAATACCTTCCGGTAGAGTTCTCACCAGATAACTCTGCGGAGAGGATTTGTTTGATTATATTTACACATTTAGTAAAAACGATCCTGTGTCAGTGTGCTTATGTCAGAGTATTGAAGAACAAGATGATAAATTCGACCAATCTGTAGACCTAAAAAAAAAGGCAAAAGATCTCGGTAAAAGAATAATCGGTAAATTCACCCAGGGTGGAGGATATGATCACAAGCGACAATATTCAAGATTAATTCAAAAGATGATGCTGAATGTGAATTTATAATCGCGCATGCAACAGCGAAGAATATATTTGTCAGTCGTGAAATGCCTAATTGTCCGATGGAACAAAAATTTGATACAATTGTTAGCTACATTGATGGCGACTCTCCGCAATACATACATATAAGAGCGTCTATGCTGGATTATGTTTCTATAAATTTGCTATTTATAATAAATAGATTTCCTGACACCGCAGTAAGAGTTGCCACAGATTCATTTATATCGATATCAAACATTAAGAAATACTGGCTCGTTTCACAAATTCTGATGAGTGTTGGGGGTCATGGAGAATAAAACAAGAAAGGTTGCACAATCATTCTAAATCGGCAGATGTTACGATTGAAGATAATTACATGAAAAAAAATCAAATATCAGAACTATCGAATGCACCTTCGTTATCCGATCCGATATGTAGATATAAAATCGTTTACTTAAATGGCTGTGGCGGGTCGGGGAACACAACTCGTGTTATCGAATTATTTTTGGAGACTTCAGACATGATTGTGCTAACACCCACAAACAGACTTGCAAGAGAGATGAAACAACGAGGAGTTAATTCATGCACTTAACACAGTTTCTTTGTACATAAAAGCGACGCATTAATGGACTCCTGATCGAATGGGTGAGAAATATATTCCAAAAATCATTTTTGGGATGAGATATGCACTATGTCGTTGGATATATTAAAAATGTTTCTTGATTGGTTGTTACTGAAAAATACAGATGTGATAATGTGTGGCGATCATGCGCAACCACTATCATTTGTCGGTTTGTCTCCACATAATTAGCTGAAACGTTTTGTAGATTATTATGAATAAATTAGTACAGCTCATAGAGCACTTGATCCAGAATTAAGCAGATTAATTAATTCAACAGATTACTCAGATTACAACCGGATAAAATCCGGTGTGAAATAGTGCGTGAAATAATTTCAGAAACCCCGTTAAATGATTTTTGGTAAGCGTGGAGACCAAACGATTTGACAGTGACAAGTAGAAAGATAGAGACACACTTCATCAACGGTTGTTTCAATTACATAAAGACAAATTCGTAACACTTCTAGTGCCATTGTGTTATACACCAACTGATTCACGAAGACAGAATATTGAAGTTGATATTCCGGGACAGATTGAAAAATAAACACTCGTGTTAAATGATATTTTTTTGGTTGATATCAGTGTTGTAGAGAATGCACTGCGCGCTAACAAATTTCCCTGGACGCTAGGATACGCAATGAAGATACGTTCATCTCAAGGGTTAACCATCTCTGATACAATTGTTTGGATAGTAGATGATCGCATCGAGTGGTCGAATTGTGTACGAAGATTAAATCAACTTCGTAGAGTCGTTTTAGATTCTAATAACACCACAATCAGTGATATTGTCAGCGATGATATAATAAGGATAAAACTTGCTGGTTATAAACAACACGATAAGAAAAATAATAGACAATTTCATATTTATGTTGAATTTATAATTATGCTGAACCAACAACAGAATAATCACTGCGCGTGCTATTTTTGTATAATGCTATGGTGTTGGTCGGACAAAGGTCCTCGCCAATTTACCGCAGACAGAAAAAAGAGCATTCTTGATCATACACGAGAAAATCTTATGCTGACCTGTCTAGAGTGTAATAGACGCAGAGGTGCTAGTTAAGTGATCATGGCAATAATTGTGTATCCTAGGGTATCACTTGTAACTGTTCACGTGTAAATCCATGCTGAGGAGCAGTTGAATCTAATCTATAGATTTAAAGTCTAACCGTGGATATTGTTATGTTAGATATTTTATGCGATGTGACACTCCAAATAGAATCCGTAGTTCTTGTTTTACCACCTTCACGTTTACCTGGTTCATATAAATATCTCACAGTGACAATACCGAGTATTCGCATTTTTGAAAAATCATTTCTTGGTTTTTGTACGGATATATACTTTTTTATTTTGATTACAGGATTAATATTTATTGTTCGAGTAATTTCATTATTTAGCGCAGTTATCACACTTGGTAATCTCTTGACCCATTCACTTGATCGTGTATCATCGATAAATTCCTTCACGTATTGATATCTGAATAACCGCTCAGAAAGTGTTCGATTAAATCGTTCGACAATTGCCTGATCGCGGTGTATTGCAGTATGTCATCGTGTGATGATGACATAATGATGTTGCATCGTTGATAACGCTGCACCCTGAAATTCCTTGCAGGATCAACCTGTAATAATTGTGGCCACTGTAAAGGTCCTCGTCGATAAATTCGTTCAAATGCAACAGATATATCTGATGGTGCCTTGGTCACAATGGTTCAGCTTACTTTAATCTACTCGCAACATCAATTACAGTTAGTGCATACTTTTAAGTCAGTGTATTGACAGTATCATGCGACAGAAATATTATATCAGCCTAAATAACTTAATTTGGGACGTTAACATCAAAATGTGCCAAGTGAATTTGTTTAGGCGGTGGTAGATAAATCTACCATATCATTTGTCTTGACAACCAATCTGCTGCAGTAACCTATTTTTAATTTTGCCGCGCTGGCGAGTTTATTAATAGCTGATTTACCCTCCAATATCCTCTTGAGGAATAATAAATAGATTCCTTAATACTATACTTAATAATAGATCTTACTAACCAGTTAGCTATTGATTCCTTGAAATATGTATTCTTAATAGAATTCAACGCATTAATCAATTTTACATCTGCGATATGTCGTTGTTACAGAGTCATACTTTTATAACCAACATCATGAGCATGACAATTCTTATCAATAGCGTTTATTGGATATTCGCCGGGTCTTAGTAGGTCTTGGCTATCAAGTCGGATATCGAGTCTGGTTCCAGGGCCACATTAATTATATCCTGGAAGATGTTTTTCTTCTGTGTATTTTCCACACGAAGCCCCTGGAAGTTTTGTTAACTTAACTGCAATATCACCTTTTTTTAACTAACGAATCTACAAATATTTATATTACATTGTGTATACCTACCACTAATTGCATCTCCATTATTTTTCGTTGCAACAGGAGTCAGATCACTCGTTGGTGTACGAGCTTTACATTTCACACAATATAAATCCATAATTTATATATGTCATATCTAATGGAAATTACTAACTTCTCCGCGTTAATAACACGGCCACCACCTAAACATCATAAAATGTTGACGTATATAATGTGAATGATTATAATTGGACCATTTGGAAGCGCTAAAATACAACTATTCTTTAATTTAATTATGAAATGGATGAAATGGGATAAACTATATTTAATAGCCCCAACAGGAAAGTATCAACTTCGCTATGAAGTGTTATAAATTTTTAACGAGAGCGCAAAATCACAAACCGGTGAAGATATTATTGCATTTATCGACGATATCGAAGAAGCTCCTTGTGTCGAGGATATCCACGAGAACATCAATAATATAATTGTGTACGACGATGTGGTCATGGACAATCGAAAGAACCCCGCTAGGATATTTTCGATCGGAAAACATAAAGAAATTGATATCATTTACATTTCTCAACGATACAATAACAAACCTAGCATGATCAGGGACAACTCTAATATTATTTCAGGGTTTAACGGGATTAATATGCATACTCTACAAAATATTCACCTGTCTTGGTGTAGCGGCGGCATGGATTATAATGAATAAACAAAATTCCCTAACACCACTTGGAGTATCCCACATTGATTTATAACGGTAAATTTAGATTACCCTGAAACACGATATGGAATTGGTCTAGACACAAAATATTTAATTATTAACAAGTAACAAAACCGTGATAACAAATACATCAGAGGCAATTTCTGTTTTTCGGCTTCGTAACAAGCCTTGGTTTAACAAATAGACACCTGCTTTTACCTTTATCTTATTTTTTTACTTTTGTAACAAGCCTGGTTTGCCAAATAGACACTTATAAAACTTGTTGGGTTCACCTTTTACCTATTTTTTTAGTTTCGTAGGAAGCCTTGGTTTTACAAATAGAAACCTCTAAAAGTTGTAGGGTTGAACCCCTCTACTACCTGATTTCTTGAATGTATTTGTTTCTTTTGAGCCAATTATCTACCACGTGCACTAACGTTATTGCAAGCGGCAACAAAACGGTACGATTTATCCAACGTGTTACTTTAAAAGCACAACAGGCTGAAGATTAAATCATTTTATGTACGTCACATTCAATATTTTGCTATCCATTACTTACTGACCAAACGTATTTTTTGTGTCCTGCTCACAATACGATCTGACAGATGAAATTCAACTACATTTCCCTAAGATATTATGACTTTCGTGATAATAAACTAGCTCGTATTTAAATTATTCATTTCAATCTTTGACAATCAATTCACGCTATAGTAACCCCTACTGCAATTGATGGTGACGAAAACATGGAAATACCTAGGTTTACACTTGCAGGAAAAACTAAATAACCGCAAAAAGCGTTGTAATATTTGATGTCTTATTATTACATACTGTAAATCAGTTAAGCAATATAGCAAATATTTGAAACACTAATTCACATAGAGATGAAAAAATAGCAGGATGGTATAGTCTATGCACTTTGTATAGATACAGTAAGTTATTATGAGTGTTCCACAAATTCTAAGCAACAAATGCCACTCCACTGTATGTGCCTACATAACGAACATCATCTGTTTGCTCTTATTCTTGAGTTTACATTCGTGCCTGCAATCGCTTCTTGTATTTTAGACACATCATCTCTTATGATAATTCTGGCAAAATTGGAATTAGTTCAGCAATGTTAAACATCTTAGAAAAGAGGAACAAATCCCCTGGAGCTCGGCCAATGTGATTATGTGAGAAACCTTACCGGTAGCTTCTCGTGGATCTGTGGTTTGTGAAGGTTTTCCCGTGTTTATCCTCGACCATTTATACTGCTTGCCAAATAGCTTAATCAGCGCCGGGTAATGGCCTTAAACCCTATAAAAATAACAAAACCAACATCCTTTGTTGCCCTGGAGAATGAATAGTAAAACGAGAATCTCTATCATCAGTATATTTTAATTGATCCATATAGTAGCAAACATGAGCTCATCAAATGACTGACCAATACGTGTGTCTGCTAATAGAGAAACATCCTGTTCAATATCTTTCTCAGAATCTCTTTGCGCCCTAGTTATATTAACTCTGCAAGCTGAGTTTAATTCAGAGATTTAATTTTCAAATAGAATTGTTTTTCCGATAGAAATAATGCTAGTCAGTTACAAGCCATACTATACTATAAGAATTGCAACACTTTCAGCAGATAATTACCTGCTAATTAAAGACTGAGAACTCCCGTTATCTTAACATTTTAATAGGAATAAACTTTGCAGAATCACCACTGTGTTATGAAATTTATGGACCTCAGTGGTTCATAATTATCCAAGCTAAATTCAGACTGGGCCTTTTACATAACAAATATATTGATTTCAATACACTCTCGTGACTTTGAATAGGAACGTTTAGAATAGCTGTCTTGACTTTGAGGCTATTTTTCGGTTTTGTAGCTATCATAACAGAAACGTGATTACGAAAATGTTGTGCCATATTGAGATTCGGAAGTGCTTGCATGATACAAAAACCATTTGTTAATCTAAACACTTGCTGAGTGGAAACCTTATTGACAAGGTAAACTCTGTGAATCAGGATATAGTTGGCAGATGTACCAGCAATATTTTCTAAAATTTAGAACGTTTCCTCATTACGTTAGGTTCTAGCGCCACTTTCGATTTAAATCGTCCAAGACTACACTTCATTACGAATACAAAGCAGATGTAACAATGAATCAGTCAACGTAGTGTATGTTACATCATGAAATACTCCATATATGATTTTGATTTCAGCATACGTTCAAAGTTACTAAGGAACTTAACAATAACGTAACGAGGTAATCAATCCAGTCAAGTGATGAACTCCAGTACGATTACATTGACACCATGCCATGTGACTGTAACAATGGAACTCGATGCCATCCCTGGGACCATCAAAGCGGTATATGTCATGCACCTGGCCACTCTACTGGCGCAAGCGATGCAACACGATCTTTTTGTTTTAAAAGTCAATGTGATACCTACTAACAAATGTCATCCATGCATATGCAAACTACTCCAGATACCACCATCACCTCATCCAAATAACCTTTCAAAGAAGAATACTCGTTGCACCTGGCCTTGCTTGGCTACTATGACCTTGATATTCTATTCCATACGTTTATTGAGAAATAGCCTACATAGATGAATGAACCTACTGTCGAAGACATATACTGAGCTTGGTTGTCTACTTTGGGGAACGAGATAAAGTCTAATGTTTCATATTTGGTGTATCACTTCACTAATTAGATGATCAAGACTCGGCATGCCTAAAATATACCAGAGTGTCACTGGCTTCCTTTGGTTCTACCAAAACGATAACATTCTAATGAATAATGTGAAAAAGGAAGATCGTTTGGTTGCCTCTAGAACAAAGATAACACATTTACAAAGATATTGTAAGTTACAAGTAAAACATAAAAACAGATGCATCTTTTACGAAAGAATTGTTTTAACCACTGCTGGTACCTGAACGCTATAAGAGCATTTATTATTTGCAAAATATTCACACAGTCTGAAATTGATAAAATACAAAATAATATGAAGGCTTTGTTTCACACGAATACTATTTATATCGTGGAAGTGGTAAACAACATTCCAAAATAAGCAACAGACTTGAAGGATTACAAAAACGTTTGAAAGATATACCCTGCGAAAGGAGACTTCACATTGTGTGTGTGCAAGTTACCTGCTGTCTATTGCCTGATTTACCAGCCAAACTCAAGTGGCAAATGCGTACATATGGCCTTCTGAAGAAAAACACTTCCGTGAATTATTAGTAAAGAAAAGCACATTTACTTACAAGTCTCTTTTGGCGTCTTTCTGAAAACAATTATATAAACATCCTACATTTCTCTTTATTAAAAGGTTATCTACATGAGTTTCTTTCAATCGCATCTTTAGCTAATTTGATATGCGCACTAAATGACATTATTATAACAAAGTGAACAATTCGGTATCCATTTTTTAGAAGCCGGTCTCAGAGAAGTCCTACGATGAGTTGCTTTGACAGCAAGTCCCTTGCTGTAATGTATCGTAAACACCAAACACTTCTTCAGAAAGCATAGGGTGGCCTTGTGACAAGTGGCATATACAATAATCAATCCCCAACACCCCACCCAAAACTGAGCCAGCGGTACTTTATGTGGTGTCATCATTCTTTCTCTCTTAAACTATATTCCTAATACTTAATTACAATCAAGAATAATGTTTGTTTCACAAAAGACGTCCAAAGATGAAGTGTGGTGACATAGTTCACAGGACAGGATAAAGATAAACATCAAAAAAGAGGAATCGTTCTTTATAGGAAAGGACTATTGAATAACAGTCAGTAAACAGAATGAACAAGGTTTCCAGTAAACATCAGTTAGTATAAGGAGTAACAAGAGATTAAATAATCAGTGAAATCTAAAAAGATTACTTTAAATTGTATTGATGAGGAAATTCACGTGACCCTTTCTAGACCGCTAAGTTAATTTAAACTGAATTATGTTCATGTTGAAACATTAGAAATATTATATGAGAACTTTTCGGAAACACTCAGATATTTTTAATACATCAATAGCAAAAAGGTATGAGGTGCATAGTTATTTGCATGAGCTAGATAATACAGGTAGTTCATTTATAAAAGAACATTTATTAAAAATACTTCCAATATATTGGACCAACTATTAATTTCATGGGTGTACATTTAATGGGATATGTAAATAACTTGAAGATGAAGAATATCGACAGGAAAAATAATGGCACAATGATATAGTGTGATGGATGCCATGCCGGATACAATTATCACTATGGCTAATTCTGTTACGAACTGAGACATTGGACTAAGTAGTGATCATTTATTGATTCAAAACATCAAAAATGATATCTCAGGCCATTTAGACAATATGCAGATTTACAGTATAATTTCAATACTGATAGTTTCGAGGTAATAATCATCAATCGACATCAAGTTGTGTACCTACTCTTTAGTTACTATTCTCGATTGATATACTGAATAACTAACCAGTTAGCTACACAATACAAAATAATAACCAATTACTTATTATTAATTAATAACTAATTAATTGGTTAATTAGCCGATATTTGTCAAAACTTTGTTCATGAGTTGAAAATATCCTAAGAGATGAAATAATCAAAACAGATTTTAGTCAGAACTATTTAAAGAGGGATGCTACCTATTAAATTAGTACCATATATTGATTGTCCATACACAGTACCCTTAAACCGACCCCTCTTTCGTTGATTGCTCTCGAATAAATCATTCAGAACTAATTTCGTGGATCGACACTAGTTCTAGACATAAAATGTGAAATAAACGTCCATGTAACATCTCTTAAAAGCGGGTATGTTACGGCTGATCTGTATATATAAAATATAAAATTTTACGGAAATGTGTTTTACATGCCCTGTTTCATCTAGCTCCAAATTTATCAAAATAGGCTCAAGAAACGTTTTAAAACAAACTTTATATTTTATTGACGATCATTATTAACTAGGAATTCTAAAAGTGGTGCTTAGATCAATATCCTCTAAGAAGGGTTTCAATCATCGCAGAGTTTGGCAACATTCTTCACCAAAGACTGGAAAGGATTTTAATACTGCTGTTATCAGTAACGATATCCTGTTTCTTCGAATGTTTTCGAGAAATGTATTTAATAATGCTTTTGGTAGTCAAACATATTTCTACGTATACGATGTCAAAAACATCCCTATTAAAATCTCTTTAAGGTTTAAATGTAGGGTTCAAATTAATGACTGAAGAGGTAATCTCCCCGTGGATTTTGTTATACCTTCCATTTAATGAGGTCCTTTTTTATCGAGATCGGCTTGATGCATTTTCTTTTGACTTTATTTCGGGGTGGAGCAAACCCCTACCTAGATACTGTTCAAGACGGGTTGAAAGCAAGATCAACAGAATTGGGGTTGAATTGGCGCAAAACATTCATAGAATTGACCCACATTGTGTGGTATTGTTGCACATGTACATGAGGTTTTAGTAAGTTTTCGAAGCAGAATACTAATACTTCACGCCATTAAACACAAAACACAACCCAAACACCTAACACAACTAATTAATCGTATCTCAAATTAATAAAGACGTATACCTAACAATATCCCCAATTATTCATACATATATTATCGGATACATATGGATATTCAACGTTATTTAACTGAACAAAAAAAACCTACGCATGCATCCGATTGGGTTAGATTAAAAGCTATGAATGTCATAAGAGCGTTTACATTAGACGAAAGATTTATTTTTGTCTTGTAATACGTTGTAACCAATTACTGTTTGAATCATCAATAAGGAGAAAGCAGCCAACTCGGTTTGAATATGGGATAAGCAGGCAAAATGTCTACGACAATATTTGAATCGGGAATGACGAACTGGTTACTTGTTCCTCACTCACCAGGAATTAGTCAATAAAGATTGAATACCTGATTTTAATTCAGTCATCAATCGCGATAGCAACACTGTCCACAAGGCATATGGTGAATAAGTAGGGAATTTTTTAATATATTAAAGAGTTTAATTTTTGTATATGGTTAAATTTAAAATAACATCTGAAAAGCAAAATCACATTGAAAGAATACTCTTTATTGATTGTACACGAAATGAGACACCATTGATGAAGAACAAAATAAGATCGGACACATACATTGGTGTCTCAGTAAATAAAGTAGCTAAACTTGAATCGTTCTTCGGAATGACATAATTAAAATAGAAATCTAACAAAATCCATACGCTAAAGGATTAATGTAATGTTGATGCAAGGTAGTAAATGTAAACGCTCTCTTTGACAATGGATGTCAGAATGGCTTATACAAAATTCATACAGACACTTGTTGATTAGGTATACATATTTCCTGTATGCTTTTTACACCGTTGCAAATGAATCATATTGTAAGCAGCGAACGACCATTACCGGATTGGGGTCTGCTTGAGACAGTTCACCAATAAGTTTAATTTGCTGAGATGAACCGATGTAAGGCAGGGAATTTAAGACATCTTTTATGCAATTGTCAAAGTAAAGTTGGTTTCACTCAGGTTCGTTACTAAATGAAAGTGACTAGTATACATAAAACAAATAGAGAGAAGAAATATATAACTAACTATTCCATCTACTCATTACTCCAGAAGGCCATTTAAAGTTTTCCCTTTCATACAATTATATGTTAGTTACGTAAAGGACCAGTGACAGTCAGATCATATAAATATGCACGAATATAAAAAGATAAATGCAAACATAAATCTTAAAAACGGTGCATGCTTAGTTTAAGGACACTACGGTGATACAAATAAACACAAGAAAGCTAAATAACATTCAATGTGATTTTATAGTTATCTTTATGTGACTTCAGAATTCTGTAACAAAGATGTGTATGATTGGTATAAAAAAGGATACGAGTGAGTAGTTGCCAACTATTTCAGATAAACAATGAGTAGGTACTTGGAAGTTACAAAACATCTCCTAAAACCTTGGTATGGTAGCATTTCACTCAAAGGGAAACCCAGTGCTTCTCCTTTTTGTTTTACCAACATTAATTTTCTATATACAAAAATACTCAAGAAAGACCAGTATACATGGCAATGGATGATGCAAAGAAAGATAAATACATATCAACATTATTGACCAATCTATTCGGGTAGTTTATAACTTACATATCCAAATGGCAACACTCAAAAGATGCAATATTTCAGCGTTTCAACATATTAGGAAAGTTTTGAAAGGGAGTGTCTCATAATGTACAGAGTAATATAGAGTAAATGTTTAAATTCAGGCTAGGCACAAAAGTTGACACAGTTAGTTACAAACTGGATGATATGAAGGACGAAGCGCAATAAGATTTATTTCAAACATAAGTCATCTATATACAAAATGAAGATAATATATGTAAAGCAAACATAAGTGAAAAATGCGAAGTGTGCTGTCATATACTAGAAAGAATCTAAATAACTTGGTATCACTTGTAAACAGTTGCACATATTATTACATTGCAATAATTGCTGCTTCAAAGGCAAATATAACATTTCATCTGAAGACAATTTAAAACTCACAATGAGTAGTCTAAATTATTAAACTATTAAACCAAAGATCGGCTTTTTATGGAGATTTAAAAATATAGATGTAAAAATACCCAATAGTACATTTAAAGTAAAGATTAGTTGAAGAATGCACAAAATGTCGATCAAAGTATATCATGAAACTAGACGAACAAAGGAACTTAAGAAACTCCAGCAATAAAATCTAGTACACACGATACCCTTGACAATTCAACTACATTGTGCAAAATGTTTTCATTAAGATTATAAATATCCTGAGGAGCAAGTGGAAAGTACATTCAAAACATTGAATATACAGAGGTTGAAATAATATTAACTTGTCTCAATGGAGGATACAGTTTGACTGGTCTGTACACAATGCGTCTTTATATAGGATTCAGTTTATGAAATAATTACCATACGCAGATGTCAGGGAAACGTGCGAAATATGAATGTGTGCTACAGAACTTTCAAAATTATTATTGAAAATTGGTGCTCTTATAATATGTTACTTATTTATTGTATAGTTATGTCTGGTTGAGGTTTACGATATATGTATCCCAACTGATATAATGAGTGTGCGAAAATTGTGGTGGCACATTCATATACCGTTATATTGTATATTAATGGCTCAATGCATCTAAAGGCTGAGTAAGAAATATTCTATTAATAATAATAATAATAATAATAATAATAATAATAATAATAATAATAAAGACTTTATTTATATAAGGTATCTCAATTAGTTACAGAACTAATCTACATTGAGGCCTTCTATCTGTTATGTACCATATAAACAATACATACAACATGATGTGAAGAGTCTGGCTTGACGCTAAATAATTAAGGAATTTTACATTTCAAAGTATCAAGCCTGGAACACATGCACAGGCATCTGTAAAAACATAAACATATCAAAAAACATAAAATATCATTCTGCTTTGAAACCTTCAGCTTCGAAAATGATGCAAAATTACAGAAAAGCAGGTAGTATTTTGTTTTGGTACTAGCACTGTTCAATTTTCTAAAACTTTCATCCATTTAAGGCATTGATTATGAAAAGAAGAAATGCTATGAGCCTGTCTTATGTCGCTGGGAATGTTGTTCCATACTACTGGACCAGTATATTGAAAGCTTGTTTTAAACAATTCCTTCTTTGGCCTTGGTAAAATGTAATTTTTTCTTCTTAAGGACCATAAATTTGGAGTACCATCAGCATCTCTTTGGTGAAAGATATTGCTTAGATAGACAGAAATGGTTTTTCTGGAAATTATACATCAGTTTGGCTTTTCTAAGAAATATTCTTTTATGTATTGTTAAAACCTTTATCTTATTCATTGCATCCTGAAAATCGTCTATACAATGATATAGAAATAAATGGCAAACCCTCTTTTGGAGACTTAAAAGTATCCTTATGTTTGAATTAGAGGTATTATCCCAAATTACATTACAGTAATCCAGATGTGGCTGAATATAACTTTTATAAAAGATGACCATGTACTGAAGAGGACTGTATGATTTGATTTCAACACAAATTCTGGACTCATGTCAGGAATTTCAAATTTTATATTGTTTGGTAGTTTTTTCGCACAAAAATGCTTGAGTTCAGATGATCAGATGAAGTTCTGAGTTCTGTATTCTTTTCAGCAATTTGAACAAAAAAGTTGTTAAAAATATTTGAGATGTCCTTTGGATTATCAGCATAAATGCCCTCATGATTTAGGGATAAAATTTCAGCTTTACGCTTACATTTATCTGCACCAAACCCTGTACTGTAATTAAAATGCAAAACGAGACTATAAGACGGCGTCAGCGCTTATTCGACACGGAAAAAAAACAATGCATAAAATCAAAGGTGACATCCGGTCATTATAATCTTGCTAACATTATATTTAACAAGTTTTTCTTCATCTACTTGACCTGGCATTTTGCAGTCAAATACTTAGTCGCAGCTGAAACAAATTAACAAGCATGTAGAAGGTTTCCAAACATTAAAAAATGAAACAGACGAGTGATAAAACTTTACAGAAATAAATGTCATAATGTATACAAACATACTATATAAAATGCTAATACATGATTACAATCTTGTGCATTTGAATGTACAGATCAAATGATAGAGATACCTAGAGCACAGATTTTGTAAGTCATCATATATATATATATATATATATATATATATATATATATATATATATATATATATATATATATATATATATATATGTATATATATATATATATATATATATATATATATATATAGCATTCAAGCGAACAGTTCATGCTTGTTATGTTTCATCCTGTACAAACTAGTGCGTGCCTTTACCATCGGGATCTATTACAGTGCGGGTAAAAATGCATAGTCGTAATCGTAGTTTCCAGCATCTGTATTCCTTTTTTTATCCTGTAGATTTTCTACTTGAATATTCGCTCTGGCGTAATCATACTCAGACCAGCTAGTCTATTAGAACAAGAAATATTTACAAATTTAGATATCTGTAACGAATATAAATTAACTAGAATCATGTTTCGGTGATTGTACTAGTTGCTGGAGAATATGGACTTGTGTTTGTGTGTGCAGGCGAGGCGATGGGTGCCATTTGCATGCGAACATGCGTTCCAATTTCCTAAGAGTACAAATTCAAAATTTTCTAACCTGCATCATTTTAGTATTTGTATTACAATATTAATTATGTATTCTTCTATACTATATAATACAGGGATATCACTTTATATATATATATATATATATATATATATATATATATATATATATATATATATATATATATATATATATATATATATATATAATAATAATAATAATAATAATAATAATAATAAGGACTTTGTATAGCACATAATCTTTCGAAGCTCTAAGCGCTTTACACCATCAATAATGATATGACACAATAAATGACAAAAACAAAGAAATTGGAAAACATAAAAACATGCTGAAAACATATAAGATATAAAACATAATTAGGTCGCTAGGTTTGTCCCTGCAGTCGAAACAGGTGAGTCTTGAGAACACTCTTAAAAGGGACCACTGTGTCTTTGTGTCTAATTTCCATGGACATTTCGTTCCACGTCGCCGGGCCCTGGTGTGCAAACGATCGTTGTCCATATGACGTTATTTTCACCTTGGGAAGAATGAGTATACGGTTATCAGAACAAGAGCGTAAGTATCTAGCTGGTGTATACACATGGGTGAGGCTGGATAGGTATGTTGGACTGGAGTCTGTCATTAAAATATATCACGGAAAAAAAATTTTGTGTTTGATTCTGTATCGAATTGATAGCCAGTATAGGGTACAAAGCAGTGGTGAGGTGTTCTCTGATAGAGGTACTCTAAAGATGATCCGTGCAGCTGTGTTTTGAACTTTTTAAAGTTTCTGGAGTAAATATTGTGATGAACCAGACAGAATTGAGATACAATAGTCCTGTCTTGAAAGTACTAATGAACACACATGTGTTTTTGTGGTATCAACTGAAAGATTTTTACGAATGGACTGATGCGTCTCAATTCAAGATATGCAGCCCTGCAGATGTTCATGACATGTTGGTGCAATGTGAGAGTACTGTCTAGAGTAACGCCTATATTCCGTACTGACTGTGAGAATTTATTGTTGGTGTTGCTGATATTTATTGTCTGAGGTAAAGGATGTGAATGAGAAAGTCTTTGTGTTGTGATCAGAATAGCCTCAGTTTTATCATCATTCATCTGCAGCTTGTTACATGTCATCCATGATTTTCATATCCGAAATGCACTTCTCTACTCCATGGATGGTAACATCAACTTCAGTTGGATTGCTATACTTGTATATTTGGGTGTCAGCGTACAATTGATGAGACACTGGGTGATGATCTATGACACTTGAGAGCGGCTGAGTGTACAGAATGAAGAAAATAGGTCCAAGAACAGATCTCTGTGCAACACCACAACATACGTCAACTGGGCAGAAGTGTATTCCATTTGCAAATATAATTTGTGTCCCGTTGACTAAGTAGGACTTGAATCACTGTAAGGCTATATTCTGAATGGAAAATACATGCTGGAGACGGTGAAGTAATATATCATGGTCTATTGTGTCAAATGCTGCAGATAAATCGAGGAGAGTGAGGATTGTAATCTTTCCACTATCCAAACAGAGAGAATGTCACTAAATACTTTCAGAAGAGTAGTTTCCGTACTGTGGCAAGGGTGATATGCAGACTGTACATTGCTAAAAAGACTGTTTAAATTCAAACGAGATACAAGTTGAGTTAGAACAACCTTTTCTAAGATTTTTTATATGAAAGGGAGATTAGAAACTGGGTGGTAGTTCTTTAAATTGTTATGGTCCAGTGTTGGTTTCTTCAGCATTGGCTTTACGATGGCAGTTTTGAAACATGATGGGAATTCCCCTGATGAGAGAGATATATATTAATGCCATCAGTTATTGAAGGCAATATTGGGTCTAAGCACTCAAGCAGCAGTGTTGTCGGAATTGGATCAAGTTCAAAAGACTTTTGTGATACTTTTCATCACAATTGTCCGTACTAATTCTATAGAAACAGGTTCAAATGCTCCTAACGGTTGTCGCTGAAATTCTGCATTATAACTGTATGGTGAAGAATCAGTTGAAATTCCGCTGTCAAGCGAATCTCTAATGGTTTGAACTTTGTCATCGAAGAAATTTGCAAATTTGTCTGGTAGGTCTAGTGGAGAGAAGGTTGTTGGAAGTGGTGTACATTTGTTCTTGACATTAGTTTGTTAGTTATCTCGAAGAGCTCTTTGCAACTGGAACTCTCCGTGATCTTAGTACTGTAGTGGGATGATTTGGCTAAATGGACTATGTTTGTGACCTTCTTCTTAGCGGCTTCGTACATTTGTTTAAGAATAGTGAGTCTGGTGGAAAGCCAAAGCCTGTCTGCTTTTCGGTGATGTCTTTAACAGTGCGAAGCTGGTCCTTAACACTGCTATACCAAGGAGAACACTTTTTTATGGATACTCTGCATTTGGTGGCTGGGGCATGTTTTTCAAGCAATGAACGCAGGCAGTTATCAAGTTGTTCCGCAGTTGGATGTAAGAAAGTTGTTAGGTTTTCTTGGATGTCATCCATGAATTTGGTTTTATTTATCATACGGAGGTTTCTCTTTGTAGCAAATATAGGTGGAGGGTTAGGGACTGATACGTCGAGATGGCACACAATGCAGAGGTGATCCGATGCAAGTTCGTGGGATACAAGGGTTGATTGCAGAATATTATCATCAGGTCTATAAAGAAACCAGTCTAAAATGTGACCAAGTTTATGGGTAGGTTGGTTAACTGACTATTTAAGATTGAAAACATGAATATAATCTAGGAGTTTTTACGTGTTTAGTTTACCAGGACAGTCATAGTGAAAGCTAAAATCTCCAAGAATAATTAGGTTGCCACCTATCGAATTTCCATACTATAGAAGATTTGGAAACTGCTCCAAAAAGAGAGATTCAGTCAGCTTGTTTTTTCTACTAGGAGGAGGACGATAGAGACAGAAAAAATGGACTGACCTTTATTCCAGTGTGAGCGTTGATTGGACTAGTTCAAACGATGTGTGGCAGAAGTTGAAGGTTGTGTTGTACGTGAGGCATTTTTAATTACAGCAATTCCACCTCCGCGAGAGTTGCGGGGGAACGACTTGATGGAGTAATCGCTGGGTGTTAAATCCGCACACTTACATTCATCACCTTCCGAATGTAACCAAGTCTCTGTCAGGAAAAAAGACGTCAATATTCTTGTCGTTGATAAAATTAACAATTTATGTGCGTTTTTACGGTGATCCTACTGATTGAGCGTTGAATAATGCAATACGTAGTGGTATCCCTGTGACAGTTGACACAACGGTTGACGAATTAAGAGAAATTTGAATCAGGTTATTAAAATTAACGGCAGAATTTTAAGTTGTTCGTACGTTACGGGGGAAATAGAGATAACTGGAATACTTCTTCCTGTTCTACGCCGGCCGGCTTTGAAAGACCGTTTCTTTTTTTGCTTCCGTTTACATTTAAGAAAGGATGAATGAATTCACAGTTCGTTCAGTCTTGAGCACAATGTAGTACCTAGAACCAAGGTGTGGTCATTTAATCCAATTAATGAGGATTCGTCGTAGTGTAAGCGGTACCGTGACGGCGGTTTGTTCAAAAACAAATTACGTCTTAACAGTGGGACAAAAAAGCTGAGAAAAAAATCTAATTGTTCTCGTTTCCAAAACAACGAGATGAATTAACACATACGAACGGAACAGCCAATGCATGATGAAAAAGAATGATGTAGACGATGATAGAAAATAAGCACAAATATCATAAATATAGTACAAAATCGGAATAGCCTATTCTCGAGCAGTTAAGCGATGGCGGCCATCTTTCCGGAATATATATCTGTGTGTGTGTCTGTGTCTGTGTGTGTGTTTGCGTGTGTGTTTGTAGATGTGGATGGGGATAGGTGGGAGTTACGTGCTTTATGTTTGCGTCTGTATTCGAGTGGAAATAAATAAGTACACGTTTCTAATAAAGAACTTATTTTATATGGTAATCTGGTATCGACAAGTATAATATCAAATACATTGTGTCAAATATACTAGAAATCAAGAAATTAATGTTTATGCACTAGAGTGAATTCGCTTTATTACGTGGCAAGCAGTCAAAAGTAATATCAATATTTAAGGTTGTATGGACTTTTCGGAAAATATGTTAGCAGGTTAGTTCGTGACCTAAGAGAAAACAGACCTCTCTCAATTACGTCTACTGATATGAAGTTTTTGGTAGATGGTTACTTTAGGTTCTGAAAAGCAATAGTCATTATGTAAAATCGATATAAGTGTCAATTGGATCCAAATATAATTTAAAGGGTATTTTCATTGATAAAGGTACAACACTGTTTATATGTAATGCTGTAATAAATGAGTTCACGAAGCACTCACAAGTTTCGAAGTTCTGTCATGTATACTACTGTATAACAAATTTGTGTATTTGTTATTTGCAATATCCTACAGACATATTAGTTGACTCCGTTGTCCTGACCATTCAAGGCCACCACATCTCCATGGAAAGAAGTTTACTACATGTAGGAAGTTTTATAATACAATTGAAATTAATCGGTGAAGAAATCTATCAGACAAAATATACAGTCTTGGTGGGAACAATGAGTAAATTGTTTGCTTATCGCAAAAGCTACGTGTTCAAAACGAAAATCAAATTAGAACACCTTAGTCTGAAATCTCCATTTACTGAGAGAGAGAGAGAGAGAGAGAGAGAGAGAGAGAGAGAGAGAGAGAGAGAGAGAGAGAGAAAGAGAGAGAGAGAGAGAGAGAGAGAGAGAGAGAGAGAGAGAGAGATGGAGGAAGAGAGGGAGAGAACGAGGGAGCGAGAGAGGTACAAAGGGTGAATTGCCAATTGTTACCTCATCTATAGTACTGTATAGCTCTTGTTGCTCTTGAGCAGAACTCTGAGGTCGGACGTTAATCATCCTTGGAGAAATCTCATCTGGGTTCTGTTCATTATAACCTACTCTTTTGTTTCGTTGAACCTTTGAAAAGAGTTCCTCCGGCCTGATCCAAGTTTCTGACAAGCCAATACTTAATCGTCTGCCTTTTTCAGAGCAAAACGGTTTGCATAATGAGTCAGCACTGTTAGCTCCTCTTCCAATCTCATGTGATAATTGTATCAACGATTTCAAAGATAAGCTTTGTCGTACTGGTCTGCATAATTCTTGGTCATGCTTAAAAAATGAGTGCAAACTTAGGGATTTTCGGTTTATATTGGGATACCATGATCGCCTTTGGATCCTGTATGAACTATCTGGCACTGCTGGGGTGGGAAGGGGTGGTCTATCTTCTATCTCGAATTGCAAGAAGTCTTGTGTGATTTCTCTGTTTGTAGGTCCTGCACATGGTTGATTGACTGCCAAAGAAACTGAAACAATTTAAAGAACAAATTGTGACAATATCTACCAGCTTTTAATTACATGAATCTAATGATTAATTTCTAATCTATAAGTTTTCCGATATAGAATTCATACAAATTTTCGAGGTGTCGATAGTAGATTTAAATTTAAACTTTAGAAATCAGAATGTAAATACAAACAAATTCCAATAGAAACTATATTAAGGTTATTACAACAGTCCTGTTCTATTCTCATTCTTATACATGTCGGTTTTATGAAATCGACAATCACTTTGGCACTAAGTTCAGGTATTAATTTGTGTTTCCGGTTTGAAGTATCCCATAATGCAATTCGCTAACAAAGTAAATTAAATCATTAATATATGAAGTC
This sequence comes from Unio delphinus, assembly GCA_029339505.1. Classification (NCBI taxonomy): domain Eukaryota; kingdom Metazoa; phylum Mollusca; class Bivalvia; order Unionida; family Unionidae; genus Unio; species Unio delphinus. The sequence goes on from JAQISU010000375.1 coordinate 2,947,481, forward strand.
TGCGACTTGCAAAAAGAAAAAAAAACTTAATTAAGCAAACTGGGGTCATACGGATTCATAATGTCGTCTGGTGCCTCATTTGTTTAGTGTGTTTACTATGCAAAAGTACAAATTTCGGTTACAAGCGGTATTCGGTTACAAACTATTCTTTTGATGCCGAGTTGTTTCATTGCGAAGTATTTGTATGTTTGATGGGAACATATTGTCAAACTTCTTTCCCTCCTTTACTTTGTGTCAGTTTTAAATTAGAGAATTGCTTATTTGTTCCTATTCAAAGTCATGTAATGAACAATATTTAGACTGATTAGACAAGTTGAAAGTATTAAACATACAGTTTGTTCACAAGATAATGTAAATGTTTAAAATGGATATGTTTAAGTTATACTAAGGGACACGTGTAATCCAGCATGAATTCTTCATATGTCCACCACAAACGCATTATTGTGATTTGATTGACTGTGTCATCTATCTTTTCATAAGAATAAAGTCAATTCCAAACATATATATGAGCCAACCTGTAGACATAGATTTAATCATACTGGCTACTGTGTAGATGAACCAGGCAGAGTGAAGCGTGTCAAGATGAATACTCGTGATAACACACCGCAATACAAATGTATTCTTATAAAGTTTCTACTCTTCAAATAACAACAATCTATCTATCTATCTATCTATCTATCTATCTATCTATCTATCTATCTATCTATCTATCTATCTATCTATCTATCTATCTATCTATCTATCTATCTTATGTTGAAGTTGTATATCGGTAACATAAATCATGGTTTCTTGTGTGTGATTCATGTATACGTAATATAACCATACCTAATCTTCTAGAGTCGTATTTACGCCTATGCGTGACGAAAATTAAAGCGACAACGATGATCAAGCAAACGGCCACAATGACAAGTCCGACACCAACAAGATATACTGAGTTTTCTGAAGAGAAATAAAATATGATTTTTTTGCAAGAGTTTTAATATATCAAGTCTTCAAACAATATAAAATGTTACAACATAAAACAATTTTCATCAGATAGATTGTTGTCGGTAATATCAGTTTCAAACTCTCGTGAAACAATGGTATTTCGTATTATGGGTAAAACTTTGTGTCTTCCTTCCGATCATAAAATATTAAATATATATTTGGATATGGCAAAGTTGACACTTACGTGTTAAATATGAATGACTCTCATTATAATTTCAAGGCTTACTTATATTTCGGATAGGTGTGATTCTGTTTCAAATGGAGATTTTTGCATGATATTTGATGTATAAACTTTACAATTAGTACTTGCTATTGAAATATAGTTGTATGGATTTATAGACATGAAAATGGAACTCTGTGGTCATAACGGTTTTACAATCCGGTAAAAATAATCACCTTTTGTGTCTATATCACTGCCATTAGGAGAAACTGAAATTAAATAAATATATATTATTTTTAATTTAGGAAATCAAAATAATTCAACTTTTGTTTTCTAGGTTTTTACAGCAGCAGTATTAGAGATCGCAATACGTTTAATTTCTTGATTATTTATTCATCTATATCTAATTGCAGTTGCATTAGCTGGTAATTCTAGCAAAGATCTCCATCGGTCCCCGATTGTCACGATGTAGGGGTGGATGTTGGAGGGATATACATCCCATTGTTCACCTATCGTAACTTTCAGGGTAGATTAAGTACTCAGTTTAACAATTGAATCCACACCACTGTAACCATTTGATTATAGTTTTAATTTCATTATACGAGGGTCTCGACATTGAAGGTAGCAAAACCCGTTAATGAAAACGGAAACGACCCTATATTAAAAGAAAAAACAGTTGGTAACCTACGAGTCTGAATCATAATGGATTGGCCAAGTCAGATTGAACTCGAGTAGGACAATATCAGATCCAAGAGTCATTTATATGTACAATAAACTAACACCTCATTTGCCTTGAATAGTGCACTTCTAATCAGAAAACATTTGCCAATTGAGATAAAATATTAAGACCATGATGTGTAATGTTCAGAAATTTATATAGCCCACCCCTTTTCTAATTATGTGTTTGATGTTGACGTAGCTACTACGTTTTAGACATAGAAAGGCGCTATTTGTTGTGTGAGTAGGCAAATGACAGTTTGTAGCACAATATATACATCAGAAACTACATTAAACTCATAAATAAATATTAGTCTTCATGAGATATATATATGTGTCTATACATTCTTATGATCTATCTAATGGAAAAGTGCTTTTTATTAACGTTTACATTTAATTAGCAAAGTACACCTAAGATTTACTTCCTAATTAGGTCTGATTTTAAAGAAAACAATTATATATCAGAAAGACAAACATTGTTAGGAACGTTTGGCATAAATTATTTACATATAATTGGAAAGATGCAAAAATGGAGATATTGATCATTTGATTTGAAATGAAATAAATATAATACGTCATATGCCATTATGTTCAATTCCGATTATCTTTTATGGCGTCCAGAACATGACAAAACATATACCGTAGTGTCTCCAAAAACTTATAATCGTTTATTATGACGAACATCATAATTTATATATTGTGTTGTTTACTTTGATTATTCATAAAGACTTTTTTGCCTGCTGCATAGCCTTCTGTTATAAGAGGTATTACATCTGTGATGAAAAGAACAATGGCGTTAAGAAGAGCAAATTGTGATCTAATTATAATAAATTTTAGTATTTCCAGATTCCTACCAGAACATACACCTTTCATATATAATTAGATAGGTATAATGATCATATGTCATAGAAACAGACATTTACGACTAGCAAAATCTTATATTCACATCATCAAATTTAAATAATTATTTCTGTTAGAAAGATGCTTACCTAGATATGACATACATACACGCATAAACGCGCGCACACACATGCATGAATATATACATACATACATACATACATACATACATACATACATACATACATACATACATACATACATACATACATACATGCATGCATACTTTGTTATATGCTCCACGTAACATTACAAAGTTTTTCCTACCTGTAGATTTTGAGCTCAGCGTCATATAACGTAGCTAGAAGTACCTAATACGTTTTGAATACTTCCTGTGAAGTGATTTGAGTACTTTTGCCAACATTTAATTGAACTGACATGAACATGTACTGTGGAATTAACTATTAAATATTGCTGCTGCTGCTGACAACAACTACACGCTTTCATTTGATACAATGCCTGAGAAACATTTATATCAGTGCATGCGTAGAAGGTGTAGAATATTTAACGTTGATTCATGATCATCATCAACACTTGTTCAGATTATGCTTCAAGGCGTGAATCCTAACTAATGAAAATCATACAGTCAAACTTTCAAAACTTACCACTCTTTAATCAGTTATTTTTGCTAACATTCTAAATATCTTGGTTCTACTTGGCCGTTTTTTTTTATTCTACTTAAAACTTTGAAGACTTACAACTGTGATCAGATAATCAACATTGTTTTGACAGTGACTTATCAGATTAGGAATGCTGCAGTTATAATTAATCGCCTGAAAAGCTTACCTTTATCGTCTATGTGGATGTTCGAATGTATAGTTGTAACTGAAATGAAATCGGTTGAGAAAATACAAGTTTAAAAGATTATTGTGAGGCACGTGTTACTAACACACCTATACAAAACAAAGCAGAGAGACTAACTGCGTGTCATTATACTGTCAACATATGTATGTATGTATGTATGTATGTATGTATGTATGTATGTATGTATGTGTGTGTGTGTGTGTGTGTGTGTGTGTGTGTGTGTGTGTGTGCGTGCGTGCGTGCGTGCGTATGTATGTGTGTGTATATGTATGTATGTATGTATGCATGTATGTATGTATATACAAAAGATATGATTATGCAAATTTTAAATATAACAGTCGCTAAAAGACGTAGGAATTGTAATAATGTAAAATTCAATGCAAAAGATGTTATATCGTAATATGTAAGATATGTGTGTGATTATTGAACAATTTGTATAATAAAAAAATTAATTTTTTGTATTCAAATTTTGCCATTTGGGCTACTTAAAATGATCAGTTACACTTAATAATTAGATTTGATCATGATCCATCTAAATCTTAGAGATATCAGAAAATAAATAGTTTAATTACGATATTTGACTTTCATATATATATTGACGAGATATTTCTTTGAGCAACTATTGACCACGTTAATATAAAACATGGTCAGAAAGTAGGTAAAATACAGAATGAAAATATTTCATAATGAAATTATGGAACTATTTAGTGATATCATATTTTGTCCAAATGTTTATACATATATCTGGTATTTGTCTCATGATATAACAAGTGAACATGTATATAAATTACCAAAATTTAATTTCGACAGATATATTAATTGATTTATAATTCTGTGGTAAAATTGATGATATAAAACGCAAACTGAAAATACTTTAGATACATACGAAAATGTCATCAAGGTATTGGGTTTGGGAGACAGCACATATATGGCAAAGACAATCCATCTAAACATGTTAGAATAAGTAAAATGGCCTCGACATCAGAATTAAATTTCAAGCAAGAATGTAATAACTGAAATTATCAATATGCCGGACTAAAACACTTGTGATTCTTAAACACTGCAAGCAAAGGAAGGGATACACATAACATAAACCTAAAACTGCAGATACAATTTGGGTATGATAAATGAAAATAATGAACACACTTGAGATAAAACTTATATGAACAGATCGAAACTTGATACTGATTTATTATCTTAAATTCCGTATTTTTAACAGATTGAAACTTTAGGAACATGTGTAGCAGTAAACGGGTCCGATGATACGGAGTTATTATCTTACATTCCATAACAAAACTATAATTTAGCTAGAATCATAGTTTGTGACGAAAGATTAATTTTCGGTTTGAAAACACTAACAAAAAGTCAAACTAGCCACACCAATCTGCTGGGAATTTATAATATCGACGTTATCGAACTCTATTTTATTGAGTTCTACTGCAACAGAAATTACAGACCAAACGCAAACAAACAATAAAACATCAAAGTTCAACAACAAAATCTAAACAATGCAGTCATTGAATGTGACCATAAATAATATATACCACTTCCTTAATCATTCATGTTGCTGCAGAAAATGAAATATGTATGGAAGGATAATACCTGATGTTATGATTTTAGTGACTATCGCATGGAAAACATGGTTGGTTTGCTTCAATAAAAAAAAAGGCCTGATCGTTGAAATGAGTTACAAAGTAGTTGATAAAGGAAAACGTTTTGGGCTCCAGTTGAACCTGAGTTCACTGAAGACATACAAAGGTTAACAAAGAGGGTTTAAATAGACTGCAGTAAATCTTACCACAAATAATTTAAAATGAGAATTGAAGAACATTAGCTTATTTAATTGCACAAAAACAAATGTACTAATACAACGTCTCTATATAACATCAGAAGGAATAATATATATATATATATATATATATATATATATATATATATATATATATATATATATATATATATATATATATATATATATTAAATATATATATATATATATAGGCTCTTTAACCTTTATACACATTAAATATGCTGCTATTAAAATGAAGAGTTAAGGATCCTTGCGTTGATAATGAAATGAAAGAAAGATAAGTTGTGTAATGCCATTTCAAACGTGAGAGATTTAGGAAAAAGCTTACAAGCTCAAGAATAAATTATGTATCTCTCAAAGGAGGTTTACTGCTCCGTCTGTGCTAGCTGCTCTATCTTTTGAACGCAAGTCATCACGCACAAAAACTTTTGAAATGTATATAGAGAAGACGATAAATTCAATTAAAGCCATGTACTTACAATATACTTTAACCGTATAAGGATCGCTGTCTTCAGAAGAATTACACAGAATATTGGTGCATTTCTCTATTCCTGCTCGACATGTTAACGTGCTGAAGTTGTCCATCATTGTTACATTTCTGTATGTAAGGAACGACATTGTTGCATGAATATTTATAGAATCGTGCAGATCGGAGCCGTTGATTTTCCAATAGTAGGTTATACAGTCAGATGTATACGAGGTGGTACACATTACTGAAAAGGATTCATACAGAACTGGCTTCCGAAGTTCCGTTATTCGTGGTTTATCTGGAAAGTACAATAGATTCTACCAATATGTTGTCTTTGATTTCGAAACTATTTGTTTCCTTCTGCTTCAGTACTTGTTCATAATTTATATGAACATAATATTTACATAGCATTTTAAAGAACTAAACCAAAGTTTCAGTCAATTCTCTTGTAGCATTTATATATGAATCCCATCTGTTGTACATGGTCTCCACTTTAAACGCAATATCACATGAAACATGTTCAAACATATCGGTAGCCATTTTACTTTTTTTTAGTATGATTCGGATCACTATTATAGTCCTATGTATATGCACATTAATATTAACATTGTGAGTAGCGTTAGTATTATTAAATTAATTGGTTTGCATCGTGATTATTGTAAATATTAATTTTGAAACAAATACGGTCAAGCGCTTTATTTTGTTAAAATGGCATATTTAAAGCACGTTAGCTATAACTTCCATTTGCATTTTCGTGCCAGATAAACAAAACGAACATTGAGAATCAAAACTATATTTTAATTGATAATGATGTTCTTTATTGGCTTCATCAGTTTCTAATTATTACATAACAAAAAAGATTAACTTTTCATGCAAAACATTCCACACTTCCATAATATAAACTTTCATTGAATTTTTCTTGCACCAAATGTCGCATTCATAAAATTACACTTTGTAACAAATTACCTATAACATTTAAGTCTTTGGTATTATTTTTCTCATATCCTCTCCCAGTCTGTATTTGACCCGTGTACTTCCCGCTGTTTGCTTGAGTTACGTTGATCAAAACCACAAAGAATCTCCATTCCTCACCACTCGTGTTCCGTGCTTCGCAAAATACGGAAGAATCTATCACATTGTTGCATGTCATATCTACTTTTTGAGCAATTTCTATCCCATTTGCACTGAAAACTTTCAGAGAATAAGCTAAAACGTCTAGATATGTTTCTCCTAGTGTCCATTCCAATTCTGCGTTGCATCCAGAGACGACAAACACTTCATTTGCTAAAAGAAAATATTTATATACAGTATAAAATTTAAAATATGTTAAGATGAAGCAAACAAAGTTTCCGTATTTAAGATATAAATTAACAGACTCTTCGTGTTGCATTGGAAAAGGATATGTTAGTAATATCTTCAACATTACATATTTTACAACTGATATTAATTGTTAAGACCCACCTGTACATTTAACGTTTCCAGCTGCGAAGGTTATGATTAACCATATACACACTACAGAAATGCTATCCATTTTCAAATCGTAATCTGGAGATAATTTATGAATACACAAATCGATCCTCGTAGGTTGTTTTAACTGTCTTATTGCAAAGTGAAATTACTGCTATTCTTGTGTGCAGAAATGAATATTTACTTACGCTTTGATAAGTTGAAAACATTTCCGCCCATTGTTTCTTATCCTGCTATATATATATATATATATATATGTATATATATATATGTATATATATATATATATATATATATATATATATATATATATATATATATATATATAAAATAATAATAATAATAATAATAATAATAATGATAAACGTATATGCACCATATAATATCTTATACATGTCTATGTAAGTTTACTGCTTCCGACAACTAAGATTTAGACGCAGTTAGAAGCAATACTAAGTAAAACTCTAGAATGCTAGTGCATGATGATAAGCTTCGTGATACAATAAGACGAGAGGGCCCCGACTGGCCGAGTGGTCTAAGGCGTCTCAACTCTGTCGGCTAATGTAGTTATGTGAGAAACCTTGCCATGCGTCGGTGGTTCTTTCCGGGGGTTTTCCCGGGTTTATCCTCCACCAATAATACTGGCCGCCATGTATAGTCTATCGTGTGCTGAAAAATGGCGTTAAAACCTAAAACAGCAACAACAATAAGAAGCCTTTCTCTATTCCAAATGTGGACTATATTAACTTGTGCAAAAGGCACATCGTGTGAATGAAATATTACCCATTTTGTTATGCCAATCTGTTGAAATTTACGATAAACGTATTAATTTATTCAATTTTGTTTGGGACTGGTTTATTAATAGGTCTTTACGAACGTTTCGTTGGAAAGGTGAGATCAAGCTCGGTGCAAATCAAGTGTCTGGTTAACGCACTGCTTTCAGCGACCCTCTGAATCCAGAGTTTTGTAGTAGCAGTAATAATATGCTTGTATTGTGTTTAGAATAAAAAGAGTTAATATGATGTACATGTGCTGATTAAATCTTCATAACCCATTTAGTTTGCATAACGTTTCGAAAACCCTTCGATATTCATGCAATATTGTAAACGCGTTAGTATCATATTCTTTGGGAGGTTTACTGTGAAACATGCTACACAATATTGCCATAATCAGCGGATGCACCCATTCCCAAATCACTGTGATCTTGTTATTATCCTTAACTTCATTTTATTCTAAGACAAATGAGAATAATGGTTAGAGCATGAGATGGACAAACCAAGGACAAATGCTCACAAATCTAAGCTGACTTAAATGTGGGCATACCTCGCTCTGCACAAGTAACGTTTCTGGTGTGAATTAGAAGGGATATAACGGTTTTGTCAATCAATAAATTGCCACGAGTGTGATCTTAAGAAGGAGAGTCAACGCGTGAAAAACGAAAGACGACAGCAGAAACGTGCGAACGTCATAGCTTCACTTACAACATGAGGCAAATTCTACATCAGCTCAGTCACAGTGAACAACAAACCTATCCCACATACGGTGTGTACCCAGATAAACATTACATGACCAGTAAATTAAAGCAACTTTAGCCTTGACGCAACCAGTCCACTGCTAACAGCAACCCAATCTGAGAGTGAAGTAGATCATTCTAATAATCAGTGTAGATTATAAAAAGTAAGTAATCCACTGATATGTGCCATATTACTACTTAAATCCGCCAAACCAATGCAGAGCATCCAGTCACTAATTCCAGCGGTAATAGAAACAACGTGACGCATATGACACACATTTACTTTGTTGCATTCTGTGTGATATTAGACAGCTAAATTATTCCACAATCGGGAATGAATATTTGGCTTTGATATTAGCGTTGCGACACGTTGAATTATATTTTAGTTCAGCTTCTGTTCCGATTGTTGTATTAAATTAGCAAAACCCTACGACTGTCGGTAATTAAATGAAAGATAAAAAACAGACTGTTCTTGCGGAGTTTGATGTTGCAGTAATACAAAATTGACAGTCGGCATATGAAGTGAAATGATTGTTTGGTTGAATGAACACGTTCACGCATATAGAAGTATCATATTGGTGTATGCATATTTATACCATTTAAAACACATCTTTGCAATTTGAATATGCACATTTGAAACATATGTAAAAGAACGCCTTTTTGTATAAATAATTATTTTCCTTTATGAGATATGGTGTTATGTATTGTGTGACTGACCTTTGTCCATAATCGAGGCAAGGAGTTTGGGCCAACCTGACTGTGTCATTATTGTACATTGTTTAACTAGGATTTGATTTAAGGAAATCCATTGTCTACCTTATATTTTTCATGTTCTCTACTAAGCTTTAAGCGAAAGGAATGATCTTGTTTACAACATAGAAGTAAACTTTAGTCCCGCATCCTAGACCTCATATTGTGTCTTAAGTTTTAATCATAATGTTGTTTACATTAAATGTATTCACATATATCTTTACACATGTAGTGAAATCATTTTCTTAGTTGTGTTCAAAAATAATTGTATCGGATTTAATTATTTAAAGAATTCATTGCAATTTCCAAGATCTCGTTGACTTATATATATATATATATATATATATATATATATATATATATATATATATATATATATATATATATATATATCAGCATTTTGGTATTATTGTTAATTCTTTCCAGGACATTTTTGATTATATTATTATGAAACATCAGTAATGTTAGCCCATCATCACATTTAACGTTCCTTTTAGCTTTTTACATTGTATTATAGTGATACTATTTTTTTAATAAATTTTTCAACACCTGTTTGTTTTTGCTAGTTTAGTATACAACTCATAGTCAAGAGGAATCCAGCACGAACATGGAGGAATACCTCCATAAACTGCCAAAAACTGTCATACATTTTGGTGGCAGCTTTGCAGTTCGTGGGTACGTGATATTGTAAATTCGCAGTCTGGTGATTTTTGGGTTTTCCCTATGGCAGCTGAATTGCTGGGTTATGGAACGAATTGAACCGACATCATAGTATGATGTTGCGAAGTCATATCAAATAGTTGCTACACATTTTATATGTACTGTCTTTTAATAGTTACTTGAGATGGGATATATGCTATTTGCTTCAGACTTGGGCTTTGCAGAATGTATTGTAACTGGTTTTGTTTTAGTTTATTAGTAGACATCTGTGCTGTGTTTTGAATTCACTCTTATGCATCACGATACTTCTAAGTTTGCTCAGTGAGGAAAGATTGATCGTGTGCGATAAATGAAGTGCGGTTCTAACTAGTCAAAGTTTCATTGTTAAGTTCATAAACAATAAGTTTTTTCCATCTAAATGAAGATTTTGTTTTATTGCTGTTCTTTTCTGTGATAGCACGTCAGACTACATGGTGTTGACACTACAAAACCGTTAATTTGGATAGTTATGAGATTCTATAAAACGGCATAAACAGATTTGCTCAGTTGATTTTTGACGAATGTGGAATGTGATCGCGGAAGGTTTTTAGTTTTCACAATCTCTACTGTGATATAATTGGATTTTCAGTTACATAGCAAAGCCATTGATAGTTGTCGTAGGATTCAAATGTCAGAGATGTAATTGTAGATGGATGGACGTTTTAATATAAGGATTCGAACATTTATCGCCCAGTCAGCATATTCATCGATTACATTCTACTACTCTTTGCTTTCCTGAGTTACTTAAGAGCTTCGGTAAGAATCTTGCCAACAGAGAATGAAACTAAGTTTGCCGTCTAGAGCCCCACTACTACATTGCAGAAAATTCCCGCATGTGTATGACATGTCAATATGCTTCAGTTTTTATTTTTTATTTGTTACATGATTTATATTGGGTGCTTGAGGCTAAACACGGAAGAAATGTAATTAACTAGACCTGATAAATATAACATTAGTTAATTTCTCAGTTGAACAATTTACAGGAATTTTTTCATTCATTGTACACGACTAACGTTACAGCATTATGCTCTTGTTTGATTTTATTTGACCAATATAATTGAAACAGTTCGATATATAAGCGAGTAATCTGGGCATTTGATATTCCTTCTAACGATGGTTCTTGAGTAAGAGCAATCATGAGAGACTCTACACTACTTTGTTAGGTATAAAACAATTGAAGTGTGCCTGAACAAATCTAACGATATTGGATTGCGAATAAAAACATTCTTTGACTGTTATCAGATGTTGCATTTATGATTGGACTATTATGCATCAATTAAGGTATCTACTAGATTTTATATGCAATTCCAAATGTTTTTCGTACGGACTCATACTTTCGTGGATAAGCATCTCCTACCACTGAGATGTGAGAATTGCGGTTAAATGAAATCAGATGTAACCTCTCAAAGGGAACCTAGCGCAACAAATAGCACACAAAGCTATTCAAGAATCATCTTATATAATTGTTACTTCATTGATCCAGAGGTTGAAGATATTTCGGCCCAGGTTACCAATTACAGCATATAAAATAGTCTTGTTTTTGGTTTAACTATATTAACGTACGTAGTCTGATACGTATAGTGAACCTAGAAGGATAGTTCGGCAATTGGAATGTGCTTATTCACCAGTGGGAGTCGAATGTTTAAGTCAATAGGTGACAACATCCCTGGACCCATCCATGTTTACGTTTCCTGCTACAAATATATTACAGAAAACAACAACCAAATACAGAAAAAACAATAGTATATAGCTCGAGAACAAGGAAAACCGAACATCATTGTTTCGTTGTTTAGTTCACTGGTTGTGTAGTTACGCTTAAAACCGCCCCAGACAAGTGTTCTGGTTGGCACTCTATGAAATTGGTTTCAATATTATGTCAAAGGTCTTTTTTGCAGTATTAGATGGGTTTCAAACTGCCGGTTGTAACAAAGATGACAAGTAACACATATGGTAGTCTTAAATCCGACTTCAGATGTTTACAATTTTAACACATTTGTTATCCATTATCATATTCAATTTAAAAGGTAGTATGGCTTATATTCCCATTAGGAAATTACCTGGTGTTTGAAACGAATGTTTAAGGAAATGTAAATGCACAATACTAACTCAAAACGAAAAGATAAACAAGACACAATTCGGAGTTAATATTGATTATTGAAACTATTCAAAGATGTTATGTGCCATTTAATACAAGAAACTGGTCTTAGTAATACGTGTTTGAAATAATTCGATTTTGTATAAGTTAATTATTTATTGTATTGCCTAATTATTAATTTTCTAAGCGTGTGATTTTTACGGTACTAAAAGAATATGAATATTACGCATGAAAGAAAAAACATACAAATATTAATTGTACATTTGTTTTTTTTTAGAATAATGGAATCAAATCAGTCTTGCATATCCTTGTAATGCAACAATTAACATCATTCAATAGAAGGTGTATACTGTTTTAATGCGTCTGTGCAGACTTTTGCATGATCTTAATATATTTTATGTCATGCATTGAAAGCTGTGATCAGATGATAACTATATTTCTTTGTATGTGCTGGTAAAGTTCTAACAAATGTTCTGGTTAATAAATTATTTCATAAAGCCTATTAAAATTGTAATGCATTTGTACTGTATACAGTCAACATAACTACAACATGGAATAAAATATACTTGATTTTAGATAAGTATAATTAGATTTTAATTCCATTCAAACAAACATAAATTTTCTGAAGCGTGTATTTGCAATTTTGAAAACTATTTTTATTGTGGACACTACGTAAAGACTATGTTCAGAATTTGATCAGTCTCAGAAAATTAAATTTGTATATTTGACGGCTCAGGTTGCCTAAGTTGTCAAATCCCACGCCTCGGATGCTGAATGCGCGTATTTAAAACAATGCTGAGTCACGCCAAAGAATTATACAAATGACACGTGCATGTGCATCATGTGGCGCTCAATATTAACAGGTTAATATTAGTAACTAGTCGGCCTGATGTCAGGATAATGTCCTTGGTGGGAAATGATGCCACATGTCTATGGCATGATTCTCCGGTAATAGACATCACTTTAGATTTATATAATGCAGTCATCGTAAAGGTTTGACCAACACTATTAAAGCTGCTTCAAAACCCCAGTTCACACTCATTTGTCCATTTATACTTACATGCAGATAGCTCGGTACATATTTTTGCATGTCATTTTAATATTGTACTTATTTCTTTGTTTGTCCTCTGCGCTGTTTATCTTTAAATGTTTTAGTGCGAAAATTCGTCAGAACTACCTGACATTTTCACAACAAATAGATATTCACAACGGGTACCAGTGCGCAGTAATCGTAGTGGATGACGTTGACATTACACTAAGTGTCGATTCCATTGCGATTGTCTTTGAGCAGCGTTATATATTCCATTGTGGGTAATTGTGTGCGCTACGATCTTCCAAAGACATCCAAACTGGCTGATGAAATCTACGTCTTGACCGCAGCCAAGGGCGGTTTCAAAAGAACCACCTCAACGGAGGCGTTTCGATCTTACTTTCGTACAAAAGCATAGACTCTGAGTGTTATTGACTCTAACAAGTCATTAAAACCTGTAGTACTCTAGCAAGCAATATTTATAAAGAATTTAACGAGACCATTAGAAAACGCTTGCTCAAGACCTGCTTTGTTAGTACATTGAAGAAACAAACAACTAAGTAACCGTATGAGCCATTAACCTTTAGCGATGGAGTCTGTAGTTTTGCGATTGAACGTATGAACATATTGCTGTTGAAATGTTTGGTTTAAAGGAGCCGCGTGTTTGACCAAATCGACAACAACCGTTTCAAACTGCAGATGGCAAAGATACAAAGTCATAAAGAGGAAGGCAGCAGTCTTCGTTTTAGGTGACATGCCCACTACGGAGACTCCAAACTGTGATTTTAAACCAAATAGTTGCCCTAAGGGCTCTATTACTTATACTTTCTCTCATCTCGCAGAATTATAATAATGATACGCCAGTGTGCATATTTTGTGTATTCTTCTCTTTACCAGGCCCAACCTGAACGACATACACCGTGACTGAAGAGACAATCTTGCCGAATGGCCATAAAATAGACTACTACGAAGTGGACCATTTAAAATGTTATTATGTTGCTACACACAGGTCCTTATCGTAAAACAAGAACAATATACAATCTAAGCCAGCTTCATTAGAAGGAAATTCTGGTTTGATATATACCGTTTAAACATGTCTAAAGTTTGCGAGCAGCACCCACCCAACCCACATAAAATAAAGATGTATAGACCACCATAATTAAATTTAGATCTAAAAAATGATATTAATCTTGTATGCTGGAAGTAATAAAGTATACTTCATGTGAATGTAAGACATTTTTAAACAATTTCTTGTTAAGATATTGGGAAGTAATGCTGCTCATTTTACCAGTATGTCAAAATAATAACGAAATGTATGCACAATAATTCAAAAATATTTGTTAAGCGCTGAGGTACGATATTTTGAATGAAACAAAAACCACCCATAGGATTATATATCATATTGGGTGAGTGGCTTAACAACAATGCGGTGGACACTTTGGTGAGCTGATTAAAAAAGCCAACACTTTTACACTCCATATTTCCACCAGACTGAAGTGCAAAAGTCCTAATTATATGTGAGCATGTCTTAGCGTGGATCGACATCCAGAAACATATTTGAAAATTTTAAAACATCCTTTACGCGGCGCACTTAAACCATGATGTTTAACCGAATGCTGTTGTCTAATAAGTCAGCATTTAAAACAAAATTAGCAGCTGATTTCTTTCGAAACCATCCCAGCGTAGTACAAATAACCTGTTCTCTTTCGCCCTAAATGTAAAAATGGAGACTGATGTGGTATACATGTGTGAAATGCTTGGAGGCCCAAACGCAGACGGCGTTCATGAACAACTCGATCATATACTGAGCTAATCATTAACGTAGATGTGTCTTAAACTGGCATATATATACTTTGGCAGGGTTGACGTTACTTTGTCTGAGCACTGTATTGTATTTCTTGTTAAAGCACAAAATGAGAATGCAATCGTGCAAGGGCTAACAATGTTACAGATGGCATTATAGAGAGTTTCATCCTTATTCAAGACGAAGGGATCTGTGAGCATCAATAATTCAGATATATGCTGCTTTTCTCACTTTTCATCTGAGAGCTTGCCGCTTAATGGTTTTAGTTGCTGCTTGTTATTATTTTTTGACAAGCAGCACCACTTATAAGTAAAATGCCTATCCATGTAACAGAATGGCAGTTAATATCGTATGCTGTGTATGTAACGATTCCAATTAGCACCATAGTACAACAAATGTTCTCAAATTAAATGGTGTGGTACCTATTTGCGCCTGAGAGGAATATAAATTCGGCATATGCCTGCTACCCATCCTGTGTTGTGTCTCGAAATGTTAACTTTCTCATGTAGTTGACACATGAAAAGCATTACAACTACATGACATTTTTTGCAGAAGCAGTCATCCAAGAAGAATCATCCCACGCTAGGAACTACAGTGTCTTTATTGAAGCGCACAATAAACATCGAAATGCAGTATTGACCCAGGTATTCGAGTTGGCAGAGCCTTTTGAGGTACTCGTCCGCTTTGGTATACTAAAACAACGACAGCAGCAGTGGGTTGCTGCTAGCTAGTATGGTTCTGTAATATTAAAGATATGCTTTGTACAAGCGCCTCGACCATCATGAGTATATGAGCGAAACATAATGCACTTAATTCAGAGGCCAAGGAGATCTTATAGGTAATCCAGTGTCTTGGCATGTTGTTTCAGCGCATATACCTGTTTATTCCAGTTTTGCTACTTTATTGGCTGAGATCGTAGCAATTCTATTTATTCATCCCTTTAAATTAAACAGAAGTAATTTGCTTACCTAATTATTTTGTCAGTTGAGATGTGTCCAAAAGTAGGAATGACTAAGCTTTGAATTAATTTATTTGTATTTGATGTTGATGTTATGCGCGCACTAGCCATCAATACCAAAATCATCCTGTAACAAATAATAATAATAATAATTAATAATTAATAATTAATAATAATAATGAGGACTTTGTATAGCGCCTAATCTTTCAAAGCTCTAAGCGCTTTACACCAACAATAATGATATGACTACACTACAGAAGAACAAATGACAAAAATAATGAAATTGGAAAACATAGAAACATGCTGAAAACATATAAGATACAAAACATGATTAGGTCGCTAAGTTTGTCCTTGCAGTCGAAACAGGTGAGTCTTAAGAATAGTATTAAAAAGGACCACTGTGTCTTTGTGTCTAATTTCAATGGGCAATTCGTTCCACGTCGCCAGGCCCTGGTGTGCAAACGAACGTTGTCCATATGATTTTGTTTTCACCGTGGGAACAATGAGTTAACGATTATCAGAAGAAGAGCATAGGTATCTAGCTGGTGTATACACATGGATGAGGCTGGATTGATATGTTGGACTGGAGTCTGTCATTGAAAAATAGCACAGAGAACAAATTTTGTGTTTGATTCTGTATCGAATCGATAGCCAGCGTAGTGTGCAGAGCAGAGGTGAGGTGTGCTCTGATCGAGGTACTCTAAAGATGATCCGTGCAGCTGTGTTTTAAACTTTTTGAAGTTTTTGGAGTAAATATTGTGACGAACCAGACAGAATTGAGTTACAATAGTCCATTCTGAAAAATACTAACGAAAACACAAGTGTTTTAGTGGCATCAACTGAAAGATATTTACGAATGGAACTGGTGCGTCTCAATTCAAGATATACAGCCTTGCATATGTTCATGACATGTTGGTGCAATGTTCGAGTACTGTTTAGAGTAACGCCTAGGATTCGTACTGACTGTAAGAACTTAATGTTGATCTTGCTGATATTTATTGTCTGAGGTAAAGAATGTGAATGTGAAAGTCTTTGTGTTGTGATCAGAATAGCCTCAGTTTTATCATCATTCATCTGCAGCTTGTTACATGTCATCCATGATTTCACATCATAAATGCACTTCTCTATTGGATGTTAGCATCAACTTCAGTTGGGTGGATAGACTTGCATATTTGGTTGTCATCAGCATACAATTGGTGCGACACTGAGTGATGGTCTATAACACTTGAGATCGGCTGAGGGTACAGAATGAAGAGAACAGGTCAAAGAACAGATCCCTGTGGAACACCACAACATAGATCAACTGGGCTGGAGTATATTCCATTTGCAGATATAATTTGTGTCCTGTTGACTAAGTAGGACTTGAACCACTGTAAGGCTATATTCTGAATGCCAAATACATGCTGGAGACAGTGAACTAATACATCATGGTCTATTGTATCAAATGCTGCAGACAAATCCAGGAGAGTGAGGACTGTAATCTTTCCACTATCCCAAGCAGATAGAATGTCACTAAATACTTTCAGAAGAGTAGTTTCCGTACTGTGGCAAGGGCGATATGCAGACTGTACATTTCTTAAGACTGTTTCAATTCAAATGAGATACAAGTTGAGTTAGAACAACCTTTTCTAAGATTTTTTTTATATGAATGGGAGATTAGAAACTAGGCGGTAGTTCTTGAAATCATTATGGTCCAGTGTTGGTTTTTTAAGCAGTGGCTTTACGATTTACAATAGTAGAATTAATTCGGTATTATACATCACTTTAGTTATGATATTTATATTATGATATTTATATAAACTCCTCTGTATCTGCCTAAATATGTATCATTTAAGAAATCGCAGCTTCCTTGTTTGGCTCTCTTTCTAATCTAACAGTCGTTCTAGAAATGGAAAATACTTCTTTGGCATACCTATTTTAACTGGCTGTTAGTTGCCCTTTGGTTGCTTATTAGGTATAGATGTTTTCAAAACGGAAATCGATACGTATGCATTAGAGCAAACACATCCTAAAGCAACACATACGGCATATATTAAGTAATATTTGATAGTGTAGTTGGTTGTGTGTATAAATGCCCGTGGGGATGTGTCACCATTCCTTACCCCACGGGAAAAATTAAATAACTTTCTTTAAAACAGTGAATAATGACCCTTCATTCATTCAGGCTAAAATGTTTCACTAGAACAATAAAAGATACGAGAAAGGAAAAACAACAGGCTTCAACGATAGTATGTCATTACATAAAAGATATGGAAAAACACAACAATACTAAATTAGACGTTTTTCAAACTATTTATTGCATAAGTTATCAAATTGTGTTATTTATACATCTTGCATGCATCTAAAGTTTTGTTCACGATCGTATATTGCAAAGAGCTATTAATAGATTATTTATTTGAGTCCGTGTTCTATATAATGATTATGCTTATGGAAACTTCCCTATTGATAATTAAGTCAGCAGAGCTGTGCTGCAATATAAGAAAGAATATTGTGTTTTGCGACATAATCCACGTGAGTCGTAATAAAGTTGTGGTGATGTAGATGAGGCGATGTAAGCGAACAATTATTTCATAAGATTTATAGTACTGTTCTTCTTTCTACATCAGTATGTAAATATATTTAATTTTGTGTTTCAATTTGATTTGAGAGGAATCATTCGCTTGAAAGACATATTTGAGTTAAAAAGTGATTAATATTTTATTTTGGATTTATTGTCAAAGACTGTCTGGAGGACAATTCCACTGTGACACAATAAATGATATTGGTATATCAACACATTCCTGGCCTGACATTATTTAGGAACACACGATTCCTTTGGACTTGTGTTTTATAGCTTTGTATGATTTAATTCAAAATATTGAAACGATCCCTTTAAATGGTTATTTTATATTTCATAAATTTACGTTAATTGCATCGTTTGACAAAACCGGTTGCTTTCGTTTCTGTCTCTAACTTAAACCAAAGAGCTCTAAATATTAATATCTTACATGCTTGCTGTCCTTATTCTGTTTCGCTTCTCTCCTTTTTATCACCATAATATTTGAATATGCGGTAAACAGATAACATTTATAAAAACTGATATTACAGTAATTGGTTAAATATTAAATATATCGATTTCATAACATCATATACATCTACTTATTATTATTATTATTATTATTATTATTATTTTCTTATATTTTTCTGCTTTATATTTATCAAATTCCTTTAGTTAGCCACCCGCGTGTCTCAGTCTGTCATATTCCCGTCATTCTTATGCAGTTCACTTGTAATTATGTAAATTTATACATTATCAGAACAAAGAAAGTTACATATTGAAGAGGTTGCTCCTAGGATTACTCTATCTGATAATGACTCTGAAATTTGATCTAGTCTGGCATTAAGAAAATGTCGAATGTCTCTCTTAAATATGTATCTTTCATTGTTTCGAACTCTTCGTTAGTTGAGTTTCTTCAGTGATTTCTTTGCCTGTTTGATTTGCTATAGTATTTGTTAATTCTTCTTTTGCATTATTCTTCATCGTAGATATGCACTGATTGGCTAACTTCAAGAAGTTTGTTTATAACACTGGGTTTTTTCTTCATTTTCTATAAATTCCGTTCTAAAGGGTATCTGTTTTGATTTAAATATGTTTTAAATACCAGCAGATGAAGGATTAGCATTTGTTGTCAAATGAAGATGAATGTGATAACATTGACCATAAACACGATTACGAGGATTGATTGATAGATTATGTAATGTTCATTCATAGAAAAATGATTAATAAGAACGAATTACTTTCCCTTTAACACTTAGTTAAATGACATTGATTTAAATAGAGGTAGACACAAGCTACAAATTGTAAAATAGTCTAATTGAAAAGATGTTAAAACGTAGCTATACAGATAAAAGGCGGAAGTAATATTCAAATGTATTTAGATTAGACAAGCACATAAAGAATAGAGAATCCACCGAATATAAACTTTCATGAGAACATATAATAACAAACAACGCAGGTTAATTAACGATTAGTGAGAATAGGAAATCAGCAGCAATGTATAATCACTCAGACATGACAAGAGAAGTTTCACATATTAGAGCCACATAATGGTTTTCTAAAAGGAACATTATAATTTTTGACAATGAAATTAATGAATTAAAATGGTTAATATTAAGAATGAAATGTAAACAGATTATTTAATGGAAAAAAAGAAGGTTAATTCAGGGCTATTTAGATGGAGTTCATGTAGTAAATTAAAATCTCATAATAAAAGTCAGATCATAACCTAAATGACAGATTGAGCTTGAAATAAAATGATATATGGTATCAGCAATGTAAAATTTGTACGCTGCGAAGCTAAAGTGTGTGAAATACTGCAAATATATAGATGTTAACGGCAAAAATAGGTTGCGTTTGACACATGTAAAAATTAACTTAAGATAAATACCAATGACATTTTCTCAAATGTTAAAAGAGATCAAACCTAATGAAAGACTGGAACAACCATTTAATGACAAGAGTATATTAATTGGTGCAATTGGTACAGCTATAGGCTTCATAGCGACAACTCGTACAATATCCATAGCAAATGTTTCAAAAGGCTTTACAAGAGGAGGAAGAAAAGTCAGTGAAAACGGTTGTGCTAACACACATGGATGTTACATTATTCTTGCAATAATGAATTGTTCCTTGCTAATTTAACAATACATAAATATAGTAACAAACTGAATCAAACTAACGAAAGTTCCCAAAAATGTGGAAAGGTCTAATCAAAATGTAATTTTAATGTGCTTGTGCAATGCTTGTGATAAATGTATAAGCCTATACTTGTTTATTTGTTACATTATCTTTTTCATTCATGAATTTTACTTAATGCCATCTAGGTTACAATACACACACCATGTATATAATGCCTTTGCTCAAACTAATCATGCACGTTTACTTCTTTTCTGCTAGTTGGTAAGTTGTCTCACTTTTGATGAACTGTCAAGATTAGTTTTCTTTAGTTTTGGTTAAGGCACGCATACACAGTGAAATATTGTCACAAAGTAACATAAATGATATTTATTTTGCTTTATATTATTATTAAAACAAAAACAAATAATAATTTGTGTGTGGAAACTGTAACAGAATTGTTACCGAGAGAAGGGTGGATTAAATGAACAATACAAACACAATTTGTGAAAGAAAATATAAATTTATGTAATAAATTATAAATGAAAAAAATACAGATGTAACAACACAATAATTCATGCACTCAACCCACAATTAAACTCACAACCATTCACAATACATGAACAAATTAAATAACAATACAAAAGGAATCACAAATGTAAAGGGATCTCTTGGATTATACACAGATCCAAGAATCCTTTACGAAAGTTAAATAAATGCAAGTATGATTTACGAAAAAAATAAACACAAACGACAAACTATCTATCGCACGATGGATTGCGATAACTAGCACGATCATATACTTGTATTCAATCAAGTTGCTAGCTTTTATTGATATCTATGTGATCACTTGAAATATTATTGCGATCTGACATAAGCATGCAAATACAACAATGTATTAAATTATATTACAATTTCAATACACCTATGTGTCTCCCCTGTATAACCGCACGATTCAGCAACAGTTGAATCGTCTCCCAGTTTCCCCGAGAACCGAGGGTTGACCAATACTATTATCGGACGTTTCCCTACACGGATCCACCACAGTTATACGTTCAGACAGCATACAACATCTACCAGAACCAACGGTTCCTCACTACCCTAGATGTCGACCCGGACGTTTTACAACTCTAAGACAGCTCCGACACTCGGACTTCTAGCTTTCCGGATATTTACATGTTACACAGATGTTGACGAACAGACAGTTCGACACACAGACAGATACTTCAATTCCGTTTGCACAAATTAACGGCACAATCACATTCAGATATTTATACAGAGATGTTCCACAACAAACAATAGATGTCCCACAACAAATCAGACGATATCAAAGACGTTTATCAAAAGATGGTATCAGATGTGTTAACAGCTACGGTATCAACGATGTTATTAGATGCGCTATCAGTGATGTACTTCTACGGTATCAACGACGGAATCAACGACGGAATCAGCTATAATAAACAAAACCAGACTAATAATAGTTGTCTCAAAAATAATCTAAGCCGTAGATTACGATATTGTATTTAAAGTCTAAAAGTGACTAGTAATTCCAAATATTCCACGTTTAATTGCAATAAAAGCATCATTATACGAAATGATAATCTGAATAAAATTCACAATAAAACGAAATGTAAATTTAACACTCACCCCTTTGGCTGGAGATTTGCAAGACGAGGTTATCTATCCTTCGATTAGATATTTTGGTTCCCGTAAAAAATTATGATAAATAGTTCACCTTATATACTCTCAATAGGTGAACATAAATCACATCAAGCTTGCAGTGCACCACGTAAAACGAGTATTTCGGATTTCATGTAAATTACAAATTGGCACATGCAAATCGTTACACGCCACTTAATCACCCCAGGTAATGCGTGTACGACGAAATCAAGAAAATGGTGAGTTTCGTTTGCAATTCAAGAACAGAAATCAGTTCAATTTTCGCCTAATTCTGTGACAATACCTCCCCCCTAAGAATAAAAATGTACACATTTTTAAAACTAACACAGAATAGAAGAAAAATAACTACTGATGATATCTTACAACATTTACACTGGTTATACTACAAACTGGATTTTATTACTGGGCAAATTCATACAAATTTCCCATCATGCCCTACTCAAGTAGTCTGCGCCTATATTTTCAACTCCCCTTATTGCTTCTACACGGAAACGATAAGGTTGTAGTGTTAGCGCCCAACGCATCAACCGAGCGTTAGCGACCTTGGCCTTGTTTAAATACAGTAGGGGTTGGTGATCAGTCTCGAGAACGAAATCTCTCCCAAACAGATATGCGTGATACTTCCCAATTCCCCATACTACGGCCAAACATTCCTTTTCTATAACGGAATAATTTTTCTCCCTGGGTAGCAATTTCCTACTCGAGTAAGCTACGGGTAACTTACTGTCGTCCTGCTCTTGCAGTAAAACTGCCCCCAACCCAGTTTCAGAAGCGTCTGTTCTTAGAATAAAAGGTTTGCTGACATCTGGCAATTTCAATATAGGTGCACTAACCAGTTTCTCTTTCAGAGTACAAAATGCTTTATCTTGTGGCGGTCCCCATTCAACTTTGTTTGGTTGCCCCTTTTTGGTCAAATCAGACAGCGGGCTAGCAATGGCTGCAAAGTTCGGTATAAACTTTCTGTAAAAACCTACTAGACCTAGAAATGATCTTACCTGCGTTTTGTTGGTTGGCTTCGGTGCGTCTTTAATTGCTTCAATTTGCTTAGGATGAGGTTTTAACTGACCCATACCGCTGACCCTATGACCCAAACAATCTAAATCTGTATAACCAATACTGCATTTAGTGGGTCTCACTGTAAGGTTCGCTTTGCGGAGTCTATTGAAGAGCTCGCTCAGGACGGACACGTGCTCACTCCAAGTATTCGTGTACACGAATATGTCGTCTACAAAGCTATCAACGTTTGTTAAACCTTTCAGCAACTTTCGCATCAAACGACAACAAGTGGCGCTGGCTCCAACTAACCCGAAAGGCATCACTTTGAATTGATACAATCCTTTCTGGGTCGCAAATGCCGTCAAAGTTCGGGACTCTGGGACAATGGGAACCTGCCAATATCCCTTGGACAGATCCAATTTGGAAATCCATCGGTTTCCCGACAACTTTGCAAATAGACCCTCCATATCTGGCATTGGTTCTGCATCGAACACAGTGATTTTATTCAACTGCCGAAAATCGATACAGAATCGGTTCGTCCCGTCCTTTTTCCTTACTAACACTACTGGAGACGAATATGGTGAGTTGGAGGGTTCAATCACCCCCAGATCCAACATTTTACTCACCTCTTCGTCCACAGCTTCACGTGCGTTGTATGGCACTGGATAGCCCTTGATTCGAATAGGGTCAGACGTATTCAGCTTAATTTTGAGGTCCAACAAAGTTGTACAACCTGGTCTGTCAGTGAATACATAAGAATGTTTAGCCAAGAGCGCATTAATCTGTTGACGCTGGTCTTTCGTCAACTCCGCACTCACATCGACTTTATCTATCCCCTCCCCCGCAACTCCCAAGGGACATTCAAGGGGACTCTCTATATTCGAATCAGCTTCATCATCGTCTACGACTGCCGTACAAACGACATTTAAGACCCCCTTTCCAACATTGTCGCTCTGTCTCTTAATATACAACTTGAGCATATTCGCATGGAATGTTTTTACATTACCGTCCATGTCAATTTTATAGTCCATGTCACCTTTTACTTCTTTAACTTCATATGGACCTTTCCATTGGACTAATAACTTATTCGAACTCGTTGGAAGAAGCAATAGCACCTGATCTCCCACAAGAAATTTCCTATTACGCGCTCTGCGGTTGTAATACTTGGCATATCTGCGCCCCGATTTAATCAATTCGTCACGTGCCATCTGGCATGTACTCTCAAGTTTGTTTCTTAGATCTAACACGTACTGGTAAGTCGTTTTTATTTCCTCGTTCGCGACATCACCAGTCCATAGTTCGCGTAGTATCCGCATCGGGCCTCGAACTGTTCTACCATACAACAGTTCAAAGGGTGAGAACCCTAAACTTTCCTGCGGTACTTCACGGTACGCGAACAGAACAGCGTTTAAATAACGGTCCCAGTCTTGCGGACGTTCCGCGCACATCTTTCGCAGCATGCTTTTCAGGGTACCATTAAACTTCTCTACCAGTCCATTGCACATCGGATGGTATGGGGTAGTGTTTAGCTGTTTGATGGATAACAGCCTACTTATTTCACCCATGAGGTCAGAGGTGAATTGGGCACCACAATCAGTGAGGATTTCCTCTGGCACCCCTACCCTACTGAAGATATCAACTAATGCTTCAGCTACCCTTTCCGTTTCAATAGTTGGTAACGCTACGGCTTCAGGGTATCTGGTTGCGTAGTCAACCAGAGTAAGTATGTACCGATTCTTTCTTTCGGTAACTGGGTGTATTGGTCCTACAATATCTACTGCCACTCTTTTAAACGGTGTATCTATTAATGGCATCTGTCCCAAGGGCACCCTTGTGACCCTTCCCTTACAGACGGTTTTCTGACATACGTCGCACGACCTACAGAACCGGGTGACATCGCCATTAACACCTGGCCAGTAGAATTCAGCGACTACCCTGCTAGTGGTCTTAGCCTTACCTAGGTGTCCTGCCATGCTTGACTCATGCGCCACCCTAAGTACTTGAGATCTATATCTCTGAGCAGCAGAGAGGGTGAACCCTACAACTTTCCGAGCGTCGATTCGGAAATCTGAGGCTTCTGCCAAATAGTAAAAAAAATGGCGTCTATTCGATAAAATAAGATTTCCTTATATACGCCAACGTCGTTGTCATCCACCCTCTCTGCTGCTAGTGATTTCATCACTAGTGATTTCATCACTGGGTTAACAAAAAATAATAAATGATTTCAACCAAATATTTGATCGAGTCCGATACGATATCGTGTCCGAGGATCATGTAAATTTATTGTTACAAATCCATGCGGGGTTGACTGAGCATAACTAAAGAAATTTTTAAATTGATTGAAGTCCATATCGGAACACCATGTCTGCCAAATATTTCGTAGCGTATGTGTATCAACGCCGTTAAACACAGCAAGAATATTACAGTTATCTCTGATCACTTTTGGAATCTGAGTGTAGCGTTGAGTGACATATATCACATCAGTGTTTTTGTGACGCCCCCGGGAAAATATTCTAGCTGGGTTTTTTTGATTGTCTAACATCACATCGTCGTATACGACTAAATTGTTAATGCTCCCATCAAGGTCATCCACGGATGGCGCCTCGTCAATATCAGTTATAAAATCAATGGTATTCTCACCTTTAATTTCTGATGCATTCTCGTTAAAATCCTTTAACACTTCATAGCATCGTTGATCATCTACGCTAGGGGCAATTAAATACAACTTATCCCACTTCATCCATCTCATTATTAAATTGAGCAACAATTGCGTTTTACCGGATCCAGATGGCCCGATTATAATTGCACGGATAGAGTTTGGTAGCGCTGCATGATGCTTAACTGGTTCTCTTATTTTAGTCGCTGAAAAATCAATTATATTCATATCTCTATACATAAATTATGGATCTATATTGTGTGAAGTGTAAAACGCGTACTAGCACAAATGATGTGACGACGGTTACAACTAAAAATAACAGATCAGCACTAACTGGTAGATGTGCAACATGTGGTATAAAAAAGTTTAGATTTATTTCTACAAAATCAAAGATTTTACAATCCGGAGATGTTTTAAAAAAAAACGAGGAGTTGATATCGCAGCCAAATTGACAAAACTCCCAGGAACACCGTGGGCAAAGTACCCCGGAGAAAAGCACCTTCCAGGATATAGCTATTGTGGTCCCGGAACACGATTAGATATCAGACTTGATGATCAAAATCAACCCCGACCCGGTGAAGAACCAATAAACGCCATTGATAAGGCCTGTCACCTTCATGATGTTGCTTATAAAAGCAGCAACCTGCAAAACAGGCATCTCGCGGATATGAAATTAATTCATGCGTTAAATGCTATTCCTGATAAATCTTTTAAAGAAAAGTTGGCTTCGTGGTTGGTAAAATCAGCTATGAAAGGCAAATTGATGATGGGTGCTGGTAATTGAAAATGCTAGCATTTTAATATGGAATCAATTTATTATTCCCCAAGAGGATACTGGAGGGGTAAATCAGCAGTCCATAAACTCGCTAGCGCTGCAAAAGTGAAAAAAACTACAGCGGCGGATTGGTTATCTAAACAGGCACTATGGCAAATTTATCTACCACCACCTAAACAAATTCCATTCTCGCATTTTGATGTGACCGCTCCTAATGAAGTTCATCAGGCTGATATATTATTTCTGCCACATGATCGTGGTTACAAATACGCGTTAACCGTAGTTGATATTGCAAGTCGATACAAAGAAGCAGAACCGTTAAAAACAAAATCAGCCACTGAAGTTGCTTCTGCATTTGAAAGGATTTATCGACGAGGTCCTCTGCACTGGCCGAATCTATTGCAGGTTGATCCTGGCAAGGAATTTCAGGGTGCAGTTCTATCTACAATGAAAAATCATAATGTCACCATACGACGAGGGCATACTGCGCTACATCGCGATCAGGCCATTGTCGAACGATTTAATCGGACGATTGCTGAGCGGTTATTTGGATATCAATACGCAAAAGAATTCATTCAAGAAAAGCGATCCCGTGAATGGGTCAAAAGGTTACCAGCTGTGATTACTGCACTGAATAACGAGATTACTAGAACAATCAACATGAAACCTATCAACGCGATTAAAAAGAAGTCTATACCCGTACAACCACAAAAAGATTTCCCTAGAAACGCTAGCGTTTCCCAACCAATTCTTGGTAGTAATGTCACTGTTAGGTACTTATACGAACCAGGAGAGCTTGAAGGGGGTAGAAAAAGGGCTACTGATCCTATTTGGAGCGTCACTACGCATAAGATATCTAGTATAACACGATCAACTGGTAGACCAGCAATCTATAAACTGGATTCAACTGCTCCTCAGCGAGGATTTACTCGACAACAACTGCAAGTGATTCCCGAGGATACTCAATTGCCACCGCATGGTCTTAATTAGCACCCGATGCCAGAGGCATTGTGCTTTCACCCCGGCGTCTATTGCACTCAAGACAAGTCAACATCACATTATTTCTGACATGACCGAGATTGTTATTTTTTCTGTCTACGGTGAATTGGCGAGGATCCTTATCCGAATACTGCCAACGCATTATACAATTGCAACTCGTGCAGTGATTATTCTGTTGTTTCTTCAAAGTGATTATTAATTTAGCATCAATATCAAATTCTCGTTGTTTTTTTTTGTCCTGTTGTTTGTAACCGGAGAGTTTTTTATTAATGATGCTAACATCAATATCACTTATTGTTGTGTCATTATCATCACCAATGATTTCATCATCGAAGACAATTCTTCGAAGCTGATTTATTCTTCGTACTCTGGATACTGCGAGATAGACTAAATTCGACCATTCGATGCGATTATCTACCATCCAAACAATTGTATCCGATATAGTCAATCCCTGTGAAGAGTGTATTGTTGCTGCGTATCCTAGCGTCCATGGGGATTTATTAGCACGCAATGCATCTTCAACGACATTGATATCAACCAGCACAATATCATTTAACACGAGAATCTGCTTTTCACTTCCTGACTTTGTCAGGCTTGGAATATCAACTTCTATATTCTGCTTTCGTGTATCCGAAGGCCTATAACACAACGGTACTGGAAGCGTTGCAAATTTTTCTTTATGCAATTCAAATAACTTCATCTGAAGTGTGTCTCTGACTATTTTTCTACTTGCTACTATCAAATCATTTGGTCTCCACGTTTCCCAGAAATCATTCATAGGAGTTTCTGAAATTATTTCACGCGCTATTTCGCATTGGATTTTATCCGGTTGTAATCTAAGCAGTGCTTTGAACTCGCGTAATTGTTCATCAAGTGATCTATGGTCGGTATTAATTTCTTCATAATAGTCTACAGAACCCTTTAGCCATTCATGTGGAGATCCACCGACAAATGGTGGTGGTTGGCCGTGATCACCGCACATGACGACTTTTGTGTTTTTGTTTAACAACCACTCAAGAAATGTTTTTAATACATCTAATGACACTGTGCATATTTCATCCCAAATTATGATTTCAGGAATGAATTTATCACCCATACGCTCAGGAGTCCATTTGTCACCTTTCCATCGAAAAAAACTATGGTAAGTGCAAGCATTTACCCCTCGCTGTATCATCTCTCTGGCGAGTCTGTGAGTCGGTGTTAACACAATCATGTTAGTAGAAATACAAGTATTTCCACCACCACGATATAATTCAATTGCACGAGTTGTCTTTCCTGACCCACCACAACCGTTTAAATAAACTGTCTTGTATCTACATATTGGATCAGATACCGGTGGTGCATTAGAAAATTCTGATTGAATCTCATCACATTTTAAGTACTTTTCATCCATGGCAACGTCTGCGGATTCACAATACTCATGTAGCATCTCCTTTTTAAATCGCCAACGCCCCCACGCTTCCTCCGGATCTGTGAATGCCGCTACAGCTGATTTGTACTTATTGTGTATATACATCGAATCAGTGGCTACTCTAACCGCGGTATTAGGAAATCTATTTATCATCGAAAATAGATTAATGCAAGCATAGGCTAGCATTGAACTTCTCAAATGTGTGTACTGGGAATTATATCCATCACAGTAGGTAACAACCGTACCTAATTTCTCACCATTGGATAGAAAAGCATCCTTACGGGATACAAGTTTTCCCTGTTTCGTTAAATCCGTTACAAGAAAATCGTATTCAGCGACATCTATGATCAACCGCGAAGAGTATTTTGCGTTGTCGTATCGTCCACCCTGGGTAAATTTACCGATTATTCTTCGTCCAAAATCTTTTGCTTGTTCTTTTTTAATTTCAAATAACTTCTTAGACCAATTCATGATTTGTTCTTCTGGAAACTGTTTTCGTAGTTCGTTGATTATTCTATCTAGATCGGGTTGTGGTAGCCAAACTTCTTTCTGAGCTCGATAGCATATAATAGCCTCGGAAACAATCAACGATATCAGCATGCCACAATCAATCATATATCTCAATATCACTATTGGCATCCAGTGTTTTTCAGATAGGTGTCTACCAAGCCAAACATAACTACACGGATGTAACCCTGTAGCGAGTTCAAATGATATCACACGAGCGAATCCGGTTAAATCAAAATCAGGCAATGGTCCATTAATCGCAACACGAGTCATTTCATGCGTGGGGTGTCCAAATCGTTTGAAGTACTCAGCGCATTCCCCATACCCGAGAAAACTTCCAGGATAACACGCGGATATATCAATTGAAATCATACCGTCACGATGGCATTTTGTATTCCACAGTCCTCCATGACCAAATTCGATGCAACTCAATTTAACGTCCTCGAGAAAATCACTTCGTGTTGGACGCCATGAGTTTTTTTCTCTTGCGAAGTGAGCTACCACTGATGGAATAGTAAAACTATCCGTGAGTAGTTTTTCATGGAAACTCTCCGGTGAAAAATCACTAGCGATTTTTCTCATTCTGTTATCTAATTCTTCAACGCGATATAATTCACCATTTGGTCTTACAAATTGATCAAATCCTGATTCGGAACCAGCACTACTAAGTAACCACACTGACACAGGATCATCTTTACACAACGCATGAATAGCATCAAATAATTTCTCTTCATAGAAAACATCCCCGGAAAATTCCCCGGAAAATTTCCGGGGGATATATTTCACGGTTCGTTCTCGTGGAAATACTGTTACCGCAGGTGTCCACGCGTGTTTGTTATGATCAATAATCTGTATTGGGGCTCCATTTTTGTTATATTTCGGTTCGTATAAAACCTCTCCGGTTATCGTCATAACTGTTATTGGAAATCTTAATAATGTTTCTAATTTAGCTATATCAGAAATCTTTGCACCGTGCTGTTTCACTGTCAGTTCCCATTCTGTTATTTTCCTACGTCGCAGATCAGTTAGTTTATTTCCTCGGGATGCATTTGTGAAGTGTTCCATTACCCGTGTTGCTACACAATTGAGCCTTGACGAAGTCAATGGTGAATATTTCATAGGAGCTAGTTTTGCAATATCGGGTTTATCATTTAACGGATATATCCCATAAACGATTGCTGTTACGGGATAAGATCTCTCGTAGTATGGTTTGTCAATTCCAGTTAGAATTCCTGGTTTGGAATCTCTACTTACAATGACAGTTTTTTTATCCTTGAGGATTGGTTCAAATTTATCCTTAATAATCCATTTGCCTTCGACTTCGATAATGAATTTTATTCTGAAAAAATACTTCTGATTGGAATTGCTTTGTTGGGAATTGCTTTGCAATTTACCTTTGGATTTTCCACCTTTGGATTTCCATCTTTGAATTTCCCCTTTGGATGGAAATTGCTTTGCTTGAAATCCTTTGGATGGAAATTGCTTTGCTTGAAATCCTTTGGATTTCTCACCAAGGTGTGAAATTATCTCAGCTGCTCTTTTATCGTTCATAGTAGCATCGATGATGGGTACATTGACATCTTCATCAATAATTCGAAATGTCGACCAACAGTATGCTGCACCGTCTCGGTAGAATTCATTAAAACACTCCCTGATTTTACCGAGTATAGTTCTATCACCGATTAGACGTTTTGGTGTATCAGAGACTCTATCGAGATTGAATTTAGTATTTCTCCAAGGCTTAATTTTCGATAATCTTTGGAACTCCCTATCAAGATTGAATTTAGTATTTTTCCAAGGTTTGATTTTCGATAATCTTTGGAACTCCCTATCAAGATTGAATTTAGTATTTTTCCAAGGTTTGATTTTCGATAATCTTTGGAACTCCCTATCAAGATTGAATTTAGTATTTTTCCAAGGCTTAATTTTCGATAATCTCTTGAACTCCTCCATGTTATAATTAAAACAAGTATTTAAATAGAAAAATATAGTATAATGAATCACTGCAAGTGGCTAATGATTGGATCTACAACCCCGTGTAACAAATCATGCAGAAGCGAATTCTGTGGGTATCATATGCAAAGCGTGAGAAACGGTTCAAAAGGCCCTCTCGCATGCCTCCAATGTGGGGTGGGTGTTAGAGGAAAATCGCAATTATGCCTTGCTTGTGGGGGTAAACGATACAGGGAACTAAAACGCTACTATGACAAACGAATCATTGACTCCGTCATCCTTGATAAAATCAAGGACAAAGTAATAAAAACCCCTCAAGATTATATCCAGAGATTTATAATTAAAGCAGATAATAAATTAGACAAGTAGTATTATTATACAAATGAGCCAAGATTTCAGACCTCACCCAGTGCTTGCTAATTACGAAGCCTCTAGTGATGGTGTTGTCAGGCACCGCAGACTCAAAGAACCTGTTGGGTATCTGAATAATATGGGCTATTTGATGTTTTCAGCTGGGAGGAAGAAGTATCTCTGTCACAGAGCCATCTATGAAGCATTTTACGGATTAATCGAAGACGGTCTTGTGATTGATCACATAAATGGCGTGAAGACTGATAATTGTCTTGGGAATCTTCAAGCCGTCTCGCAGCGCGATAACCTTTTAAAAAGCAACGCTGGTAAGCACGCGAAACATCCCAAGGGTGTGAAATCGTTTGATTTAGAAAATAATGAAGAGAGAAGCTTTCAGTCGATAAATGCGGCTGGAAAATATTTCGATATTTGCAGTACTTCCATTCGATTTGTTGCTGAAAAAATCATTAAAACATCTCTGTCTAAAAAAAATGGTCATAAAATAAAGTTCGTATACACTGAAACTATTTAAGGGAGATAAATCCTTTATGGATAAATCCGCACTACAATTCACACCCTACCTACTAAGTTCCCTTGTAGTATGACGTCAAAGGAATTTGTCGCCTGCTATATTACCTGTACTTGACTAGGTGCGCCCACGTGACTGTAATGGAGATATAATGCATGAGTTTTCGATAGAGAATAAAACTTTTTATTGTCACTTGTGGGCTAAAACTGCATTATTAGTTTTATTTATCTACATATCTCATGTGTGGGGTGGGTGGACTAGCAGTAAAGCAGACAGCTAACTCGTTCTTTTCAGTACAGACGTTCTTTATAATCCACGCATTACCTATGTTCGCTCAGCCGGAACGCGAGTGTTTCCTATTCATTGAAGTATGTGGGCGTGGTTAAAATTCCTTGTATGTGAATGTATTTTATCTAGAGAATTATAACAGAGTATATAAAACGCTGTTTTATTAAACAACTGTATTATTTTGTTTAAAATATTTCTCATTGTTGCAGCATAAAATTGTCTATTTTAAAAATCTCTTATTGTTAAGTATACATGTCTTCCCTCTCCTCTATATTGATCGGTATTCATGTGACCTTCAGTACACACTTCTGTTTCCCACCCTGTATGATCGGTATTTCACTGACGCAGGCATGCGTGATTGATATTTACAAACAGTTAAATTAATTTTTTTTTGTGTACTTAGTATTTTATATTCCTAAATACGATGGATACAGTAAAATTGTCTATTTTAAAAATCTCTTATTGTTAAGTATATCAGAGATATATATATATATATATATTAAAAAATCTCTATTCTGTATGACTAGTCCGTGGTGTAATGGTATCGTGTTTGTCTTGTAAACATAGCTATCAACTACTACGTGTTCGGTCCCCATAGCAGACACATTATTTGATGGCGAAACGGAAGATGTTTTTTTCTATTAATTGGGGGGGGGGGGGCGGTCCCCCTCAGCCAAACCAACATGGCAACCCATGCTATCGCATTCTCGGTAGCGTGGGTTGGTGTTTTTTTCCAACTCATGCAACCATGAATGAGATTTCATGGGTTGCCATGTTGGTTTGGTTTACCACGCCCACATCATACCATCATCGTTCCATTGAATTATAATCCATCCTTAATTAAGTTAATTAAGTATATGTTATGCCTAAAATTTGCCGCAACACTCGAGCGGAAATATATCATACCATCATCGTTCCATTGAATTATAATCCATCCTTAATTAAGTTAATTAAGTATATGTTATGCCTAAAATTTGCCACAACACTCGAGTGGAAATATATGGCATTGTGCCGTCCATGTTGTGACGTTATACCTCAAGCATATCTTCTGGGCGGTCTAAGATGGCGTTTGCCACCTTAGGCCTCCCTTCCGGAGATGTATGTTTCGGGTCCCCCTGGGCTTACTTGGATGCGAAGGCACCCAAGGAGTTCCAAAGATGTGTTGTCATATATGTTTTATTTTTATTAATTAGAGATACAGTATACTATATTTATAAATAAATTTATTTATATAAAAATATAAATAATGGATATCAATGATGTAAATGCTATAATTGCTGAAATCTCAAATTTAAATAATAAAGGGGTATTATTATCTGAAAGTCTCGACGTTGACAAGATTACCTCGGAATATGAAGATATTGAATATCTGTCTAGTAAGGGTCGTTATGTTTTACCTAGGATGTACAGGCTCGTGAAAGGAATTCAAAAATCCATTAATGGTTGTTTGTACGGTAACGACATTAATTTATTTATAACGCTATTTAGCACCGTTGAAGCAATACGTCAAAAGCTTGGCCAAGAATATCAAAAACGAGCTGAAATTGGTTCTAAAGTTCGTGATCTTAGAAAAATGTTAAACGAGGAGCGACCCGTATCTTAACCACGTGAGTGTTACTAAAAAATAATATAGGCTTTCGTAAATAATTTAAATAATTTATTTATTTTTTTTTAGCGTTTTTTGTAACACTTGTTACATAGGATTTTCTCCTGAAAGGATACTCATCAGTTTGGACTTGCTCATGCAGTTATGTGCATAATGGATGATCTGGTCGTAGTAGCAAGTAATCACCGCGACGCCTCCATTTTCACGTAATTGTTCTTGTTGCCGCGTCGTTAACACAAATCGTTCATCGCCATTCTCAGATATTACAATTCTGAAATCCCCAGCGATGTTATTTCTGAAACACTCGCGAATAGCGTCGTACAGTTTAACCCTGTCGAAGATGAATACGTTAGCTTGATGGTACATTATTTAATAACTAAGTTATTTAATAACTAAGCTTTTAATTATGATGGAAACCCTCCGGATTTCACATTTGAAAATTTAGTTCACAAACAATATATGGTTGGTGAATCGCTTACAACTAGATTAGCCCGAGAGCGGCTAGCAGCAATTAAAAAGTTTATACCGGTTCGAGACAGAGTTCGCGAGAAACTTCAACAACGACAACAAGCGCAGACTGACTTTTCTGTGTCAAGTGAACAACTGTTCGCCCCGGTAACTAAGGCGACCAGCGATGTGAAAACAGCAACTGAACGAGCAATATACGGAGATATTCCTGAGGAAGGCAAGCGACGAGAAGTGCCTGTTCTTGGTGTGCTTGAAAAGATAGCAGCAGAGACCGGACAAACACGCGCTGGGATACAACAGTTATCCAGTGATATAAAAACTCAGCGTGAGTATGAACGATTAGCTGATATTGATGATGAAACTCAAAGAGTTTCCACACCTGAACCACAACCTGTTGATGTCGTCACCCCAAGAGGTGTTTCCTTTATAGACAAACTCACCGAAGAAGCTATAACAAAAATAAAAAAACCTGAATTAATAAAACTCAAAGATTATACGACTTTTGGTGATTTCGCCGCCAAAAGCTTTGATTCTAGAAAGGATTTTTTAAAAGACGAGTATAAAAACAGTAGAATAAGCCGAGATGAATGGGTTAATTGGTTGTATAAAACGAATAAGGGGATTATTGGTAATTTGAAAAAGGATACAATTGAGTATAGATCTTTTAAAGTAGGAGTTGATAGTTATGGTATACAAAAACAACAAGAACGAGAAAAACAAAGTCGAGGCCGACAAAGGCAATTACTTGATGATAGTCAGGGCGCA
Source organism: Unio delphinus (assembly GCA_029339505.1). NCBI lineage: Eukaryota > Metazoa > Mollusca > Bivalvia > Unionida > Unionidae > Unio > Unio delphinus. The sequence goes on from JAQISU010000375.1 coordinate 2,983,282, forward strand.
ACTGGTACAACTGAGGAAACAAGCGGAAAGGGATATTCGATTAAAAATCCAAAGGATGTATTTGACTCTACCGTGACATGTCCTGGTAATATTCTCAGTGATATATCACGGTTAGAGGTTCTCATCGGAGGGAAACGAGCCGGAAATAACTCCGTCGAGATAATTAATGAGGCCGCTGATATCTGTAGACGATTATTTGCTGGTGGTATCATGGACATTAATGTATATCGAGAACTTATTGCTGAATTAGTTGAAAATCACAACGATGAAAATCTTATGGATGTAAGCGATTGATCACTAATTGAAAAACTACTAGTTTTATAATAAGATGATTATACACTACAACCATGATAAACCCGTAAGTGTCTACGTGGTGAACTCACGATTGCCTGTTTATCGCGCGTGGTACGGAGATGGTTTCGGCAATACCATTGCGGGGTTATTTACAAGAATGGCTCCCAAGGTGGCGCCGTTAGCTAAACAATTATCAATGAAAGCCATTGATATCATTCGTGATAAGGGAATCAATTTCGTTGGAAATCTTGCTGGAAAGGCATTTTCTGCTGCGAAAGATAAAATAGCATCATTGGTGCGAAAGAAACCAACGAAATCTCCGATTTTGCTGCCATCAACTACAGTGATGCCTGCAAAAATCAGCAAAGTAATAAATAACGCAGTGGAAGAAAAACTAGCGCAATTGACTTCGTCACAATTGACAGCTTCGCCAGTAACAGATAACGCTATCATGAACGCGATAGCAGGAAGTGGTTTGAAACTAAAAAGAAATTCGAAGAATTTTCAACGACGATGATTACAAAGATGAAATTGCTTTGCAATTCACCAATTGAAAACACTAGTATGTTATAAATGTTTAAACGAACAGCTGATCCCGCGCTTGATATGGAAGCCCCAATGCGAAAAGATGATTCCGTCCGCGATTATCAATACTATTCCTATCATGCAATACAACCCGACCTACGATCGCGAGTTGAACTTCAAGTTCAAGATACCAGTAAATACTTTTTGCCGTGTGAAGCATTTATCGAAATCGAAGGAAAACTCGTAACAAATGTTGCAGAGGATACCCCATATGCAGATGACCCAAATATCCGAGTTGGGTTCGTTAACAATGGCATAATGGCGTTATTTGAAAGTGCAAGATATCTCATTGATGGAAAAGAAATTGAATCAATAGAACGCGAGGTTGATGTTGCAACAACAATAATCGGACTAGCGAGATATTCCGATGATTATACAAGATCGGCTGGTCCGTCTATGATGTTTGCAAAGGATACTACTGATAACGCTGACCACATTCAATACATTAAAGTGTTAACACCGCAAGACACTTCAGTTGATAATCAACGAGAAGCAACTAATCCAGAACGTCGAGCTAGACCCGGAGCTGCGTTTGATATTCTCGGAGGCGTTAATGGTAATTTCAATCTAGGGTTTGCAACACGAAAATTAGCATTGGAAGGACAAGAGAAAAAGTTTTCGTGTGCAATTCCACTCCATCACATATTTGGATTCTGCAGAAATGTAAGAAAAGTCATCTATGGAGCCAAACACACAATCGCGTTAGTGCGAAAAGGCAATGACAACGATGCAATTTGGCGTACTGGTGCCGCTGAGGGTAAAGTTAAAATAACTAAATTGGTATTGTGGATGCCAGTAATGACCCCATCAATTACCAGAGAAGAGCGGCTACTCTCATTTATGGAAACAGGTGGCAAATCATTGCTAAGTTGGCTAACAACAACGACTGATGTCAAACAGGATAATGTCGATGATATATTCACATGGCACCTGGCATCAAAACAAGGCGTTTCAGCTCCACGTCATATATTTATAGCGTTACAGAATAATGAGCGAGTTGGTAATCAACAACGCAGCCATATGATATTTGATCAGTTAGGTGTTAGAGAAGTCTCGCTGAGAATAAACGGACAACAAGAACCAACCGAGGATATACAACTTAATTACACAGAAAATCATATAGCACGTGTATATCATCGGATGCTGTCATATATGGGTCGTGATCAAAACGTTGATACTGGTTTGCAAATATCTCAACTCGATTTTAAGAAATTGTATCCGATTTATTACTTTTCGCTGGAACATCTTGATTTAATGAGACAATCCGTTGTTGACATACATTTTAGGGCTCGTATAGCTCCTGGTGGTGTTAATTATAGAGCGGTTGCTGTCATTCTCAGCGACAAATCAATGTTGTTAGAAGGGGTTGGCGGACGAATGAGACTTGTTGATGCACCAGTGGAAAATCTGTAAATGAAACTTGAAAAGTTTCCATAGGATTTCCCCAATTAGATCAATTGAAAGAATAAATATGTTTTACAATAAAATGCCATATAGTGTTGTTAGTGTCAAGCTGACTGATGGTCAGGTCAAGAAATTAAAATCAAAATCCGCTAAGGAATGTGGAACAACAATAACGTTAAAACCAGCGCAGATGTCCGGAGGTACACATAAAATATCATTAACGGATCGTCAAATAAAACATTTCAATGATGCAATGAAAAATAAGCGAGGAGTTCAAATAGAATTTTCGAAAGCTGCAGTCGCGAACATGATAAAATCAGGTGGTATATTTCCTTTGTTAGCCGCAATACCAGCATTGATTGCAGCGGCTGCCCCAGCGGTGGCGAAGGCGGCAGCGTTGGGAGCCGTTGGGACCGCAGCAGGGATGGCGTTGAAAAAGGCAACTGGGAAAGGATATAAAAAAAAGGGAAAGGGGTTGTACCTACCAGGAACCCCGTATTCATGGTACAGCGGCAAATCCGTGAACGGATCGGGTCTAAGAAAAATACCAGGAACGGTTTATTAGTTGAAAAATCTTCGATTTACAAATCTTCGATTTCCGAACCTATGGTTGAGGAACCTATGGTTCCTATGTCCAATTTTGATTTAATTGATGCTGCTAAAAAACTAGCGATAAAAAACTTCAGAGGGGTTTTTATGAGAGATCAATTACCGAGAAAACCAAATAACGTTGAAACCGGTATCATCAATCTTGATAACAGCAGCGGATCGGGAACTCACTGGGTTGCATACGCGATTGATCCACGTGGGATTGTCTATTTCGATTCATATGGGTTAGCTCCGCCAAGCGAGTTTATGCGGTATATAAATTCCTCGATGAAACTCAAAGGGTTTCCGATTTTTTATTCCACGCTGCCAACACAACAATTAAATGATCCACCGATATGCGGCCGTGAAGTATTAAATGTCCTCGCGGAGATTTCATTAAAATCCTTTGGATCTCCGTGGAAACCACCTCATATTATTGTAAACGAATACACGAGTGGGAAATTACAAGGATCAATAAATTGAAACCACAAGTTACGCTAACAATAATGATCGATATTTGGGGACAACCTCTGTCAATGTTGGAACCCACCGAGGAAACATCTGCGGGTTCTATCGAGGATGTAAAAAAAATAATAGAAGATGAAATCGCTGAGACGTTAAATTTAACAAGTGTTGACCCGAACGAAATAGTTGTATTTCAAGATCGCCAGGGTAAATTGAAAAGCAGTAATATATCCGTGAATGACATTTTGATACGGCATCGCGCTGCCGCTGAAAACTCTATTGCACTGTATTCCAACGATGGACAACTTAAACCAGGCGCACTTGTGTCTACGATCACCGACGCGATTGCTACCAACGAACGTGAGCTGAATGATTTTATACGAGGTTATAATAGTTTTCGCAAAAATGTCGTACATAAATTTTTTGGAACCCCGCTTGTGGTTGGCATGACTCTCGCTGAAATCAGTGAGTTTATCGGCAAGCACACTCACAATGCCTACATCGCTAATAATTTCTTTGGTGTCCCGGCTACATCTACAATGACTCTCAAAGATATTAATATGTTTATGGTGAGACAAACAACACTTAATACCATCGTGGATAAATTTTTAGGGAGAACACCTGTGTCTGAAACCACATCGTTGACAGGCATGACTCTCGCGGAAATTAAAAGCGCTATTGACAAACAAAAGCACACCAGCGATATTGTTAATAAGTTCTTTGAGGGCAGTAGCCTCCAAGATATCACGACGAAATTTTCTAACATCGACAACCATATTAAAACCCAAGCAGAGCAAAAAGTTGAAGACCTTCTGGTTTCATTATTCTTCTCTAACAGGGAGGAGAGTGGAAAAACAATAGATCCTACCAGAATCACGGTAAATTATCTCGATATTTTCGACGATCTTTTTAACCTGAAAAGAATATCTGAAAAGGTAAAGATTCCACATCACTACACGGGCGTTAAAAATATCGTGTATACGGTTAATCATGGAACCATGGATTGGATAAGAGACGGTTATACTACATTATCCATCGGTATCTTGGGTCTCCCCGGCATAGCGGGCCCTGACTACAAGCCAACATGGGCCGATGGTATCTACAGGCTAACGTGGATCTCTATCGATCAATTTAATATGATCGCGGACGGTAAAACCTACTCTGGTGGCACCGCGACGTTAATTATGGATGGTCGCAAAAAAAGCTTTAATGTCGTCGCGGTTGATAGCTCCACCATTAGATCAAAAATAGCCTGGTGTTTAGAACTCGTAGCTCATTTTTCCGACTGAAGTACTAGCAATTCCCGCTAACGATGACAAATAATTGAAAACACTAGCGGGTTTAAAATAACAATGACTTTGTCATCGACGCAATGTCGCTATGATCAGGTCAGAGAATTTCAGAATAGACTCAAAACCCTCACTGAGGAGTATCAAATAAAAATAAAAAAATACCGACGAAGAATCACCGCAATTGATGTTACTATATACTCGGTGTCAAGCGTTCTCACTGGTGCCGGAATAATACTTGCATCGGTTACAATGATTGCCCCGGTCGTAGTTCCAATTTGCATTTCTGCGGTGGCTACAATCGGGGGTATATTAACCGGGATAGCAAAAAAGATATCATCATGCAGCCAGAGTAAACTGCAGAATTACTTACTTCAATTTCATATTGCATCAACCGCATACTCGCAATTATCATTGATGATATCGTCGTCACTCGATAATACGATTATATCAGATAGTGAATTCTCAGCGATGGTCAGTATTTTTGATTCCGCGATATCGAAATTAGAGCGACAACATGAATATAATAGCAATGACAACACCGATGGAATCAGAAAACACGAACCCAAAAAAACAAAAAATGATCTCAATAATATCAACATTACCAGATTGTGAGTTCTCAGTGATGGTCAGTATTTATGATTCCTCGATACCAAAATTAGAAATAAATCATGAGTATAGCAACGATGACGACACCGATGGAATTACTTCAACGAATAGTGGAGAACACGAACCCAGTACAAACGAGTATGATATCAATAACATCAACGAATCCAGAATTCAGTGTGAATTTCCCCTCTCCGGTCCCAGTGAAGGAGATAGCGCTAGCAAAACTACGAGTGTATCACAGTTGGCCTAATATCAGATCGGTTGCATTTAGTGGTCAGCAACCCAATAACACACTGGTGTTCTCGTATAAGAATAAACCCGATGGTACTCCAGAGTGGGAAACAGTTTCGTTACCAACTGGGTCGTACCAAATTAAGCAAATCAATGCTGAAATTCAGCGTAGAATAAAATCAATCACTGGAAAAGAATCAAAAATAGCTATTAATCTTCATCAACCGACGCTCTCGTCGTCGATCGAAATAAACACAGAGGGATACATTGTAGATATATATAACAGCTCGTTAAGAACAGTGTTAGGATGGCCTGAAAAACCACCGGAAAAATCCGCCACCGACTTAACCACGGACATACAATCATATCATGAAATCAATCCCAGTTATCGAGATAATTTATCTGATATAAGAAAAGGAAGAATCGCCGATAGATTTATATTTACCAACAAAGACACATTGCAATGGGATTTTATCATTAAAAGAACAACCGACTCATCTGTTACTATTTCATTTACGCTAACTGACGTCCGTGGTTATTTTAATGAGATTAAACAATTATATGACACACAACTAGAACAACTACGGAAAACAAAATCGCAAAAACACGTTGAAATAATAAATCAGCTTATATCGGACATGAAATATATCTATGAACTAATTATTCAAACAATAATTAATGACAACAGCGACAATAAACAACGATTCTTAACCGATTACAATATCACAGAGGACAATCTGCGTAATTTCAAGTTTCCCAAATACAACGCTGATGAACTAGCAAGAATTGTTAAAACCGATATCAAAGCGCTACAAAAATCAGATTCAGCTGTCCTCTTCAGGTATAATAATGATCCAGATGGTGGCGGTAGGCATATTGCCCCTCATAATGTGAATATTTCAACGGTGATTGCGCTCAATTTAGTATGTGATGCAATTGAAGGAAGCTATCAAATTAATCTAGAGCAATCAAATCAAGCTCAGCAGGGATATATTCTTTATTCATTTGCACCAACAGCTCCTCCAGGGTTTTTAATAATTGAAAACCCAATTAATCCTGTCTATATGCGATGCCATAATAATTCGTTAACGAGAATTAATTTCAAACTCACCGACCAGTCAAATAATCTGATTGATTTACAAGAAGAGGTGTTAGCGATTAGTTTGTTTGTAAAGTCCTAAGGACTTTCATCATAAATGATTTTCGTCCTAAAGACTCGATCAAATATTTGGTTGAAATCATTTATTATTTTTTGTTAACCCAGTGATGAAATCACTAGTGATGAAATCACTAGCAGCAGAGAGGGTGGATGACAACGACGTTGGCGTATATAAGGAAATCTTATTTTATCGAATAGACGCCATTTTTTTTACTATTTGGCAGAAGCCTCAGATTTCCGAATCGACGCTCGGAAAGTTGTAGGGTTCACCCTCTCTGCTGCTCTCTGGGGTACGACCACTTGCCAATACTTCTTACCCTCCCGAGCGCTAAACTCCCTATGAATTAATCCGTTCTTGCGTACGAATCTAGAGCTACCCCCACGCTTGCAATGTTTAATCGCGCCGGACGTGATTTTCTCAACAATTGTTCTGATGGATTCATCACGATCCTGCTCTTGTTTGAAATCATCACGGGAAATTCCTGAGATCGATTCAGGGACTATTAATTTATGAAACGCGGTTTTCTCTCGCCGTGTTTGCGCTCGCGTTTCGACTGCCTGAGCCAAAGGTATTTTAAAATCGGCCATGGTTGGAAGACGGGAACCTTCAACATTACCGATCGTCAGATCGTAAATAGGATTGTCCATACAAAGGGCATCAACAGTTCCCGTTAAGAAAGGTGTTTTTACTGTGATCCTTGCTACGGGAATGCGACCCATCGTCTGATCAAGTAACATACATGGGGATTCCCACCCGAGCATTTGGTTATCCTGCACGAGACTACGTTTGATCACTACGCCCGTACAACCAGTGTCACGCAATACCACGACTTCTCGACCGTTGACAAACCCTCTCGCGGTTGGTACACGCGCTTCAGGAAATAAACACGTGCCAAGTGAATGAATACAAGGTTCTACATGTACGTTGTTATCGGATATACCTTTACTTTGCATAGCCACTGCTACCTTATGTATAAGTGCCTTTCTTTTAGGACAGTCTTTTTGAACATGACCCAATGCATTACACAAGAAACACCGCACACGCTGAAAAACTGGATTCCCAACTGACCTTTTTACCTCAGCTGATTTTACAGGCTCCCTAGGCATAGGTCTTACAGACTGGTTTCCAGACTTAAAATCTTTTAAAACCACGTTCTGGGTTCCCCCATGAGCTTCGGCAAATAAATCGGCTTGCTTAGCCATATCTTTTACGTTCGTGAAGACTTTCTCCTTCAGAAATTGATCTAATTCTCGCCCAACTGTATTAAATAATTGATCTCTGAGCAAGAAATCAGTCAACCCTTCAAACGTTTTCACCGCTTTGCCGCATTCAATCCACCGCTCAAAATAGTTCGCAATTCTGACGGTGAACTGACCAAAGGTTTCTCCCTTATCGGGCTTGCTATACCTGAACTTTTTTCGAAAACCTTGTTCAGTGAGCTCGTACCTTTTGAGAAGTGCTTCCTTTAGGACGTCGTACTTAAACACATCGTCCCTAGGAAGTCGCGAGTATACATCCAGTGCTTTACCTTTTAATAAAGCACTCAGATGCAGCGCCCAGTCATTTTGACTCCACTTCTGGTTTTCGGCATACCGCTCAAACCGATGAAGATAACTATCTATGTTATCTTTTTCATCGTCAAAGGGAGGTAATTTGGGGCCCCTTAATTTGCTAAAGGCAGAATCGTGTTCTCTTCCAGATGTCGCTAATTCTACCTTACGCTCATGATCCCGTTGTTTTGCTTTCTCATCTAACTCTATTCGCTTTTGCTCCGCTTCCATTTCCCATCCTATCCTATCCTTTTCGGCCTGCTTTTCTAATTCTATCTTTTCCCTCTCAAATTCTATCTTTTCCCTTTCGGCCTGCTTCTCTAATTCTATCTTTTCCCTTTCGGCCTGCTTCTCTAATTCTATCTTTTCCCTTTCGAAGGCCCATTTCCTATCTTCGGATTCCCTTTCTAATTCCCTTGCTCTTACCCTTTCGTCCCTTTCCCGGGCTTGTTCTTCTTGAATAAATTTCCTTAAGCTTTCACCTTCATATCCAAATTCTTTGCCTAAGGCAACCAAGTCCTTAAGGGATGACATGACAATTGTAATATGAATATAGATATATAACCAAACCAATAATGTAAACACGTTTATACTGGACACACGGACCTAGGTAAACTAAACAAAAATAAACTCCAACTAGAGTATTATCTTAACAGAAGGTCACGCTCAAATATAAACATTAAATGTATACCTTCACAAAAATGATTGACAGTTCACTTAATCCAACGATCCCACTTCTGACACCATTGTAACAGAATTGTTACCGAGAGGAGGGTGGATTAAATGAACAATACAAACACAATTTGTGAAAGAAAATATAAATTTATGTAATAAATTATAAATGAAAAAAATACAGATGTAACAACACAATAATTCATGCACTCAACCCACAATTAAACTCACAACCATTCACAATACATGAACAAATTAAATAACAATACAAAAGGAATCACAAATGTAAAGGGATCTCTTGGATTATACACAGATCCAAGAATCCTTTACGAAAGTTAAATAAATGCAAGTATGATTTACGAAAAAAATAAACACAAACGACAAACTATCTATCGCACGATGGATTGCGATAACTAGCACGATCATATACTTGTATTCAATCAAGTTGCTAGCTTTTATTGATATCTATGTGATCACTTGAAATATTATTGCGATCTGACATAAGCATGCAAATACAACAATGTATTAAATTATATTACAATTTCAATACGCCTATGTGTCTCCCCTGTATAACCGCACGATTCAGCAACAGTTGAATCGTCTCCCAGTTTCCCCGAGAACCGAGGGTTGACCAATACTATTATCGGACGTTTCCCTACACGGATCCACCACAGTTATACGTTCAGACAGCATACAACATCTACCAGAACCAACGGTTCCTCACTACCCTAGATGTCGACCCGGACGTTTTACAACTCTAAGACAGCTCCGACACTCGGACTTCTAGCTTTCCGGATATTTACATGTTACACAGATGTTGACGAACAGACAGTTCGACACACAGACAGATACTTCAATTCCGTTTGCACAAATTAACGGCACAATCACATTCAGATATTTATACAGAGATGTTCCACAACAAACAATAGATGTCCCACAACAAATCAGACGATATCAAAGACGTTTATCAAAAGATGGTATCAGATGTGTTAACAGCTACGGTATCAACGATGTTATTAGATGCGCTATCAGTGATGTACTTCTACGGTATCAACGACGGAATCAACGACGGAATCAGCTATAATAAACAAAACCAGACTAATAATAGTTGTCTCAAAAATAATCTAAGCCGTAGATTACGATATTGTATTTAAAGTCTAAAAGTGACTAGTAATTCCAAATATTCCACGTTTAATTGCAATAAAAGCATCATTATACGAAATGATAATCTGAATAAAATTCACAATAAAACGAAATGTAAATTTAACACTCACCCCTTTGGCTGGAGATTTGCAAGACGAGGTTATCTATCCTTCGATTAGATATTTTGGTTCCCGTAAAAAATTATGATAAATAGTTCACCTTATATACTCTCAATAGGTGAACATAAATCACATCAAGCTTGCAGTGCACCACGTAAAACGAGTATTTCGGATTTCATGTAAATTACAAATTGGCACATGCAAATCGTTACACGCCACTTAATCACCCCAGGTAATGCGTGTACGACGAAATCAAGAAAATGGTGAGTTTCGTTTGCAATTCAAGAACAGAAATCAGTTCAATTTTCGCCTAATTCTGTGACAGAAACCGATAGATACAGTTAGAACTTGTAAATACATGTGTATTTCGGTTTTTAAGTGTATTTCGGTGTTTCTAGTAACCCGAAAAAAACACCTTTGTATGACCTATCCATCCAATTAAGACTTGATACTAATTACTTTTATGTATTTTCAGATCATTCAAGAGTTGCTGCCCTGCAGAAGTCTATGTAACAGCCGATAGAGATATTGGCAAACTTGTAATTCGCAAGTTTAATAATGTTCATAACCATCCATTGTGTCCAGATTTGTTTGTGTAGTACCCAGAGCAGCGGCGACTAGAGACAGATACCAAGGAAATGGTTCAAACAATGCTTAAGATGAGAGTCAAAGTAAAATTGTTACAAGACCATATTCATTGCCAGGTATATACATTTTATGATTGATGTTGGTTTTACAGCATACCAGCACTATAAGGTTATTGAGCCCCATATAAAAGGTTAAGATTACTTTTTATTATTGACTGGTTTTGGTTTAATGGCATACCAGCACTACCGGTATAATGCTATTGAGCGCCATAGAAAAGATTAAGAGTACTTTTTATGATAAAAGAACTTCACTGTGTGTGTTATTAAAGTTTCCAAAGTATAATTCTTTAGACTGCTATGACTCTATATGACCTTAAACTAAGTAACAGAAAAAAGCAACACGTTTTGTAAAATTCAACAAATATTGTATTTTCCAAAAAGTTGAAACAAAGTGAAATTATAAAAATATTGTATTTGGAAATAAATCCACAAAAGTTTTTTGGTATTCCAGACAAGATCCAACACTGAAGGTGTTGATGTGTCTGTTCTTGTGAATCCAATAAAGTGTCTGTGTTCTGAAGTGTGGGTGATGTGCCAACAACTTTTCGATATATGACAATAATATAATCTAAGATGTCTGAATTCACTATAGGTCAACATTACTGCCGCTGTGCAAGAGTATTATTGAGTGCATTGTCATTCCAGTGAATATTTTAAATAAATACATCCAGATTAAAACCTGAACATAACGCTACAAACGATTATGCTGCAGATGTTATAGCACGAATGAATTTTCTTTCAAGTAAACAAGTGTATATAAACAGGTAAGTCATTAGTAGAAGCAGTATTAGGGTCAAAAATTCATTGGTAGAAAATTCTAAAATGTCATCAAGATAAAATCTTTAAATAAAATTATTAAAAAATGCAGTAAACACTAGGCAGAATAGGTCCATCCATCGTCCTTTACTCAGATTAAGTTAATGATCCTAATTTTGACCAACTCTCACAGGGAAGTACTTGCCTTGTATTATGTTGCTTACAAAACAAATGTCCTGATCAGGTAAACCATGAAATTTATTTTAGACCACTCATTACAAAATACAGTTATACCTAACAGGTAATCATAATCATGTTTAGTTCCATGCTTTTATAACCCCATTTCCCACCCCAGTCTGTCACCACATTTACTTTCTTGAAGAAATACATATACACATTTTATTTCAAAATTTAAGAGATAAATGGTGATAGCAAACAAAAGATTAGACATTTAATTTTATATCATTTCTGAGTGTATGTGTGTATAATTTTAACATAAAGTCAGCTGAGTCAAGCTGGATAATGATTATAGAGCAGATACATTTGCAGTTATTACAATATTTTTGTCTTCAGGGCTCCTCTTTCATCACTGTAAAGGATCTGCACAACATGAGACAGAAAATGAAGAAGGAGGAATTTGGTACACAAACTGATGAAGAGAGATTGCTTGCAGAGTTGGGAAGACTTGGTACAAATTTATTCCATTGTTTGCTTGTGCTTGCCAAACGTCACTATAAAAGTGTTCTACAGTCCTTCCTCCAGTTTGGCATGATTGTTATGTGTTTAGGCTCTCATAAACAGTAACAAGAAAAGAATGAAGACAACAAGCTTTGTAAAATTTAACAAATAATGGATAATAGAAAAAGAATAGAAAAATTAACTTATGGTTTTAAGAATAAAATCCAAAAATAATCCTAGAATAATCCCAGAATTAAAAAATTAGAAGTCCTAGCAATAAAATGTTCTAATGAATCTGAGTTCGAGCCCCAATGAAAACAAAAAATGGAAGGTAATGACGTATGTTATAGCCAGTGTTATAATGAATTATGATGTGTCTACAGTTCTTTGTTGTACCATGGAAAATAATATTCTGGTGATTGAATTACCTTGCAAATGTAAACCATATCACATCATTTTAATTTGCATGACCCCTGACATCTGCATTTCTAGGCTGAAAAAATTCGAAAACTATTGAATGGAAACATGTTTTGCTTTTATGCTAAACAGGTGAAGAAATCTATTTTATTTTATATATTAGTATTAAGTTCTACAGGAAATGAATTAGTAATCAAATCCCTTCAACAATGTATTGTATTAGCACTGTACTTAGCTTCTAGATGTCAGAATACCCTTACATTTGTGTTTGCAATTTTCTTCTTTAGGTGATGAAGATCCAGATGCAGCCATATCAGTCCAGACAGGAGAGACTGGTGATTTGGAATGCCTTTTGGTTGTAACAGGGGGAATGAGAAGGACATATGAAATGTTCCCAGAGGTTTTGATGGTGGATGGAACATACAGAGTCAACAAATTGAGAATGCCTTTATATCTCTTAATTGTTGAAGATGGATATGGTCAGGGGCGCATAGTTGGGTTCAGTTTAGTTGCCAATGAAAAGAAGGAGACACTAGAAAATCTGATAGGTGAGTTTGGACAAATACAGAATTTGAAGAAAGTAAAAACTGTAGTCGTCGACAAAGACCAGAATGAAATAGCTGCCGTGCAGAAGTTTATGCCAGACGTTTCCATCCAGTTGTGCAAATTTCATATAATGCAGGCATTTGCAAGAGAATTAAAGAAATGTGCAGTGAATCAAGAGGTGCAAAGTACAATAACGCAACTTGTACGGCAGATGGTGTATGCAAGGTCCAAGACGGCATATGACAACAGCTTTGGCCAATTGCTTAAGGTAGCACCACAACAGTTTGTTTACTACTACAAGAACTGGTTAGAAAGTGCTCCAATGTGGTGTGCATACCAGACCAACATGCATATAAACCTTGGGAATACAACTAATAACAGAATGGAATCAATAAATCAGAAGATAAAAGATGTTCTTCATAGGAATTTATCTGTTCCAGAAGCTGTTTAGGGTTTACTTTTGGTATGCAGAACATCTAATTATGCTGTATGACATCGATCTTTTGTTCAGCAGATGACAGTTCCATACAGACTGAATGATGATGATGAAGTTGTTGACATCGTTGTGAAGAAATTGACTCCCTATGCAGCCAATATTGTTGTGCACGAGTTGAAAGCAGCAAGATCTCAAACAGAAAATTATGCATGCACTCCTGAGAAATGCTGCGTGCTTAAAACTACAATGGGACTGCCATGTCGACACATCTTTGCAACAAGAATGAAGAAAAAAAATGAGATTCTCTTTTTAAGCACTGATGTATTTCCACGATGGTGTTTAGGATATGGTGATGAAGTAATATTTAAACGGAAACTTGATCAGGTGGAGAGCTGGGTGCGATCTAATCCAGAGAATAAAAATGTTCCAAAGTCAAAGGAAGAAAAATACAGAGATGTGATGGTTGTGTGCAAGTCACTGGCTGATTTAGTTTCAACCCTTGGATCGAAAGAATTCACAGAAAAATTAGATGCATTGAATCTGCTCTACAGTATGTGGTCCAAAGGTCAGAAGGTGGTGCTGGTAGACATAATGGAAGATAACCAATCAGGGCAAGAGCCTGGTAAAACCCAGTTTCTTCACTCATCTGATAAAAACAGTTGTACTCAAGATGGCAATGCACAAAACTCTTCTGAGAAAACAAACAACAATGTAGAGCCGAACACACAAATCAATAGCACAACAGAAAAATGCCAAGCAGATGAAGAGATTCAAAAAAGGTATGTATGCAGTGAAACTGACAATGAAGTAGGTTCAGACTCGGAAGAAAACCCACCCACTTCTCCTTTGTTTGGCTTGAAGAAACGAAGTTTTGCACACCTATCTGACATGCCAGATGATCAAGAAAACATAATGACATCAACTACAGAAGCAAACATTGAGGAACATAGACCATCAGAAGATAACGAGTGTCCAAGCAGTCTGTCTAATATTGAAACTTCTATAAAAACTGGTTTGATAAGAACAGGAACCTTCTCAGATGTACTCCAGCGTGTAACAAACATAAGATTGCCGTCATCTCCACCAGTTCGTGGAAGATCTAAAATTAAGAAAAAGAAGCACAAGAATGTTGAAAATACAGAGAATATGTTCCAAGCAAGAAAAAGGACACAGAAAGAAAAAGATCTTCAGTCCATAGATCATGAATGCATAGCAGAGTCCATCACCTTAAAACCAGAGGAGCTTGCAGAAGTAAGAGATGGTGGAATGTTAACTGATACTCACATCAGTGCAGTTCTAAAGCTTCTAAAGAAACAGCATCCTGATATCCAGGGATTTCAGGATCTCTTACTTGGAAGCAAACTTCAGTTTGACATCTGCAAAGGGAAGTTTGTGCAGATATTGCATGATGGAAATTTGCACTGGTTGACAGTATCAAATGTAATGGGTAGTAATCATGAAATAGATATATATGACTCATTGGCATCGTCCACTCATCATATTTCAATGAATGTCAAGATGCAAATAAAAGCAATTACAATGACACAAAAAAAGCACATAACACTAAGGATTAGAAAATGTCAGAGGCAAAAGGGAGGAGTTGATTGTGTCCTGTTTGCAATAGCCATGACAGCATCACTTTGCAAAGGAAAAGATCCAACTACGGTAACCTTAAGTATAACCAAGACGTCATGCGGAGACATTTGGAAGATTGCTTACACAAAAGTCATTTTGCAGAATTTCCACATAAAGAGGTCATGGTAAAATCAAATAAAGAGACGTATATAATATCAAAAGTAAATCTTCACTGCATTTGCAGACTTCCTGACAACCATAAAGAGAGGACGATTGAATGCTCCAGTTGCAAGGAGTGGTACCATCAGACATGTCTGTCAATTCCAAAAGAAATGTTCATGGATAAAACACTCAGTGAAGGGTGGCTATGCACACATTGTGGTGAGAAGTAAAATCATTAGTTAAATGATACAAGAAAAACATGAGGTACTATTGTACATGAAAATATGTTTGGATGCAGGTTGTCTGAAGGAACATTGTTTTTATGCTGATCTTTTTATTAGCTTGAGGAGGACAGTTTAGCCACAGGAGTCTGACATTTTATCAATAAAGTACGGTGAAATCTCAGACAACATGAACTTCCCTTATCGGTAATATAAATAAACACAAGGAATGCAAATGTGACCACAACCCTTCACT
Source organism: Unio delphinus (assembly GCA_029339505.1). NCBI lineage: Eukaryota > Metazoa > Mollusca > Bivalvia > Unionida > Unionidae > Unio > Unio delphinus. The sequence goes on from JAQISU010000375.1 coordinate 2,999,085, forward strand.
CAATTCGACTTTTTCTCGCGAGTCTTTTATCACTTCAGAATCGCAAGAAGACTGAAAAACTACACATATATATATATATATATATATATATATATATATATATATATATATATATATTCAAAAGACAGTGACGTACCAACGCATAATTCTTAAATGACCTTGTCCTGAATCCAATCAGAGAAATGAACCTTTATTTTCACCATTACGGTCACAATCTCTGTCTGGAATCGATCTTCCAGCAGAAGTAGCCAATTCTACCAGTTTCTACCCTGCAGTAAATAAAGATTTATATAAAAAGTTGAATTGAGCGAAGGGTTGTGGTCACGCTTCCATTCCTTGTGTTTATTTATATTACCGATAAGGGGAATTCATGTTGTCATAGATTTCGCCGTACTTTATTGATAAAACGTCAGACTCCTGTGGTTTAACATAGAGTGGATTGTGCATATTACCTTTCATTTGTCAACTTCATCAGGCATTTTAGAAGAAGGATTGAAGTTTATATCTTTATATATATATATATATATATATAAAGTGTCTTTGTTTTCTGTGGATCAGTGTTACCAGCACTTTTGTTAATTATAATGTATTCAGTTCTGATGAAATAATGAGAAAGTATGTATTCTCAATGATGACAAGAATATCTAATAGTAAGAACTGTTTGGAACTATGACATTCATTTAAATTCTCATAGTATTAGTAGATGGAGTTGTAGATGTTGCTGTATATTTGTAGGTATTATATATATATATATATATATATATATATATATATATATATATATATATATATATATATATATATATATATATATACTTTTATGTTTACAATGTATTTTACTTTATATTTATATTTTACTTTAGAGGTATGGACTTTGAAGTCTGAAATAAGGAATTCTTATCTTCTTATGTAGTTTTCAGTTTCCTAGATATAAAAATTATTGTTTTAATGAGATTAAATACTTTTGAAAATGTTTTTTTTCCCCTCTGCTTTCCTCTTTCAGTCAGATGTGAAAAGTGAAAAGTACCAAATGAATGCTTTGTTACTGACTTTTGATCATGTTGGTTTACATTTACTCTTGTGCATTTGAGTGATAAGGAGAACAGTTTATAATCTGAAAATCAGATGTATAGTTTCTTTTATGCTTGTTTTTAGATGTAACTTTGCCTTGTTATATACCATAGCAATTTACTGTGAACAGTTATATTATCACAATGCTGGTAATCATTCCCATGACTTACAAATGTAATTTCTGTTATGACTTAATCTTAATGTGTAAAAGCATACATTTACTTTGCATTATGGAGGAGTTAAAAAGACAATACTATATTTAGTTTCTATTGTTTTAAACATATAATAGTAGACCTATGATGAGTGAATGATGGCTGTTGGTAAACAGACAGCATCCCAATATTTTGATTTCCATGTATATTCATCACAGATGTTTGTTGACTGTATATCTGTGTGGAGCAGCTGTATTTATGTGATATAATTTTTGGAAGAAATATATATTCATAAGATAATATGTGATTAAACACATCTTTAAAAGTAGAATAGCTTTATTAATTTTGTGCACTCTTACAAACTCACAGATGCTCTCATAAATGCGTATCCTCTCTCTCTCTCTCTGTCTCTCTCTAGAAATCACATATGTGTCTGGAAAAAGAACTTTTACCACATCTGCATAAACCTCAATAAACTGAAAACTTTGCAATACAGAATCAAATATTGAATCATTGACATTTTATCTCTATTTGCGTTGGTTTGAAAGTCTGGCTCCGTCAATGCAAGGTTTATGATATCTGAACTTTCAAAAAAGAGAGTATTAGTATCTACAGACTCGGCTTGTATTAATGTGTTATAATAAAGGAGGTCATGTTTAGGCAAAAGAGGCCACACTATAACCTGGTCAATGTGAGAATGTGCTAACTCTTGTCTTGTTTTGTATGGGTGTTCCTGTGTATTATTTAGTGTTCTTTTGGCTGCCATGTATAGCCTTTAATGTGATGAGAAATGGCATTTAAGCCAAACCACAAGCCTAGACTGTGCTGCTGTATGGGTATTCTGGCTTTCTCACATTCACATAAACTTTCACATATAAACATAAACAAATATTAATCTGGTATGGTTGTCGAAAATTTCAAGCCTTTGACTTTGTTCAGATGTAAAATACTATCTGTTCTAATAAAGTATTATTTCCACACAAAATCTGAAAAATGTATACTAGAGAGAAATTCCACCACATGGTACATATTAATAAAGGGTCTCGTGTCGCTTCATAAGACAGTTATGAAAAAAGAATTGTATCTGGATTTGTTGTAAAAAAAAAACAAAAAAAAACAAACATGTTCTGTCATACGATTTACAGTGTTATAACCACTTTATCTACCAAAGCCAATAGCTCACCTATCTCACCTACACTGTACTGATTTTACTGTTTTTAAAATATCGGCAAACCACACCCACACAGCTTGAAAGAAACTTCTTGCCCTGATCAATAAAAAAGGAAATAATTTTATTGATTATAATGGTTACCCTTTATATTTGTTAAAAATATATTGTAGTATAAAAGAAAATTCCATGCAGCCACCCCCCAGCGGAAAAATTAAGTGATCAGTTCCAGGTATGTAAGACTTGATGATCTAAGGGTCGGGACAGGTTTAATCCAAATGGCGCTTGTACTTTTTTCTGCTGTGAAACGTCACAAGCAGTGATTTCAGTTTTTAAAAATAGCCATTCGGACAAAGCGAACCGGCGTAAGGGCTTTCAGTCTTCTTTTCCGTATTATTCTTATTATTGTTCTTACTGAAAATCGTGTCAATTTGTTCATCTGATTATAGATGTGCATTCCAATATTTAGTTCCAGTGCAGACTGTATAAATCATATAATCAAAGTTGATGTATCTTCTATAACAGTACAACGTTGTCGGGCATATCAGCGCAATAGGTTTCAGTCTCCAATATTGAAGCAAAACGCATACCGAAATCGACCGTTTGGCAAAAATAAAATACAGCAATGCTTACCATTTGTAAAAAGGCCATTGTCGCCAGAATATTCTGTTCCAAATAATATTAAGTTTGGACACACGAGATTACCCCCTCTTCCCCCATTTTCCTGACTCGCGATATGTCAGCCTATTCTGCGCACAGCTTTGAAAAGATGTAATATTTATCCATCGGGCTATATAAATGAAGTATGTTGCTTTGGATTGATTCTGTCAGCAGTTCAGTCGAGTACTTAAGGCAGGTTTATAACTAGATTTATAAAATTCAACGTAAAAATGTCAATAAATGGCAAGAGATATTCAGCAAACTAAGCTGATCTTGTACAAAAGTTAGTAAAGTCAAACATTTTATATATAAAAATAAGCTATTACGTGGAAGACAAGCAACAATGAATAGGATACAATGTATTTAAAACGTCTTGTTGATGGGAAAAAATTACTAAAGAACTTCGAAAAAGACTATGCGCCGGGGAATGTCCTGAGAATTTATATTTTAGCGACAAGTTGACACGTTGGGTAGCAGACAATTTTGTACGTGTAGGACAACTTCTTGGATAATTGGAAATTTGGATTAAAATTCAGTATTGTTTAAGTTATACATTTCCATATTTTATATAATGTATTTATTTGTATGATTCTAACAGATGCATAGTAAATCGGATTTTCTAGGTTACCGGTTCAAGAAGTTCATTGAGTGGGTCTTCATGTTGACATTTAGAAATCACATTTTCATATGCATTTCAAGTCAAAATCTGTGATATTTTTTTACACTTTATGAATATCACTTTCCATAATTAAAGTACGATCGTTCTTTCTTGATACAAAACGGACTTTTGAACAAAAATAACACGTGATTTAGTGTTTACAGAAATTACGTATCGTCGCACAGAATTACCAGACGCGCATAATTAGCCGACATGGTGGTATAAGACACAAATTCCTTGTATTTCATCACCGATAGATATACCCTGAATATTTTGAGATGAAAATTCCAAGGGACATTTACCCGCCCCCCCCCCCCCCCCCTTCAATAATATCGATGAAGTATTCTTAAATGTGATTTATGTGTTAACTTATAAATAGAGAGGGAGGTGTGTAGGAAAGTGACTATTTATTATATTTTGTTTAGCGTATAAAATTACGCTCTGCTTAGTTGATGTGATATTATGCATGTAGAATTCAGAAATGGTGCATATATATTCCATAAGTTTATAAAAAAAATGCATCGCTGTTTTTTTTTTTTTTTTTTGTTTTTTTAGATTTTAGGGTGGGGGTTGTATTATGCATTAGTGTTTGTATTAACCTTTTCTGATTTCGATGTGTTAATCGGTAACAGAGTTAAGAAAAAAGGAGAGAAATTTTTTATATTTATTTTATTATCTTTTTTACAAATAAATCATAAGTTTGAATGACAGTTTTAAACATTATAGAATGCATTAAGTCCATTAGAGTTATGGTGTTGAAAAGAGCAGCACTGATTGATTATATTTATACTAAGTGGATAATACATTTCCTTAATTAAAAGATATATACAATTATATTTTATCAGGAAGTATAATTATATGCATGTACGGATGGAAACAGCAATACAAAACCTGCTGTCCTTAATGACGAAAGCGACCCTTACAATGATACATATTTTACACACAAATGCTGACTGAAAAGGAAACAAAGTAGATATAAATGAATATTATTGGTTTCAACACATTCATTTGGGACACACACACATTATAATATATGTGCATACAATATATCAATCCGAATGAGTATTAAAACTAATGAACAATTTATGCTAATCGTTAACCCGAAAAAAGGGGGGGGGGGCAAGGTGGAACGTTAAATACCGTTACTGGTAACGGTGATGGCCATATGATCATTACTTTATCCTTGAATATGTGCATACCAGATTATAACATTGTACCAGTTGTACCTAAAATCACTTGGGATAAAAACGGCGGCCGTGCGAATAGTCTTTTCCAAATTGGCCACACGGCGGCCGTGCGAATAGTCTTTTCCAAATTGGCCACACGGCAGCCGTGCGAATAGCCTCGGCCATTATTTTATCTTCTTCAGATCCTGTGAGTTGCATATAGAATGCAAAAGTAAAATTATATATCTGGAGGAGAGACTGAGGAAAGCAGAAACAGAATTGGAAGAAAAGGAAAGGAGACTGCAAGATTCGAATATAAAATAAACATGGAGAAATTTGGATTGAACAGATTTACAGATGACCATGAAATGATAGAATTTTTACACTTCTTTTCCCACCTGAGGTTTTTATTACCTTCTTCAATGGCATGAAACCTACTGCAATTAGATAGAAGAGCTTATATTACAGCAACAGGAATGACATCAACATCAGAGGACGGCAAAAAGCAATGGACCCAGTGGATAAATGTTTCATGTTTTGTGTTGATGTGGATTTCCGATTGAAGATATGTCTGTTCAGTTTAATATTCACATGTCTTTTTTAAGTCGGAAAATAATCATGTGGACAAATTATTTGTATTTCTTACTGAGAAGTATAAATATTTGGCCAAGTCATGAGCAGGTTCAAGCAAATATGCCTCTTGAGTTTCAACTGTACTACCCAGGAACCAGAATTATTATTTACTGCACCAAAATATTTACAGAAAAGACCCTCATCTCTAGTGCTTACATCAAAGATTTTTTCAAACTACAAAACTCACAACACCTGGAAAGGTTTGGTAGGGATAGCCAAACATGGTGCAATCACATTTGTGTTTTTCTTTTGCATGACTCTGAGTGATGTGGAGATCACAAAGCTGTCATGAATTAAAGATTTGTTAGAACCATGGGAGTAAAATTATGGCAGATAATGGTTTTGTTTTACACAAAGTTGTCATTGTTTTAGGCATTGCTTGGAATTATTTGACAAGTTCATTCATTTATTTTGATATGAGCATAAAAGCAGATTTTATTTACTGCATGATTAAAAATACTCCTTTTATAACTCCAAACTGCAGATGTGTCATGAAATAACTATTGGATTCATTTGAAATCCATATTTTTTATGTCTTTCCAATGAATGACTTGATAATATCATTTGTGATGTCATGAAATCTAATTATGTGTTACTTGTATGATAAATTTAAATTCAGTGTGCTAACATGATGCTAATTATATGGCACTCACAAACAGCCAGCAAGAGGGCCATGAGTGGATAAGTCGTCTAAAGCGCTCTCTGTTACAGATCACTGCCATCTCACCTCTGTGTGTGTTCGAGTCTCGTATTGGCAAATGTGGGTAGGTGAGAAAGCTTGCCAGTAACTTCTCATGGGTTGGAGGTTCTTTCTAGGGGTTTTCCCAGGTTCTTCCTAAACCATGTATCATGTACTGAAAAATGGCTTTAAACCCTACAGCAACAACAACAAGAACAACAACAACAACAACAAGCAGCAATATAAATAGGCTAACCTGAATTACATAATACTGATAACTGAGCAGTAGTACCAGTTAACAGTGATGCATTGTTATTTTTGTTATTTGCTGACTGCAGTGTAATTATGTAACATCTACCAGTGATCAGTGTTAGTTGCAGATCTAACCTGCACATAATTATATAACAATTGCAACAAATAGCCAGCAATACTAGCAAATGAGTAATACAGTATAAGTTGCAGTATTCCAACTAGATCATAAATATGTTACAGAAACAACTGACTAGCAACATCAGATGATTTTTTTCTTCTTGAATGATGTTATGTAATTGAAATTCATTTCTTTTTAAAATCTGATTGTGGTATAAACTGTCAGTTGCCAAACAAAAGTCATGCATATATATATATATATATATATATATATATATATATATATATATATATATATATATATATATATATAATACTGTACTACTAATATGAACCAAACAGACTGGAAAGTGGATAGTATTAGGTGCAGAATATGTATGTGTGTATATATATATGTATATGTGTATATATATATATATATATATATATATATATATATATATATATATATATATATATATATATATATATATATATATAATATATATATATATATATTAGTTAAATTTTATGGCTAAATGTTTTATCAAGTGTGTCTTATTGTTTTTATTTCTATGTTGAAATAGTTTTTTTTTTCAAACTCATGCATCCCATTTTTTAACTCTTGACACTTCTGTGTCTCCCTTCACATGACAGGCAGTTGAATAAAGTACACATTTCTAACACACTGTTTCTTTCTTTTACTTTGCAAGAGAAATTAAGTTACTTGTAATTAATGAAAATGATTTTTCTATCCATCATAGTATGTCTGCCTGTCAAGCTTAACATAAATGTGAGCATCATTAATATGGAAATTAACAGTGGACAGAAAAGTACGATTCATTTCATCATCTTAAACCATCTTCATTTTTTTTGGCCCTCAGATAGGGAGCAATAAGTATAAAAATGATGTCCATTTGAATGTCTATCCCAAATCTGTTTGAGGACATTTGCATTTATGTAATATTTTTTAAATTAGGGACATTTAAGATTAAAACACGTATTACAGCAGGGAGTTCTAGATTTTATAATGTCACTCTGTTTCTCATAATTCCGTCCCAAACGTTAGTAAGTACCGTGGGGGGGGGGGGGGGTAGGGGCCATGAGTGCACGAGTGGTCTAAAGCACTCTCCATTAAGGATCACTGCCATCTCAAAGTCTGTTTGTGTAGGTTCCAGTCTCTGATTCGACCAATGTGGGTATGTGAGAAAGCTTGCCAGCAGATTCTCGTCGGTCTGTTCTTTACGGGTATTTCCCGGGTTCATCCTCCACCATTAATACTGGCGTTATACCCTACAGCAACAAGAAGTCAGTTTCGTGTGATATGCTCCTCGCGATAACGTTTACAGCAGTTGCCATTGCCTTTTGGTGATGCTGCTTTCAACGCATGCGTCAGCAATAAACAAAATTAAGGTCATTAATAGATGAATACATATGTGTTGCGTTTTGACACGGATTAATAATAAAAAAAGGGTATTCTAAAGAATTTGACGTCATGGGTCAAAATAAAAGTTTTGTTTCCATCCATATACCAAGGTCAGTCGAAATTAATTAATTTATTACTAGCGAGCGTCCGATACATCAGATAGATATGCTAGTTTGTATTGGTACTATTGCCCTCCATGATTACGCTATAGACATGTCTTCGTGAACGTTTCGTGTGTGTGACCAAACCATATAATAAGAACTGGAATTGGAAAACATAAAAACATGCTGAAAACATATAAGATACAAAACATGATTAGGTCTCTAAGTTTGTCCCTGCAGTCGAAACTAGTGCGTTTTAAGAGCACTCTTAAAAGGGAGCACTTTCTCTTTGTCTAATTTCAATAGTCAATTCGTTCCACATCACTGGGCCCTGGTATGCAAAAGAACGTTGTCGATATGACTTTGTTTTCACCATGGGAACAATAAGTATACGACTGTCAGAAGAAGAGCGTAAGTATCTAGCTGGTGTATACATATGGGTGAGGCTGGATAGGTATGTTGGACTAGAGTCTGTAAGTGAAATATAGCACAGAGAATAAATTGTTTGATTCTGTATCAGATTGATAGCCAGTGTAGGGTACATACAGAGCAGTGGTGAAGTGTGCTCTGATCGAGGTACTCTAAGGATGATCCGTGCAGCTGTGTTTTGAAGTTTCTGGAGTAAATACTGTGATGAACCAGACATAACTGAGTTACAATAGTTTAAAGTACTAATGAACACACAAGTATTTTAGTGGCATCAACTGAAATATATTTATGAATGGAACTGATGTTTTTCAGTTCAAAATATGCAGTCTTGCATATATTCATGACATGTTGGTGTAGTGTGAGAGTACTGTCTAGAGTAAGGCCTAGGTTTCGCACTGACTGTGAGAATTTAATGTTTATGCTGCTGATGTTCATTGTCTGAGGTAAAGGATGTGAATGAGAAAGTCTTTGTGTTGTGATCAGAATAGCCTCAGTTTTATCATCATTCATCTGCAGCTTGTTACATGTCATCCATGATTTCACATCATAAATGCACCTCTCAACTCCACGGATGGTAGCACCAACTACAGTTTGGTTGCTGGACTTGTATATTTGGGTGTCATCAGCATACAATTGGTGCGACACTGGGTGATGATCTATGACACTTGAGAGCGACTGAGTGTATAGAATAAAGAGAACAGATCCCTATGGAGCACCACAACATACGTCAACTGGGCTGGAATGTATTCCATTCGCAGACATAATTTGTGTCCTGTTGACTAAGTAGGACTTGAACTACTTACTGTAAGGCTATATTCTGAATGCCAAATACATGCTGGAGACGGTGAAGTAATATATCATGGTATATTGTGTCATATGCTGCAGATAAATCCAGGAGAGTGTGGACTGTAATCTTTCCACTATCCAAAGTAGAGAGAATGTCATAAAATACTTTTAGAAAAGTAGTTTCCGTACTGTGGCGAAGGCGATATGTAGACTGTATATTGCCAAAAAGACTTTGAATTCATATGAGATACAAATTGGGTTAAAACAACTTTTTCTAAGATTTTTTTTATATAAATGGGAGATTAGAAACGGCGGTAGTTCTTTAAATTGTTATAATTAAGTGTTGGTTTATTCAGCAGAGGCTTTACGATAGCAGTTTTGAAAAATGATTGGAATTTCCCAATGAGAGAGAGACATTAATAACATCAGTTAGTGAAGGCAATATTGGGTCTAAGCCCTCAAGCAGCTGTGATGTCAGAATTGGATAAAGTTCACAAGACTTCGGTGCACTCTTCATCACTATTGTCCGTACTAAATCAATAGAAACAGGTTAAAATGCTCCTAATGGCTGTCGCTGAAATTCTGCATCAAAACTGTATGGTGACGAGTCAGTTGAAATTGTACTGTCTAGCAAATCTCTAATGGCTTGTTCTTTGTCACGGAAGAAATTTGCAAATTGGTCCAGAAGGTCTACTGGAGAGAAGGTTGTTGGGAGTGGTGTACATTTGTTCCTTGACATTAGTTTGTTAGTTATCTCGAAGAGCTCTTTGCAGCTGGAACTTTATGTGATCTTAGTACTGTAGTGGGATAATTTGGCTAAATGGACTATGTTTGTGATGTTCTTTTTAGCGGCTTCATAGATTTGTTTCTGAATAGTGAGTCTGGTGGAAAGCCAAAGCCTCTCTGCTTTTCGGCGATGTATTTTAACAGTGCGAAGCTGGTCCCTAACACTGCTATACCAGGGAGAACACTTTTTTTTTTATTGATACTCTGCATTTGGTGGCTAGGGCATGTTTTTCAAGCAATCAACGCAGGCAGTTATCAAGTTGTTCCGATGTTGGATGTAAGAAAGTTTTTTTTAGGTTTTCTTTGATGTCATGCATGAATTTGGTTATATTTATCATACGGAGGTTTCTCTTAGTAGCAAATATAGGTGGAGGGTTAGGGACTGATACGTCGAGATGGCATACAATGCAGAGGGGATCCGATGCAAGTTCGTGGGATACAAGGGTGGGTTGCAGAATATTATCATAAGGTCTATAAAGAAACCAGTCTAAAATGTGACCAAGTTTATGGGTGGGTTGGTTAACTGACTGTTTGAGATTTAAAACAATAATGGAATCTAGGAGTTTTGACGTGTATGATTTTTCCAGTCAAAGTGAAAGTTGAAATCTCCAACAATAATTAGGTTACCAACTATCGAATTTCCATATTCTAGAAGATTTGGAAACTGCTCCTAAAAGAGAGATTCAGTCAGCTTGTTTTTTCTACTAGGAGGAGGGCGGTAGGGACTGAAAAATGGACTGACCTTTGTTGCAGTGTGTGTGTTGTTTGGATCTGTTCAAACGATGTGTGGCAGAAATTTAAGGTTGTGTTGTACTTAAGGCATTTGATCATGGAATTATATGTCACAACAGCAATTCCATCTCCGCGAGAGTTGCGGGGGAACGACTTGATGGAGTAATCGCTGGTTGTTAAATCTGCACACTTAGGTTCATCGCCTGATGATCGTAACCATGTTTCTGTGAGGAAGAAGTCGTAGATATTCTGGTCGTTTATAAAATTAACTGTTTCTGTGGGCTTTTCCAGTGATCCTGCTGATTGAGCGTTGAATAATGCAATATGTAGTGGTATCCCTGGGACAGTTAACACAACGGTTGACGATTTAAGAGGAATTTGAATCATGTTATAAAAATTAACGGCATAATTTATTAATTGTTTATCTGTTTCGGACAAAATGGAGATAACTGGAATTCTTCTTCCTGTTCTACGCCGGCCAGCTTAGAAACAATGTTGTTCTTTCGCTTCGGTTTATATTTAAGTAATGATGAATGTAGTCCCAGTTCGTTCAGTCTTGAGCACAATGTAGTATCAAGAGCCAAGGTGTGGTCATTTAATGCAATTAATGTGGGTATATCATATTGTAAACGGGTTGACTGGCGATCACGTGACGGCGGATTATTAAAAAACAAATGACGTCTTAACAATGGAACAAAACAACTTCAGAAAAATTATAATTGTTCTCGTTTCCAAAACAAGGAGATGAATTAACACATACGAACGGAACAGCCAATACATGACGAAACACAATAATGTAGACGAAGATAGACAACAAGCACAAATATCATGAAAAAATAGCACAAAAACGGCAGAGCCCTTCTCAAGCAGTTAAGCGATGGCGGCCATCTTTCCTTCATATGTTGGTTCTGTCCACGGTAAATTATCGTACGTCTTTAGGAAAATATTCCCACAACGTCAACGTGTTACAGAAGGCGCAGTAATTATTTTGTTGTTTAATCGTCATGATAAATGCAGCATCAAGATCAAACTCGCGTATATTTTGTTTTCTTCTCGCCGACAGCCAACTAATCTTTTCGTTACGGTGTCTGGGACTGGCACGCAGTGGATCCCATGGGTCACCTGAGGTTGATTTTAAACTATTTTGGAATTGTTGCGGACAATTGTTAGCAGCTGGCACATTTTTGAAGCTCTAGATAATGCCAAATACAGTAAATGTTACCATTCGACCTGATCATCGACAATAGATATGATTTTGTTAGCCCATGTGACGAAGGAATTGTTTTTACATATACTAGAGTCCAGTATGGTGGTTGCCGTACGAGAGCCTGCATATGAACCTCCATAGGACCATAAACTATATTATTAGGAGTGGTACTGTAGCTTTTTCAAGATATATAGCGCGGATCTGATTGTGGTTGAGGCGAATACCTCTGACTCAGCCATTACATTTTATATCCTTGTTTCAGATCTGGTTTTTACACCTGATTTTATCCTTTCCCTGTTGCTTTTTCAAGTTTATGCTTCTATTCTTCCTGTTTTTCTTTCGTTTTCTAATTTACTCTTGCAGTATGTTTCTTTGCTGTTCAGTCATTGATAAGAAACTTATTAATATCTTCATCAGATGTGATCTGCTGAATATTAAAAGCAACACAGTATAAATATTTAACCCAATAGGCAGCTTTAGAGTTTTAGTATATTCTTGTTTTACGTATCTTTTGTATATTTTGTCTACCCCCGTATCCAAACACGGCAATATCAAGTATTTGGTCTGCATCCCTGATAGCGGCAACACCATCAGTAAATGTATATATCATGTTCTAACTTTGGTGGTGGTCGAGCTCCGGGCTGTGGCTAAAGAGGTTAATGAGTTGGTGGAGTGGGTTGAAGTTGACCAGCAATATCCTCTGGTAATGTTTTAAGATCTTTTTGTTGTCTCAGTTGCCGTAACAATTTGTTTAGGTTGGTTCGACATTTAATTTAGATAACTGCTCTGTACCTTCTAAAAGTTCCACCCGATCTTCATGACGCTACCATAGTTGCTATTTGATAGGATCACTGACGGGGAGATATTTCATAATTATTTCTAGTCAATGTCGAGCTATTTTAGCTGTGAGATATTCTCAAGTTAGCGCAGAAACATTATTATTATTATTATTATTATTATTATTATTATTATTTTTAATACAACAACAATTCAGTTATACATCACGGTCTGCGGATATACTTGAATTCACATCAAACAGTTAATGCAGTAAACTCAGCGACATGCGCGAACATAATTTTTGTTTGCACCACGATGCTGCATCTGGGCCTTCATGTCACAATTTATGGCTTTTGACTTGTATGGATTTCAAAACAATTCTAATAACTGTTGTTTAAAAGCAAAGTAAGTGTGTATGATCGCAATAAGGATTACGGACTACCCACACGGAGATGTAAGAAAAAGATTTGTTCACCTTCTTTTCAGGTTGCATTGAGTTGAGAAAATTGTGCAGATTAAGAAAGATCAGTTCTTTTGGTTTACAGAGTACAGGTTATTCACCAATTAAGCTACTTAGAAAAAAATAGATTCCTTAATTATATACAATTTTGGACAGAACATATCTGCCCAATTTAAAAGTTAAAGTAGGAATATATAGAATGTTGCAGTTAAACACATACATTGACCGGCTTGTTTTAAAGAAAAATGCAAAACATAACAATGACCAGATGGATAGTAGTGTGAGACCCATGATCGACATTGACATTACAGACGGGATGAACATCGAGCAGTTGCTGGATATGAACTCAGAATTTAATGCGGCCACCGGAGGGGTAGATGTGCCACCAAAAGCACTGAAGTCAAAGCTGAACAAATACTTCAGGACTACAGTACAGCATTATGTCTTGCTGGCCTTCCATCCTGATAGGTGTCAGCTACTGGATTTGGGGGAGAAAGACAGAGTGCCACGCCAGGCGGAAATCTTAGCGACACTACAGGCAATGAAATACTACATTGGAAATATTGAGGCCCTCTAGAATGCGGATCTAAACAAATATGTTGCATCCAAAAGACCTATAAACACCTTTTATAGCCGTAAAGATGCTGGAGGTAAAAGATGCAAAGGCTATAGTAGGCCTAAAGGAGGTCCCACCATTTGAGAGAGAGGTAGGCCGAAAGACTGTCGAAGTGCATTTGAACAGACTCCCGCTTGAGATAGACACATGCAAACAAAGTTAGCAAAACCCAGCAAAAGTTGAGAGCCAATGTAAGATGGCAACCATTTGCAACTTTGCTCCCACTCAGACTGGAGGCAGAATACAAACAATAACCAGACAAGAGGCTAAGAAAATCCCCATGTTCTTTTACGTACTGGGCTTTAAACTCAAAAGCTGGTACAGGGGGTGCGAGGACGATCGAAAGTGCCCCAGATGCGGGAAAACCGGTCACGGCCCATGGGATTGCAAAGAGGGAACACTCAAACCGAACGACAGCCCCAATACTTATACAGGTGCCGTTGCGGAGCAAGTAATACATTTTTCGCAAAAAACTCCACAAAGCCCACCAACAACAGCTTAGGAAATAAGACAGGAGGAAATAACACAGAACCAATCAAGTGCTGATAAGTTTAGGGATATTCTATGCCCTAGCAACACAATGGTTAAGACCCCCAGGAAAAGAGCCCATTACTACCCAAAAAACAACAACAACAGATGTGATGTACTGAGTGAAAAGGGAAAAGAGATTGAAGAAGAGGAAGACATGGGGGATCTACTATGAATGATACCCTTCAAAACACCCACACCAATGGTACCAATGAAAAGGAATCTTAAAAAATGAAGGTTGGTAATATATCAACCTCGTCAACATAACATATTAAGGACACTAAAGAAAGCGTCGAGATATATATGGTAAAAAAAAAAAGAAATAGACAGAGAACAAGCCAAGGAAAAAAGGGAGAACAAAAGTAAAGAAGGGAAGAGAATGAAGAGTCTAAGGAAAACGGAGAGAATAGATAATGATAGCGCATCCGAAGGGACAATAGTAACGGAAAACAATACGAACATAGACACACTGTACTAGTCGAACACCACAAGCGATTTTTACCATTAGCGAAGTAGCAATGATACGATATGGGATGACCCGCATTTCCACAGAAAAAAAAATATATGAACACAAATGGATCACACACACACACACAACAATATAGACAATACAAAAATAAAAAATAACCATAATCTGAAAAAAATAATACGAGAACCTGGGATAGACAAAAAATGGAGGACAAAACTTCCGTTTACTGTCTATAAACGCAAATGGGATAAATAGGGACAAATTAGAAAAATTAAAAACATTAGGAACCTAATGACATGTTATTTATACAGGAGACGCATACTGGACTGAAAACTGAGAGGGAAAGAGGTATGTACAGTTTTATAATTACGAACGACTTTATAGGGAAAGATATAAGATGGGGGGGGGGGGCCAGTTATATTAAAAAAAAAGAGTGATGATATGGGAAAGAATAGAGGAGGGAAACCATTTTAAGGGGAGATCAATAGACATTGTAATGGGTGGGATAAACTTTCAAAGAACAGGCACAATTTATTGACGAACTGGTCAAATATTTAGAGAAATACACTATAGAAAATTTGAAACTAGGAGAGGATTTAAACTGTGTAGGTGATAACATCGACAGAACAGGACAACTAACAACAGATGACATACGATTTAAAGACAAAATGGAACACATACTGACGACACAGAAACTGACTGACATAGAGGAGACTACATATGCATAGGGTAGAATACACATTCGATTACAAAAATAATAAGGGGAGTAGGATTAATACATTTTTTGGGGACACTTTCGGGAACAAATAAATATATATATTCGATCAATTACATAAACAATTGTGAAAATTCCTTTCATTAAGAATATACTCTGCTTTTAGAAATACAACTTCAACGGAATTACAATAAAACTCAAATAAATTTAAATGAACTAGCCGACCTGTTACTGATAGCTTTAGTTCATCATAGGATCGAGTTAAACAATCGAAGTCAACGCTATGTACGATTTCATAACCTGCTTGTCCTCAGCTTTCCGCTTCCTCTGTTGCTGTTCAGAACTTTAGATCTCAAAGATGATACTTGCTACCATCCGTCTCGGGATACAATCTAAACACGTTAGAATTTTAGCACTAGGCAACATTTCGTCACAGGTATATACGTCTCACTGCACTACCCTCTCTTTTTTTTTCTCAGCATACGTCTCAGGTTACGTAACATCAATACGTCTAATAAGCTTTTTTCTCCCTTTGTGGTTTCGTCACCCAGCCAGTATTGGCAGTTTGCCTGAACCACACACTTTTAAGAATAAAATCTCTTTCAAATTCCGCTCAGATCCTGTAGTGAATTTTATCTCTTGTCATCTCACAGGAAAACTCAGACTTCAATTTCAATAAGGGTGATATTAAATCCGATTAATCTTGTGTGAAAACACGTCCTTTATTTAACGTGACGAATCAGTATCAAATATGTTTGCTGCCCTTTCTTTCAGAGTCGCTAAAGTCGGGTCAGCCTTAATACTGGATTAGACAGAATATGTGTGTGAAAATTATAACGCCATAGCGATGCGGATAAACATATGTATTACAGTTGTAAAAGGCATACATTTATTAATCTGATCATCTTAATATATAATTTTATTTTAATATTTTGTTTGGGATGACAATATTGCACTTAGAAAAAATGTCGCCTTTATGCTGAACTAGACAGGATATGTGTGTGAAGATCATAACGCCATAACGATGCGGATAAACATACGTATTACAGTTGTAAAAGGCTTATATTTATTTATCTGATCATCTTAATATACAATTTTAGTTTAATATTTTGTTTGGGATAACACTATTGCACTTAGAAAAAATGTCGCCTTAATGCTGAACTAGACAGAATATGTGTGTGAAGAGTCTGTCGCCATAAGGTTGTTGTGACCGTCACAGGTGTGTGTTGACATTAAGGCGACACGGCATTAAGGCGACACTTGTGTGTTTTCATTTGTAGATATTATTTTCTGTTTTAAACATGAATATTTAAGCTTGATAATCGGAATTCTAAATTATTTTGATGAATTCATATACAAATACGTGCTGCAGTTTAATAACACAACATGATGTAATACTGTCACCCTAATGCTGCTCTGTGACATGTGTCGCCTTAATGCTGGTTACGTACTCATGTGTGTGTGTGTGTGTATGTGTTTGTGTGTTTGTGTGTGTGTGTGGTGTGATGTGGTGTGGTGTAGTGTGATATGGTGTGATATAGTGTGGTATAGAAAAAACATAGTATTAGTGAAGTATAGTATAGTACAGTACTGTACTATACAGTACAGTACAGTAAAATATAGTATAGTAAAATATAGTATAGTAAAATATAGTATAGTATAGTATAGTATAGTATAGTATAGTATAGTATAGTATAGTATAGTATAGTATAGTATAGTATAGTATAGTATAGTATAGTATAGTATAGTATAGTATAGTATAGTATAGTATAGTATAGTATAGTATAGTATAGTATAGTATAGTATAGTATAGTATAGCATAGCATAGCATAGCATAGTATAGTGTACTGTGGTGTGGTGTGGTGCAGTGCGGTGCAGTGTTATTTGCTGTGGTATGGTATGGTATGGTATAGTATAGTATAGTATAGTGTGGTCTGGTGTGGTGTAGTATAGGGTAGTATAGTAAAGTATAGTGTGGTGTGGTATAGTGTAGTGTAGTGTAGTGTGGTATAGTGTAGTGTAGTGTAGTGTGGTATAGTGTAGTGCAGTGCAGTAGTGTAGTGTAGTGTGGTGTAGTGTGGTGTCGTGTGGTGTGGTGTAGTGTGGAGTAGTGTGGTGTAGTGTAGTGTAGTGTGGTGTAGTGTAGTGTGGTGTGGTGTAGTGCAGGGTAGTACAGTACAGGTACAGTACAGTATAGTGTTATGGTGTAGTAGCATAGTATAGTGTAGTATAGTATAGTATAGTATAGTGTGGTGTGGTGTGGTGTTGTGTGGTGTATAGTATAGCATAGTATAGTGTAGTATAGTATAGTATAGTGTGGTGTGGTGTGGTGTGGTGTGGTGTGATGCATAGTATAGTATAGTATAGTATAGTATAGTGTAGTGTAGTGTAGTGTGGTGTGGTGTGGTGTGGTGTGGTGTGGTGT
Source organism: Unio delphinus (assembly GCA_029339505.1). Taxonomy (NCBI): domain Eukaryota; kingdom Metazoa; phylum Mollusca; class Bivalvia; order Unionida; family Unionidae; genus Unio; species Unio delphinus. The sequence continues at coordinate 3,017,077 of JAQISU010000375.1, forward strand.
GGTGTGGTGTGGTATAGTATAGTATAGTATAGTATAGTATAGTAAAGTATAGTATAGTATAGTATAGTATAGTATAGTATAGTATAGTATAGTATAGTATAGTATAGTATAGTATAGTATAGTATAGTATAGTATAGTATAGTATAGTATAGTATAGTATAGTATAGTATAGTATAGTATAGTATAGTATAGTATAGTATAGTATAGTATAGTATAGTATAGTATAGTATAGTATAGTATAGTATAGTATAGTATAGTATTTTTAGATTCAAATTTACATGCTGACAATTGACTCTAGTACTGATCGATCATGTTTACAGTTCCATTTGTCATAGTGCACATATAATGGCAGTAATACTTTTATCATATGTTATCACTATTTAGTTTTATTAATTTATTTTTAAAAAGGTTTGATGATTTCTGTGCCTTTGTTATTGGGTTTATAAACTGTTTTTACGAATTATGATACTATTAAATAAATACCGACGTGTTCGCATTATTAACAACTTATATGTCTGTGATTAGGTCTGTGTTTCAGTGAAAATGATCAATGAAGGGACAGTGAAAAATGTGGTAGTGAATTTTGGAATCACCTTTGCCATTAATTTATACTTAAGACCTGTCGAGTTAGATTGTTTCATAAAGATTAAATATTTTGTATTGTGTCTGAGCCAGTTTGGACACTATTCAAGCATACGTATTGTTCGGAACATGGTGGTAGTTTTAAACTTTTATTTTTATCTCTCGTCAGTGGGAAAGTGTTTTAAATATTTAGATAACGGAACGGATGATTGTGGTTGAGCACGAATAAATCTTATCACTGCCTCTGCTTATATATGGTTCTATTCAATCCCTTGAATTTCACTTTCTCTGGTTATATATAAAGCATTTTTAAAACATGCTCACAATGGGTTATAAATCAATTGGTTACAATATAACTCCCAATGACAATCACTACACGTGTGTCTGATTGTGTTATACACAACTGATAACTGACGAGCAAACAGTCCGACATGTAGTCCTATTCTCAATGTAATGTTCACCTTTTACTGAAGCAGAGAAAGCACGACAAATATGAATAAAAGAGTGCAGTGCAAATATAAATTGCTGTTTTCTCTACTCGTACATATACTCGTTACATGTTTCATATTTCAGAAGATGCCTTTGTTTCTCTCAATAACCAATGGTGCAGATCTTAAGAAGGATAGAAAAGACACATGCATATTTAATTTTTCCTAACGTATCTTCTCACATTTACTTCTATTTGACAAGATGAGTAGGCCAGTTATTTCATAAATCTTCCAAAGAATCGCTTCTAGAATGATAGGTCACAAATCTCCCTGCTTCTGTTTGTCTTTTTTAAATTTTCTTAAAATGTTTTTCTTCTAGTTTTGAATCTTCCACAGGACAGGTATCCCAATTAATATCAGCACAATAAAGTTTAAAACGGTTTCGAGTCTAAATTTATACTCAATAATTTTGAACGTATTTGTTATTGTTAGTTCCACTGAAATATGCCATCAACACATTAATTCCAATTGTCAACAGAGCCTCTTGCACTGGTCATGTGACTAATATATTTAGCAACACCAGCCCAAAATTTAGTATCGGTCGTGATGGGCAATCAGACTGTCCCAACCGCAACGAAAACTTGAGAAATGACCAAAAAAGTATACAATGACAATCAGTATCTGAAAGTCAGTTTTGTTTAAAGCAAATATCATTTTGACCATACTCGAGAGCAAGTATAAAATGTGTCTGTTTGTAAGATGTTTCTAAATGGAGTAATCTGTCGAAAATTTAAAAAATTATATTGCGCTATAGTTTTGCATGAATTTAAACGATGACGTAATATGGGAATATGTGAGGTTTTGACGATCACACGACCAATATGGAACACTGCTTAGTAGTGCTTCAAAATATTACCCTAAATATATGTCATAAATAGTGTCAAACCAATAACAATTCTCTGACCAACACTGAAATGTTTCGCTGATTTGGAAGGCTTTAATTGTCCTGTATCCAACGTGTTCTTAAATGGTGATTCTGATTTGTTTTGTCACGTGTTCAGCTAGCAATGGTTAGATACTCGATGAATATCATAAAGCAGTAGTGTTGGAGCTGCCAAGGTATGCTGGAAATTCTGAAAAAAATAAATATTTAAACTGTGTAGAAATCATTCCAATGGACGTACCTGCAATATTGTATTGTCCCTAGCGTCTCAATGGCGTCCGTCATCACGTAAAAATACTGGAAGAAAATGTAGCAATGCACAAAATGTATTCTTTTATTACTATCATAAAGGTGTACATATACATTTTTGCATGTGTAATCATAACGACAAATAGTACATAATTCAATCAGACTACATGTTGATAAACAAAGGCATGACCTTTTGTTCACGTAATTTAATTTTGTTAAGGCATCTTGAAGGAAAATGCAGGAAAACAGAACTTCTCGAAACCTAAAATACATTGGATACAAGCTTTAAAGGTTTAAGTTCTAGAATAATTAAATGATCATACATTTGCGATGTCCAAAAGCTAGACCACCATACTCATGTTATTGGAAGATCACCCAGTTGATACACATGTTATCTTTATTAATATTTTGAACTATGATTATCAAATAGAATACTAATTATATTTTGTACGTTCCTGCTGTTCGCAGCTATGTCACAGACAAACTTTAATTTTGCATGAAAATAACATTGTTCTTTTGTTATCATTTGGATAAGTAATCAGCGGACTTTAAGTTATTGTTCAATACATAAATTCCATACATAAGCAAGTGAGCTATGAATGATTTTGAATTTCTTTATAATCTGCATCACACTATGTACTAGCAGGTGTCCAGTCTTATCTTAAGCAACATGTCCATGAGTGACATAAACAACCGCAACCTAATCAAAGTTCAGCCTTCTTTTTCATCTCATTATAATCAGCAGAATGTAAAGTACTAGTAGTTTTCCACTCTTAGCTTGAGCACAATGTCGACGAGCGAAATAAACAACATCCAAATACTCACTAAAGAAGCCTACACGATCGCTGTTATGTACCAGAACTAGTGTCCTTACGACATGGTTTATAGAAACATATTTCAAGACTGTCAATTAGTCAGTGTTTCAGTCATTTGTAGTTCTAAGTTACAGACAACCAGAGTACACGAGAACAATCCTAAGTACAAAAAAGCTTAAATATTTATGTAAACACTGTCTCATTCCAAATCATAATTACGCAATAAAACATGAACAAAAATAATATGCGAATGATTATAATGCATACAGTACTACGAGGAGTGCTTCAGGAAGAATATTAATTCCATGAAAAATGATGTATACAGTAAGACGTTTAAATAGCAAAGATAACTGTCGGAGTTTTTCCGTCATGATATACTTACATCTCCACAATGTTAATAACAGGTTGACAAAGCTCTTCGCATACATGTATATAGTTGCATGCTCAGATATATATGTATGGACCTTAACACTAATAAAAGCATACCCTCATGAATAATGGGATCAGTATTTTGTATATTTAAGCTGCATTGTGTTTAATATCTTGTGCATGATTATTGATTGTAGAGGTTACCTAGCTAGTAACAATTGTGTTGCAAACAACATAATACATAGTTACTATTTGTCTTTTATTGTACGTTATGTATCAGATAATTATTAATTGCAGACATTCTATATTCACTTTGTATTTGTAGTTGGGACATACGCTGGCTTCGGACCTCAGACATTTCAATAAAATGATTTTTTTTTACAGTGTCAACTAATGTCTCACTAAATTAACATATTAATTCCAGAAAATAGTAATTGCAACCTAGGTCAAAGGAGAAGTATTAAAGAATATGTATTTCAGGATTACCCATTAATACCCTAACATCCGTATTGGAATCTGTCTTAGCTGAATTTAGTTTATTTGAGATAAGATATTTATTTAAATCATTCACTGCAATTACATATTACTATTTGAGTTTAGGCCTGAATCTATATTGTGCGATTACTGACTTCATTCAATGATATTATAGATCATATCATTGTGATATTAATATTGTTAACATGAAATCACATTCCTTGCTCTTTGCATATTATGACATTCAAACGTGACATCTTTTTCGCGTTGCCAAAAGCATTTATTTAGCACTCAATACTAGTAGACTTGAAGTAGATCTTTTGGTCTTATTTGGGATCTAATTCACAATAATACGCGTTCTTTTAAATTTTCAGTTGGTACTCTAGGGAAATAGATCATTTGTTCTATTTTACTAACCTTGTTAGTTTTTACACTTCCCGTATACATATCAAAAGAACCTATATATACAAAACCTGTGTAATGATTCGATGCAATATTAGCATACGAAAGCAAATCAAAATGGTCCCATACCGTATAAGGTATGTTTTTAACACCGAAATGCAATGCACTCGTTGCCGAGTGATATGTTTAGATAATTATTATTAATATAGTTTGATCAGTAGCTGTATCATATTTTACAGAAGCCATTATTAATGCACCACGTTTTTCCATTTGAATAGCGTAGTTGTCGTTTTATCCAAGACACATTTATTTATTTAATATTTCCCCACAATTTAATTGTAACTGGTTCATCTTAAAAATCATGCTATTTATGTATCTTCATATCGAAGGAAGTCTGCCATTACAGTGATGCTCTTTACAAGCAGGTTATTCATTATTTCAATAACAATTAGCTACGTATTAGACAAATTGAAATAAATTTTTAAAAAAAACATGAAATATCTATCAATGTGTACACATGGACCGTGTTAACAGTTAACTCCCAATACATTCAACACAGAAAGAACGTTCAAATGAAATATATGTCACGTCCTTATCTCATAATACAATATTACTGCAAGATAAAACTGGTATGCAATGGTTTGATTCAATGGAACACGTGATATGCAATACTAACATGTGCAAAATATTTGTTTATACAGCTAATGGCCTTTGTAGAATATTATCGTTTTATTTAGGAAGTGAACAATATGTGACAAAGAAGACACGTCCGGACCTCTCAGTACTGCATAATAATTCGATCTCAAGACATAGCTCGTTCTGTGCCACGAACCCGCTTTACATTGTATGTGCTTTCATTGTAGGGAAAGGCAATTATGTAACTCTTTTTAAAATTCTACGGGATGGCTCTGATTTGAATGATTTAGCTAACTGCAATCGATGACCTGACATGAGTCAGTAAATCAAATGTCGCTCAATATGTTACGATAAATGATGCAAGATTTTTGTTATATGATAAAGTGTGGACAAATTATCCACCTGTATGGTCTTCTGTTTTATGAAGCTCTTGTATAATGATAGTAATCAATATATTCTCTAAGAAAGTTTATTTTTCGATAATATTTACCCAAGCCTATAATCTATGAAAACTACCAATCTTCGCAAATCCAGGCCATGCAGATTAAAATGTGTTAGCAAAAAGGCTAAAGGTAATCTGTTACATAGAGTGATCTCATTGTAATATAGATTGGAAGGAAATCTGTTTTATGAAGTCTTCTGTTTTATGAAGCTCTTGTATAATGATAGTAATCAATATATTCTCTAAGAAAGTTTATTTTTCGATAATATTTACCCAAGCCTATAATCTATGAAAACTACCAATCTTCGCAAATCCAGGCCATGCAGATTAAAATGTGTTAGCAAAAAGGCTAAAGGTAACCTGTTACATAGAGTGATCTCATTGTAATATAGATTGGAAGGAAATCCCAGACAACGAAACAATCATCAGTTAATAATAGAGCTGAAGGCTAATGATTGATTGATTGATTGATTGATTGATTGATTGTATGAGTCATGATGAGAAGACACTAACAATATTTTGACTCTTGTATTACATTCGGAAACGGAGGTGATGTATAAGAAGTTTTCATATTTGGCTGTTCCAGTCTATAGGAAGGGCATCAATGTCCAAGGCTTTTATAACCTGGGCTAGTGAAACCAATCTTGAGATTGTGACAGTCCACCAGATCGCAAATATATATTGATTCTACCTTGTCGTTGCCAATGTATTTGTCTGACTGAATGAGAACTGCATTCCCATGTAAGTTCTCAAGCAACTAAAACGAAACTTTTGAAAACGTTTTTCATCTAGAAAACATAGACATACTGAAAACATATGAGGAACTAAACATTATTTGGTCTCTGATTTTGTTCCTGCAGTCGAAAAATGAGTTTTAAGAGCTCTCTTAAAAAAGACCACTGTGTCTTTATGTCTAATTTCAATGGGCAATTCATTCCACATAGCAGGGCCCCGGTATGCAAAATAACGTTCACCATATTACTTCAGTTTAATAGTTGGAAGAATGAGAATACGATTGTCAGAAGAGGAGCGTAAATATGTTGCTGGTGTAAACACATGGTTGAGGCCAGATAGGTATGTTGGACTGGAGCTGACAGTGAAATATAACACAGAGAATACATTTTGTGTTTGATTCTGCATCGAATTGATAGCCAGTGCAGGGTACAGAACAGTGGTTAGGTGTGCTCTGATCTAGATACTCTAAACATGATCCGAGCAGCTGTATTTTGAAGTTTCCAGAGTAGATATTGTGACGAACCAGACAGAATTGAGATGCAATGGTCCACCTTGAAAGTACCAATGAACACACGAGTATTTTTAGTGGCAACAACTGAAAGATATTTGCGAATAGAACTGATGAGTCTCAGCTCAAGATATCCAGCATTGTATATGTTCATGACATGTTTCTGAAATTTGAGAGTATTGTCTAGAGCAACACCTATGTTTCGTACTGAGTGTGTGAATTTAATGTTGGTATTGTTGTCAAGGATTGAATGAGAAAGTATTTGTGTTGTTATCAGAATGGCCACAGTTTTATCATCTTTTATCTGCGGCTTGTTCCATGTCATCCATGATTTTATATCAGCAATGCTCCTCTCTGACTCCATGGTATGTAGCATCAACTTCATTTGGATGGCTAGACTTTCATATTTGGAAGTCATCAGCGTACAATTGGTGAGACACTGGGTGATGATCTATGACACTTGAGAGCGGCTGAGTATATAGAATCAAAAGAACAGGCCCATGTATATATCCCAGTGGAACACCACAACATAAATCAACTGGGCTGGAATGTATTCCATTGGCTGATACAATCTTTGTCATGTTGACTAAGTAGCACTTGAACCACTGTATTGTGAATGACAAATACATGCCGGAGACAGTGAAGTAATATATCACGGTCTATTGTGTCAAATGCTACAGATAAATCAAGAAGGGCGAGGACTGTAATCTATTCAGTATCCAAAGCAGAGAAAATGTCATAAAATACTTTCAGAAGAGTTGTTTCAGTACTAAGGCAAGGGCGTTCTGCAGACTGCACATTGCTAAAGAGACTGTTTGAATTCAAATGAGATACAAGTTGGTTTAGAACAACTTTTTCTAGGATTTATTATATGAATGGGAGCTAGAAACTGGGCGGTATTTCTTTAAATCGTTTTTGTCAAGTGCTGGTTTCTTCAGCAAAGACTTTACTATAGCAGTTTTGAAAAATGATGGCAATTTCCCCGATGAGAAAGAGATATTAATTACATCAGTTAGTGATGGCAATGTTGGGTCTAAACGCTCAAGCAGCAGTGATGTTGGAATTGGATCAAGTTCACATGCCTTTGGTGCACTCTTCATCACGATTGTCGGTACAAAATCAACAGAGACAGGTTCAAATGATCCTAATGGTTGTCGCTGAAATTCTGTATCATAACTATATGGTGAAGAGTCAACTGAAATTGAGTTGTTAAGAGAATTTCAATGGTTTGTACTTTGTCACGGTAGAAACGTTGTAAATAGTTCCGGAAGATCTACTGAAGAGAAGGTAGTTCGAAGTGGTGTACATTTGTTCCTTGACATTACTTTGTTAGTTATTTCAAAGAGCTCTTTGCAGATGGAACTCACCGTGATCTTAGTACTGTAGTGGGATAATTTGGCTTAATGAACCATGTTTGTGACGTTCCTCTTAGCGTCTTCATAGATTTGTTAACAAGTAGTGTAGTGAGTCTGGTTTTAAGCCAAATCATCTCTGCTTTTCGGCGATGTCTGTTAGCAATGCGACGCTGGTCCCTACCACTGCTATACCATAGAGAAATACATACAGACTTCCTAGGGCTCGGCATGACCAGTGGACTTCTCGAGACGAGGCCCATCCCGACCACTCGCCCAGAAGTAGAGGATAAATTAGTGTATTGCATAGGAAAATTTCCGCTCAACTACAAGGATCCTTCCCTCCACCGACATGACATGCAGCCCACGGCACATATGTTACTTCTACTTACTCGGCTATTAGGACATATAGTGAGGCACGTCCGACCAATTCTACAACCCCGAGCCAGCACGGTACTGTCTTTCTGAACGAAATAGCTAGCCTGATGGCGACAATGAACTCTGTTAGTTGATATGAGTTGGAGTTTAAAGTCACACCTTGTGCAAATCAACACTGATTATATAGGCTCCCCAATGGACGACATTTAGAACCAGTTCTTGCATTCTATTGTGAACCCAAGACTGAAAACAAAATTAACTAATGGGCATAAGTTAGCCTCCAAAGTACAAATTGCCGCGTGTGAAGTTGAAGGAGCTATGTGGATTGGAGACAGACCTCTGAACATAATACCAACTCTGCCAGAAACATCGTGTATGGGCTATATGTCATGAAGAAAAAACAACATCTCCCCGTAGAGATCTGTAACAAGTGGGGGTGTGGTGGGGGTGTATATGTCTGTGTGTGTGTGTGTGTGTGTGTGAGTGTGTGTGTTCAAAGTCTCGCTAAGAGAAATGATGATGAAAACGACCAACCTCCATTGCCCCTTGACCACTTTCGTACGAGAGAACTGTGACTTTCCAACGTTGTAAATTTGGTAGGATTGTTTCCATTGACTCAGTGGTTAAAGAGGCGGTAATTTGATGATCAAGACTGCGGATATATACTGACCTATGATGGTCTTTCAAAAATATGGAGCTAGTGATATTTGTTTTCGGTTCCACGAGTTTTACGTTCATAGCTTCTATACGGCAACGGCCATATTTTATTAGTAGTCGATGTTTAAGGAACGAGTCAATGTATATATATATATATATATATATATATATATATATATATATATATATATATATATATATATATATATCGCATGCTATGTATATCTATAGTATGTGTATTACCCTGGCCTTCAATTTTGTATAAGTCGTCTGCTCGTGTTTATTATGGATTTTGATGTGCTGAATTCACTTACGACACTTAAAATAACTGAATTTGGCTAATTTGACAACATATTTTAGTTTTTACATTTTACGTACATGTATATTGTGTAGACAGTCGAATTTTAGTCCTAAACTTTATACATAGGTATTTCCCTGTTTATGTATGTTTTACATGATAATATTTCACCTCTCCTGTTTATGTAACACTTTAGAAAGCGGCAAACTGGTATAAAAATAAAATGTATTATAAAACAAAAGACAAAATCTAATATGTATTTATTACTACATAGTTTAGTTCTCATTTAGTGTTCGTATCAGTATATTGTGCTGACGGTCACGTTTTAATCATAAACTGTAAACCTAGGTATTTCTCTGTGTTTGTTTATGCTTTAAATACTAAAATTTCCCATGTCTTGATTATTCAACACATTACAAAGAAGCAAATAGATATATACATAAAATGCATTATGAAACAAAAGGTAAACAACTAATATGTACATATAAGTACATATCTCGGTTTCTATTCAGTGTCTACTAAGCGCTCCTTGGCTTGTCTATTGTAATCATTCAATTAAACATCTTTTGCCACTGTTTACATATAGTCTATAAGCATTAATGGGGTCGATTTTCCATTCTTGCAATAATCTGGTAAAATAGCTCGCCGTGCTCGTCGCCCACTGCTCCGCAGTTTGGATGAAAGAAATCTAGATAATAGTGCACAAAATATAGTGACATGTTGCAACCAATGATGTGTATGCCTTGATGAGGGTTTCAATCAGCTCCCTGTAGTTGTCTGCCTTGGTGGTTCTGTAAAATGTTGGTACCACTAACCGGAACTCTTTTATTGCCGTCTTTTCCATGCCATATAATGTACCACGATCATTTGCATCGTCTCGAATAATTTCACGAATCGGAGGACCAACAAAGACATCTTTCATCTTAGCTTTGCCTAACCGTAGAAATTTGTCACAGAAGTAATTGAACTCTGCTTGTTTGTTGTCCATAACCTTGCCAAAGTTCTATAGCAAACCCAGTGTGGATGCTGAACAGCTTTCCTCACAGTCTCCAATTACTATCGGAGCGTCCAATCTCATCGGCTATAGCGGGAATCTCTCCCACGACTATCCTATACGCGGATAAAATACCACTACGTTGTGCATCCAGACTGCAGACCATGCAAGAGAGCAGGAACGTTCCAACCTCGACAAAACTGTCACTGTTTTTAGTCTTAATTTATGCACTTGAAACGTTGCTTCATGTTTTCATAGATTTTCTTCATATGAACTGCATGACCCACATGGCTTTAAATAATGTCATTATGAGGTACTACAGGTTTAAGACTCGTCTTCACTGAATCAACGAACGATTCTCCACTCATCTGGATCACGAGTGATGTTGAGAGCTGCAATCACACCATCGATGTTGTTGCGGGCTATAAGATCACCTTCCACGAAGACAAATATGATACAATTATGTTGACGATCAAGAAACATGGAAGTCCAAAGATCACCTGCCAGGAGATTCCGCTGCTGTATTCTTGAGCCGAATAGTTCTACCTTGCTCTTGGATATGTCCAATCACTGACAAGGTCATGCACTTTACATTACTTTATGAGGTGCGTTCAGATGAGGTGGATGAGTAAAACGATGGATTGTGATATTGATGGTTCAGAATTATACGTATCATCCTCATCCTCGTCTGAATCATGTCAGGATGATTCTGGTGCAATTAGAACAAGCAGTGCTTTTTCGTTGGGTACTGTGCGTACAGCTGATGGAATGCTTGGACAATGCACAATTTATTTTACCGTCTTTGAGACACCTTTTTCAACTGGAGGTAGCAAGCATAAGTAACAATTTCTGATATATGTTCACTCTCTCCAAAAGGATTAGCTTTTCTTTTCCTGTGCAAACACTGGTGATGATTTGTTGCACACGTGTTGCCCATATATTGTCCTGATCTCCATTTTTGCAGCCATAGTGGTTATACTGCACTTTTCTCAAGCAAACGTCACTGCACCACAAACAAGAGAGAAGTTATCTGCATTGTTCACACAAGTATGAGGCATATCTGCTCATTTTTGCTAAACATAAATGTATCCTTCTGCAAAAGCAAACACTGACAAATAAAAGAGCACGACAATATATGATTTATAGCGCTGATATAGAGTAATTTGTTCAGGAGAGTCATGTAAGCTTAGTTATGATTGCATCATCGAATACTTTTAGTAATACCATTATGAAACTCATATCATGTATGGCGTAATACTAGCTTCAGATTGCATCATTTGTTACGTATATTTGATTTAAATCATTTATTTGGTTTTATTTGTTTATCTGTCAGATTCAAATTTGACATTTTCGGTTTAAAATTCATTAATTGGGAGATATTTTCTAGACAATTGGGATGACCTATACTCTACAAGTAAACATCAGATGTTGACCTTATGTCTGACCTTGTTTTAGAGTTTATAAACAAGCTTTTAAAATGATTGGCTGATTCCATGGACATCTTTCTATTTTTTGTTCTTGAGAGTAAACAATGCTGATTTTCATGTGGTGTGTACGTGACTTTGTAAACGTAAGTTTGTTCTAAAGCTTCGAGAATGACATGTGACCTTCCTGTTTACGTAAAAAGCAGTATATAGTTGTGTTTGAGAGCGAGCTGTTCAGTAGAAGATTGGGCTTTAGATTACTAAGTTGTATTGTTTGAGTTACTACCTTGTATTGGAAATTATTTAAATTCGTTTGGATCAAGAGGAATGTATTGTGTTATTTATCTGGAAAATAGTTGTGCTCATTGAAAGTTCATAAGACTAGAATTGACTTCATCACGTAACATCGTCTTCCATCTTGGATTGCTTCACTAAGATTCAAACCGGGAACTATAAGGACATTTTATTACCAGGACTTTTGCAATTTCACTAGTGGATAACATTGTGAATTCTTTTTGGATTAATTTTGGATTTGATTCTTTAAACCGTAAGTTTGCTATTTCTTTTCTGGAAAATATTTGTTCTCAATAAATTGTTTATTACGTTTTTACAAGCTTGTTATTTTCTCTCTTTCTATGTTACTGTTTATTCGAGCCTAAGCACGTAACATAGAAATTGGGAGCTCGTCCCAATATTCAAATCAATTGGAATTTGGCTAGAAATTTTATTTCAGAAAACTTCTGTTTTATATTTGAATTCCCCTAGTTTTTGAAATTTTATTTTAAATCTTTAGTGAGACTGACAGACTTTTATTAAAATGACATCTAAAGTAGAAATATTTATTTCTAATCCTACCCAGGAGTAATGAGATCTTTTCAGAAAAGATGAGTTGATTCAACTTGCCAGAAAATATGATCTTTCTGAAGTCAAGGCTCCTTTAACGAAACAAGATATCAAAACGATTTTGGTCCAATATTTGGTAGAAAAGAATGTTTTCGAAAAAGGTGATTTTATTTTGGTCAGTAAGTCTGCATCAGACTCTGACAATAAAATAAAGTAATTAGAATTGAAATTCAAGATGGAATTAGAATTGAAGAAGCTGGAATTTGACAAAATGAGAAAAAGACAAGAAAGAGAGAAAGAAAAACAATTGCAATATGACAAAGAGGAGAGAGAGATGGAATTAGAGTTGAAAAAGCTGGAATTTCAAGAAAGGAAGAAAAACAATTACAATATGAAAATGAGAGAGAGAGAGAGATAGAGAGAACGAAAAACAATTACAACATGACAAAGAGGAGTAAGAAAGGCAAATTGAGTTACAAAAGGAGCAGATGCGGATTGATAAAGAGAGAGAAAGAAGAAAGGGAATGTCAAATTAAAATGAACGAAATAGAGCTGGCAAGTGAAAACCACTTTCATGCTTCAAATCCAAGTTTAAGTTTTAATTTAGCAAGGAATATTAGATTTGTGCCCCCTTTCAGAGAAAAAGAAGTAGACAAATACTTCAATCGTTTTGAAAAAGTTGCAGAAAATTTAAAGTTGCCAAGGGAGCATTGGACTCAGTTATTGCAATGTGTACTCACTGGTAAGGCTAGTGAGATTTACACTTCACTGTCCATTTAGCAAAGTGGTGACTATGATGTGGTTAAGGGGTTATGAGTTGGTCCTGAAGCTTATCGGGAAAAATTCAGAAATTACAGAAAAGAAGCTGGACAAACTCATGTCGAATTTGCTTGAGAAATAGAGCAGTTGTTTGATGATGGTGCTTAGCCAAGACAGTCGAACAAAATTATCAAAATCTCAAGCAAATGATATTAATTGAAGCGTTCAAAAACTGGGTCCATAGTGACGTTAAGTCTTATCTTGATGAACATAGGATTGAAACCTTGGAGAATGCTGCTCGAGCTGCTGACGAATATCCTTTGACACATAAAGTTCTTTTTGTTAAAAAGACATCTACTCAACAATCCTCTCGCAGAAAAGTATTTCAGTCTAATACACGCCCTTCTAAAATTCAAACTAGCACAACTTTCAAAAATCAAACTTCAGAGAAGCTTGATTCTAGATCCTTGTCTCTTCCGAAGTATACCTATTGCAAGAAAATAGGACACGTTATTTCTGATTGCTACAAATTGAAAAATAGGCATCATGATCAAGACAGATCTGTTCCAAATGCTCTTATATCTAAATGCACTCATTTCTCAAGGTCACGGTCATGTATTGAAATCAATACATTTGTTTGGTTTAATAAATCTCAGTCTGATTGTATTATGGTGAATTATGAACCATTCATATCGAAGGGTTCTATATCACTCTTGGGTAATTCAGCCAATCCCACCCCTATTAAAATTTTAAGGGACACGGGAGCTTCTCAGAGTCTTTTATTGTCAGGTACTTTGCCTTTTTCTGAGAAGTCTTCTTCTAATGAAAGTGTTCTTATTCAGGGAGTAGAGGACGGCTTTGTTAATGTTCCTCTCCATTGTGTAAATGTGTCATCAGACTTAGTGTCAGGACTTGTAACAGTCGGAACAGTCTCGGTTTTACCCGTTGAGGGCATTCATTTATTGCTAGACAACGACATAGCTGAAAACAAGGTTGTGGTTAATCCACTTGTAACTGACAAGCCTGATTTGGATCAGAACGTTGATCCAATTGAAAAAGAATTTCTTGATATATTTCAAGCTTGTGCAGTTACCAGAGCTATGGCAAAGAAAGCTCCTGAGAATGATGTTGATGCAGACAGTATTCCTTTAGCTGACACGTGTATATGTCAGAATTTTGATGAGGTCACTTTTACTCCTTGTTTGGATCAATCGGAAGGTATTGATCATAGTGATCCTCTTTTAACAGCTCATTTTCTTTATTCTAATCAGGGTGATAAACAAGTCACTTGTTGTCGAACAGGAAAATGATCCTGAGATCTCCTGTATGTTTTAAAGGGCCATAAGTGAGAATGAAGCCACTTAAGTTCCTGTCTGTTATTTCTTTAAAAATGGAATTCTTATGAGAAAATGGAGACCTCCCGAGGGACCTGCTCGTGATCAGTTGTCGGTGAACTATCAAATAGTAGTTCCAAAATCTTACAGACAGTAAATATTTAATCTGGCCCATGAAACTTCTTTGGCTGGTCATTTAGGGATAATAAAACTTATCACAAGATCTTGACTCACTTCTATTGGCCAAAAATCAAAAGTGATGTTGCCAAATATTGTAGATCTTGTCCTACTTGTAAAATGGTAGGAAAATCCAATCAGAATATACCTATGGCTCATCTACAACCTATTACTGCCTTTGACGAACCATTTAGTAGAATTATGGTAGACTGTGTAGGTCCCTTACCCAAGACCAATTCAGGTAACCAATACCTGTTGACCATTATGTGTGCGTCAACAAGGTTTCCAGAGGCAATTCCGTTGAGGAATATAAAATCTAAAACAATAGTAAAAGCTTTGATAAAGTTTTTTTTACTCAGTATGGCCTTCCCAAATCTGTTTAGTCTGATCAAGGTTCAAACTTCATGTCTGGAATTTTCCAGCATGTTATGTATGAATTAGGCATTCAGCAATTCAAATCTTCTGAGTCACCCTGAGAGCCAAGAGATATTAGAAAGATTGCATCAGACTTTGAAAAATATGATCCGATCATATTGTTTTGATACGAATAAAGATTGGAATGAAGGCATTCATGTACTATTGTTTGCTGTTAGAGAATCAGTTCAAGAATCTTTAGGCTTCAGTCCCTTTGAACTGGTTTTTGGACACAATGTGCGTGGACCATTGAAGTTATTGAAAGAGAAACATCTCTCTAATGAAGATACTGAGATCAATCTTCTTGATTATGTTTCCGATTTTAGATACAACTTGTCAAAAACTTGTGAGGTCGCA
The DNA here is from genome assembly GCA_029339505.1 of Unio delphinus. Classification (NCBI taxonomy): domain Eukaryota; kingdom Metazoa; phylum Mollusca; class Bivalvia; order Unionida; family Unionidae; genus Unio; species Unio delphinus. Next base: position 3,032,647 of record JAQISU010000375.1, read on the forward strand.
AGAAAAAATCTGCACTATGCTCAATCTAGAATGAAATCAAAATATGATAAAAAAATTGATGGAAAGGAGTTTTCAGCCTGGTGATAGAGTCCTGGCTCTCTTACCAATGCCAAAAAATCCTCTTCAGGCCCAATATTATGGTCCCTACACAGTTGATAGGAAAATGAATGACTTAAATTACATGTTAAATACTCCTGGGAGGCGCAAACAAAACAACTCTGTCAAATAAACATGCTAAAAGAGTATATTGAAAGAGATAGCCATGTTAAACATATAATTAATTTAGTTGTACGTGTCCCACTCAGTGAAGAAATATCATCAGATTCTTCTGATATTGAAATGAATCTTTGCAATTCAGATATTATGAAAAATCTAGACCATAAACTTGCACATTTGCAAGTGCAAGAAATAAATGAACTGAAACAATTATTATTTGAATATAAGCACTTATTTCCAGATATTCCTACAAGGACAAACAAACTTTTTTTCATGACGTTGAAATTAAAAATTCCAAACCTGTCAAACAACATCCATACAGGATGAATCCACTCAAACAGGAATACTTAAAAAAAGAAATTCAATATTTGTTGGAGAATGATCTTATCGAGCCCAGTAAAAGTGATTGGAGTTAACAATGCATACTTGTTCCAAAACCAGATAAACCTTTCCGTATGTGCACTGATTATTGAAAGATGAACAGTGTGACAAAAACTGATTCATTCTCATTACCAAGAATCAACGATTGCATTGATCAAATCGGGAATGCCAAGTTTGTCACCAAATTTGACCTTCTGAAAGGATTTTGTCAGATTCCACAAGCGGAAAGAGCAAAGGAAATCTCAGCATTTGTGACTCCAGATGGACTCTACTAATGTAAAATAATGCCATTCTGGATGAAAGGGTTACCAAGTACATTTGAACGTCTCATGAATATGATCACCTCTGGTCTAGAAAATTGTGATGCCTATATAGATGACGTCATCATATACAACGACACCTGGATAGAACATCTAGCAACAATTCGAAAATTCCTTGACAGAGTCTCTGATGCATGTTTGACAGTTAATTTATCTAAAAGTAAGTTCTGCCGTGCTAGTGTGACTTTCTTAGGACATATTGTGGGACATGGACAAGTTAAACCAATAGATACTAAGGTTGAGGCTATTTCTAAATTTCCTGTGCCTGATTATAGAAAGCAACTGATGCGGTTTTTAGGTATGGCCGGATACAATCGAAAATTTTGTTTAAATTTTTCTATAATTGCAGAACCCTGAAAAAAATTTTGAAGAAGAAGAGCAAATTCTTTTGGACTGAAAAATGTCAGGAGGCATTTGACAAATTAAAGCCCATACTTGAAACAGCACAAGTTCTTGCAGCTCCAAATTTTAGTCAGCCTTTCAAATTATCTGTCAATGCAAGTGATGTTGGGGCTGGAGCAGTTTTAATTCAAGAAGATAAAAATGGTATTGAACATCCAGTGTACTATTTTTCAAAGAAATTAAATAAGTACCAGAGAAATTATTCAACAATAGAGAAGGAATGTTTCGCATTGATTTTGGCTTTACAACATTTTGAAGTTTATCTTAGTTCAGCTCCTTCTTCGATTATAGTTGTTGGTGACCACAACCCACTTACTTTCATCGGCAAAATGAAAAATAAAAAATCAAAGATTACTAAGGTGGAGATTGTTATTGCAGTAATATAATCTTGACATCTGGCACATCAAGGGAAAAGATAATTTAATAGCAGACGCTCTTTCCCGTGTATAACAATATATTATATCAAATATACTGTGTAATTTATACGAGTTCTTTTAACCTCAGGTGTAAATTGGTTTGTGATAAAATGAACGTTTTATCATATAAACCTATTTTTATTTTATGGGGATGGTGTTACGTATATTTGATTTAAGTCATTTTTTTTGTTTTAAATGTTTATCTGTCAGATTTAAATTTGACATTTTGGGTTTAAAATTCATTAATTGGAAGATATTTTCTAGAAAATTGAGATGACCTATACTCTACAAGTAAACATCAGATGTTGACCTTATTTCTGACCTTGTTTCAGAGTTTATAAACGAGCTTTTAAAATGATTGGCTTATTCCAAGGACATCTTTCTATTTTTTTTCTTGAGAGTAAACAATGCTGATTCTCATGTGGTGTGTACGTGACTTTGTAAACGTAAGTTTGTTCTAAAGCTTCTAAAATGACATGTGACCTTCCTGTTTACGTAAAAACCAGTATATAGTTGTGTTTGAGAGCGAGCTGTTCAGTAGAAGATTGGGCTTTTAGATTACTAAGTTGTATTGTTTGAGTTATTACCTTGTATTGAAAATTAATTCAATTCGTTTGGATCAAGAGAAATTTATTGTGTTATTTACCTGGAAAATAGTTGTGCTCATTGACATTTCATGAGACTAGAACTGACTTCATCACGTGACATCGTCTTCCATCTTGGATTGCTTCACTAAGATTCGAACCGGGACCTATTAGGACATTTTATTACCAGGACCTTTGCAATTTCACTAGTGGATTATATTGTGATTACTTTTTGGACTAATTTTGGATTTGATTCTTAAAACCGTAAGTTTATTTTTTCTTTTCTGGAAAATATTTGTTCTCAATAAATTGTTTATTAAGTTTTTACAAGCTTGTTATTTTCACTCTTTTAATGTTACAGTTTATTCGAGCCTAAGTAACGCATTGATTGTTTTGCCTAAACGACAAGTGCTTTTGAAACCCAATCATATAAATTAATGATAGATCGGGTCAAATATGTAATTTAGTCAATTCTGGTTTAAATTGAGACCCTTTTTCTTTATAACTCACTTATCCACCGCTAGTCCTAAAAGCCAGGCAACAAATATTTGTAAGCAGAATGTTCGTTCTCAGTGACCCAGAATTAGTGAAGTTTAACTATATTTTATTTTCGGAAGCATTTTGACTGTAGACCAGTGTATGTTTCAAAACAACGGTTTAGTAAAGGTCAGTTACTTAATGCCATTTTCAATGCTATTACCATAGGATCGTATTCGGAACTTTAGCTATGAGTCTTGCATATTGGTACATTGTTTACAATTGTTTACAGGTTGATATGTGCTATGGTTGAGATAAACGTCATATGATCATCCAACTAAATAACTTCGTGTGAACGGAGATCATGAATGTTCTAAAGAAGGCTTCTGGCTTATTCCTAATTAGTCGGTGTAAATCAGCTGGCTTGATTACTGACAGAGTATTTCTAAACGTGAGAAATTACTCATGCAAAGTCTTCTATTGGAATGTTACTATTGCGTATTATCTTTCTATGTAAGTGCGTTACTGTTTGGAATTATACATTCTTAATTGTAATATTGGTCTCAAACGTGTTATACGACAGGATGTTTTCATTTATTTAATTATTCATTCGCTGTAGTTGCATTGATCTAACATTTATTCTAACTATATGAAAATACTATAATTTTGTTCAAAGACATTAGGATTAGGAGATATATTGTAATTACCCTGATTTCATTTGAAACAGTTTGTCAATAAATCAGTGATTTATTATGTACTGTTGACACATCGGTTAAGTAGTGTCAGCATTTTAACTTATTCGGATAACTCGGAACAATGGGAAGTGATCGAAAGTAATCGGATTATTCGGAGCTATTTGAATGTATAGAGCGTGTATGAATATTTGTTGAACAGGAGTATTCGTGATTAAAGTGCTTTAGATTTGAAAAGGAAGTCTCCGACTTGTTCGGATATGAAATCAAGTGAATTGCAGTTAAATATCCATTGGACGTTATTTAAGACTCAGGTGCAGCCGCTCTCAATGCGAATACACATGCAAAACGAAATGTAGACAGGTTAATGGAAGAGGATAAGGCAGAGAGATAGATACATATGCAGAAAGAACCGAATGCAAAGTAAAATACAAATGGAAAAGAGGGAAACGCAAATAGAAAAGGAAATAGAGAGGAATGCAAATCAATGTAAAAGTGAAAAATTTGAAACTGACCAGTTGAACACACCATGTATATACTAGTTCGTGTCCTGCGGCTGAAAAACCTATTAGGTTGTGGCCCATTGTGATCAGAGAAATATGACTGAGTCCGATTGTGAAGGTGTATGGCTGTCTTGTCTGACTTGACATTGTCCAGTTGTTGAGGTTGGGACGGTGATCGGGTTATTGTTCCGCGGAGTCGAAGCGTAAGTCGGATAGATACATAGTAACTGAGACTTGTTTTATCTCTTTCATGCTCCCTGGCAAATGATATTGTTTCGAACCCTAGTGTGCAAGCAGAGGACATATTTAACATGCACGTTATGCATTTACACCTGTCCATTAATACCCATACAATTGGTTCCAATCGACTTCTGTCTATAATATGCAAGACCGACATTTATTCACAGAATCACAACAAAAAATACCCATGTAGAGAGCTTGACAGTCGGGTCTAGCCCATGGTCTAAATAAGGTAGACAAAATAGAATCGACAATATATTCACGTATTGTGGCATGCATCCAAATTAGACGTGTCATTGAAGTATTAAACGCTAAGATAAATATATGTTAAAGAGCACAAGTGGCATGTACAGGTAGCGAATTAGAGCGTCGCTATTAATATTTACGACGTGGACGTGAAATAATACATTGCAATAATAAATTACTTGTACAAGAAAACTATCCGTTATTTATTGATACTTACGAAATAAACACGACAATATCCATTGTGAGAAAATGGTAATTGTAGGACAGGCTCACAGACGCTCTATACAGGTTAAAGCAATAACAGGTCGGGAATGCAATTTTGAACTGGATGCTAATACAATATATAGAAAACGTAGCTGCAAGTAATGGTATGTAGGGGAAAGTATACTTCAGTACCAAATGAGTATATATATCACGCACCAGACATGCGCTTACTAATACAGTGATGGAGATGTTACAGGAAACCACCGTTACCTGTACATGTATTACAATAGGCGCCAAAGTGTATGAAGAGTGATGACACTAAATCATTAGTGACTTTGAGGTGTCTGATATAACGATCATAAAATATGGACATTTTAATTTTTAGCCGAACTACACTTGCGTTCGAAGATAAAAGGTCTTTAACTTATTTGAAATTGGAAAACTTCCAAACTGCTTGTATGGAGTTTGTGAGGCTTCTATATCTATAGAGAGCGTGCTATTCGATAAGAACGGAGTAACGGAACATTGCACCGATCCCGCTATCACGGAAGATGACTCTATAAAAATACCATTTATTGGGGTAGATAACTTTACGATTTTCAGTTAGAAAGGTTAAATCTGGAATGAATCTATTTTTTTATGTAGAATTTGAAAAACAAAATGGTATTTAAAATTAAATCACAAACCTGAAACTGCATCTTCATAGTTAGAGTCTGTGTCTGATGTATCTTTGGCAGCTGTAACACAAAGACAGAAGATTTATCACGTTATGCAGGAATAATGTATACAGTGCAATATCAATGTTAAGTCAAGCTATCATCTTATACTTTTCGACATTATAAGGTGGTGTATACAGATGAATTTTAATTAGTTAAAAGCAAAGAACTAAACATTAATCATTTTTTAGAGCGAAAAGAAATGACATGATGATCGTAAGCATGTGGTCCAGGTTTTGCCTGTGAATATATACGTAATGAAGTGGTCGTGTTTTAAGCATCTGGAATGTATGGAACAGATTATTATATTTTAAGAACTTTTGTTTCATTGTGCTCTTCGGAGTTCCAGATAAATATATATTTAAGATAAAAAATATTTTCATATGCAGATCCAGCATTATAAACCATGTTGTTAATTAATCATCATTAAGATTATTTTATTTTGCAAATTCAGCGCTTAATTTTCCATTTACCATAACAATATTAAACTGAACAATTGCATTCTGCTGCATAAGTTGCAACAACAATTGTAATAAATGATTCTTTAAATTCGTACATTTTAGTGTACCTCAAATATCGTCGTTATACGCAAGATAAAAATAAAGGAATAGGTGTATATTTTTTTCTGCTTAAAAGTGGGAATAAGTTTGTAATGGGGAATTTATCATCTTCGAGATTTGCAGATTGATTATTAGTTATCGATTATTTAATACGTGTTCCAAATATTGTTAGTACATTAAACGTTTTGTCCGAAAGAAATTTCGATGAATCCAAAAAGACCAATTCTACCGTTTATCGGCTAAGCGTTGAAACCATCTAGGAGTTGTATAGGCACCAATGCGTGTTCGAGATCCCGCTATCACGACGCCATATTCTTTAAAAATCGGTGTAAGTTTGATTTACAACCAACTTGACAATAATCGTTGGTTGCTGAAAGGCGTATATTGATATTACCATCCATTCAAAAGGGGTATATAAACAATATGTTCAAGAATATTGTAGTAGCAGCCATATTAGATGCAGTGGTGGAACCATTTTACGTATAAGACCAACTATACGTCACAAGACGTATCTTGACAAAAATAAAAAAATAAAAAAGATAATCAGGTTTGTAAGATGGCCACAGTGGTGACAGTTACTGATGTCAGATCGACATATTTGCCATATACGATCAATTTACATACATAATCGGACAATTCCATCTAGTAGTAGTATCGATAACTAAATTAAGATGTCCGTCAAATATATTTACGTTAGATTAGCACCGTTGCATATAGATAAACAAGACATCACAATGAGATTCTTGGGCAAAAATGATTCTCCATGTATGTATGATTTTCAGGATAGGTTTGATTGCGGTGATTGTGAATTTCAGACAGGCACCATTTTCATTTAGAACTAACTAAACACTAGACAACACGAAACGTATTCAGATGAAAACTGTATGTCGATGTCACCATCTTTCTAGGTGAAGTTGTCATAACGAGGTTTTAAGATAGTAGTGGTAGTGGTTATATTCGAGCCAAGACTGGCTCCATTTCTATTTAAAATCTTATAGACTAAATAAGTATTTTAGTGAAAATCCTATGTTGACACTACATCCGTTCAAGAGGTATAGCGGTAAACATTTCAAGATGCATGCCACGGTGACATTCTTAAATGTTAGATCAATGCAATGTTCACCTGGAAACAGATACACATAATACGAAATGTTGTTCTTAAAATAATGCAGTCAAACCCCACAATGATTTGGATACTAGTACCAGAGTAACAACAAAATCAAGATTTTAACGACAAATCATGTCTCAACTTTAATACATGTCCTAACTGCGCCGTTTTCCGTCATTACTAGTCAGCCTTTTGGCTTGAATCTGTAGGCATGGTGTTATTACAATCGCCAGTGTAATGCAGACAAAAGCTATTCTGATTTATAACCAGTAGACCTACTCTTTGGCAATACGTATCCACCTTCATAGCAATTCCCAATACTAACAACGTAGTGTTTCAATTATATTTTCAAGCTTCGAGCCAAACCAACAACTGTAGAATTGCTCCAAGTAAAAACCCTTTATAATAAAAAAAACACAATGTCTGACTGGAAATTAAAGTGGTAGTTTCATTAACAATATATGTACTACACTAGTGGCATATGTATGTGCGAATTACTTTAATGATAATCCTTCTAGAATTTCTGCAGCATACAAGTGTCGTTAAAGAGAAAGCTGTTGGAATAATCTTGCTCTAGAAACATACATTTGTTTTCATATTAATCTATGGTCATCTATGGCTACATGAATATAGAAAGGGGATTTGCTTACCTTTAACAGTTTTCACCACATCCCACGGTGATTGAAAGAGAAACATAGAAGATTCCGACTAAATCCCCTTTCCTCGATATTCGAGTAAATGCCTATTCCCTATCCCTGTCAAGAATGATCTATAGCATTGGCACATGATAAGAGTCAATTTACCGGGGACTGGTGATACCTAAATCTCATCAGGTGACAATGCTATGATGGTAGTGTTCACATCAAGACATATACAGCGAAATCGTTTTCCCCGTTCCCATCATGTAATCGACACTAAGAGGGTGTTGCTTTTCTTAATCTTGCCTTCACGAGGTAGGAAACGAAGGAAACCTGCCCTACAAGCTATTAATTTACACTTGCAAAACAAATATCTAATACCTCCTGATAGGGCGAAGAACAAGATCCGAATATCCTTGTAGGACCTACGAGATAAGGAGGAATAAAGACACATGTTTCTCATGTCATAAGTACACAGAATTGTGGCAAGGTTTAAACGTCATCGAACCACAGACGTCAAGATAGACAACCGTCCATGCATGCCTATTTGATTCGATCTAAATTGTTGGGTCAAAACCCCAGTGATCTTTTGTTAAACGTTTACCATCGCTCTGTGACATTCATATTGAATCTGACATTATTATAATAAATATTCCAATGTCACACTGTAAACGAAATTGTTTTAGTTCAGTTTCATCCTGAAATGGATAGTATAATCTTGTTATACTGTCACACCTTTTTCTCTATTACAAACGTATTATAATAGAGCACATTGATGAAAGAAAGAAGAAATTACCGGATATGGGGAAAGGGATATCTTTACTGTATAACCACATGAAAAGCACAATGATAAACAAACAACTGAATTTCATTAAGAGAACTAACCATTAACACTTTAAATGAAAACACGCTGATAGAATTATCACCCGATCAATACGGGATATACGGTTAATTTGCCCAAAATATGTGCTTAGAAGAGTAAAAGACCCTAATTTTCGACTAAGGAAAAACGAGTTTTGTGTCCTCTTTGTCCTACGTAATTAATACCTTTCTATACAAAGTAGGAAGAAAGCATTGAATCGGACGAGTCTTCTGGCTACTAAAAAGTCAAGCACGGCAATAGCGACAGTTGTCCATGCTGAAATCGGTCAAGTTGTTATATGTGGCATACAACTCTCGCATGAGTGTCATTCATATACGTTAAGCATAATATTCAGAAGGAGGGTATATCATATCACTATAGTTTTAATTAAAAAACTGTCATCAGCCGGAAGATAAGCGCCAAAATAGAAGAAGCAGACGTTTTGCAGTTGTGCGTAATTCAAATCTTCTGATTCCATCGAATTGCTTAAGGAATAGTCCAGATATTGTCGAATAAAGTATTACTTCACCACTTTTTCTACGATAAGTATTAATGCCATAACCACCAGAGTATACATTGATCTAGCTTGTGTCTTATGTCCTATAAAATCAAGTAATATTTGCACAACAGTACTGAGGGCGTTAAACTCATTACACTCCAACCTATATATTAAGACAGTTTGTATGCATTAGTGTATGCACAACCCGACGAATGCTGAGTTGGCAGAATAGAAACAACATAATACCGCTCATAACGCACATAATCGTAGTGATCATCATTGTCATAATCGTGCTTATTGATATTAAAAATTCATTATACATACTGTCCTTTCTGTCATTATACAAGTTTGTGTTCGTTTATGATTTCCTCAAAGTTAAATACTAATATCTTTTAATACGTATCTCAAGCATATTTTGAATTATAGTCGTTTCGTGCCATCCACTATCCACACATCACACTAATACCCCAAACAAAATTAATATTTTCTACCATTCTTGGCTCTTCAGACGGATTATTAATCCTTACAATGAGGTTTTGGACGTTCTGGATAGGAAACATTTATAATGTCCTAGGATATAACCCTTTTTCCAAACCAATAATAGTTCTGGCTGTGCAGATCTTCTACAAATGTTTCCAAACAAATTTGTTATAAAATGCCCCTGTGTTGAACCAACCGATGCGCTTGGTTACATCAGGGTAACGCGGAAAAAGGCAATAATCTTGAGAGAGTATTGGTCGCATCATGATGACCTCATAGTGAAGGAAAGTCAACAGATAAAACTCTGCTTAGGCAGCCCGGAAGGTGCTTAAAGTCAGCTTCAGGTCTACCAGCTCTGCAGTGGTCAAAACACCAGAGCGATTAAATATTACTACGAGATACGGAGAACGAATAGCCGAAGAAAACACCATCTAGCGGTGTTTGCCAAGGTTCTGTATAAGACTAAGCATGACACAACTGTATGAAGAAATGAAGTGAAGAGTTCATCCGGTGTTCAGTTAAAACGAAGTTAACACAAACGTTTATTACGTAGCGTGTGCACTAAATATTGGTAAGTGTTAAGATTCAGATACGCTGGATGCTACATCGTTCATTTGTAAATGAGAGGGATCAGGGTTACGATGTACCTTCATCGTTTGTATTTGAAGCTCACCCAGGAGTTGTTTCCATCAGATACACCGTCGTTCCCCTCAACAACGACAAATCTGATAATGAATTCGACAAATGAGAAATAAAAAATGACGGATTGCAAACGAAAATGATTTTGAAAACAAAAATTATATTTGTACATGTTTATTGTTAGCTAACTGATGAAATACAGTAATTTTGAGCATTCTTTACATTAGTTGATCCGTAAAACATCCTGATGAGCTCATCTCCGGACACGCAGGAGATGCAGTCCTTGAAAATGAGATCCTTATTGTAGACGCGTTTGAGCATCCAACTGATGTATATCCACTGCACCACCATAATCAGCATATGATCCTTTTCTATCTTGACCACCTTTGTGATTGCGAGGGTCACGCTGATGTCAATGTTGACATGAAATGCATGGTATTCTCGAGTTCATTTCAATTTTCCACGATTGCATAAGTGAGCTATCGCATGTGATCCAATGCATTGACTATGCTGTTTACCTCACGGTAAACTTCAACCGTGTTTTCTAAGACGTCTGCGGGAAGACAAAAGTGTTGGGAAACAGAGTTATTTATATTTAGAACTAAAATAATGTATGCGTTTTTCACTCATACATCTCATGCACTGCTGCATGATCAGATCCACTTTGTAAAAAAATCTTCACACAGCTATTTATGGATAACTTGCTACGTTGATAATGCGTAAGCAACACCTGCTTGTTTGAGAATTCTGATGAGGTTGCTACAGAAACTCCACATCGGTTTACATTGTTTCCTGTGAGTGTTGGAATGTATGATTATCTGTTTCTGACGAGGAGCTTATCCACGCACATTTTCGTGGCTACCTTATTGTTGGCTGTTGGTGGATAATCCGTCACTACCAGCATGGCTCCGGGCTTAGCGGTGAGAGTTATTGTGCGTGTTATCCCGTAGTCGATAACAATATGGCACCAAACGAATTGAACTAACAATACGAGATCGCATGAGCATTATCGGTAATGGGCCATGTAGTTGGATGTCCGTATAATTGTTTTATTTTCATCGATGTCGTTTTGTGCAGGCTAATTTTGGCGTTGTTAATGTCCACCAGCCACTGAAACAACTAACTGTTCACGCGAAGTTTTTCCAATTTGAATCACAGTCGGTGTGTAAATTTACTTTGCTACTCTATCAATCCACATAGAACGGTCCATATTTCAAATGCAATAAACCATCGTCGATCGAGTCTTTTGCCTGACACTCACTCAGACTCGTGTAGGATTCTTCTATGTTGTTCCAAAGGTCGGTGATGACATAGAAATATCGCTAGTCACTTTGGCCAGTCGTGGTTCGATTTCTAGATATCACATAACCCCTTCAATCATATCAAGATCTGCTGACGAGACAGCTTAAAACAATACAAGAGCCTGTCTTGTTGAAGCTGCTAAATATACCAACTTCTTCCCAAGTAAATATGCCCCGTCATTTCTCATCCGATCAACTACAATTTTAGTTTTTGTCAGTCTATTAACGTGCGACCATGGTGCGTCGTTGGCATACTGGGATGGTTGCCTTACATTATCAGGGATGGCGATTGACCTTTCTTGTTGAGATTATCCTACATGGAAACACAAGGCGCGGCTGACCTTTTTGTCAAGCCGATAAGTGTACCTAATGAAGTGTAAAACATGGTTTGCAGATACTATTGACTCACATGATTGATTCGCGGAGTGAATAATATATAAAAAATGAAAATTATTAATTTTAACACGAACGAGAAAACGAAAGCGCACCCGAAATCACTTTTGAAGCCGATTTGTTATCACATGCTCATGGATTCAACCGGTCCTTGTAAAACAATCTACTCCTGAACATCCTCCTGAGGAGCATGCTGATGTACGACCGAGTGATCATTTACAGACATAATAATCACCAGGAAAAAGACAGCTGCACGAGTTCGAAGATCTAGATTAGATGCAACACGTAGGAGAACTGGATTAAGACACGCATACAATCATCGTGTTCGACGATATGAATTAGTATCGAACGCAAAATTTGAACCCCATGTAAAAGTAGTTTTTGTCGAATAACAAGCTCTGGAGCAGTTTTTATCTCATACATTCGTACTCGGATGTGCCTAAATACATCCAGCGTCACACTATGTATATTGTACAATTTTCAGGACTCGACACAAAGACATCCTCGCAATCACAAAAGACCAATGTAGTGGCATCTCCGCAAAAAGATCCAAAGACTGCTACGCCGCGGATACATCAAATTCTAACACGACTTTCTGATATCTTAACGCGATGCGAAAACTGTACCTAAACGATATCGAAAAGAAATTGATGAGTGTTACATACCTAGTATATACATATATCATAATCTGGAAACAGTTGTCTTTCAACATCAAAGTTGTCAGCATGATGTTGTTATAAAAGATAACGATTTACTCAACAGAGCTGCATAAATTATCCTGCACAAGCATTACGACTGACATGTTATAGCAACAGAAACGTCGAGTATTTCTATGCGATTAGTTTACCTACACCCTATCACGTTTTCCTATACCTAGAACCATTGCATAAAGGAGACCTGTAACAATCGCTACAACATTGCATAGGTACTGAGGAAAATCACCTATCGAAGGCTTGTTTTCTCTAGCATAAAAACCTCTACAATATAACACAGTCAACATTAAATCGTGGTGCTCTAAGTGCAAAACCAGAACGGAGAATATCAATTCCGCAGTCGAGGTTGTCTCGAAGAATTATCGACTCATAACCAAATTGAGTGATGAAGTATGTAGTTCCGAAACACCACACATCGTCACAGGCAAAACGACACCCCTAGGTTTTAAGCAACATGGATCAACTTAAATGTAGATTATGTGCAATTATGCAATCGACAAGAGAGCTGTATGTGATTCAGCGTCATGGCTCTGTACACAAATGTATAATTGCAGGCACTGTGACATCAACACGAACTTCGATGGCATTCACGTGATAAAATATATATTCGTGGGAGATTATCAATGTTGCAACAAGAGACATATTCTAGGCGGCTCCGTGGATGTCCGTGCTTTCATCGGAACCCTTCTAAGACCTCGTGGCGGAAAGACATGTCAGGACATAAATATATCGGACCATATGATCCCTTAGAACAGCAACTCCGGTCGATGAAAGCGAATAGCCGCTGACCTATCAAGATCCTAACAGATGCGTAGATGTCATCTCGATGCAACATGGTATCATTTACATGAACTATTTTGACAATTAAACAGTATGCTATTGAGTCAGGCTAAAGAAGTTAAAAACACCTTAAGCCAAAATATTTCAGAGAACGTGTAGCCTGAGCTCTTACGCATGGCATCATTGGTACCAAACATAATCTGAGAATCGGAAATCAAGGTAAAATGAAGAAGTGAGCATAAGATCTTTCGGAACTGAAAGCATTAAGAGGACACCCACAGACGCCTCTTTGTCTGACGAAAAACAACAGGTCACAGACGCCTTTTTCAGATTTATATTCAAAACAAACATGTTCTAAAATGGATACACCCTAACTGAGGTAAAAACATTTTCGTCGCTACCATTAAGAAAACATTCGAGTCACCTACACACTCAAATATTCCTCGGAAAAAGTGATCCAAGTGTCTTTCTACGAACAGGAATTACAAAATGAAAAAAAAAAAAAAAACCTCTTCAACGTCCAAAACGTTATCGCAACCAAAGGTGACAAAATCATTCGTCAAATGGTTGGGTTATTCTGAATAAGTAAACTCGTGAAATTCCACATCATCCATGACCGCTTTGTTCACTTTTTCGCGAGAGTCTACGACTCACACGACAACAGCTCAGAAATAATCTTATCATACTCCTCACCCAAACTCTGGTAATTTAATGTCTATGCTAAAATTGCCTACACTCTGCTGTGTGAGTGAGAGAGTGTGAAGACAATGTTGAGTAAATAATATTTTTATTGTGCTGTGGCACTACGCTTTACGAAGTTAAATGTTTATATGCTAGTGTTCCGCATAGTTCATGTCGGTCAGTGTTCTTAGTATCAAACCTAACTAAAATTCATAGAAACGTTTCATATTTCTTTGTTCATGCTTTCAGACTGGTCGAATAATACACACACACACACACACACACACACATACATATATATATATATATATATATATATATATATATATATATGTATATGTATATATATGTATATATATATATATATATATATATATATATATATATATATATATATATATATATGCATGTTTTGGCGTCTTCACAAATCACATAAATATTACGAATCTTACATGAACTCAAAAGGAACAAAAAAGGGGTAACTTGTACCATTGCATTCATTATTACCAAAAATGTACATCATACTGGACTGATGTGTATGGCGGATGCGCAAGTGACATCAATAAACTTTAGAGTAGCGATGAAGAATTTGGAGACGAAACACCAAAACAAACCTATATTTGAAAAGATATAGGAATTATAGCCTGGACACATAGTTTTAGGCAAATTATAATAACTCTTAAGACAGACTGCAGTGAGAGAGTTTTGCTGCAACACGTGTATCCACTGTGCCATCAGCTAACATAATATTAAATGATACATTACAAACATATATATGACAGATGGATGGGCGGATACAGTGAATCCTGCTGATCAACATGGGTAATTGGTATACCAGTTGAGTTTTCATTCAATGTAGTATAGTTTTTTTTGGCTTAGGTTACAAATTTGTCAGATTGCAGTGATGTATTTCAATATTGTCAAGATTTAGAGATATCAGCACAGTTATATATGATAACATGCGAAGTCATCCAACTGCGCTTGAACTCTTAGCCCCTGACTAATTCATTTTATAATACAATGCAGCATGCATATTAAAGCAAAAAGTAATGATGATGATTTTAGCTGTTGACCTAAAATTAATTACATCATATGCTCACAAAATTAATCCCATTCCACCAGTTATGTATGTATGTAATTTGGAGTTTTGAACGTAAATTTAACAATTTTGCAGTCATATCGCTACGATGGCTGCAATGTGTTAGTTGATAGTGATGCATAACAGACATGTAGCATGATGTCTCTACCAGTTTCATTATCCTGACATCAGGTCAATCAGTCCTATCACCAACCTCGTTATGCTAAGCACCTATAGCTACCTTAAAAATACAAATAAAACGACACACACACACTCAAAACATCCTCAAACGAAAGCAAACTTGTGCCATTGAGAAGAACCATTGTTTAAACCAAAGTACGTATTTTCAAACGGTTTAATCTTATGTTGTTACATATCTTTATGGAGACTATTGCACATGACGTTGTTGATATCACGTGTACTATGTATTCATGTCTGCAAGTTGTAATGGTAATCAAATAACTGATATATTATATATTTAATGTATATACATGGGTATGAAATCATATTTTGAGATATTAAGAGTGTAGATTGCGTAAGATCTATAAATAGTTGTTGACGTAAATGTTTTGCGACCTTTACTGTAGTAAACTGAGTTAATTAGCGCTTTTGCCACATTGTGTTTGTATAAAAGAGCGTGGAAGTCGACAATCTATTTATTCTTATTTTTAGTAACATCAGTCTTATGACGTCAAGCTGTGTTTTTATATTACTTGAAGGAAACAGTTATTTAGATTTTATACTGGAACTACAGTTGCTCATTATACAAAAACATGGAATTATTGTAAATTATTCTTAGGTTTTCTTGGCAATGCCACTTTTATAGATTAAAACCATTGGGAGAGCTGTTCATTCCAGAATTTGATATTCATTCAGAACCTTCGATTCTTATAGACTTGAATATAACTTTTTAAGATTCGTTTTGGGTTCAATGCACAATGCTGTAAAGTAATTTTCCATTGTTCAGTGTTTGATAATTAAATTATCTGTTTTTTAAAATAAACCTTGTTGATATTTATTATTTATGTTACTTAGTTTATAACCATAAAGTCCTAACAATGCGGAATGCAAATGTAATTACAACCAATATTGCGTGACGTTCTTAAAAATTTCCAAAGCTATTTTGTTTAACTTTACATTCATATATGGCATATGATAAAGCTCGTCGAACAATTAAACAAATATATTAAGACACATAATGTTACATTTAAACGCACCAATCCCGCAGTGTAAACATCCGTGTGTAAAAATAGCTACCTTCTCTACTACCTTCCAAATTTTGCATTAAAACTTGGTCAGAGTCTGAACAGATTATGTCTACGTTGTTAACAGTTTGGTTCCCATCACATAATGTTCTACCTGAAAGCAAATTAAATACCTTAAAGTTGTGAAATATTTGCGAATTTTCATTAAATAAAATAATAACGAATAATCACACAATTATAAATCATATATTGTACGAGAACGTATGTTTGCTTTAAACTGCGTTGTAAAGGCACTATTCTTTTAAATAAAGCAGTAATAACAGAAGGGAATTGAATTTCCAGGAATACAAGATTCGTCTTTTGATGAGTGATGAAACCATCTTGAGGTTGTTGAGCGATAACAATATACAGAACATCCGATCGGCATTGTTGAGGCAATATTAGACATTATATTGGCACCGTGTAAATTTAGGACCAAGGAAGCTGTATCTTAGAGATTGCCTTATTTGGACAATATCCAAATATCTTTAAGGACTATATAACATATTTTTAAAATGATTGATGTAGTCATCATACTGGATATCCGTATACCATGGGATGAAAATTACACGCAATCCTTCCAGTAGCTGAATATAATATTTGTATTGTAAAGTAGCCATTTTGCTTCGTTCAGTACACAGCTACATCCACCTCCTGGCCACTAAACTCTGAGACTGAGTATCCGCAACAAGATGACACAAAACAGTTGAATCATAATACATCTAACGGTTTATTTCCTGTAGAAACAGCCAATTAAAGTTTTGCAAACATAATCAGTTTTCTGTTTTATGTGTTTGTCTTGTCTATGTTTAGTATTTGACTTTCAAAATACTCATTAAGAGTCGAACGTGCCCGGGCTAATACGATACTAGTTTTGAACTGTTCGTTATCAATGTATCGTATATATATATATATATATATATATATATATATATATATATATATATATATATATATATATAGTGAGGAAAACACACCGTCATCACTTTAAACATGGTTATGGAAAACAAATGCTATCATCAATTCGGTTTAGTTGCCATGTAGACGGCAGACGGCAGACACTGGACGACCTTCTTGTCTGATCATATTCACGAATGAAGGTTCTAGTTTGTTCTACGCAAGGATCCACGAATGAAAGAAATACATGATCTGGATGTGAAGAATGACCTTCGATCGGGACTCTTTGAGCAGGTTTGGTTTTGCGGGATCTTCCTAAGGACATCTAAACTCAAAATAGCAGATCAGTGAGTTGGTATATTTTTCTCTTCCACTGGCCCTATCATAATCACTATTTTCGTGTTCTTCCTGTGGACGAGTATCACTAAAAAGAGAATATCGGTGACCAAACTATGCCCAACTTACACTTTGCAATTACGTCATTATTTGTATGATGATGGGCATCTGAAATATATGCAGATAAGAATAACCCTAAGCTCAGTCTCAAATGACTAAAACAGCGACCGCAAAACTGGCGTATGGGTCCAGACTGTAGAGAAGATAGTAGGCAGATAATCCTAGTGATATAATTTATTGGGTAGTACCTAACATTGGTTTCTCTGAATAATCTCCTCCAAATAAAATAATAAATTTGATTGCGAACCGTTGATAACTAGATATACTTAAGAATGTGAAATTTATTCTCTCTGTCCTATTTGCCATCTTAGAATGAGCTGTTCGTGTGCTTCCACATACTGTAGACTTACAATCTGTTTTCATGTGGGTTTTGAGGAAACATTCTTAGGTCATGTAAATCTTAGATAAACTCAGGCAATCATCTTGTGAATCGGGGCCCTGGTATCATTAACCGCGTAAACAACACCATCTATACATTTAAAAATGCCTTTCTTACCTAATGAGATTTTAAAAATAAAAAGAATATGCGACCATAACATTAACTGCACTTTTCATGACGTCGAAATGATGGAAAGGTAAAATTAACACAGGTCCAATATTAGGTCACATGAACGTGAGTAGCAAAAGATCAAATATGTAATACTTACTAACCTATATTGTCATTTGAGTGACAAAGACTAAACACTGCAGTTTATTAGCTTAAATATATTATGATAAAAACAGAATATATTGTATCACTAGTTTATCTACGTTTATGCTATCTTTGTATTCATACCAAGCATACAGTACTTTGAGAAATTATAATGATCTTGACAATATTTAAATCAGTTGTTTGATTGTGGCCACAAATATATTTTATATATAGTTAGTATAACTTCAAGAAAGATTTCTTCAAAATTTTACTATTATCTTCGCACACTTTCTCCATTTTATCACTTTAATGTTCTTAAATATGAATATGATTTTGTGAAAACATGATGATGATAAATAATATTAATAGACAAAGCTAAATATGTAAACAAAATTAAATTTGTTTAAAACATCTATAGAAATTCCAAATCGCAATAATTTGAAACATTCAAACCCAATGCAAAACAGTTCACGTGAAATCATTCGATACTAATAACGATGAGAATGTTTTAATATTTTTAATTTAATGCAGAAATTTATTGTGAATATGGAAAGCAACCAAGGGTGTCTGTATTTCTTAGAGGTATATATTTCATTAGTTACAAAATGTGGTGGGGGCCCAGTTTGACTAAGTGGTCTAAAGCGCTATCCGTTACGGATCACTGCCATCTCACCTCTGTCTTTGTCGGTTCGAGTCTCATATTCGGCCAATGTGGGTATGTGAGAAAGCATGCCAGTAGCTTCTCTTAAGTCGGTGGTTCTTTTCTGGGTTTACCCAGGTTTTTCCTCCATCTTTAATACCGGCGGCCATGTATAGCCTATATTGTGCTGAAAAATGACGTTAAACCCTACTACAACAACAACAACAGCAGCAACAACAAAAGGTGGAATTATGACTCTGCGGAGGTAAGATTGAATCTTTTCAAGGTATAATTGATGCATAATGTCTTCAAATAATAGCTCGTTGTATGCGCCTGAAATAATATCTGTCCTTGCAAACGCTGAAGTCTAGATATATTTTTAAGCATTTATTATATATATATATATATATATATATATATATATATATATATATATATATATATATATATATGTGTGTGTGTGTGTGTGTGTGTGTGTGAGGCGAACAGAACTTACATAGCTTATGTCTTCTTCTTTTCCAGCTAAAGATAACTACAGCAGGAAGTACAATTAGCACTATTGCCACAAGAGTGAGTATTATCGTCATGATAACCGTACCATTATGTTGGGTAGCTGTGAAACAAGTGAGGACATCTGTCTTCAATTTATAAATAATTAACATGACATGAACAAAGAAACATTTGAGTTACCTTAAGATATTTTTCCAAATATTATTATCATTGGAAGATGACATACCTTTAAATAAGTCCTAAAGCCCCGGCCTTCAAGTAATTACATTTTCATAATTAAGAGAATCAAGAGAACTATTCTGTAGATTATATACGGTGAAATGAATCCGAAATAGTCAAAATCATTTGAAGAGAACAAAACTTAAATGGCTGTATCAAAGAACTATCCTGGTCAAATTTAGATTAAACTAACAGACTCGTACTATTTCTAAAGAATTGTTTTTAAAAATGACCTGGTAACCTTAAATTCATAAGGAAGAGGTAGTTTAACATATGCACGATACACCAGTGCAGACTGATGTTTGCAGTATTTACTATACAGCAGACGTCATGAACTACTGGAATCACTGGTCAATATTTTGTTCACTGAATCTTATATCAGACTATGAGTTACACATATAACGTGGTCACCTTGCTTATAATGTATCTCATCCAAATCGCAAATACTAACTGTAACTATTATGTACACCTTTGTAAACTGATTCAGTTCTTTCATGGGATGCTAAGTAATTTACCTGTATTAGTACTGATCTCAATATTGTCTGCGAAGGAAATGTGATTTTGCGTGCACAGTTTAAACTGATCGTCATTATGGCACGTCAAACTACGAAGACAGCATAAAAGATGCTCACTGGGCAAGTGAGGATCCACTGTTAGGTAAGGCCCAATACCCTGTAAAAATAATGTATCTGCTTTAAACGGGATAACGAAAGAACATTTAACAATTGTTACTAACATTTTAAATTATCATAAACTTTTCTCCAGGCCTTCAAGTGCATACAAAAATGCTTTGCTGTGATATTACACATTTATTGCGTTTCTCACCTTTATGCATGTGCGTAAAATAATATATTCGCTTTAAAGGGAGGTTTTACATATATGCTTCTGTCATTACAAAATATTTCATCGTGATTTAAATGCTCATTTTAAACTACTTTGGTTGAGTAGCAATTGGACATAATATGTACATGTATTGATGTCACTGCAGAAAACCACACAATGTGAACTTAATCTCTTATCCTTTACCAGATCTAACAACTTGCCAACTAACCACCCACGTAAACTTAAATCCCTCCTTGTGACCTTTTATCTTCACCTCCTTAGCCTTCAATCTAAAGGGGTGTTCATTTTATCTCTCACTCGGACGATGTTGATGGGGATGACCTGTTGAAAACGTGGGATATGTTCCTCTAAAATAACATTTATCTAAGGTTGTGAACACCATGGTGACCGATGGACATTGTGATTGCTATACTTTGACTTATGTGACGTTTGTTGCAGGTAAGAGAGATATGATGTGTAGTGTCATCTACTGATTCAAAATACTTACCACAGTTTCATTTGTTCCGTTAATAATCCATTCTGGTGATAGGGACGATCTTTCACATGGTGTGGAACAAGAAATGATGCTGGATTGTCTTGTGATTATAGGTTTGCAATGGTATAGTAGATGGTTTCCTAAAAGAACATTTCTTAAAGATTGGGATAAACAGGAACATAATAAAATAAACATGTAAGCTGTTATGTTACAGAAGAAAGATATCTTAAGATACCGTCCGATCCTTTGGAGTCAAAATCTTACTGTTTTCTTTTAATAAGGCGATATGAACATGACATTAAAATGTTTCTATTTTTCCCATCTATTTGTTAAACTATCCAACTTTATTTTACAGTCTTGTATTATCATATTTATATCACATAAACCAAATAGATCATAAGCAGAACGTATTTTACATGTTGCCATTTTGAATTTGGTACGGGAGTAAAACTATTAATGTATAAAGGAAACGTTGAATAAAATAGGTATGATACAAACCAACAACAGTAAGTGAAATTCCTTGAAGATTCCGTTGCATCTCAGGATCTAATTTCACATACAAAGTATATTCTCCTTCATCAGTAAGAGACACATTTTTAAGTCGTATCCCCAATGTTCCGATCCGCTCAACTCTGCCTTTATACAAATTTGTCACATGAAAACCAATGGTAACTGAGTCTAAACATATCAATGTCTTTTCGTTGAAGAACCAATGATACGCTGTTATTCGTTCATTCTCTCCCTTGGTAAAGTTCCACATAAGAAGCTGGTTATCGCCTTGACAGCATGTAATTGACAACATTTCCATGTTCCATGTTAATTCTGAATGAGCAAATTGTAAGCTTATTAAAACTATTCTTCACGCACCGTTGGATAAAGTACTATTCTGACGCATTATATTAGATATCACGTAGCATAAAGACAAGAGTTGATGTATTATGGAGAACAAAAGACTGTCGTTTAGCAAATGTAAAGTTATATATATATATATATATATATATATATATATATATATATATATATATATATATATATATATATATATTGGTTTACCTTATAATGTTCGCATAGTCCCCTTATTATTCCACTTAACCATCATGTGCATTGGTGAGAACATGACTATTTAACGTGCCTTGTAATTGTCCAATGGTTAAGAACCCCAATGCAGAATTTTATAAAGTAAGGAGCGCTTTCTAATTACATGGTAAGTTTTATAGAGATGTATTATGTTCTCCATATACTGTACACGTTTAGCAATAAATCGGTCAATTTATTATCCGTGGACTGGATAACCAATTAATTTCATAGAATCTCAAACCTTGATAACGAACCGTATGCGACAGAATGAATATGTATCAATTATATAATCGCTTAATTACCGCAGCACCTGTTGGTTACAGAAAACATCCGTCATCATTCTGTATATTAAGTTTAGGAATATAGGGTGTAATATTGACTAACACTTATGATAGGGTTTCACCAAATCTGAATTGGCTGTGTAAGTGGTTGTTTCAAATATGCTCTAAAGATTTTTGTCGTTGCGTTTTGTTCCATGTCTTAAGAATTACCTCAAACCGTGGCTGTTGCGATGAACAAAATGTTAAAATAGAAGATTGTCATATATTTATTTTCATGATTGTTTCCTTCTCAGTTTACCAGCAACGTGTGAACTGGATTGTTTGTGAAGATTATTGAGAGTGTATTGCTACAAGTATTCATATAAATAAGTCTCCATCGACGTACCTGATGCTCGCCTGGCTACAGCGACTATTCAAAACCATTCTTCTTAAATTACGGACTGTTAAGACCAATCCTTATGTATGTATGTGATGCTAAGGTTTTTAAGATTGCCATCTTGATTTAAGTCTGGCCATATTTATTTAATCAACTAGCCTTAATGCAAACTCATTTAAAGAAAGCCCCATGCTGATATGATCTTTCATAATGGACGAATGGCGATAACAAGGTTTTCAAAATAGCCCTTGTTCCGTATTCTGGACTGTCCAAGTGACATATTTTCGTTTAGGATAAAAAACAAATTAATATAAATGTTTGTGAAAAGTGTCATTGCGTTCCACCGTGTAGTATAAGTTGAACAGTGATAATAACATGACGGACTACAGATGGACAGCAATCCATATCGTGACCAGTTGAGCTAATAAAATGTTTTGCTTGTAAATATGAAACGAGAACGTCATGTATTATATATTGGATTGCATGAAACATTATTTATGTATTTTCAGACTGTAAAAGCAGAGTTCTATATAAATTAATAAAGTTGGATTTAGTATATAATAATGTTACAGCATACCCTTGACCTGTGTTCCACCTTGTGGGACCATATATTGGAGTGTTTGTGTACTTATTGTTCAAACATCAACTGATAACTCTTCATCGCGTCAGATATCTTATCAGTATCAAAGACTCTCTTTACATCACCGCTTTTTTGTTTGTAGATGAAATTGTGAAAACGTCTGCATATGTTAAGGTGCGAAGCACATACAATTGATATGTGACGAAGTCGTGTAGATACCATCAACCATCACATTAACAAAATCACCCGCACTTTTGTATGGCAAAAGTGACTTATTTACTGAAACTTAAAAGACATACACTTTGGGTAATGTACATGAGTCTAAATGAGTCTAAATGAGTCTAAGATTTATAAGCTTTATAAGCGTTCATTTGATACCAAAAGACATAGAAGGCTAGAAAAACGAGGCCTCAGTGCTAACTTTGATACTTGCCAATACGAGTAGTTTTCACTAGTCGCATTTTTGCTAGTTCTTTCCACATAGATCACATAAAAGACAAACTATATCCAAAAGTCAAATTATCATCATAACTGACACGTTTGTAAATTAACACTAAAAGCAAATAGGAAATATAAGGGATAACTACATAATTATATTTGCCTAAATAATAAATTGCTTGAATATATATATATATAAATTATATCTCCTGAACATGACCTAGCAAATATCGTCCGGCACACAAACATTTTGTATTGACATCATGCATCATTGTATTAAAAACAAGCGTATTTATATGCGTTAGTTCTAATATTTTGTCGTTTGGAACATTTTTAAAAGGATGTTATTAGAGATACGTGCAAGGTTGTACTTACCCACTGTAAACCTCAGCTTCATATGAATGATCAACATTGGCAATATAAATTGAACTCTCATTATATCTTACCATATGATTCTGAAATTACAAAATATCATGCGAGAGAACGAAGAACTATACAACACAGTAAGGGCACTGGTACGGACTATAGTAACATTCAAATGTGAGGTAGTTTTGCTGATTAAATCATCTTATTACTTATATGTTATAAATGTATCCATGCAGCAATGCCTACAATCCTTTCATGGCCTAAAATATAACAATCCAGCTGTATCTATCAGTAGACAAATTATAAATTATGCATTAATTAAAACTCAAGTCAAAGAATAACTAAATTACATGTTTTATCATTTACTATTTGTTACTTTTGAAAAACATTATATCTGAACATGTCAGCATAAAATATGTAAATGTATTACAGAGCACTTATTTAACTTAATGCTGGTATAAATATAATCTAGATACTTTAATCATTGGGTAGAAAGCACATACTTATTGTAGTGTGGACGCGGCCAAGCAGTTTTACTTACTTTTTTGAAGACTGGAACAGCTGATATTTCGGACATTGTTTCCTATCTTAAATTTTGCTATGTGTAATTTGCTTATTCTCACGTGAATATTATCTCACACAAATGCAGTACCTTGTTTTAAACATAGTGTCGTGAGAATTGAACTTTTTAACAGATAACAGGTATCCACTATCTATTAACCAAAAATACTTATAATTGTTTTTAAATTTATCTTCTAGTAAACTGGAGATGAAAATGTTATTGACAACTTTAAAGACAAATGAGCTAGCAAATCAATCGAGGAATGCTTTTGACTACGCCTCGAAAGGAACTCGTTCGTGATTAGACGGTAATTCGCCTGAAATAAAAAGACAGAATACGGATTCGAAAGTAAGATTACCGAAAATGTTCTTCAGCATGAAATGTATGCGGAACGTTTGCGTCAGAGACATGACGTCGCACTCACAACATATCTGGTCAAACAAGCACAGCTTGCGTGGCTAGCGCTGCACTATGTTCATTATGTCACCATGCGAGGGTTATTCCCTGATGAAATTACTTGGGCGTATGGGCACCATGCCTTTGGGATTGATTAAGAAGTGCATTAAAACAGTTCTTGGTGGCAGTCCTATATCTCCGGAAACAGCTTGTATTTCTTCTGGCACAAATGCTCGACTTGCTCACTTTGCTGCTCATTCAAAAGTAGATATTAAACAAAACATTGCAGGTGCCTTGGATCATTAATCCGACAGATAATGCTGGGTTAGTATCACGACACTCTTCATCATATAAAATCGCCATCTTGCATGCAGAATACAGACGAAGTTGTTTCCAATTGGGTCTATTGGTGGTGGTTGTGAAATAATTGTGTATGTACCAATGGCAACCTTTTGCCGAATTGCATTGGCGGGGTTTAGTCCAAGCGCACATGTGTTCTTTCATGTTTAGTGCTTGTATGACTGAGACAAATCGTGTTACCCATTCACGTAATTGGGCCTCGAATGTTCTAAATATTTCCTGCTCATGTCCGAATATTTGCTGCTCACGCTTGCCGTTAAATAACATGATGTTGTGTGCGCCAATGTGATGCTTGAATACCAATAAAACCCAAAAAGAATATGTTACCGAGGTTGACACAACAATATAAACATAATATATTTGCTTTGATTTCTCTCATAAGAATCCGAAATGACTGTGCAGATAAATGAAAATTAATTACTAGGTCGTCATGTGAGTGTGTCCGCTACACACGAGTGCATATAACACCGACTCATTTGTATAAATGTTTTCTGTGTGTACTTAGTGATGATTAAATATGGGCTGGTGTGTGCGGGCAAAGCGAAAGGTAAATAAAACAAATATCTGAACTGTATGATAGTATATATATAAAATTATTATGTCCGCGAATGTATCAAAGATATGTTTCAGTCGTAAGAGATTGCACGATAAGATCCCAGATTAAGTTTCGAAGAAACCCAAGCACCGATGAGTAAACCAACAAAAGCGAATGCAAACAAGCCCACATAAGCTGCGGATGAGATTAGACAAGTTATGATAGCAGCAGGAACAGATAAAAAAAACAAGGTCTGATTATCTGCAGAGGCTAATTGTTTGAGATCTTGCCACAGACATTTGAAATACTGGGATGGATCACCTCAGAGACACTTAAGAATATTTAATGAAAGAAACCACCTGGGTACATGTCAAGTGAAAGTAGATCTTCAGTTATTGACTGTGAATGTCGCTATTTTGGAGCACCATTCCGCCAGAATGATTTTATTTTGAAGATAGGGATATGCTTACTGGACATATAAATGAGAAATGGTTTAAATGGGTATAAAACGTGTTAATAATAAATCACAAATTATGCTTGTGCAAATCTGTACGCACTTTTAATGAAGCAAATATCAAATTTTTAACTGCGAACCAGTACAAAAGTAATGAATTATGGAATATACTTATGGACAAGTATTATACAAAAGAAAAGATCGAATCTCGTCTACCTATGCAACTCTATAATAACCCACATCATTTCATCCCTATTTGAATGTTACAATAAACGTTTCCTGTACAGCGATCGTGAATCCAGATTATTATACGAACCTGGACACCACTTTGACGACAGACAGAAGCAGAAACACCACCCGAACATGTATATAGAAAATACGCGCAAGAAACGATGTGTCACCAGCACTTGAAAAGATTAAAAAGATACGTGCATATATACACCAATCAAGATGTGAATAACCTGTTCTAACGACAGAAGGATAGCTTAATTTCTAAGCGAAGATAAACAGTTTAAACGGTGGCTAGAACAACAATTTTAAACCGAGTTACATACACTGAAGGACAATCCAAATCGAAAACAGACCAAGTACAATGGTAGAGACAGCAGCATCAAAGGAAGGAATATGCCTTGGTGGATCGTTTTACTCGCACGATATTGGAATGGTTCGAAACGTTCGTGTGGTCAGTTATTGCTAGTTATAAAGGAACATAAGTCATCAATGAGGCCTCGTCAATTTGTCAACGGTTACTCTCCAATACTATGGATCCGGGGCCATTTTGCGCCTTGATGCATGAACCTGTTTAGACCTCAATCATGTAACAACTAACATTTAACGCGAAATCCATGCGCAAAGCAGCTTGTTGTCGCATACAAAGCCCGAGCTTTACCTCGATGATCACGCTCTTGTATGTAAAAGAAGAATTGCATGTGACAATTTATACACAAACTGTCGTACAGCAGTAACTCCTAATACGCGAGCACTGTTGTTGACCACATATCACGAGAATAATTCGTTTAAGTCTGATACAAACGGCAGCGCCACCTGGAACGTTGACGGTTTTATCACAGCGCGTCCGAGATTGACCCATTCAAAGAAAAGATCAGACAGTTGATAATATCAATGACTGTAAAAGATCATAGCACTACAGACACACACGAGGTCACACTCGTGATTACTCTCATGCCCGTGTATCTTCAAGCACTAATTCGTAAATCTTATATTTACTTCATTGGATCCAGTCGGGCATATGCTTAACCTGCGTAGGGAGACATTTACAATTCAGTTATATATTAGAGGACGATCGTACATTTAAATATAATGAAACTTGTGCGTGACTGTGTAAAACACGTGCGTGTGTTAACACGGGAAAACATATTTACGCGGTATATTAAGGAAGTGGCCTCGGTGATATTGTAAGGGAATCGTTGACAGGAAAACCAATCCCACTGAATAGTATAACACATGGCAACCCCACGAACATTGTTAATATTTTAACTCTTATAGGCTTGCACTGCCACGTGAAGCTATCGATTGTTTTCTTCGAATTAAATATGCGTCGACGGCTGTTGTTTTTTTTTTCGACTTTGGTATTGCAAACTAAGTTAGTAGGATCTGTATGTGGACATGTTATTGTTAGTGAGTTGCGTTCTCCACCCCTCACAAGTTTAGTAATCTTAAATTAAAATACTCTTAATATTTTACGAAATATCTATTGATATTTATGGACGTTCAACAGACTGACGACGTGGTTCTGATGTGGAACCAAATAGCTATGTCACTGAGGAATATTGTATCGAAATTGCCGTGGGGTTGTTATTGATGTTCATCCCGGGACGGCATGTGATTTTGTTAAGATCTAACTGAAATATTGCAAATCCTTGACATTAACATTCAGTATAATGTTGTGAGACTGCAAGGCGCTGTCAAAAACGATCTGGCAGAAATCTATAAATTCTGTGGAATCCGAGACGCTGTCGTGACTACTGTGCTTTATAAAGATTTTTTTGACGATATTGCTTCGACAACGGAACAATAAGTAGATGAACAGATCTAAGATGTGACTTAATCTCCACCTTTGTTAACTTCAAAAAACTAAATTTAAAGAATATCAATAACAGATGGAGAGGAAACTATTCATTGTATAATCTGGGCAAATGACCGACTATTTTTCATCCTATTGAAAGTGGTTTTGAATGTTGCAACTTAAGGTGTGCCAGTCTGGTCCAAACATGTATCATAACTGGACCTAAAGACTGGAGGGTGGGGTGGTAGAATGGTAATGTTAAAACCGTAATCAGTGGCGAATTGTTCTTTTCTTACCAATCTCACACAGTAACAGGCCAAGCTGTGTTGTTGCATAACTTGACACATTTATAGTATCAACATTAATAGTCACCGCAGATGAAAGTCAGTTCGAAGGACTCAACATTCATCCGGAATGTGCAAACAGGCTTTAGTATTTATGTTTAAGATTAAATTTGTCATTAGATACAAATATTGGATTCTGACAGCTGTCATAGGCATGCGGAACTTGCGTCTTGGAAAAACTGGACAGTGATGGCAACACCGACCTTATTTTTATACGTGTTGATGCATATCTACGTGGAAAGGGTCGTATAGTCGACCTAGTATTTAGTGTATCACGCAACGATTACAGTTATTGTATTCAGCCTGGCTATTTGCTGCTGATGTGGGAAGGGAGGGGGTAACGTACCTTTAACACTTTTGTTAGTCTAATCTCTACGATGTTTGTAGTATGGCAGTTTATAGTTATGTCTAGCACTGGGGCATCATTCCGCAGACATGTAGCCAGATGCCCCACCCTGTAACATTATCCTGACACCAGGCTGACCAGTCCTAAAACTAACCTCTTAATGCTGAGCGCCAAACATCTTAGCTGTTTAGTGTTAGTACCATTTTTGTAAGTCTTTGGTATGACTCGCCCGGGGATCATACCCAAGACCTCCCACATCGAGGCGGACGCTACAACCACTAGGCCAGCAGAGCGGTCGTGGGAGGGAGGTAGTATTTGCTATCCCTGACATCTTTGTAAATATGTCATTCTTCCTTCGATATTCTTTAGCTTAATAGATTCCATGCGAATAAACCCTTTGAAGCTTAAAGCAAGTCAGTTCACGTTGTCCACAACTGTACATTTATCAAGAACTATCCATGTCTTGGATTTGTCTAAACAAGGATCTTAAATTGTATTGATCATGAGTATTGCAGATTTGGAATTTGTTTTTATTTACATCGGCGAAGTTAATATATATATATATATATATATATATATATATATATATATATATATATATATCAACGTTTTCGCCCTTTCATGTTTTCGTTTATTAGATATGTCACCATAAAAAGGACTTTTATCACTAGAATCATGTATATTAGGATTATTTGCATAGGGGCCCAGAGTGGCCGAGTGGTCTAAAGCGCTCTCCGTTACGGATCACTGCCATCTCACCTCTGTGTCGTTCTAGTCTAATATTCGACTAATGACAATGTGGGTATGGGAGAAAGATTGCCAGTCTCGTGGGTCGGTGGTTCTCTCCTAGGGATTTTACCGGGATCTTCCTCCACCATTAATACTGGCCGCCAAGTATAGCCTATTGTGTGCTTAAACATGGCGTGAAATTCTACAACAACATTATCTGCATAAGTGAATAGAACTGAGTGTGTCACAATTAGCAATGTTTCTCCTATTTTTTCTTCCTTGTCCTTGACATGAAAACTTGGATACATTATCTTGTTTATCTTCTTTTCAAGCATGCGAGAAAATGCGAGAAACAGATACAGTATTTTACTCGTACTGTTGGCAGTATAACACAAAACCATACTATATTGTTCAACATGTAGGTGAATTTGCTCAGTATTACATATAGAATTTGAATGGGTATGTACAAACGAGTATTATTTATCTCCACAGTCCCAAAACCCTTTTAAAAAAGATCTGAACAAAAGTATCTATACAACTATGCCTGAAAACATTATAAGGGTTTCTTTTTATAACGTTTTGGCTACCGACAATGTGTGCATTGATCTCATAACAGATGGTATTTCATGCATACTGTATTGATTTCCTTAGCCGTAGTTTCATGCTTTTTTTTAGCACTGCACACTAGTGACTGTAATTATCCAATTACATAGTAAGAGAGCTCGTTTATGTCATAAATGGCAAACATAATGGCTCTAATAGCAATGTGTTATTTTGAAAACAAACTCGTTACTTTAAGTTAAAATAACAAATTGTTATTTTGAAAAATAACTAGTTACTTTAAGTAACCCGTTTGATATTGCCATTACATATCATTTATATAAACATAATGTATTTTATCGTTGTAAAGGCTTTTGGACCGAAGATAATCTGAGTAAAATGTATAGGGATCACGTAATGCATTATTTGTATTTTAAACATGTTTCATTTCGGACCGATATTTTCACTGATAACATAAGAAAGGAATAATAACATACACTACCTATGAAATATATCTAATATTGTTAAATGCGTGACTGACACCTGAACTTCTCAACATTATTATTATACTACAGTAGTATAAATACACTAAAAACTTGAGGATACGCCAGATCTGCTAAGGAGCAAATATTCTGGAACTTTTCTCTAGTCCTGATTAGAAATAAGGTACTGTAATTAACAGTGAGAGTTGAGACTCCGGGTATATCCAGAAATAGTTTGTTCCCATTAGATAGAGTTCTCAGCGGTCGATTGAACAGTCATCTAAAAGACAAAAAAGCACAGGATCTGCGAGCAGGCTAAAAATATAGTTTTGTCTACGGTGTGGCAGGTAGAAGTTTCCTGCGATAGTTTAATGTTAGTAAATAAAAACTGATACCTTTTCTGTTTCAAATTAAGACCGAATATCTTGTTTATATCAATACCCAAGAAACGTTAACTTTCCGCTCAATTCTAATATATTTTGGTTCAAGTTTAAAATAAACGATGATAAAGGTAATAAAGATGAAAATCTTGGTTTTGGCACTATTCAGTTTTCAAAGGATAAATATAAAAAAGGAACTAAATCAATCACTTGACCAAGTTAGTAGCGATGCATTTTTCGATTTTTCAAAAGTATAAAAATCTAAATGTTATTTATTCACTTTGCACGCATATTTTTTAAAGTGGTTGCCAAAATGTCATAGGACTACATTTAAATACAAATTAAAATTCATGTTTGATCTCTCATTTGCACAACAAATGCTTAAAGGTCCAAACTAAATTACACCATTCCACACTTACATTTAATGTCAATAAAACTGGAAGTTTGTTTTGTTAATTAATTATGAAATATCAAACAATTTCCAGTAATAAGTATTGAACCTTTACAAAATTTTGATCTCAAACTTCGCTAGCTAATAATAATGTTTTAACCAATGATAAGATACTTGTGGCTAAATAAAATATTTTAAAGCCTTTGTATATGACAAACAGATTTAAAATGACTGCTAAACTGCCACATTTTAAAAGTAATCTCTTATTGTTCCAAGGAGTTACTACTGCTAAATATGACTCCAAGGGACCCTCGTACGCCATTCACAAAATTCAAGTACGTGTGCAGACTGACTTTAAAATAAAAACGTGCTTCGGCGTGTTCACATAGTCCTGCCAAGTCTTATTTTCGTTATCTCCGTTAATCTTCACGTCAACTGTTGAAAAATATCAAACATGATACAGGTATTTCAGTCAAGTTATGCTAACAATAGGTATGTATATGTGAATACACTCCTAGGCAACCTATAAGCTGCGCAGCTGAATTGTCAATCCAGCTTTAAAGATTGCACGTCTCCGTAATGCTTGCACAATGCAGCGAGCATTGAGCGCACGTCTACCATTCGCTTAGAGGGAACGTTTATCCTAGGCCAACTCCGGTAGTGAAACACTTTGCTTGCTTGAACACTTTAGAATTTAGTCACTGATCCAGTTAAATAATATCCGCATTCCTTGACAATACATAAACATTTGTATACAGCAATTTTTCCACTTCAGATTCATGTATACTTACCTATGTTTAAATGGGTTACCTTGCTTTCTGTAATATCGATTATTACAAGCTCTTGATTGATCTCTTGTCTGGTTCACTGTTTAGCGTGCTTCCATGCGTTGCACTCCGCTATACTAAGTCTGGCGAACGCCGACGCCATATTGTCACGTGATCAAAACAGATGTCCTCACATGGAGAGATATAGGTAATCTAACCGTGGCACATTTATTGCTTTAATATCCTGTTTGTTAGTGACACAATGCGAATTTTACTAATACTATCGATTTGAAATATAACAGGAGCTATCTAGTGTTAAAGCTTAACCAGCAAATCGGCTACGTAGGTATTTTTACAAATATTTATACAATTAGACGATGACGAAGTATAGGGATACACACAACAGTTTTGGTAAAATATTGCACCTTTCCCACTGGATCATCTCAAAAATTATATTTCCAATCGATTCCTTGATAAATTTTACGTCGAAATTGATACGAGGTAATGTACGGCAGTTTTATTTTTCCCCAAGATTAAGACGAAAATATCTTCCCCATTTTACCAGGGGTGAGGGTAACGATTGTTTCGCATATAATGCACATTGTACACAGCGTTATCTAAAATATTCGAGTTGCAATGAATTTCTTGACCAAATTTATATAAATATTTATATATTGCTTTCCATGACAGCCCAAATTTTGTCAAATATTTGGATCGATAAATAACCCTATTCTACGAAGGTTCGGAAGTGACATTTTGTTAAATATTGCACATTTCAACTACATCATGTACGACATTTCATTTGCTATCGATTACGTGATAATTTTTTCGTCGGACTTGGTATATGGTGGTAGATGACATCCTTAATTGGCTAAAGGTGAATATCAACTCCCTTCAATAAAGGGGGCGGGGGCAAATGTTGCTAAAACTGAATTTTATGACAACTTTTGTGTTTTTTCATTGATATATAAATGACATATAAGTACACATTTCATAGTCTGATAGCTTGTCATCCAGTATTATTTTCATTATATACTCTAGTGTTTTGTTTTGTTTGTTATAATAGTTGTTAGCAGGTAATTTTCTTACATTATTATTCAATTAGTAGCCTTGTAACATTAAGGATTGAAAATAAATACAATAAGTAAATGCTTGCATTATTAAGTAGCAATAGGTATTTAACTACAAGCTATTTGCCTTTCCAAATTCTTGATAAAAATATTTGTTACTGAGTCTGAGATGTATATGACAAGTACCATCTTGAACTGTTTGTTGATTCCAGCTCCCAGATCAAATAAGATCGTACAAACAAGAAATGGAGCAAAGAAGAGAAGTTAGCAATGATTAAGTTTGTGGAGGAGCATGGGATATCATCAGCAAATGTTAAAAAATTCTGGGAGGAGTGTGCACACTAAGTTTTCCAAACTACTGGTCTTGTGCAATCAGGTTACACTTAACAACAGAATATGAATCTCTTTGGATCTTAACTCTACCTACTTTTTAACTGTACCGCCACCAACTCTGAACCAATATACTGAAATTGAATGCATTCCATTAACTAGCATGACAGATAATTACGATACATATTGTGATTTTAAAATATTTTATTAATGGTCTATGATTAGGAAATATTAGTTTTTATTGTCAGCATGGTTTGGTTGTTTACTTCACACTTTGTCCAGGTCTTTTCTTTTAAAAGCCCATGAAAGTCTAAATGCTAGAACTGGTGAAAAGAGCAGCAGGGAGGGTTTGCAGACCAAATTTACAACCCTTAAAACAATAAATAAATACTTCTTTTACAAAACTGTATATTTTAAAGAGTAGCAGTACTCCTTTTACTACTAAATGGCGTCTTTACGATTTTTTTTAAACTCTCCTTTTGGTAAATGGAGACTTAGTACTTTTTAACTATATACAGCTATATAGTGGTGAATTCTTATAACGCTCCTTTTACTAAATTGCAATTTAACGAAAAACTCGTAAAGACGCCATTTGGTAAATAAAACACTGCTACTCTTTTAACTATACACTTTTATAAACAACAAAATACTTACATTTGTTTTTACAACGAGTTGGGGGGTCATCAAGAAAGGGTTAGTTTGACATTTGGACAGTGAAGGTATTATTTTGGTATCGTAGAAGGGTTTATTTATTGTTTTAAGGGTTGCAATTTGGTCTGCAAACCCTCCATGCTGCTAAACGATTTTTAGTTAATAAATATTTTTTTTTATATTTTTGCCAAATTATTATTTGATGGTGCTTCTTTAACAATTGACCGTTTAACGAATGACACAAGTTTACTACTACTTTGCTACTTCTTCTATATAATATTAATACCAGATCTCATCCCAAACAACGTTTGGGACACTTAATACTATAATATTAAAAAATAAATTATTTTTGTGAATTTGGGGCTTTTTTAACAATTGACCGTTTAACGAATGTCATAGATTTACTACTACTTTGCGACTTTTACCATATGATTTAGGTCTCATTAATTAATATTTATATAGAAAAAAGGAGACTTAAATCATATTTATATTATTTATATTATTTATTATTATTTTTTTATTATTATTTTTTATTATTAATTTTTTTCCATATTATTTATTTAGTTATTTATATTATTTATTTAGTTATTATATTATTTATTATTTTTATTATTATTTATTTTATTATTATTTTTTCCATATTATTTATTTGGTTATTTATTATTTTTATTATTTATATACAACATGCCTAAAATTGTTGAGTTAACTTATGATCAAATAAACGAAATAAAGTCAAAACGTAACATTGAAACTGTAGCTTCAATATCTAGGAGATTTAATATAGGATTTAAAACAGTGTATCAGATATGGACCGATCAACAATGCAAACAACGTTTCGATTATAAACCCAAAAATAACCGGTTTGGACAAGACACTATATCAAAAAATTTAATTTATTCATATAAGAATCCACAATCTGATCAACAATTGGCAATTATGAATAAAAAATCTAACGACCATTTATTAAATGGACTAGAGACAAATGAACCATTTAACAACCAATCATTACCCACCCAACGTCCATTTGACAAATGGGAGGGTAATGAAGAATTTAATATAGATGATCTAGATAAAGTCCAAACACCATTTGAGAATAAACCAATTACAGAAGATGAAATATCTGATCAAATAAACAAATTATCAGAAGAGATCTTATCACAAAAAATCTACCAAGATAAACATATCGTAAATCAAGATAATTATATTAAAAAACGAGATGAAGACCTTAGTCGTCAAGTTTACAGAATTAAAGCATTATATGAAGAGATTATACGCTTAAAAAAAATAATGGATGATAATAAAACTAAACCTTACGATGATAGTATGTCCGAAAAATATGAGACAGAGATTAAATTTCTAAAAGATAAATCAAATGCTAGAATAATAAAATTAAAATATAAAAACGATAAATTACGAGAAGAGAATAGAAACTTTAGAAGGTTAAAAAGCGAGACTGCTGCGATACAATTACAAAACGGAAATGCAAATCATTGTTTTTATTCCAGATAAATGAGATTCTAAAACAAGCTCTTATATGACATGTAAATAGTTCTACCGTAATGGGGGTAAGTCTCCTTTTTTCTATATAAATATTAATTAATGAGACTTACCCAATCTATATAATTATATTTTAATTATTTTTTAATTATTTTTTGTTGATCGATAATTTTAAATTGGCCCTTTTTAACAATTAATTTTATATATAAATAGTTTTACCATTGACCAACTAATAACTAATTACCATATCATATTTATATTCCAGATTTATCTGGATTATTTATATTATTTATATTTTAAAATTAACGACCATTTACTAAATAGAGAAGATTATTATTATTTTTTGTTTTAACTATTACTCATTTAAAAATGGAACAAATGGATGTACAAACGTTGTTTGGGATACAATCTAATCCAATACGATATCGTATCTGGTCATCTACATTAATTGTTATAAATCCATGTGGAGAAGCTCTAGCACCACTAAA
The DNA here is from genome assembly GCA_029339505.1 of Unio delphinus. NCBI lineage: Eukaryota > Metazoa > Mollusca > Bivalvia > Unionida > Unionidae > Unio > Unio delphinus. The sequence continues at coordinate 3,069,157 of JAQISU010000375.1, forward strand.
GAAGTTTTTAAACTGATCAAAGGTCATATCGGAGCATCAAGTTAACCAAATGTTTCTAAGTGTATGAGTCTCAACGCCATTAAATACACATAACAAATTACAATTATCTCTTATTACCTTTGGGATTTGTGTATAACCCTGCGTTAGATATATAACATCTATATTCTTATGTCGTCCTCGAGAGAACATTTTAGCTGGGTTCTTTTGTTTATCTAACATCACATCATCATATACTACAAGATTATTAACTCATGCATCTATATCTTCTATAGAGGGTTCTTCATCAATATCTGTGATAAACTCAATGACTTCCTTCTCTGCTATTTCTGAGGCATTTTCATTATACTCTTTTAATATTTGATAACAATTTTGATCATCTACACTTGGAGCAATTAAATACAATTTATCCCATTTTAAATACTTCATTATCAGTGTTAATATTAATTGTGTTTTTCCACAACCCGATGGTCCAATTATAATCATTCTAATAGAGTTTGGTAACATAGGATGATGTTTTATTTTATTCTTATTGTTTTGTGCTGAGACATCAATAACTTCCATTAAATATATGATATATTAATATTTATGAATTTATATTGTGTTAAATGCAAGAAACGTACATCAACTATTGATCCAACAGAAACTATTACAAAAAATAATAGAAATGCAATTACAAGTAAATGTGAAATATGTGGCACAAAAAAAATATCGATTTTGCAAAATTAGCAATATTTAAAAAAGAACGAGGAGGCGACATTACAACCAGTTTAACTAAGTTTCCAGGCTTCCCATGGTCAAAATACCCAGGTTAAAAACACCATCCAGGATACAGTTATTGTGGACCAGGAACACGATTTGATATTAGACTTAATGAGCAGAATACCCCGGAGAACATCCAATAAATACCATTGATGAGGCCTGTAGACTACATGATATAGCTTATCGTAATACTGATTTTCAACAACGTCATACAGCAGATGTAAAGTTAATTCACGCGTTAAATGCCATTTCTGATAAATCAGTTAGAGAAAAAATAGCCTCTGTTTTAAAAAAAAAAACAGCAATGAAATGCAAATTAATGATCGGTGCTAATTATAAATAAACATGGAATCTATTTATTAAAAGGATTTTGGAAAGGCAAACCCGCAATCGATAAACCCGCTAATGCCGCACATGTTACAAGAGCTACTGCAGCAAATTGCTTATCAAAACAAGCAATATGGTAAATATATTTACCACGTCCTAAACACATTAATTATTCATATTTTGATGTTAAAATACAAAATTAAGTTCATCAAGCTGATATATTATTTCTACCACATGATGGCATTTACAAATATGCATTAACTGTAGTTGATATTGCGAGTCGATACAAGGATGCAGAACCATTAAAAAATAAATCATCTTCTGAAACTTCAATTTCATTTAAAAAGATTTATCAAAGAAGACCTTTAAACTGGCCAAATTTATTACAAGTTGATCCTGGAAGGGAATCTCAAGGTGATGTTTTATCAACAATGAAACGCCATAATGTTAGTATTAGACAAGGACATACCTCAATACATCGAGATCAGGCAATAGTTGAACGTTTTAATAGAACACTTGCAGAAAGATTGTTTGGATATCAATACGCGAGGGAATTATCCAAAACAAAAGATCCCGTGAATGGGTCAAAAGATTACCAAGTGTAATTAATGCGTTAAATAATGAAATTACTCAAACAATTAACATAAAACCAAATAATGCGATTTAAAAAATATATATCTATAAAACCACAAAAGGAATTTTCAAAACAACCTATTTTAGGTAATGTTACAGTTAGATATTTATATGAACCAGGAGAACTAGAAGGTGGTACAAAAAGAGCTACTGATCCCATTTGGAGTATTACTCCACATAAAATATCCAGTATAACACGATCTCCTAATTACCAAGGAATTTTGGATAGACCGGCTATTTATAAACTAGATTTAAAAGCTCCTCAACGCGGATTTACTTACGAACAATTACAAGTGATACCAGAAGATATTCAATTACCACCACATAATCTCAATTAAATCCTCTTTGTCTATTACATTCAAAACAAGTTAACATTACATTATCTTTAGTATGACCTATATTATTATTTATTCTATCTACGGTAAATTGTTTAGGATCTTTATTTGACCTATTCCAGCTCATTATACAATTACAAATTACACAATGATTTTTTTGTTGCTCTTTTAACATAAGTATTAATTCAACGTCAATACCAAATTTTATATTAGCTTTTATATCCTGTCGTTTATAACCAGAGAGTTTTTTTTATCTCATCCCCAAATCCTATTTGGACTTTATCCCAAAATCCTATTTGGACGTTGTTTGAATTAATAATTTCATCACTTGAATCTAAAACGATCCTTTTAAGTTGATTTATTCTTTGACCTCTTGACACAGCAAGATAAACTAGATTTGACCATTCAATACGATCATCTACAATTCAAACATTTGTATTTGATATAGTTAATCCTTGTGAAGAATGTATTGTCGTTGCATATCCTAATGTCCAAGGTGATTTATTAACATTTAACGCCCCATTAACAAAGTCAATATGAACTAATACAATATCATTTAATACAAAAACTTATTCCCCTCCTCCTGGTATTTGAACATTTATATTTTGTATTCATGTATCTAATGGTCTATAACATAATGGCACTGGAAGGTTTGCAAATTTATCTTTATATAAATCAAATAACTTCATTTGGAGGGTATCTCTAACAATTTTTCTACTTGCAACTACTATATCAGTTGGTTTCCATATGTTCCAAAAACAATCTAAAGGAGTCTCAAGCATTATATTGCGCATAATTTCACATTGAATTTTGTTTGGTTGTAATCTTAATAGGCCTTTAAATTATTTTAATGTTGAATCAAGGGCTCTATGATCTGTAGTTATCTCCTCATAATAATTGACTGAGCTTTTTAACCACTCGTGCGGTGATGGTCCAATAAAGGGTGGAGGTTGACCGTGATCACCACAATTATTATACAAGTATTTTTTGTGTATAACCATCCAAGAAACAATTTTAAAACATCTAATGATACAGAACATATTTCGTCCCATATAATGATTTTTCTGAATATATTTATTTCCCATTCGTTTAGATGTCCATAAGTTGCCACTCAATCTAAAAAAACTATGATAAGTACATGAATTAACTCCTCTTTGTTTCATTTCCCGAGCAAGTCTATGTGTAGGTGTTAAAACAATCATATCTAAATTCCGAAATAAATTAATAACTCGTGTTGTCATTCCAGACCCTCCAGGACCATTTAGATAAATAGTTTTATGTCTAGAAATAGGATCCTATATTGATGGTGCAGATGATACTTTTAAACATCCCCGATCCAATCCAATCAGATTGCCAATCGAAGTATTAATATTTCCTCTAATCGTTGATTGATAAATATTTTGTCCAAATAGGTTAATTTGTGAAATATCTGCAGATTTACAATATCCTAGTATATTTTCATTTTTTAATTCTCCATTCGCCCCATGGTGCATGATTTATGATATTTAAGTCATCTAACACTTGTGAATGTATTTTATTTATATAAAACGAATCTGTAGCTACTCGAACTACAAAATGTGAAATTTTATTTATCATCGATAATAGATTAATTGAGACATATGCGAGCATAGAAGACCTTAAATGTGTATATTGCAGCGATTCACCATCACTATAATTTACAATTGTACCTAATTTAGTACCATCCGATAAAAAAGCTGTATTTCTTGATATAAATGTATTTTTAGTAGTTGTATCGACAATTATAAAAATTAATTCTGCATCATCTATTATTAGTCTTGTACAAAGTCTTTTATGATTATGGCCTCCTTGTGTAAATTTATCTATAATTTCTCTACTAAAATCCCGAGCTGTTTGATTATCTTAGTCAGTTTTATCTGGATTTTCTTCATCCTTAAATACCGTTTCAGATATAATCTGGGTCTTATTTGGATATCTTTTCCAACCATCCTTTGGATTTGGCAGCCAAACCTTAGTATGTGTATTATATGAAATAATGGCCTCGCTAACAATTAATAATTTTAACATTGAACAATCAATCATATATCTTAATAAAACTATTGGAGCCCACTTCTTTGTTAAAAGGTGCTTACCAAACCAAATATAACATATTGGATGAAGAGTTTCAATTAATTCAAACGATTCAACACAAAGAAATCCAGTAATATCAAAATCTGGTAATGGGCCATTTATAGATACACATGTCATCTCATCGCGAGGATGTCCAAATCTTTTAAAATACTTAAAACATTCTCCATATCCTAAAACACTCCCATGATAACATGCAACCATATCAACAGAAATAACATCTTTTTTTGAATATTGACAGTTCCACATAATCTCAATTAAATCCTCTTTGTCTATTACATTCAAAACAAGTTAACATTACATTATCTTTAGTATGACCTATATTATTATTTATTCTATCTACGGTAAATTGTTTAGGATCTTTATTTGACCTATTCCAGCTCATTATACAATTACAAATTACACAATGATTTTTTTGTTGCTCTTTTAACATAAGTATTAATTCAACGTCAATACCAAATTTTATATTAGCTTTTATATCCTGTCGTTTATAACCAGAGAGTTTTTTTTATCTCATCCCCAAATCCTATTTGGACTTTATCCCAAAATCCTATTTGGACGTTGTTTGAATTAATAATTTCATCACTTGAATCTAAAACGATCCTTTTAAGTTGATTTATTCTTTGACCTCTTGACACAGCAAGATAAACTAGATTTGACCATTCAATACGATCATCTACAATTCAAACATTTGTATTTGATATAGTTAATCCTTGTGAAGAATGTATTGTCGTTGCATATCCTAATGTCCAAGGTGATTTATTAACATTTAACGCCCCATTAACAAAGTCAATATGAACTAATACAATATCATTTAATACAAAAACTTATTCCCCTCCTCCTGGTATTTGAACATTTATATTTTGTATTCATGTATCTAATGGTCTATAACATAATGGCACTGGAAGGTTTGCAAATTTATCTTTATATAAATCAAATAACTTCATTTGGAGGGTATCTCTAACAATTTTTCTACTTGCAACTACTATATCAGTTGGTTTCCATATGTTCCAAAAACAATCTAAAGGAGTCTCAAGCATTATATTGCGCATAATTTCACATTGAATTTTGTTTGGTTGTAATCTTAATAGGCCTTTAAATTATTTTAATGTTGAATCAAGGGCTCTATGATCTGTAGTTATCTCCTCATAATAATTGACTGAGCTTTTTAACCACTCGTGCGGTGATGGTCCAATAAAGGGTGGAGGTTGACCGTGATCACCACAATTATTATACAAGTATTTTTTGTGTATAACCATCCAAGAAACAATTTTAAAACATCTAATGATACAGAACATATTTCGTCCCATATAATGATTTTTCTGAATATATTTATTTCCCATTCGTTTAGATGTCCATAAGTTGCCACTCAATCTAAAAAAACTATGATAAGTACATGAATTAACTCCTCTTTGTTTCATTTCCCGAGCAAGTCTATGTGTAGGTGTTAAAACAATCATATCTAAATTCCGAAATAAATTAATAACTCGTGTTGTCATTCCAGACCCTCCAGGACCATTTAGATAAATAGTTTTATGTCTAGAAATAGGATCCTATATTGATGGTGCAGATGATACTTTTAAACATCCCCGATCCAATCCAATCAGATTGCCAATCGAAGTATTAATATTTCCTCTAATCGTTGATTGATAAATATTTTGTCCAAATAGGTTAATTTGTGAAATATCTGCAGATTTACAATATCCTAGTATATTTTCATTTTTTAATTCTCCATTCGCCCCATGGTGCATGATTTATGATATTTAAGTCATCTAACACTTGTGAATGTATTTTATTTATATAAAACGAATCTGTAGCTACTCGAACTACAAAATGTGAAATTTTATTTATCATCGATAATAGATTAATTGAGACATATGCGAGCATAGAAGACCTTAAATGTGTATATTGCAGCGATTCACCATCACTATAATTTACAATTGTACCTAATTTAGTACCATCCGATAAAAAAGCTGTATTTCTTGATATAAATGTATTTTTAGTAGTTGTATCGACAATTATAAAAATTAATTCTGCATCATCTATTATTAGTCTTGTACAAAGTCTTTTATGATTATGGCCTCCTTGTGTAAATTTATCTATAATTTCTCTACTAAAATCCCGAGCTGTTTGATTATCTTAGTCAGTTTTATCTGGATTTTCTTCATCCTTAAATACCGTTTCAGATATAATCTGGGTCTTATTTGGATATCTTTTCCAACCATCCTTTGGATTTGGCAGCCAAACCTTAGTATGTGTATTATATGAAATAATGGCCTCGCTAACAATTAATAATTTTAACATTGAACAATCAATCATATATCTTAATAAAACTATTGGAGCCCACTTCTTTGTTAAAAGGTGCTTACCAAACCAAATATAACATATTGGATGAAGAGTTTCAATTAATTCAAACGATTCAACACAAAGAAATCCAGTAATATCAAAATCTGGTAATGGGCCATTTATAGATACACATGTCATCTCATCGCGAGGATGTCCAAATCTTTTAAAATACTTAAAACATTCTCCATATCCTAAAACACTCCCATGATAACATGCAACCATATCAACAGAAATAACATCTTTTTTTGAATATTGACAGTTCCACAATCCACCATGTCAATATGCAATGCAACTTAATGCTATATCATCTATAAAATCAAATCGCATTGGTTTCCACGAGTTTCGTTCTCTAGCATAATGAGCAACAACAGATAACTCAGTAAAACATTCACTACTTAATTTTCATCTGATGTATGTCTATTCAATCTATTATGGTGGGTTTTTAATCGATAAATATCACCATTTGGCCGTACAAATTGATCAGGTTCATTTTCAGAACTAAATAACCATACAGACACAGGATCGGTTTTACTTATTTCATTAATAAAATCCAACATGTCTTCGTTATAGAATTTAACAGTTCTATTTTGTGGAAATATTAATACTAAATTATTCCATGCATACTCATTATGATCAATAATTTCAATAGAAGCTCCTCGTGATTTATACTTTGATTCGTACAAAATCTCGCCTGTTATCATTTTTATTATTATTGGAAATTTCAACTTTTTGCTTAATTCAGCAACATCTTGTATAAATGATCCTGTAAATTTAACACTTTCTGACCATAAGTTTATTATATCTTTTCTATTATCTGTTAATCCCTTTCCGCGATCCAAATTATTAAAATGTTCTATTATTCGATCTGCGACACAATTTATTCTAAATCTTGCTTTAGGTGAAAATCTCATTGGTTTTAATTTATTAATATTAGGTTGGTAAAGTGGCTAAATTTCATAAACAACTGGTGTTACAGGATAAGACCTTTCATAATATAACTTATCAATATCAACCAACATCCCTAGTTTAGAACTTTTACTTAAAATTGCGATTTTACCATTATGAAGCACAGCATCGCGTTTATCACGAATAATCAAACCATTATCTGATCCAGACATCTGGGACTTAGTCTGGATAATAAATTTAATATTTATAATATATTTGTTATCGCTTTTATCATTAAAAAGATAATTTAATATCGTTGTAGCTCGTCTATGGTCCATTGTATTATCCAATTGTTGATTGGTTGTTTTATTTTTAGTTCCAGATTTTATCTGGATTTTATATTTTAACCACACATTAGATGCTTTATTCCTTCGAAATTACCTCTTTGCTTCATTTATTTTATTTATAAAAATTGTATTTGTTCGTCCAACTAAGCCTCGTATTAATGAGGGGGATATTCTATCAAGGTTAAATTTTTTATATTTAGTGGGTGTGATTTTAGATAATCTTTTAAACCTCCTACCATTATAATTAGAAGAGTATTTAAATTATAATAAATTATATGTATAATGACTGAAACCTCCTACCATTATAATTAGAAGAGTATTTAAATTATAATAAATTATATGTATAATGACTGAGACAAGTAATTTATGCAAGTGGCTACTGATAGGTTCTACTAATCTATGCAATAGATCCTCTGTAGATGAATATTGCATTGCTCATTTAAAACGAACCAAACGTGGTAATTTAGGACCAAAGCCGTGTTTAAAATGTGGCATTGGAGTACGAGGCAAAGTACCTCTATGTGTAAAATGTGGTGGCAAAAAATACAGGGGATTAAAACAAGATTACGATATAAAAAACAGATAATAACGATTCTAAAGCTATTAAAACCCCAGAAAATTATTTAAATAGATTTCAAGACAAGTAATAAACAAAACACTGTTTAAATATATATAACATCCAAATAATATTTGGTATAGATCATATATTTAACTGCTGCAAGTACCTTAATGTTAATAAACCCCCAGACATAGTCTGGACATAGTCTGGATTCCATCCCCAAATTTCATTTGGATCTTATCCCCAAAATTCTATTTGGACGTTGTTTGGATATTATTTATATTTTATGAATTATTATCTAAAAATTATATTACGTTTTTATTAAAAGGCCCCGATTTTTACAAATTTATTTAAACAAATTTATATTTAAACATAAACTTTTCATAAGTATAATGAATACCGAAAATATTATTGCTATAGTATCTGCAATTGAAAATTTAAAAAATGAGGGTATAAATGTACAATTAGACTCCAAAAATATAACTGATGAATTTGAACTAATTCAACAAAGGGCACAAAGTGGTGGTTTTACACTTTCAACTGAATATAGAATGATAAAAACTATTCAAGCTTCAATGCAGAAGTCATTATTAACCATAAAGGATAAGGATGTAACAAAATTTGCACCACTTTACACTGCAATAGAACTCGTTAGATTTAAGTTATCTCAAGAATACGAAAATAATAAGATAATGAATGCTCGTGTTAATCAACTACAAAAACTTAAAAGTAATAATAATTTAGTATAATACATGCACATTCCATTTATCAAAAAAAATAATAATTATATATATGATTTAAGTCTTCCAAATATTATTTAAATGTCATGTTTTAAAACCTTTTTCATGTATATATTTTTAAATTAAAATTGGTTTGTTATTTGATTTTATATGATACACGCAACAGTGTTTTTTTTTAATTATCTAATCCAATTAACGATTGGTAATCGTCCATTTGTTGATTGGGCTCGTGTATTTCAGATTTTACCCCATTCACGATAGATGTTGTTTGGGAAATAGCCCCAAACGCTGTTTGGATCTTATTTAGGTTTTTTAATTTAAACTTTTCAAAGAATTCCTCAAGTGTAGGAGGAGCGTCTTTTTTAAAATAGTAATATAAAGATCTTTTTGTGTACTATTGTAATATTGAGCGATAATAAGCTCCTCCACAATTTACACATAATAGTGGTCCTTTTCTTCGCATTCCCCTTTTACATCCAAAACAAGGCGTAGGACCTGACGTTTCTCCTTTAATATATCTATTATGTAAATAACAATACTCTTCAAGACAAGATTTTAAAAATAACTCCGTTGAGCCTTCTGTAAGCCAACGACAATGGTTTTTCTCTAATTCCATATAAATATAAATATATTTTTAATTGATTGAACTTTTAATTAAAGATTACTATATATTATATAGAATGGTGGATGTTAACAATCCATGTGGCGACATTCAACATTCCGACCATCAATCGGAAAATTTGAATTTAAAAAAAGCGATTTTAATGACCGATGATATACGTTTAGAAGAAGCAAATAAACCCTTTCAATCAACTCATAAATGGCCTGATCCTTCTGAATACCCTTCATTAAGATATATACATTCAGAAGATGGTCCACTAAGCTGCCCCGATGAAGAATTTAAATTTCCTGAATCACGGAGGTGTCTTTGTGAGTATTATGATAGAGCGCTAGGTGAACCAATATATAGATCTTATAAAGACTCTGCGATAAAACTTTTGTCAAGTACCGGCGATTTGGGACGAGGAATAATTATACCACATTTTGATAAATTTTATGTATTTCCTTCTGATGTTGAGTTTAATGTCTTTGCAGAACGATATTTTTATGGAAATTGCTCAGTTACAGAGATAATTCCACAACAACGACTTAGATATCCAATATTTGACCTTGATACAAGAGATATTGAACTTCATGACATTGTTTTCTATTTTAGAGGCTTTTTTGATTGTCCTCGCGATAACATATATGTATTTATCACAAATTAGGGATATCACGTGCTAATCAAACACTGTTTAGTGACCTTTGATGAGAATAAAGAACTACTTATACGAGTTTCTATTGACAATCCCAATTTGAATACTAATCTTAGAGCTGGACTTTATAGCATTAAGTTAAATCAAACTAAATCGTATAAACCAGGACAAGAGACTGTATTAAAAACGCTTTTTATGGTGAAATTAAACTTCCATCTGAATCGCTTGTTTGTCCAACATTAATAAAAGAAGTATATACCTTTTGTTTTGAAGATAATAATAAAAAGACATATTGTGGATCCCTTGATGGGACTTCATTAAACGATTATTTGATTAAAAGGATATCTATGGCTCTTACATGTGAACCAGATCAAATTACAGATATTGTAGAAACAAGGGATAATATAGTAACATTAAATCGCAAACCAGGGCACTTTTGTAAAATTTGCCAAAAACGACATGGATATAATGAATTTACTAAAACTAAGAGTAGTACATGTGTACATTGTTATGTAACGTGTTATTCCGATGCATTATATATCGGTTGTTTTAGAGTTGCTACATATGATAAAAAGGGAAAAAAGATACGAATTAGTCTTACAGATGATGATTTAGATTCGTTATATAATAATTCATCCCAAACCAACGTTTGGTTAAAAAAAACTACGATGATTCAACGGACGACGATGATTCAACGGACGACGATGATGATAAACTTATTACTAAAAAGAAATTAAATAAACAAAAGATGATTTGAAAATATAAAAGACATTTAGCAAGTTCTAGTTAAAATGGGATTATTTTGGAGAATGTCCAAGTAAAGATTTTAAATGGAAATATTCAGAACCACCAAAACATGAATCTGGACAAGGATGTAAAATTATTGATAATTGTGATTATATAGATGGATCTTTTTGTGGTATGGGAAAATCAGAAACTGCTTGGAAATCGATAAAACCAGAACAATCAGTACTATGTATTTCATATAGAAAAACATTTACAGAAACAAACTATTTCAGATTATAATTTAGAATCATATACTAATATTCCTGGTGATATTATTTTTAAACAAGGTGAAAAAAGACGAGTAATTGTGCAAGTTGAATCATTAAGACGTGTTAGAGGCATTCCAAATGTAATTATAGTAGATTAGTTTCATGGAATTCTTAGACAAGTATTTTCATCAGTAAAACGAAGCAAATCATATTGGGAGAGCTTCTCTGGTCTTATTACATGTGCAGATTGTGTTATTGTATTAGATGCAGATGCCAACGATGACGATTTAATACTATTTAAAGATAAACTAGGAAGGTCTTCTATGGAATCTATTATTAATACATATAAAACCAGATCACGATAAAGAGTTTTTGTAGAACTATCACATAAGGAAAATTATGCAAAATTATTAAATTATTTTGATACAAACCGATTATCTGGAAAAAATAATAAAGTGGTCATTTTTACACATAATAAACACAATTGACATTTTTCTGTAGAAAGTTTAGCAAAGGACCTCCAATGTAGAAATTATCGTGTTAGATATTATCATGCTGATAGTGATCCTGAACAAAAAAGGAAGGACTTTTCAGATATTAAAAACTCATTTAACGATATTGATGTTGTTATATATAATTTAACTGTAGCGGCAGGGATATCAATTGTAGATGATAATTTTAAATACTTCGCAGTGTTTTCTGAACAAGTAGGATCTGTAGAGGCGATTAAACAGGCTATTCATAGATTTAGAAATATTTCTGAAATTCATTATTCAGAAAGTCCCAAATCATATCCAACATTACCATTGACTCGTTCTGTTATTACTGAAACAATAATTTCTAAGGAAAGGGATTTATCTACTATAGAACTTATATTTCGAGCTCCTAAAATTAATGAAATAAATTCTAGTTATGGATTTGCTTATATTAGCCATATTATCGATGAGAATAATTCAAAGACTTATTTCACTACAAGATTAGTTCTATTTATGAAAAACTCTGGATATAAAATTATACAACAAATACCAGATGAATATGAAATATGGCTCAAAATGAGACGTAGTACGGTTAAAATACCATCTAATGTTGTTTAAGATAGCTCAAATGTAGATGAAGTTTTAAAGACCTTAATTAGAAATAGATTAATAAAAGTAGGTAATCTAAAAATCCAGGAATATTCCAAATAACATATAGATGGTCAAACAATACTACAATATTATACATATAATCAGGAGGAAGAAAAATTAGATCCTTATAAAAAAAGATAAAGTATCTTAATAATGTATTTCAGACCAATATTAGTAAATTAGATTCCAATACTGTAGAGCGTCTTCATAAAAACGTCTCACGATTTAAAAGAGCACAACAAGTAATTGTCGATAAACTTAATAATGGAACGTGTATATCAACTCAATCACATAGAGCTGATAAAATCTCTCCAAAACAACAATTGCAATTAATTAGGGATGTTTTAGAAATGTTGCACCTACCAGATATAGTTCCAGATGATTTAGTTATAGAAAAATTGTGTATTTCTCGAGATAAACTATTAGAAAATATTTAAAAAATGTTAAATGACAAAGATAAACTTGATAAATATGAAAAGCTAATAAATCCATTTACTGAAATATTTCCTGATTTTCGAGGGATAAAATGCTCATTAACGATAAAAGCATTTTAGGAAAAATAAAGGCAATTTATAGTGGATTTGGTGCAGAATTAAAACCAGATGATAAAACAAACACAGTACGATGTGATTATACTTTATATTATCCTATTCGGCCTAGATCAGAATTTATGGATTATCAACCATGGATAAATACACTTCCAAATGATAAACTTTGCAAATCATCACAGATTAGTGATTGTGGAGGAGGGGTATTAGAGTTCTTAAATTTCACATGAGAGAGGATGGTGTAGTAGATTATTTTTCTTCTCTTGTTATGTTGAAGTTTCACATTCGGAGTGTTAATAACTGGTTTATTCGATATACAACCTCAGATTCATTATATCCCAAATGATAATTTGGTCTTAAAAATTCGAAATTTTCCATAAAAAAAAAAATATCAAATAAAAAAAAAAAAAAATAAATGAGATTTTAAAACAAGCTCTTATATGACATATAAACTGTTCTATCATTTTGATTTAAGTCTCCTTTTTTCTATATAAATATTAATTAATGAGACTTAAATCATATACATAATTATTTTTTAATTATTTTTTGTTGATCGATAACTTTGAATTTGGTCATTTTTATATACTGTCTAATCTTTATTGGTCGTTAAATTGGTAGTTACAATCATAAGTTCACCAAATTATTAATTTGGAACAAATCTCAAATTTTGGAATTAATGGTATAAATTAATATATAAAATGGCAAATGTTGGAAAAGCACAAGTCACTAGATTAGCTAGAGAACGATTATCTGCAATAAAAACGTTTCTCCCAGTTAGGAATGCTTTTAGAGATAATCTACAAGCTCAACAACAACAAAGAGAAGATTTTACACTTGGAACTGAACAGGTGTTTAAACCAATAACTGCATCAACTGAAAAGATTGTTGCTGCTACTGAACGATTTGGTACAGAAACTGAAAAGATCGCAAGGAGTACTAAACAAGTTAAAAAGTCCTTAAAGACATTTTCTACTGATATAGCAACTGCTCAACCAGTTATCCAACCAGCCGAACAACCAGTTATTCAACCAGCTGAACAAGAGGGGGGATCATCAATTATTGATCCAAGTAAAATATTTTCAAGTAAAACAATAAAAGAAATTGATCAAATATGTCGTATTGAAGATTTAGCTAAATATGCAGTTAGATCATATGAAAAAATAGAAAAGTATAAAAAACCCAATTATACTAAAGATATTAAACTTGAACAATGGTATAAAAATATATTGTGTAAAATATGATATGAATAGAACTTCTCAAAGTGATCGTAGGTTTGTAGAATATGCACAAATGGTACATGATAGATCGACTAATATACGAACATACACAGAAGCATGAGAAGAAATTGATGTAAATGCCGAGGTTCCCAAACAAGGTCCAGACAAGGTCCAGGGTAAATCTAAGAGAAGTGGCACTGTATATGACCCAACCAATCACCAATCGTCAGTTGGATTGGATAATTTGGATGATATACCCTGTTCAAAAAGTATCCTAGATGATATATCACGTTTAGAGGTTTTAATTGGAGCAAAAAGAGCTGGAAATAATTCACCAGAGTTAATTAATGAAATTACTGAAATTTGTCAAAGATTATTTCAAGGTCACGTGATGGACATTAAACAATATCGCATGTTTATCGATGAAATTACTGATAATTATAGCGATTAAATTCATATAATTGATTAAATAAATGGTATATAAATAAAATGATCGTACATCGCAGTATGAACCGACCAAGACCTGTTAATGTTGTAAATTCGCGATTGCCAGTATATAAAGTAACATATGGAGATGGACTAGGTGATGTCGTTACTGGTTTATTTACTCGTATCGCACCAAAGATTTTACCAATTGGTAAGGAAGTAGCATCAAAGACAATTGGGGTTTTAAAAGACAAACTTGCAGATAGTATTGGTAGTAGTGTATTTAACGTTGCAAAGGATAAATTATTATCTTTAATAAAAAGAAAAAAACCTATAAAATTACAATCTACAAATGAAATGCCATCTCAAATAAGTAAGGAAATTAATGAATTAGCAAAACTGAAATATGAAGAAATTGCTGGTTCAGGATTAAAACGACTATGATTTAGATCAATGAGTCTATAATTATTTTATAATATGTTTAAACATGAAATTGACGATGCCTTTGATATTGATGCTTCTGTATTAAAAAACGATTCAGTTCGCTATTATCAATACTTCTCGTATAATGCCCAATTTCCAAATACAAGGTCTCGTATTGAACTTAGATTTGATGATACTTCCAAATACTTTTTACCATGTGAGGCGTTTATTGAAGTAGAGGGATAACTAACACAGCCCAATGATACTGATTACCCAAATCTTAATACGACATCGATTGGATTCGTTAATAATGGTATAATGGCCCTATTTAGCAGTGCACAGTATTATATTAATTCTACTAAAATTGAAGCTATTGACGATGATGTTGATATTGCAACTACAATAATAGGTTTAGCAAGGTATTCTGAATATTTTATTAAATCCGCAGGTCATTCCATGATGTTTACAAAAGATGTTACTAACAATGCAAGTGATAAACCACTTATTTTAAGAAGACCACACAATAGAGCCGGAAATGCTAATTCAGATGCAGATATAGAAGATCTGTTTTTTGGTTCAAATAAAAATTATAATCCTGAGTTTGCCGAACGACCATGGTAAATTTTCATGTTCAATTCCATTATCTCATATACTTGGATTTTAGCAGAGCTATTAGAAAGGTTATATTTGGAGCTAGTTATACTTTATGGCATGGTGCAGGTGTTAATCATGGTGCTATAAAACTATCAAAATTATCCCTATGGATGCCAATTATGACTCCATCATTAACTGTTGAAACAAGATTATTGTCTTTTATGGATCATGGTGGAAAATCATTATTATCATGGTCTGATATTACAACTGCAACTATAAGTAGTACTGTTGGAGGTGTATTTACATGGCAAATTGCACTAGCAAAGAATGTTTCTGCACCAAGACACGTATTTATTGCTCTACAAGATATATTTCGGATGCAAACAAATCCAGGTGTTGCTAATGATAATTTACAATTGCGCAGTCATATGATATTTGATCAATGTGGAGTTAATGAGGTCTCTTTAAGGATAAGTAATCAGCAGGAACCCGTAGAAAACCTTCTCTTTGATTATAATCAAAATCAAATGGGACGTGTATATCACAGATTATGGTCTTATATGGGTCGTGATCAGAATATAGATACTGGATTACAAATATCACAATTTGATTTTAAGAAATTATATCCAATCTACTATTTTTCTCTACAACATCTTGATTTGTCAAAACATTCAGTTAATGATGAAAAATTCCATGCTCATTTTGGAGAACCAGGAACGGGTTTTAGAGCAATTGCAATTATTATTAGTGATAAAACAATGACATTAGAAGGTGGTGGTGGTAGAATGAGAGTAATTGACACACCTATTGAAAATCTTTGATTGTGGGAAATAGGTTTTTAAACATAATTAAAACAATTAATGATATATTATTTAGAATAAATGTCATATGACCATGATAATGTTACTTTGACACGTAGTCAGGCGATGAAATTACAATCTAAAATGCCTAATAAAAAAAATAAAATATAAACAAATGATAGGAAGACCAAATAAACTATCATTAACAAAAGCTCAACGTGGAGAATTTATTAAATCTAAAAATGCAGGAGTTGGAATTAAGTTGGTATTTTCACAATCTGCAATTGATGATATGATTAAGTCTGGTGGTTTCCTTCCTATTCTTTTTTCTGCTCTTGCTGCAATAGCAACAGCGGCGTTATCTGGTGTTGCTGGTTGGGGAACAAAAAAGATCCTAGATAAAGCAACTGGTAGTGGATATGTATAAAAAGGGAAAGGGGTTCAGATTACCAGGAAGCCGATTAACAAAGCATTATCCATAATACCCATGTCAAATTTTGATTTAATTATTAAAGCTAAAAAAATTCCAATACAACATTTTAGAGGTGTATTTATGAGAGATCAATTACTAGATCAAACTGGTTTTCCAAATGTCCCAGAAACAGGTATAATTAATTTAAATGATAATATTGGACCAGGAACTCATTGGGTATGTTATGCAATACATCCCAAACCAATTATTTTTTTTTAATTCGTATTGATTAGCTCCTCCAAAAGAATTTGTAAAATATGTATCTAAATTGCCAAGCATCCCAATTTGGTATTCAACGTTACCTACACAAACATTAACAGATCCTCCAATATGTGGTCAAGAAGTCCTTAATGCATTAACTATTATTTCAAAACGCTCCAAATTGCCACATAAAGCTATTCATGATAGCGAGTTTACCAATTGCTGCTTTACCCCACGAGTATCCGCATGGAGAATAGTAAATAGATTCCATGTTGTTATTAATTACCGGCACCTAACATCAATTGACCTTTCATAGCCGATTTTACTAACCATGAAGCCAATTTTTCTTTGAAAGATTTATCAGTGATAGAATTCAACGCATGAATTAATTTTACATCTGCGAGATGTCTGTGTTGCAGATTACTGCTTTTATAAGCGACATCATGAGCATGACACGCCTTATCAATGGCGTTTATCCGATATTCACCCGGTCGAGGTTGGTTTTGATCATGGAGTCTGATATCGAGTATAGTCCCGGGTCCACGGTAACTATATCCTGGAAGGTGTTTTTCTCCTGGATACTTCGCCCACGGTGTCCCTGGAAGTTTAGTTAACTTGGCTGCAATATCATCTCCTCGCTTTTTTTTAATCACTTTGATTTATCAAGGGAAACAAATCTAAATTTCTTTGTACTACATTGTACGCATTTACCAGAAAGTGCTGATCGGTTATTTTTAGTTGTAATCGTCGTCAAGTCGTTTGTACCAGTACGCGCCTTACACTTCACACAATATAGATCCATAATTTATATATAATAGCATGAATGTAATTGATTATTCAGCTACCCGATGACGGGAACCTATTAAACACTATGCGATGTTGCCGAATTCAATTAGAATGATTATAATCTGACCATCTGGAAGTGGAAAGACACAACTGTTACTTAATTTAATAACGAGATGGATGAAATGGGACAAGTTGTATTTGATAGCTCCTAGTGTAGACGATCAGCGATGTTACGAGGTGTTAAAGGATTTTAACGAGAAAGCAAAATCGGAAATCGATGAGGATATTCTTGTGCTTATAACCGAACATTGATGTTATTGATGGAAGTATTAAGAATTGAGTCGTATATGATGATGTCATGTCAGACAATCAGAAGAATACCGCTAGGATATTTTCCAGAGGTAATCATAAAAATACAGATGTGATATATGTCACTCAAAGATCCACTCTAATACCAAACGTGATCTTATATAACTGCAATATTCTTGATGTATTTAATGGAGTAGACACACATACGCTACGAAATATTCACCAGACTTGGTGCAGTGGAGATATGGATTATAATCTCTTTAGAAATTTCTTTAGTCACGCTCAGTCAATTCCACAAAATTTGTAACGATAAATTTGCACGACCCGAGATCAAGATATCGTATCGGACTTGATCAAATATTCGGTTCAAACAATTCGCCGCCGCAACGGCATCAGTGCCTTGTCTGTAGCGTAAAATTTCTAAAGGATGTCTCTTTTTTGTCTTCTTGAAGTGGTTTCGGTTAAAATCCTTTAGAATTTTACTGAAATATTTTCAGTTTGCTTGAAATAGTTTCGGTCTGTCCACCCTCTTTGCTTGAAATCTTTTAGTACTTTGTTGGAAATAGTTTCGGTTTGCTTGAAATAGTTTCGGTCTGTCCACCCTCTCTGCTGCTAGTCTATATTGAAGACTGTAAGCCGATTCTCAGTCATCTGTAGGATGGAAAGTTGGTCTGAAAAAGTCGGGGCCTAGACTACGGCAACTGCAGGGACGACAGCAACTGCAGAGCAGAAGAAGCAAGACAGAAAAGCACGTTTCATCAACCCTCCTGGAGATCTCAACTCATACCCTGTCCCTTGTGCAAACGAACATTCTATGCACTGGTTGGCCTCATCAGTCACCTGCGTACGTACAGAACCAAACCTGCCCCTCTAACCCTCGTATGAATAGAGTGGTCCTCGTAGAATCGACGGACATACAACTTCTTACGCAATAGTTGATTCGCAGGTTACGGCGTAGGAAATCAAGGTTACAGCACCATATTGTCACTTTCTTGTCAAAGGCGAGTCACACAATGGGGTTGGGAATTACGTTTAATTGGGATCTTTATGTGTAATACAGTAATATGAAATACATCATGAAAGGTGTTAAGGCATGGTAAACACAAATTAAATGCAAACACTAGCGTGAGCTCATACTTTTATTTCAATGAGTTACAAGACTACAGTCATCATGAATTAAAAGTTAGCAATTTAAAAGGTGTAAGACAAATCGTGAATAAAGAATCTAATTTGAATGTTTAATTCAGCATGTGCCACATAATGATGATGTCATACTTAAACCGAGGTTGCTAGCTTTAAAATGACTGAAATATGGATATTTTTGCACTACTTTCAGTGAATTAAATGCCCTGCATCCCACCCTAACTGTGTAAGCAAATATTAATTGACCAAGAGTTTATCTTGATAACTAAAATCACAATCAATCTTTACGTTCTTTGCATCTTGGACATTCGGCCATTTTGAGAATCCTTGTATTTATGTTACAATTGTGTCAGATGGAAGCCTTAATCTATTATATTGATGAATCAGATTCCCTAAAACTTTGATGTGGTCTTGCAAACATATTTATTTTATCACTTGTAAATGTTTTTAATTTCAAGTTTAAATTGGTATAAAATGTTTATTATTAATAATTGATTTGAGATTTAATGTAGCTTAAACGTAAAAATAAATTTAAATATATTCAACAAGTTAGAAAAACCAAATTAATACAAATTTTGTGTCAAAATATTCACATTATGTCTGTTGTAGATGATACTCTATATTATTTGCACCAATGTATTCATACGCCATATGCAGGTCTAGCACATAATAGTGATTGTGTACTATGGACAGGAAATGTAAAATGGATTCTGTAACCTATTGTCATATAAGAACAATGAGACAAACATATGAAAATTAGGCAGATGCAACGTATGAACATTTCAAGAGAGACTGATGTATCCATGTATGCCAGATTTGTATGTATTTGAAGATTGATCACCTTATTATAAAACCTCATTCTATCAGCAGCAATAGACAGTGCTGCAAAAATAAAATGGGCATTTCATTGGTATGGGTATTTTCCAGACTGCATCATAAAGTTGGAATTTAATATGGGATAAATCAGGTATCATATGTCTTGTCTTGTACACAAACACACATACATTAGAGACTATTAAAATAATATATTGACACGACAATGCTTTGGAGTACGTTCCAGAGAAAGTCCAGAAATACGATCGAATGGGTTACCGAAAAATGTATTATAATCCACAATATGTGATTGTGACAGCATTTGATTCAAAATATGGCTTATCAGTTATCAATATGACAACAATTCAAATAATCGAGATAGTTAAAAGTATGCTAGCCCACCTATTTTTTTATGCAAACATAACACTTTGACAAGCAGGGTAATTCATCTCGGATATTTTTTGTATCAAACTAAAATCTCTTATATGATGAGTGGGTTTGGCAACCTATTTTTTGGCAAACAAATGGTCACGTTTGTGTAAAAAAAATTACATCTACGTAACACGCGAGCAACGTAATTCATACCAGGGGTGGCGAGGGGTCGAGGTTAATCGGTTGCTTCGTTTTAACCAAATATTGTATCGTGTCCGATCCGATATCTTGTCCGAGGATCGATGTTACAATGTGCTGAAAGATTTTAACGACAGCGCGGTATAAAAATCCGGCGAGGGTATTATTGAATTTATAACTGATATCGAAGAAGCACCGAGTATTGATGATATTGATGGAGATATTACAATTTAGTCGTATACGATGATATCATGTTAGACAATCAAAAAAATCCTGCTAGGATATTTTCCAGAGGCAGACATAAAAATACTGATGTGATATATTTTACTCAACGATACACACAAATTCCGAAGGTGATCAGAGATAACTGCAATTTACTGTGTGTGTTTAACGGAGTTGATACTCATACGCTACAAAATATTCACCAGACTTGGTGCAGCGGTGATATGGATTATAATCAATATAGAAATTTCTTTAGTCGCGATTAGTCAGTCCCACATGGATTTGTAACGATAAATTTAGCAGATCCTCGAACACGATATTGTGTCGGACTTGATAAAATATCAGGTTAATCCATAGCAGCAGAGGGGCGTAGACAACAACCATGGCATCTTCGAGGAAACCTTAGTTTGCCAAATTAACGCCTGTCCGATTCATTTTTCGAGGAAGCCTTAATTTTCCGAATAGATGCCTATAAAAAGATGTCCGATTCGCCCCCTCTGCTGCTGGTCATATAGTAGTAATGTGGGGCTATATAGCCTCATTGGGAAATCCAGTCAAAAAGGTCTTGGGGCTGTATAGTCTCAAGATTTATAGTCTCAAGGGAGAATCCAGTCAAAAAGGGTTTGGGGCTGTATAGCATCAAGGTTGATCTATATAGCCTCAAGGGAAATTTAACATAGTGGGTCTATATAGCCTCAAGGGAAATTTAACATAGTGGGTCTATATAACCTCAAGGGAACTTTAACATAGTGGGTCTATATAGCCTCAAGGGAAATTTAACATGGGAATATTATTTGTATTTGGGACTGTTTAGCGACAAGAAAAATAAAGGCAAAGAAAGCTAATATCTTTTCGAGGTATATGAGTAGCCCTGAAAAGGACCTTTGGGTACTTGTTCTTCTTTTATTTTCTGCCGTTGTTCCACCACTTTTTGATTTTACCAATGATTCTATTTTTCTTCTTCTTTTCGTACTCGGGAATCCAGTCGTGATGTCCCATAGCTCTAAACGTCTCTTGTATCTTTATCCAATTGTTATTTAATCTTTCAAATTCTTCTTTCTTTTTTGTTTTAATTGTCCTTTCTCTCCTTTCTCTATTTATCTTGTATCTTCTTCACTTCTTCTAATAGCTCCTTTCTCATCAGTTCTTCAGCTTTCTTGAGCTGGTCCAAACCTTTTTGGACATGAGGCCACTCTGTCAAGATATTATCCAAAAAGCACTTTACGTTTTGGACAATATCTATCACTTCCTTCAATGTCCCCACTCTGACATAGGGTGGGTTAATGCAGCATCGTAACGTTTCGGCTTCTTCTTCTAGCATTCGTTCTAAGAGCTCCCCGGCTATTTTCAGTCTGTTTGCAAAGTCCAGGCTGTTCGTAAACTTCCATTCGTTATGTAGTCTTTCCACTACATATTCCCCGTCTAATATCCAGAAATAGCTGTGTCTTAAATTGTTGAATAAAGTTGATGTTGTCACCATCTTCTATGGTTATTCCGTGGAATGGTTCTAATGGCTGACACTTGAGTATATATGTGTGTGTGTGTGTGTGTGTGTGTGTGTGTGTGTGTTTAATATGAATTATGGTCGCATGCGCAATTATGTGCTTTATCGACCAGTTAATGCCCGAGGGTCGGTTATTTGATTGGTCAGGACCAAAGGTAACTTTGACTACACTAGGCTGTGTTGTCGCAGTCTCCCCGGCACCCGCGTTAAATGGCAGTCTCTCCTTAGAGTAACATGTCGAGTCACGACAAAGGAGGAAGGCAGAACAAATACCAATAATGTGTAAGCCACCTGTGCAATTATATCAAATCCATATAGTCATAGAATTTTGCATCTTTCCTATCAATAAATATTTCTAGTACATAGTGTACATGTTGTAGGTCCTTAACAAATTTAATTGCTAAAATGTCTTAGCGACATAAATTAGTGTAGTCACTGTTAGCTATTTTAGCTTGTTAATTTTGAGCGGTGGTCAAAATTTATCAAGTTAGATTTCGAGAAAGAGATTGTTCGAAAAGGGTTCTCGTACCAAATTAGAACCCTGGGGGGGAATAAAAAAAAAATAAAAAAAAAATATAAATAAATATAAATTATTAGAGTTGAAGTGGGGTGTGTTTGGTGTTATTTCATTTCTTCCTTCTTCTTTTTCTCTTCTTTTCCTTTTCTCTTTTCCACTCTCTTCCTACTCCCTTCTTCCCTCTTTCTTTCTTTTTCCTTCTTCTATCCTTCTTTTCCCTTTCCTTTTACTTTTTCTTGTCGGTTTGTTGGTGTTATGTTTCCTTGAGCTATCACTATTTGATCCCGGTGTTCTCATTACACTTATCTTGCCACTTGTCGGTTGACTGGTTTTACTGTACCTACATTGTGCCACTACTTAGTGTAATGTTCTCTTTTTTCCCCCTTCTCCTTCTTCCCTTTCTCCCCTTTCTTCCTTTTTTCCTTGCATTACAATGTTTATATTATCCCCCCTTTCCCTTCCTTTCCCCTTTTCTATTTTATTTTATATATTTATTTTAGGGTAATGTTAAATGGTTCTGCTTTTTTAAGCTAGCGGTATTACTATCCGCTCTGGCCCCTTAACCGATATGGCCTCGTTAATTATTTATTTGGTAGTTATAATATTTTTTTTTGTCTGTTTATTTAAGGCATTGTTACTTTGGGTCTACTTTTGAGCTATCGATGTTATTATCTGCTCTGGCCCCTTGATTAATAAATATTAACTCTATGGCTATGTTTATGTTTATTTACTTATTTGATGGTTTTGATATTTATATTTTGTGTTTTATGTCCATTGATTTTAGGTAATTAAGCATATTTATATAGGTAGCATTTACGTTTTTGTTATAGCTTTTATCTAGAATTTTGGGGAATGATGTAACTGAGTCAAGTTTTCTTTGTTGTAGTTGGAAAACGGTACGTTGTCGATGGTATTTGTGACATATGTTGAATACATGTTCCAATGTGTGTGTGTGTGTATGTGTGTGTGTTTGTGTGTGTATTAAGCACGGACGTGAAGGGAAACATCCCTTACACTCACTTTTCATTTTATATACTATTCACAAACCACATAATTTACTATCCAATATCACACCATTTACATATCCACACACGGGAAGCAGCCAAACTAAATCACATAATTTACTATCGAATATCACACCATGTAAAATCCACACACACGGGGAAGCAGCCAAAACAAACCACATAATTTACTACCCAATATCACACCATTTACCATCGACACACACGGGGAAGCAGCCAAAACAAATCACATAATTTACTATCCAATATTACACTATTTACCATCCACACACGGGAAGCAGCCAAGACAAACCACATAATTTACTATCCAATATCACACCATTTACCATTCACACACGGGAAGCAGCCAAAACAAATGACCTAATTTACTATCGAATATCACACCATTTACCATCCACACATACGGGGAAGCAGCCAAAACAAGCCACATAATTTACTATCCAATATCACACCATTTACCATCCACACACGCGGGGAAGCAGTCGAAACAAACCATATAATTTACTATCCAATATCACACCATCTACCATCCAAAAAAGAGTTAGTGTTTATAATCACACTACGCCTCTCTCATACCAATTGGCAATTTGAACAGTCTCTTTTCTAGACATTTGGTTAGCCCTGAGAAGAGCTGTTGTTTTTTTGGAAACTTCAAAATGCACCTGCCTAATGTTGATATCTCCCAGGTATAGCCCCCCCCCCCCCTTACACACACACACATCTTCTACTCCTATCATTCTCCCAAGTGACTCGTGTCATTGAGAGCGCATAGGCAGAATGAGTAGCCTCACTCTCCCAGTCTTCACTTTGAGGGATAGTGCAAACTTCCCTCTCTCTTCTCCTTTGCCACAGGCGTGGATGCTGTGGCCTCCTGTTATCATCCACTTGCATCTGTACTGGTAGCGGTTCTTGTGGCTGTTGTGGTTGTGGTGTATGTGATGTCCTCACCATGGGTGTGCCTTTACTTGACTGTATCATGATAAGTTGAGGTAAAATTGTCATTTTAATTTCCTTCTCCCCTTCTTTCTTTCTTCTCTCCTCCTCTTCTTTAATCCTGACCCGTCCTTATATTGCCTCAATAGCCAGCTCGCCCAGGAGACGTCTAGCATTATCCAGATGCATCTGACGCTCCATAAGCTTGTAGAGTATGCTGATCTTCTTTGGTTTGATGTGCCAACGATAGGTTGCCAGACTCGAATCGAATTTTTGGTTTTAAGTGAAACCGGCCACGGAGGGTCATTTGTTCACTATTTCACACTACCAATTAATATGGTAGTGATTTAATTTTTCACGTGTTGAAGGAATGGTGCCACATCCCCACGGGCGTTTATGCATACATCGTATGCTATTTAATTTGGTCATCATGTCGCGTCCCTGTTAAGGGGCTATCAAAATAAATGAAAGACCTAGGTGAGTGGGAATAGAACAACCACACACTCAACCCTATCAACCAATCGGAAGATGCGTAGCTAGAGGTGAAATGGCACCAAATGGTGACTAGTGAAAAATGGTTTCCACTTCTAGTCATGTTGTGGTGTCTGGCAGCAGAAAAGGAGGAAAAGGTTCGGTGGACTGGCACGTTGATGTCGTTCGTCTTGCACGCCCTAGCCATATCAAATCAAGTCCAGTTGTTACTAATGGACAAAATATACTGATATTGTTTAAGCCTCCTGTGCAATTGAGTCAATCTTTTGAGTTATATTTTTCCTAGCATCCTAACATTTCAATTTTTCTAGTACAGAGTGTACATTTGGTGTATTCCTTAACAATTTATACTACTAGGTATATCAAGTGACAAGTGAAGGTTGGTCAATGTCCTATTATATGGATTGTTAATTTTGATGGTGGAGAGCCGAAATGATCAAGTTCGATTTCTGGGAAACGAGATTGTCGAATAGAGTTTCCGAGCCAAAGGGAAACTCTGTGGGTATATAAGGCAAGAGCCCTTAAAAGGGCTTTCTGATGGAGGGTTACAGGGTAGTAACCGTTGGTCCCTCATTCTGGCTGGTGATTCCCTGTGTCCTTCTTGGGTGTCTTGCTCTTGTTGATCCTCCATCTTGAAATCCTCCTCTCACCATATCTGTGTCCGAATCTTCCCTAACAATTTAGAATACTCTGTGCTGTTATTGTAAGACTTTATGCAACCCCATATGACATCCTACATTTTCGCATTGTTAGTGATTCAACAATAAAGATGTTTAATTAATAAATATTATCATAAGAATATTTTTTGACAGAGTTATGCTGCCGGGCATGATGGTCTTGTAGTTTGACCATCTATGACCATATTTATATGCCTTAGTTGTTATATCTTAGTTAATAGTGCGGCCTTGTGCTGCGGGGCCTGATATTCTGTGATTTGACAACCTTATAGTAGTATTTGAGGATCTACCCTAAAGTAAATGAATTTATTGTGCGACATTGTGTCGCTGGGCCTGATAGTCTTTGGACTTTGAAACTATCTCATAATATCTATTTGAGGCCTTAATGCGGGTTATGATTTTGTGGTCTATATTTAGACCGTGATGACGTCCTGAAATTTGGGGACCTAATTCGTAGATGATGTCCTAAATTAGTTGTGTACTAAATGCTGTTAATGAGGTTGTATATAAGGAGAAATTCAGGATCAGAGAGAGGAGAGGCTAGGTTCCCTGACACTTGTACTATTCCATGTATTATCTTTATTTTATTTGTATATGTTGTTAGGTCTAAAATACTTCAATGTCTATTTTGGTTGCTTAATTTATTATCCCTATCAATTT
The DNA here is from genome assembly GCA_029339505.1 of Unio delphinus. Lineage (NCBI taxonomy): Eukaryota > Metazoa > Mollusca > Bivalvia > Unionida > Unionidae > Unio > Unio delphinus. The sequence continues at coordinate 3,095,901 of JAQISU010000375.1, forward strand.
TGTCTTTTACATATATTTATTTTGGTATTAAAATTACTTTGATAATTTGTTTTTGTTGTAGTTCTAGTACCAGCTTCTATTAATTTTGAGATGTATAGCCTTTGTATACGGGTGTTACAGCATCATATCCAGTTTTGTTGCACAGGTACCACCATGAGCCCGTTATACCCTTGTAGTGTAGGTGGGCCCCCTTAAGGGGTAACGTAAACCCCAATGATCCTGTAGTCGCTCCCATTCCTTAATGATCGTTTAATTGGTTGGATGTAGGTTTTGAGGCTAGTAGTAGTATACTATTTAAAATAAAACTTTTAGCATGTTATTATATTTTGGTAGCCAGACTGACGAGTGCTTCTCTATAAATATGGGAAAGCGTGGACGTGAAGGAAAACACCCCTATGATAAAAAACTATCTATCTATCTTTGAATTAAAGTGCTTCGTCCACTATGGGACATGTAGCACTGTTTAATGCTAGCAGAGCTAGCTATTTAATTAATCCCGAGGGAGCGAAATAGTGCCACCTCCCAAGGGCTTTACTGTGTTCAGAGAACACTATTTAATTGGGCCATCAGATCGGAGTCGCTAAATAGCGTCTATCGAAATGAATGGTTGGGTGAGTGGGAATAGATCCAGCACGTACTCACACCTATCACCCTAATACTGCCGCTGTCGAAAGCGTGTGCTGCACGTGGATAGGTCCGATGGGGAAAAGGTGGAAAGGTGGCTCGGCAAGGCAGGAACGTGGTCAGTGCTGCGCTTTTGATCCCTGGTATCTTGGTCTAAAATTTTCCCTATTAATTTTGATAGACTCTGTGCTGTTATGAATCTAAAGTGTATACAGCCTCGTATGACAGCCTTTTTTTGCGGTTTTGATCGCTCTGCTTCCCTGATGGATCGAGGTCCGATACCACTTTATATTGTTTAACGAATTGCTTAATTATGGCCTAATTGCATTGTGCTGCTGTGCCTGATGACCTTGAGCAGCGGATGGGGCGAACAGACCAACGTTTTAGAAGCGTCAATTTGGTAAACCAAGGCCTGTTCGTAAATACGTTATAGAAGCGTCAATTTGGCAAACCGAGGCTTCCTCGTAAATGCTTTATAGGCAAATCAGAATAATAAATCGTCCCCGTTGCTGCTACCAGGTTAACCGAAATAACCATAAATACGATCTAATCCAACACGATATCGTGTCCGAGGATCGTGTATACTTATCGTTACAAATCCATGTGTGGGTGGCTTTGGTACCACTAAAGAAATTTTGAAATTGATTATAATCCATATCAGAGCACCAGGTCTGCCAGATATTTCTGAGTGTATGTGTATCAACTCCGTTAAACATACACAACAAACTACAATTATCTCTGATCACCTTGGTGATCTGTGTGTAACGTTGAGTGACATATATCACGTCTGTGTTTTTATGACGCCCTCGGGAAAATATTTGGACGGGATTATTTTGTTTATCTAACATTACATCTTCGTACACAATATGATTGTTAACTCCAATATCTAAGTCTTCCACGGATGGCGCTTCGTCAATATCTATGATAAACTCAATGACGTTTTCGCCGGCAAATTTTAAAGCATTTTTGTTGTAATCTTTAAACACTTGATAACAATGCTGATCATCCACGCTCGGGGCAACTAAATATAATTTATCCCACGTTAAATATTTCATTATCATCGTGAGCAACAACTGCGTTTTACCACTTCCGAATGGTCCGATGATAATCATCCTGATAGAGTTTGATAACATAACGTGATGTTTAACTTGTTGTTTTTTCTTTAGCGCTGAGAAATCAATTACTTCCATTAGATATAACATAATAATATTATGGATCTATATTGTGTGAAATGTAAGAAGCGTACACCAACTATTGACCAAACGACCATTACCACAAAAAATAACAGAGAAGAGGTTACTGGTAAGTGTGAGGTATGTGGGATAAAAAAAATATCGATATGTAAAAAAAAACGGAGGTGATATCACCGCCGGTCTAACTAAACTTCCAGGAACCCCGTGGGCAAAGTATCCAGGGGAAATACACCTTCCCGGATATAGTTATTGTGGACGCGATTAGATATCAGACTTGATAGTCGGGATAATCCTAACCCGGGAGAAAATAAGATAAATGCAATTGATGAAGCGTGTCGGGTACATAATATAGCTTACCGGAGCGGTGATTTACAACAACGTCATCTCGCAGATGTGAAATTAATTCATGCGTTGAATTATATCACTGATAAATCCTTCAAAGAAAAATTGGCTTCATGGTTAATAAAATCGGCGATGAAAGGTAAATTAATGATGGGTGCTGGTAATTAATAACAACATGGAATCTATTTATTATTCTCCAAGAGGATACTGGAGGGGTAAAGCAGCAATTGGTAAACTCGCTAGCGTCGCAAAGGTGAAAAATACTACAGCAGCGGATTGGTTATCCAAACAGGCGATATGGCAAATTTATCTACCACCGCCTAAACATATTAACTACTCGCATTTTGATGTGACCGTCCCTAATGAGGTTCATCAGGCTGATTTACAATTTCTGCCGCATGATGGTTTTTACAAATACGCGTTAACCGTAGTTGATGTTGCGAGTCGATGCAAATAAGCAGAGCCGCCAAAAACAAAATCATCAACTAAAGTGGCTTCTGCAATTGAAAGGATTTATCGTAGTCGTCCTCTGCATTGTCCAAATCTATTACAAGTTGATCCTGGCAAGGAATTTCAGGATGCAGTGTTATCAATAATGAAGAATCATAATACTGCGTTACGACGAGTACATACTACGCTACATCGCGATCAGGCAATTGTTGAACGATTTAATGGGACACTTGCTGAGGGTTATTTGGAAATCAATACGCGAAGGAATTCATCCAGGATAAACGATCTTGTGAATGGGTCAAGAGTTTACCAGGCGTAATTACCGCGCTTAATAACGAGATTACTCGAACAATTATTATGAAACCTAACAACGCAATTAAAAAGAAGTATATACCTGTAAAACCGCAAAAATGATTTTTCAAAACAACCAATACTCGGCAATGTTACTGTTAGGTATTTATATGAACCAGGAGAGCTCGAAGGTGGCGAAAAAAAGAGCTACTGATCCTATTTGGAGTGTCACCACGCATAAAATATCTAGTATAACACGATCCACGGGAAGACCGCCAGTATGTAGATTGGATTCATCTGCTCCTCAGCTAGGATTTACTCGTGAACAACTACAAGTGATACCTGACGATACGCAATTACCGCCGCGTGGTCTTAACTAGCACCTCTGCGTCTGCTGCACTCAAGACAAGTCAGCATCACATTATCTCTGGTATGACCAATACTGCTATTTTTTTCTGTCTACGGTAAATTGTCCAGAGTCTTTATCCGACAAACACCAACTCATTATACCATTGCAACTCGCGCAGTGATTATTCTGTTGTTGTTTCAGTGTGATTATTAATTCAGCATCAATATCAAATTCTCTATTATTTTTTTTTATCCTGTTGTTTATAACCAGAGAGATTTTTTCTGAATATATTATCGCTGACAATATCACTTATTGTAGTGTCATTAGCATCTAAAACAACTCTTCGAAGTTGATTTATTCTTCGTATTCTGGACACCACAAGATAAACTAAATTCGACCACACGATGTGATTATTTACCATCCAAACAATTGTATCGGATATAGTTAATCCCTGTGAAGAATGTATCGTCGCTGCGTAACCTAGCGTCCATGGGGATTTATCAGCGCGCAATGCATCTTCGACGAAGTTGATATCAACCAACACAACATCATTTAACACTAAATTCTGATTTTCACTTTGTCCTGGAATATCAACTTTGATATTTTGTCTTCGTTTATCCTTGAGTCTATAACATAGCGGCGTTGGAAGTGTTGCATATTTTTCTTTATGCAATTCAAATAACTTCATCTGAAGTGTGTCTCTGACTATTTTTCTACTTGCCACTATCAAATCGTTTGGTCTCCATGCTTCCAAGAAATCATTTAATGGGGTTTCCGAAATTATTTCACGCGCTATTTCACATTGGAATCTATCCGGTTGTAATATAATAAGTTTCTTGAACTCGAGTAATTGTTCATCAAGTGCTCTATGATCAGTATTAATTTCTTCATAATAGTCTACAAAATTCTTCAGCCCATTATGTGGGGAAAAACCGACGAATGGTGGTGGTTGGCCATGATCGCAACACATTATCACTTTTGTATTCGCTAGCAATAGACAATCAAAAGATCTTTGTAATACATCTAACGATACCGTGCATATCTCATCCCAAATAATGACTTCAGGAATAAATTTCTCACCCATTCGATCAGGAGTCCATAAATCGCCTTTCCATCGAAAGAAAATGTGATAAGTGCAAGCAATAATTCCTCACTGTTTCATCTCTTTTGCAAGTCTGTGGGTCGGTGTTAGCACAATCATGTTTGATGCGTGAAAATCCTTAGGATTTTTTCCACGAAATAATTCAATCGCACGAGTCGTCTTTCCTGACCCACCACAGCCGTTTAAGTAAACGGTTTTATGTCTGCATATTTGATCAGATATCTGCGGTGCATTAGATAGTTCTGATATCTGATTATTTTTCAAGTAATTGTTTTCAATCGTAACATCTGCTGATTTGGAATAATCACACGGTATTTCTTTTTTAATTATCCATGATCCCCAACTCTCGTCAGAATTAGTGAATTCAGCCACTGCTTCTCTGTTTTTCACGTTTATGTAAAATGAATCAGTGGCTACTCTAACTGCGGTGTCAGGAAATCTATTTATCATCGAAAATAAATTGATAGAAGCATAACCAAGCATAGAAGCCCTCAAATGTGCATACTGGTGATTGTATCCATCGATGTAAGTAACAATTGTACCCAATTTGGTTCCATTGGACAGAAAAGCATCTTTACGATCGACGTATATACCCTTAGATCCGCGATTATAAAATTGTATTCAACACTATCTATAATCAACCGTGAAGAATATCGATTATTGTCGTGTTTTCCACCCTGAGTGAATTTACCAATTATTCCTCTACCGAGATCCTTTGCGTCTTTATTTCTAACTTCAAATATCTGTTTGGACCATTTCTAGATATATTCTTCTTCGTCGAGATCGGGAAATCGTTTTCTATTTTCACTGATTATACTATCTAGACTATCGGGTTGTGGTAACCAGACTTCAGTTTGTTTCCGATATGATATAATCGCTTCACTGACAATCAGCAATATCAGCACTTTAGAATCAATCATATACCGTAATAACACTATTGGCATCCAGTGTTTTTCAGATATATGTCTACCAATCCAAACATAACAACACGGATGAAGTCCTGTAGCCAATTCAAATGATACCACACGAGCGAATTCAGTTCAATCAAAATCAGGTAGTGGTCCATTAATCGCAACACGAATCATTTCATGTGTGGGATGTCCAAATCACTTAAAGTATTCATCACATTCTCCATACCCGAGAAAACTCCCGGGATAACACGCAACCATATCAACCGAAATAATATTTTCAGGGTCATATTTTGTATTCCATAATCGCCAAGGTTATATTCGATGCGGCTTGATTTGATATCTGTTAGAAATTCAGCTCTTGTTGGTTTCCACATGTTTTTCTTTCTCGCAAAATGAGCTGCAACCGACGGAATTGTAAAGCAGTTTGTTAATAATTGTCCGGCGTGTTCGGTTGAAAAATCACTAGTTAGTCTTTTCATCTCGTTGTGGAGGGCTTCAGTGCGGTATAATTCGCCGTTGGGTCTTACAAATTGATCGAATTTACCCTCTTCGTGCTCAAAACTGTGAAGAAATCACACTGACACAGGGTCGTTTTTGCTTAACTGGTAAATAAAATCAAATAATTTCTCCTCCGAAAAATCCCCAACCGAGAACTCCGCGGGTATATATTTTATTGTTTTATCTCGCGGAAATATTGTTACTGTAGGTGTCCATGCGTGTTCGTTATGATCAATAATTTTGATTGGGGATCCTCTCGATTTGTATTTCGGTTCATATAATATCTCGCCTGTTATCGTCGTTACTGATATTGGGAATTTTAATATTCGTTCTAACGTTGCCACATTTTGAATCGTTACCCCTCGCTTCTTCACTGTTAGTCCCCATTCGTTTATTTTTTTGCGTCTTAGATCAGTCAATTTGTTTCCACGCAGCGCATTTGTGAAGTGCTCTATTATTCGTTCTGCTACACAATTCAACGATGACAGTTTCATGGGTTTTAATTTTTCAATACTTGGTTTATTATTTATCGGATATATTCCATAAGCAACTGCTGTTACAGGATAAGATCTCTTTTAGTACGGTTTGTCAATTCCAGTCAGAATTCCTGGTTTGGAATCTCGACTCACAGTGACAGTTCTTTTATCTTTCAGGATGGGTTCAAATTTATCTCTGATAATCCAATCCCCTGTTTCCGAACGGATAATGAATTTCACTCTAAAAAAATACTTTTTCTTGTCAAGATGTGAGATTATTACTGCTGCTTTTTTGTCGTTCATGGTAGCATCAACGTTACCACCAATTCGAAATGTCGACCAACAGTAAGATGCTCCATCACGCTTGAATTCATTAAAACAGTCACTGATTCTACCTATCATGGTTCAATCACTTATTAGACTCTTTGGTGTATCTACGGAGACTCTATCGAGATTGAATTTTTCCAAGGCGTAATATTCGATATCTCGAACTCGTCCATGCTATAATTAAAACAAGTATTTCAATAAAGAATTTATTATATAATGAATCTTTGCAAATGGTTGATGATTTGATCAGTAACCTCATGTAACAAATCATGCAGAAAGGAATTATGTGGATATCATTTACAAAGCGTCCGTCGCGGAAGTTATGGGCCTTTACCTTGAATGCGATGTGGGGTAGGGGTGAGAGGAAAATCGCAGTTGTGTCTCAGTTGCGGTGGTAAGCGATACAGAGAGTTGAAGCGTTATTATGATAAACGAATTAAGAATTCCGTTAAAAACTCCATCAATGACCCTGACTCTGTCATTGACAGCGTCCTTGACAAAATCAGTGACTAGATCATAAGAACTCCTCAAGACTACATTGGAAGATTTCCAAATAATGTAATAATTCAACCAAATAATAAATTAGACAAATAATATTTAGTATGTAAATGGACAAAGAATTTCGACCACATCCCGTGATCAGCAATTATGAAGCGTCCCGCGATGGCATTGTCAGACACTGCAGACTGAAGAAACCAGTCGGTGCTGTGACTAATCAGGGGTATTTGGTATTTGGCGATGGAGGGAAAACTTATCATAATCATCAATTCGTTCACGAGGTGTTTAAGGGATTGATAAAAGATGGTGTTGTTATCGATCACATAAATGATATTAAGACATAAGTCTTTGAATAATCTACAAGCTATTTCACAGAGTGAAAACACAAAATGAGGTGGGACTGGGAAATACTCGAAAAATGCTAGACCGGTAAAATCGCTTAGTATCGAAAATAACAAGGAATTAATATCTCAATCAATGACCGAAGCTGTTAGATATTTTGATATTTGTCCACCTTCTATTCAATGCGTTGCAGAGAATATAACCAAGACGGCTGTCTCCTAAAGAACTGAACAAAAAATTAAATTCATTTATGCATGAATTTCATTTGGTACTATTACATATAACATCAAAGGGAGATAAATCGTTTGGGTGTGTCGGCTTATAAAAGAGTTACGGATCTCAATAGGTTGTGTCGCCAGATTTCGAGGTGTTTTTTTCTCCAATTGATTCCATTAACTGGTTTTTATTGTTATGATTATCAGTGGAGATATAATCAATTATCTGTTTTGTAAGAAAAGGAATCAAACACGCAGTATTTACGAACAGTTTTATTCTTTTTTTGGTGTTTTTTCAGGTATTCAGTCTTGCTTAAATGTTTTCAATAATCATTATTAAGTACACGAAAGAATAAATCGCACACCTACGTGTTCGGCTTTCATGTATAACCATCTTATATACCATATCGTCTGTTTTATTATTGGGGCTTTAGCGTCGAAAATCATACAGCCTACACATTATAATATGTGTGTGGGTACTTTTTATATTCATACAACCTGGGATTTTGTCTGGGTTGTATGATTGTTCACGTATGAATGTAGACCCGCCCCGCCATTATCATCCATTCATTCATTCATTGTATATCATCCAGTCAAACACGCCATTGACGTCATTCTATAATCCATTCATTGTACAACCGCCATAACACTTGATTGGGGTTGTAGTGTCATATGTAAATAATATGTATATTATGTATCATATGACGCCCATTCCCCTAAGCATACCTTCTTAGATTTCTAATCCGTTATTTGACGAATTAGATATCCTATCGAGGAATATGATTTGTGGTATGACTATGGACGTCAAAATAAACAATAACGAGGATGTAATAAGCTTTTCATCACATTGTTTACAATTTCCATAAAATCTGTGTAGTTTGATATCTTAGAGAATGTTACTTTATGCGTTTCTGATTGGTTCAAATAAGACCCTTTTCCTTACTCCGCCTTCTGGGATTTGTTTTACTATCAACATTCTGGCGACCATTTCTCGAATCGATTGACCAAAGACGAATATGAACAATTTAGCACACAGGGGCTCATTTAACCATATATCATGCGCTGAAAGATGGTGCTATACCGCAAACAACATCAGCAACAACAATAACAAAAAAGACCTAATAGAATTGGTCAATTGATTGTGGGGGTATTGAGTAGGGTATGCGGTGTACATGTAGCAACGTGTAACACGGACTTCACCCTATATACCAAAGTGGTGTAAGTGTTAAGCTATAGCAGTAAATAATCTTAGTTCTTTTTATAGAATAATGTGAACATAAACTGGTCTTCCAATGGAGAGATCGTTATCCATGCCCAGTATGTTTACGCGATAACATTATTGTTGGATTTTACGCCGTTTTCCAGCACACGATAGACTATATATGGAGGCCAATGTAGCCGATGGAGGAAGAACCCAGAAAAAATAAACAAGAAAAACCACCGACCACGGGAAGCCAATGGAATGCTTTCTCACGTACTCACATAACTGTCTAGCTGGTATTGTCCATCAAAACAAGTGCAATATTGCTGTGTGTATTTTAATTATTGTTTTAATACCTTTTATATAAACTAATGTTATCGCTGGTTCTACCCTTTATAATTCGTTGTAATAATAATAATAATACGTTACATAACTACTAAAACAATAGTAGTTATGGCTACTTGAATGAATAATAAACTCAGTTCAAATGCAAATACAGACTCTGAACATAGATGTATAATGATTTTATTTTCGTTTCGGCACTCATATCAGTCTTCTTGATCTAAGCCGTTTGATTTCGGGATTCTACAGTGACGTATCCGATAAGAACACTTCCCTCTCTTTTCTCGTTAAGAAACTTTAGTTTCAGTTGTCAGTATTTGCAGTTAGTATATAATTTGATATCCTTGCTCATGCTAGCTCTATGGATGAAACGGGAGATAAGCAGCTAAACAAAGTATCAATTGTGCATTGAATGTGTACAGAAACGAAAATAAAATCAATATTTGTTTAGAGTCTGTATTGTCAAGTGAATAATTCGTTCGCTGGGTTTATTGTTCATTCAGGAAACCATAACTACTATTTTGGGGGTATTTCGGCTTATTATTATTATTATTATTATTATTATTGTAAAAAAAAGTTCGATACATTATTCCGTGCTGAAAAGTTCAAAAGCAATCCCCTGTAAATGCATTATCCGGCTTACAACCCGGATTTATGCATTGCATCATCGGGGACCATGTGTGGTACTAAGCACAACCATCGTTATCTTGGTTGAAACACAGCTTCCCAATAATGATAGCAAGTATGAGCTATAACAATGGCCGTTAATATCACAAATGTAATCGTTTTAAGAAAGTAATGCGAAACTTACGAGCAATATTGGGCGTAATTTTGCCAGTGTAGAATAGCAGAAATGGGCTACAGCACCGATAAATATACATTTTGTTGTTAAACAATAATTGTTGATGGTTGAGTCATTACAGATAAAGGGAGATCATACATCGTAATGTATCCGGTAAACACATTTGCAGAACAAAACAGGCTACACTATAGTTTATACAGCCTAACAGACTACATGTATGAAGAGACATTAGTTGTGTGATCTTGAAACTATTATCTTATCGTAAACGACTAATCCTTGCTCCTCATCATTAAAAACATATGTTTTAATAGTGGTACGCATGAAGCACATATCGTGAACGTCTTATACTTCTTATCCTGTATTACAACCCCAAAAGTGGACAATGTAACCAGCTATTCAAATTCCACCAGGATTTTGTTATGTACCTCAAGTCATGTTATGTATGTTACAGACTTGTTATGTTTAGAGTTACTGTTCGCATTCAAATATTTCACAGCTGGCTAAGAAGGGTTGCAAGTCTGGAGGACTACAAAGTAAAAGTGAAAGTAAGACCACCCAATACAGAATTAATGATATTGAAAGGTTAAGACATGAAACACGAGTTCATGACATATCTCAAGGGAGACATATGTAAAGATAAGGTCCGTGACAAAGATCACATACTTAGACTCTAAAGAGTTGCTTCTCATAACTATGTAATTCAAATTTTGGAATCTAAATACATTACATTGTGCTTTAATAACAAATCTGGCTATGACTGTCATCTTGTCAACAGTCTCGTGTACCTAATGATCAAGATTAATCAGTCACAATTAATCCTTATATCGAAGACAAATATATTTTACTCAGCAAAGATTTCATAAATGTAAGATCCGTTGCAGCTAGTAGGGATTTAGCTACAAATAATAATTGGATTTGTAGAAAGGTATCGTTTCATAGGAAAATCTTTATAGCTGCTGGCAAAATCAAAGATCTGCATGATGATAGTTTTAAAAAAAACACTGAGCCATTTGGAGATCTACTGTAATTGCAGCTAAAACTAACTATTCAAGACATTTCCTTCATTTCTTAGTTATTAAGACATAGTTGATTACAATTAGCAGTATGTTCGTGATTTGGTGGAAAGTTCAACTGTCATCTCATAAAAGCTACATTTATCCGATGTGACATCATCGACTTTCGTCAGGTATATATGAAATTTTACATTATAATATTGTCCCTGGTTAGCTCCTGGGGCAAATCTAAAAACTCTGAGTTTATAATAACATTGTTATATGTTTCTGATGAAGAATAATGTAATTCGTGATGGATTAAGTAAAATGATACACACACACACACACGCGCACACACACACACAAACATATATATATATATATATATATATATATATATATATATATATATATATATATATATATATATATATATATATATATATATATAGGTTGGTCACTGTTAGGTTATATGGATTGTGAAATTTGATTGGCGGTGTTCGAAACTGATCAAGTTAGGTTTCTCAAATTAGTTTGTCAAATAGAGCTTTCGTACCAAATGAGAGCTCTGTAATGGCTACATGGCAGTAGCCCTTAGAAGGGCATTTTGATGGAGGGTTACGTAATGGTAACCAGTCTTCCCCCATTCTGGTTTGTTTGATCCGGTGTCCTCCTGTCTTCTCTTGTTCCTTGAGCCTCCCTTCATCTTGATTGTCAGCACAGGCGTCCTCCTCTCTTCTGGGTATCTAGATCTAAAATTGTCCCTATCAATTTGGAAATACTCTCTGCTGTTGTTACAAAAGTTTAGACAGTCCCATATGACAGCCTATTAATTCGGATGTACTAGTTCCGCATTCCTGACGGTTCGAGGTTCGATACCACCTTGTATTTCTGATTTAATTTTTAGGAAAATACTGACTAGTTGGTATTTGGATGCAGCATTGTGCCGCTGGGTCTGATGGTCTTGGTGTTTGATGTATAAGGAAACTAGATATAAATAGATAGAGAGGAATGTTAATTCCTAGATGATGATATCCATAGTCCACTCTTTTGTTTTTGTAACTGATGTTATTTTCTTAAATGCTTCAATGTTTATTTCTATATCTTTTGTTATCCCTGATGCTTCATCTAATTATATTTGGTTGTTTTAATTATGTAGCCCGTCAAATGATTGGTCAATGAACCCATGTGACCTTATTATGGGGCTACAATTTAATTCTTCTTGTTATAAATTTCAGAATTAGTATGTTATTTAGGTGTTTAATTAGCCCGTCAAATGATTGGTTAATGAACCCATGTGAGCTCATTGTGGGGCTACATATTGCTTCTTAAGGTTGTTATACATGTTAGAATTTTCAATTTAATTAGGTGAATAGGCGATGTTTCTATATTTTTTCAATTAGCCCAGTTGTTTTAAGCAGTTCAATTATATTTGTGAATGTTCCTTGAGGGTTGGTGTTAGTTAATTGGATTACTTCTGGGCATGTGCATGGTGCGGCTATGTTTAGTTGTTTGGATTTAAATTTGTCCCTTTCCTTTTTGGTCTTTGTACAATTTTTGAAGATATGGTGTAAATCTTCTGGGGTGTTTTCCTATTATTATTCTATTTATTTTAGATTGTCCATAACCTATGCACCTGGGTGGTTTTATTACTCTACTAACTTCCTTAATGATGTTGTGTAATATTCTCCCTTGTTGATTTATATCCCAATCGGTTTGCCATTTTTGATTAATCATTGTGTTAATTAAACTATATAGTTCAGTTTAGCTATATTTAAGTGGCATGTAATTAGGTTCGTCGAGTTTGTTTTTAGCAAGTTGGTCTGCTAACTCATTACCTTTGATGTCAATGTGGGATGGAATCCACATAAATTCTACTACTAGTTTATTTCAATTTAGGGTTTTCAGTATTAGGTTAATTTGTTTTAAGAAATTGTCTCTAGATTTTGTGGTGTTATTTTGGATTGAGGTGAGGACGCTTAGCGAGTCGCTAATAATCACAGTCTTATTCGGTTTATTTTCCTCAATCCACTTTAATGCTTCTAGGATGGCCCAAAAATCAGCTGTATAAATGGATCAATGGTAGCGTAAACGTCTGCCCATTTGAATATTATATTCTGGTATGACCATTGCAGCAGCTGTTTTTGAAAGGATTTGTTATTTTTGAGCCATCCGTGTAAATGTTTCTAAAATTTTGATATTGATTACTTATTATTTCTAATGCTAATGTTTTTAAATAGTTTTGTTGGTTTTCCTTGTTTCCTTTATCTGAAAGGGAGATATTTACTTTCGTTCGTATATTGGTCCAAGGTTCTTTGTCGTACGTTATGTTGTTTTCTACTTGGAATATGTATATTGGAAGTTTAGGTTTCTTTTACCGTACTAGTTAATATCTGATGAAAACAAGGTTTGGTATTTCACCAATGAATACAAGATTTACTGCACTTATAAGGATTAGGTAGACGGTATTCCACTCAGAGTTTTGTATAGCATCAGCATATATACATGAAATTAGTTATATACAGTGACAAACGGTTTTGGTTGAAGGATTTTATCAATCTTCTTTGTTCCTTTTTTACATGTTCATCTGTTCACAGTTTCCACTTTATCTCATCTGGTTTCATTTAACTAGAGTTTGTTTTGTATTTGATAACCTCAAAGGGAATATGTAAATTCATTTGATACAGCCTAAAGCAGTGATACTTCTTGGAGCGAATAGCTGAATGACAAGGTTATTTCACATAATTTGACATATTTGAAAGAGGAGAATGATCCCAAAACAGAACACTCTTAAACACCACATCATGTATCACCTGTGCTGAAGTTTATTCCTTTTCCAGATACAATTTGTGTCCTGTTGACTAAGTAGAACTTGAGCCACCATAAGGCTGTATTCTGAATGCCAACACTGCTGGTGATGGTGAAGTAATATATCATGGTCAATTGTGTAAAATGATACAGACGAATCAAGAAGGGTGAGGACTGTAATCTTCCCACTATCCAAAGCAGAGAGGATGTCATTAAATACTTTCAGAAGAGTAGTTTTAGTACTGTGACAAGGGCAATATGCAGATTGTACATTGCTAAAAAGACCGGTTGAAGTCAAATGAGATACAGATTGGGTTAGAACAACTTTTTTTTAAATATATGTGATATGAACTGGAGATTCGAAACTGGGTGAGAGTTCTTTAAATCGTTATGGTCAAGTGATGGTTTCGTCAGCAGAGGCTTTACGATGGCAGTTTTGAAAATGATGGGATATCCCCCGATGAGATAGATATATTAATAACATCAGTTAGCGAAGGCAATACTGCGTCTAAGCACTCAAGCAGCAGTGATGTTGGAATTGAATCAAGTTTACATGACTTTGGTGCACTCTTCATCACGATTACCCTAACTAAATTTATAGAGACAGGTTTAAATGCTCCTAATGGCTGTCGCTGATATTCTGTGTCATAACTGTATGGTGACGAGTTAACTGAAATTGTGTTGTCAAGCGAATCTCTAATTTTTTGTACTTTGTCACGGAAGAAATATGCAAATGATTCTGGTAGGTCTACTGAAGAGAAGGTAGTTGGAAGTGGTGTACGTTTGTTCCTTGACATTAGTTTGTTAGTTATCTCGAAGAGCTCTTTGCACCTGGAACTCACCGTGATCTTAGTACTGTAGTGAGATAATTTGGCTAAATGGACTATGTATGTAAGGTTCTTCTTGACGGCTTCAAAGATTTGTTTATAAATAGTGAGTCTGGTGGAAAGCCAAAGCCTCTCTGTTTTACGGTGATGTATTTTAGCAATGCGAAGCTGATCCCTAACACTGCTATGCAATGGAGAACACTTTTTTATTGATACTCTGCATCTGGTGACTGGGGCATGCGTTTCAAGCAATGAACTCATGCAGTTATCGAGTTGTTCTGATGTAGGATGTTAAATAAGTTGCTATGTTTTCTATGCATTAATTTGGTTATATTTATCATACGGAGCTTTCTCTTAGTAGCAAATAAAGGTGGAGGGTTAGGGACTGATACGTCAAGATGGCATATAATGCAGAGGTGATCTGATGCAAATTCGTGGGATACAAGGGTGGATTGCAGAATATTGTCATCAGGTCTATGAAGAAACCAGTCTAAAATGTGACCAAGGGTGGGTGGGTTGACTGACTGCTTAAGGTTCAAAATATGAATGCAGTCTAGGTGTTTGGACGTATATAGGTTTCCAGGACAGTTAAAGTGAAAGCTGAAAGCTCCTAGAGTAATTAGATTGCCACCTATCGAATTTCCATACTTCAGAAGATTCAGAAACTGCTCCTAAATAGAGATTCAGTCAGCTTGTTTATTCTACTAGGAGGAGGGCGGTAGAGACAGAAAATATGGACTGACCATTGTTCCAATGTGAGTGTTGTTTGGACCAGTTCAAACGATGCGATGCAGAAATTGAAGGGTGTATTGTACTTAAGACATTTTGTCATGGAATTCTGTGTGTTGACATCAATTCCACGTCCGCGAGAGTGGCGGGGTAACAACTAGATGGAGTAAGCGGTGGGTGTTAAATCCGCGCACTTGGGCTCATTGCCTGATGTTTTTAGCCATGTTTATGTCAGGAAGAAGACGTCGATATTCTAATCGTTGATAAAATTAACTATTTATGTGCGCCTTTCTGGTGATCCTACTGATTGGGCGTTGAATAATGCAATACGCATTGGTATCTCTGGGGCAGTTGACACAGCGGTTGACGACTTAAGATGAATTTGCACGAGGTTATTAAAATCAACGGCCGAATTTTTAAACTGTTTATCTATAAAGAGCAATAGGGAGATAACTGGAATTCTTCTTCCTGTTCTACGCAGGCTAGCTTTGAAACAACCTTTCTTATTTCCCTTCCGTTTACATTTAAGTAATGATGTCGAGTCAGCATAGATTCCTGGGTCTCTTCGTACGCCACTGGGACATTGATAGAGTCTAAACTTGAAAATCATCCAAAGTAGCAGACGTGGCACAATGGCTAGGGTATGTATGTATGTATGTATGTATGTATGTATGTATGTATGTATGTATGTATGTATGTATGTATGTATGTATGTATGTATGTATGTATGCATGCATGTATGCATGCATGCATGTAGGGAACATTGTATTCAGAAGGGGAAAAAACACTAGCTGTGGTTGATGCATTATGTAAGAGTTGTAATTTCGGTTTTACATTTAAAGAAATTAAGCCTCTTCGCAACATGTGAGATTATGTTAATTCATATAGAGATCGTATGTTGTATTTTTATGAATTTTGAAAAATTTTGCACATATGGGTAAAACTTTGTTATGACTAGATAACTCTTACCTCTGTCTAATTCCAGCAGAGACGTCTCTCTTAGATTCAATGTAGTACCTGATTTTGTCCTTGTCAAATAGACAATGTAAGATTGTTCTCTGTGACAGTGTGTGAGATGCATACTGAAGTAGGACAGAAAGTATATGTATTTCACCAAACATTAGCATTGAGGTCTATGGAAAAACAATTGGTACCGTGATACCAACTGACAAAGTCTAGTCTTTAACTTAATGAGATCCAACATATGGAGGTACAATTTAGAGGCGGACCAGTACAGAATGGAGCCATTAGATATTAATAACGGCTCGTATAACCACAATTAGACCATCCAGTCTTCTCCCCAACATTTTGCTGCCTAGAATCTCTTTAAATCGAAGGCTTTTGACTTTGTCCATGATCACATGCAGAAGGATACTTAGATTACGGTCAAAAATAATCATCTAAGATTTTATCACATCCACAACAGGAATAGGATAAACGACAAATACAAACTATGAACCATCTAAATTAAGATGCTTGAGAAAACATTTAGATTCTTAATTCTTAACATGCTTTTTGTGTTTTTGTTTCTGAATTCTCAGTTTATTGGAAGTTGTCGTTAAATAATTTGTATACTCGTTAAACTCTCTCTCTCTCTCTCTCTCTCTCTCTCTCTCTCTCTCTCTCTCTCTCTCTCAGATACTGAAAATGGATAATTAGATATATAAGGCCTTATTACGCCTGCCTAATCGACGTAGAATGGGCATGTGACTTGGGACAGTTCCAAAAATGTTCAAAGCCATTCTTAACCAGCTAACCGATTCATAACATTCCATCATTTCAAGTATTGTTTATCTTCCAAGAACATAAACTCAAAACCATTTTGATTATTGTTTTTTTTAATTCGGCATATGTTATCTAGCTTTTTTAAATTATATTCTTTCCTCCTACGTTTAATTTGTTGCTTGTTTCGTTGTTTTCTTCTTTCTGTTTGTGGTTGTTGGTTTTTTTTGGCTTATACTTCCTTTTGTTTTGTTTTGTTTTAGTTTTGTTAAACAATATTAACAATAGTGCAAATAATTCAAAACGATACTCTTTCTGTCACCATTATTTCCTTGATCATAATTTATTTTCCTTGTTTCCTGTATATAATAACCGAGGTTTCATGTGTTGATTCAATAAGAGATGTGTATTTTTGTGTTGATTGGGATTTTATGTGTATTCGTGACATTTATTCTCATTTTTCTTCCGGCAAAGGTTTAACTGATATCGCATAATCAGCTGACAAATTAAGTTAAGTGTGCACTAATACTTTGGAAACCTTCATTATTGAGAATCTGTATTGCTCATAAATCTGGATAAGGAAGCTATCCCTTACGGAACACTTTTATACTACATCTTAAGCGTATACGGGCATAGCAGAATTAAAATAAGAATCATATCTCTTTATGGAAGATCATACGTACAAGACAGCACAGTTACTCCTCGTATGGTTGACGTAATAGTATCTCTCTAACCTTTCGTTTTCATTTAGTACAATTTTTCTATGCCTTCCACTATTTCCAACGAGAACGTCTGTATTGTTCCCCTACGTTCTTCTGTCAATTCGACTGTACGTCCGTCAATCCAATGAAACTTGCTAGCTGTCTGTTTATGTGATTTATTGATTTTTATTACACTGTTTTGTTTACACTTTTATGTTGACATGTTTTTCACAAAGCATTTTGTCAGCACTGCTAAGTATCAAAACTTGAAATTTAATATGTATGTCTTGCTATATTTTGGTGAGCAATAATGATTTTCAGGCCATTGTCGCAGTTTATAATTCGTTGTACAAATGACTACACTTTGCAGACGTATAAAGGCTCAAATATTTACTTTAATATTACAATCTTACCCAAAGCGTCGAACAATACTTAATACAAAATGCATTACTTAAACTATTGATTTCATGAAATGTCAGATATAAATGCCCTCTGGAATGATCATCTTTGTATTTATTGTCCATGATGTATTAGATTGTTGAGTAAACAATCTGTATGTGACACGATCAAGCTCTTCAAATCATATGAATGAGTTCATGAAGATTTAACTGGTGTAGAGAGTTCCAAATGTTTATACTTTAGCCTTCTTCAGATCTTCTATCTATAGAATAATCCACATGGTAAAATAGTGGTGTGCCCACGTAAGCTTGGGTCTCTGTCAAAAACCAGAAATACCTTATTCTATGCATGGAGTTAGTAACTTAGCCAAGAAGGTTTGCATCGTTTTGACTTAGACTAATCAATTCACATACCAAAATGAAATGTTTGTTTGTTTGTTTTTGTAGAGTTTAATGCCATTTTTCAGCACACAAAATGAGATGTAGTTGGTGGTGAATAATGAAGATAATCTTTATGAATTTCATGATACACATAATTGATTCATAATATTTCCTCATAAACCGATTTGCTTTTTTTATTTATTTATTTATTGGGGTAGGCACCAGACAAATAACCCCATAATTTAAAAAAAAGTAAAATGTTTTTATGTGTATGTGCTCCCCCCGATATGTAGTTTATGTCATTTTTTCTATTTTTTAAAGTTCCCTTAAATTTAGTTTTCCTCATTAACCGATCTGCCAACCAATCTTACGCTGTTGGTGTCTGTCCTTGTATTTATCTTATATATCTTTTTTAAATCTATGTATGTAATACTCTTGGCCTTTTTCTCTCTCTCTCTCTCTCTCTCTCTCTCTCTCTCTCTCTCTCTCTCTCTATATATATATATATATATATATATATATATATATATATATATATATATAATCTGCCTCAGAAATACTAAACTTTCCGGTGATTGTATGTTATGGTTGCCTGGCATCCGTTTAATTTAAAACCACACGAATTATATCTATACCTTTTGCATCAACGCTCGTTTTTCCCTCAATAACTATTACCGTCACAAGTGCCTCCTTGTCGAATTTATCACAATGACACGTACCAAACAAACTCGTTGTTGAGAAGTAAGCTATTAGTTTATAATGACAATGGCACGTACCAAACAAACTCGTTGTTGAGAAGTAAGCTATTAGTTTATAATCACAACGGCACGTACCAAAGAAATTCGTTGTTGAGAAGTAAGCTATTAGTTTATAATCACAATGGCACGTACCAAATGAACTCGTTGTTGAGAAGCAAACTATTAGTTTATAATCACAATGACACGTACCAAACAAACTCGTTGTTGAGAAGCAAACTATTAGTTTATAATCACATAGCATACATTTGTTGAATACAATAGTTGAAACAAAGTACATTTTAAAGCACTGGTACCAATAGTTTTCTTTAGAGTTTAAAAATTTGAAAGCACATGACCTCAAAGTCTTAATCATCTTCACAAGTGAATGGTTCAATTTACAATTGAGAATTATATGCCTTTATATATGTCACAGAATTAGGCGAAAATTTAATTTATTTTCTAATTGAATTACAAACTAATTTCACCATTTTTTTTGTTTCGTCGTACATGCGTTACCTGGGGTGAATACGTGGTTTTCTCCAAGGTAAGCGGCGTGTAACGATTCGCATGTGCCTGACTTCGAATTACATGAAGTCCGGAACATTAGAATCACGGGGTGCACGGTAATTTTGCCGTGATTTCTGCTCACCTATTTGAGGGTATATAAGGCAGAATATTACTGATAAATATTACGGGACCAAAAGTATCTTATCACAGGAAAGATAGCTCGTCATTCAATCTCCAGCCAAAGGGGTGAGTGATAAAATTTATATTTCGTTTTATTGTGAATTTTATTCAGTTTATCATTTCATATAATGATGCCTTTATTACAATGCAGATTTTAAACGTGGAATATTTGGAATTACTAGTCACTATTAGACTTTAAATGCAACAGCTTAATCTAAGGTTTAGATTATTTTTTGAGACAACTATTATTAGTCTGGTTTCTTTATTGTAGCTGATAACATCTCTGATAGCGTCTTTGAGATCGTAGCTGAAATTGTAGATGATTTGTTGCGGAACATCTCTGATAACATCTCTGATAGCGTCTTTGAGATCGTAGCTGAAATTGTAAATGATTTGTTGCGGAACATCTCTGATAGCGTCTTTGAGATCGTAGCTGAAATTGTAGATGATTTGTTGCGGAACATCTCTGATAACATCTCTGATAGCGTCTTTGAGATCGTAGCTGAAATTGTAAATGATTTGTTGCGGAACATCTCTGATAGCGTCTTTGAGATCGTAGCTGAAATTGTAGATGATTTGTTGCGGAACATCTCTGATAACATCTCTGATATCGTAGCTGAAATTGTAGCTGATATTGTAGCGGAGCATCTGTTTGTCGGATTGTCTGTCCGTCTACATCTGTCGTGACGTGTAAATATCCGGAAATCTAGAAGTCCGAGTGTCGGAGCTGTCTAGAGTTGTAAACATCCGGGGCGGCATCTAGGGTATTGAGGAACGTTGGTTCTAGTACATGTTGTATGCTGTCTGTACGTATAACTGTGGTGGATCCGTGAAGGGCAAACGGCCGATAAAAGTATTGGTCAACCCTAGGTATTCGGGGAAACTGGGCGGCGATTCAACAGTTGGTGAATCGTACGGTTATACAGGGTCGGGACACGTGTGTGTTGCAATTGTAGTAGAATTGAATACATTGTTGTATTTACATAGTTACTTCAGATCACAATAGTATTTCAAGGGATTGCATGAATCTCAATAAAAGTTAGCAACTTGATTAAATACATGTATATGTTCGTGCTAGTTGTCGCAATCCATACGTGCGATAGTATAGTTTGATGCTTGTGTTTGTTATCGTAATTTATACTTGCGTTAATATAACTTTTGTAAAGGTTCCTTGGATCTGTGTCTAGTCCAAGAGATTCCTTTGTATGTGTTTTATTTTGTATTAATATTTCATTTATTCATGTATTTTGAATGGTTGTGAGTGTAATTGTGGGTTGAACGCATGAGTTATTGTGTTGATACATCATTATTTTTCATTAATAATTTATTTCATAAATTTATATTTTCTTTCACATATTGCGTTCCTGTTGTTCATTTAATCCACCATCCTCTCGGTAACAATTCTGTTACAATATATACTGAGTTTACAAGCGAAATAGTATTGATTTTAACGTAAGTGAAAGAAACTGGAGGGTGGCCGCGGGTGGGATGTTCAACCATGTTTAACAAGTCTTAATACTAGTTGATACACATTTTAGACCAAATCTGGAAAAATTATGTTTTGTTAACAGAAAAAGGATTTGACTGAATCTATTTCAAAATAAGAAAGACTGCCTTTGGCAAACAATATGGAAGCTTCAAAGACACAATTCTGAAGGTTACACTGTACCTGATAAAAACTTTAGAAGCTCAAGTTTCACATTTCCTTCATGAGCAGCAGGCCCAAGAGTTTCATTTAATATATCTTAGGAGAGGAGACCCTTATTGAGTTTCATGCAAGATTTAATAACCTAAATCTTTCATTACATTGTCAAAGGAAACGTTTCGTCTCAAGATATAGCAAAATATACAGTAATATAGCCTAAAACTTAAAATATTTTAAGATGTATTAAGTTTCAAATACAAGCCATATGTTGGTGGTAGTAGTAATGATGATGATAATCTTGCTTGAGATGAGTAGAGTGCTATAGAGATCATATTAATTATGATGACTTTACTATAGAATCTATTAGAGAGCTGGAACACTTTAAAATTTAAATGCTGTGACCTTTATGATGTGAACTAGCTTAAAGGCCTGTTTCAACCTAAAGAAAGTTGGAAAAAGAATTTTTTTTTTTTTTTTAAAATTGGGTTGAATGAGTAAAAAAAAAAGATAAAATAACCCCCCAAAATGTTTTAAATAAAATAATAGAAACGAAAATGGGGTTGCCACTGTGAGTTCTGAATATCTTGTTTGGCAGCCAGTTTAAATAGACAAATATGGGTATTTATACATGCCTTATTACTTACCTCTTTATATGGAGTGCAAGAAGCAAAGCAATGTCAAATCCTAATTCAATTATATAATGCAAATGGTTGCCATTAAGAAAAAATAAGACAAAGATCAAGTTAATTGATGGTTGTAAATCCTACTTATGATTTACCTTATTTAAAAAAAACAATGTTCCTATTTATGTCTTCGTAGAAGCAATAATGCTCTGGCAAAAAGAGTTTCAACAAATTCAAGATATGACAATTTCTTCCTTTAAACTGCTTAATGTCGAAAAAATCAGATATTCTTTAGCTAAAAATATTTCCAAATGAGCTATTCTGGTGGATGTACTGGATGTCAGCTTAGCACCAATTTCATTAAGGGCATTCTGGACATAACTACAAGTCTTTTGGTGAAAACTCCATGTTTATATGACCATCCAATCAGGTGGGTAGTTATGGAAGCCAAGTTTTTCAGGTGCCATGTCAGCCATATTGGATATACGTTTCATTTAGGACCAACTAAAAATCTTCAGACATGAATTGTCGACAACCCCATGATGACACAGCATCTATTTGGGAATGAGATAACACTATTTTCAAGATGACCACAATGGCACTGAGAATTAATCCTTTTCATTTAGGGTTGACACTATTTCAACTTTTCTGATAAAAGTGCCATGTCAAAATGGCTTTACATTTAAGACTAATGACTAAAAAAAGATTGATTTTAACATAGCCACATATTGGAGCCACATATTGGATATCTTATTGTTTAATTTAAGATCAACCAAACATGATAAGAACTCTGAGTGAATACCAAACAATGATATGACTAGTCATTCAGGATAAATAGTGAAAACAAAAGTTTCAAGCTGGCTACTGTGGTAGCCTTTATTCATACCGATCTGTAAAATTTTCATTTAAGTCCAAGTAGGCATCATAACAAATCTTTTGATGAAAACCCCATGACAGTATGACTTTATGGGCTGGTGTTGGAAATTACAGAATAAATCTTGTACCGTATTTAGCAACTTCCTCATCCAAAGTAGATATGAGCACAGTTCTGCTAAATTAAGATATTCAGAACTGTGTATTTCTTATTATCAAATTTGTGATAACTGTATCATTGAATAGCAAGGTTGCTCCAATACTTAAAAACTACAAATTAATGAGCTTTAGAGTCTTTTTGCATTAGTATTTTCCTTCTGTCATGATGTTGGTACACTAATGTCCACTACATATAAATAAATATTCTACTACTTCCAGAATTGTATTCAAAATATTCAGAAACAAACGCAAAAAACCGCCAGATTTTCAACAATCATACTTGTTTCATTTGACATTAGTTATACTTTAAAACATTTAGTTTGCTTTGTGTTCAATATTTTTCGAGGCAACAGAAGAAGAAAGAAAAAGAAGCAGAAAGTTTGAGTCATTTAAAACTTGTAACATTTTATTGTTTAATGTGCAACAACATTGCCAATTTATCACATAATTGATGCCATAACACAGTATTCACACAAACATACACATTTGTTTGTAACCCCATACTGATTTTAAAAATGACATGCAACAAGAATATAAAAAATACAAAACACAATCATGTCATTCATCAATGTATATTCCAACCTGTCACCAAGGTGTTTCATGTTTATTTTTTACCAACCTTTTTTGATAATGAAACATACTATGCAATAATAATAAAGGTTTCATCTATTTATTTTGTGTTTTAACACTTTTTAGCACATTTTGGGCTATACCAACCCAATTAGCCCAGGCTGACTGCCTCAGTAGTGAAGGGATTTAGGCATGATACTGTCAATAATGTGTTAACTATGCAATTAAAAGGAACATCAACAACCAATCGCCCATTCTTATCATAATGATAATCCTTACCTGACACTATGCTGATGCATCAACGAAAAATATATCACTTTGGCAAATGTCTACAATATCAGCCATAATATTTACATGTGGTTGCATGAATAAAATGTTAATATCTCTGTGTTCGATATATATCTGTTTAATAAATACATATATATCAACTTTCAGTCTGTCTTGATAACAGTAATAGTTGTCCCTGTACATAACTGTCAGTAAATTTCATGCTATTTTAATCAGAGAAGCACATTTTATAATGACCACTGACTCACTCACTCTCTCTCTCTCTCTTTCTCTCTCGTGTGTTATGTTAAATTTAAATATGCAGTGCCTGTAATAGTCTTTTAGCATTGCAGTATCCAAAAGTAATTTCTCATCTTTCCAGCTCTAATTGCTACAAAACTTAATTTCAGTTTGTTGTTCAGTGTCATATTATTCTAACTTTTATATACAATATTATACAAATCTATTGCTATTTCCTTATTTAGCGCTACAGATTAATATGAAATGTATTTGACTTTTATGCAACATATAATATTTTGAAAATACAATTTATAACATATTGTGACCTTATGTTTTCAAAATTAAAGATACAAATAATACTAAAGGTAATTTAAGTATGTATTTTATTCTTTAGCTTAACAAGGGCAGAAACGGTCTACGGTACACATTGATTCCCAGTATGAGAGGACATTTTCATGTGGGACAGAATGTGGCATGCCAATTTAAAAAAAAATTGGCACATCACATTATCTGCTTTAAAACTAGACTGGCACAGAATTTAGTTTACAAGGAAGATAAAATAAATCCAAACTTTAAATCATTAAAAAGCTAAGGGTTTTCCGATAGAAAGGGAGTGTGTGCATCTTGGTGTGTGTGCATGTACATGTGTGTTATGCCATGAAATTAAGGAAAAATGATGTGAAAGATTTACATAAATATAAACAAGGTGAATAGCGCCAAGATTTTCCATGAAATATTAAAAGCCTCAAGAAAGCCCTCATTATCAATTATATCAGCTGATAATATTAAACAATGTTTAAATTCGGCACAATTTTGATTTTATTAGTTACTTATTGTGCAAATGTCCTTAAAACCAGCAGTATGGTAACCTGTAATACAGATTTATTCATCATTGGTTACTAGGGTTTATTTCTTAGGTCATTTCGAAGTACATTAAAAAATTGTTTTATGCAACTCTAAACCAGAAAAATAATACAAATACATATTGTCATCTTAAGTTAACTCTTTATGAAATAGACAGTATCAATGAGGAATATGTGGAAAATGTCATTAATGTGAATATCTTGTTTGTTATTTTATTAATCCTATTTGTCTGAAATTTAATCAAACCACCTCATACTTGAAATATGAATCATACATGAAAATGGTCATTATTTAATAGTCCTTTCTAATATTGTAATTTTTACAAATTAATTTCATATTAAACTCTGCCTGGTGTCTATTATCAATTACAAGTACTGCAAAAAACCTCTTATCTGCATAACACACTTTTCAGCTTTAAAAGATGAAAGTGATATTCCTATTTGACAAAGAAAATACAGTATCTACTGATACAAATATTGAAATAATACACATCTGAAATATAGCAGTGTTCAGTAAAATGTTCAGCTTAAAACTTTTCAACATCTCAAGGTTCAATGCCAATAAGTTATAAAACTATCGGGTCATACACAAGTTATTATACAGATATAAAATCTAAGTATTACAATTATTAATTTCTTGTACAAGCTATTATATATCTTCAGTCACTGAAAAAAGTTCTTTACAAAAAGATATTTAAAAAACAAAGAAGCTACAATGTACAGCAAAACAACAAAAAACAATAAAGACCCAAATGTCACCTGCTGAAGGGTATTTGCATATTGTTTATACAAATTAACTTCAATAGCTCTCTCTGTATAATAGAAAACTTCAAACAGAAATAATACAAGTAAACATTACAAAAATTACTTCCATGGAAGAAAAAAAAAACATCAGGATATCTCTATCATAATGATTACATAAAAAATTCTGCACTTAAATTGTTTATAGGATTCCAATAATTTAGAATAGATCCAGTCCAAACCTGATCAGTAATAGCGATACAGAGTTGCAGAAATGTTCTGAATACAAAGCATATATTAATAAGAAGCACATAGGTGCTACATTGTGTACTAATGATGGTATTTATGATTTTTCTGAGACATAAACATGGTATTTCCTGACCCAAAAAAGGACAGATCCCAATCCAAGGTTGCTGTATTGATTAAGTTGTCAAGACATTGCATATATGACCAGAAGGTAATTGGTTTCATTCCCACACAATCTGCACACAACCTGGATCCTTATAAACATGCACTGATCAATCCATTAATCAACCTTTTCTGAGAGCTTCACAATACAAATTTACATACCTGGTCTGAACAAATTTTGACCACTTTAAAGTGTTCATCATCTCAGATAACCGGACACAATATTACAACATTAATATACATGGATGTCTCTTATAGTCCAACTCATCTGACATCTGGATGGCATAACCTTACATATCAAATCCAATCAGATTGTTCAAAAGCTTTCGCAATTAAATACAAGTCAATTATATCAATATATATCGGTCATATGCAACCTATGGCCGCGTATGTCTGGTTTTATCCAGCTACATCATAGGGTATGCCAATAGAACTACTTATCTGACTGGTGCTGTGGAATAAGTTCAAGTTGTACATAACTGATTATATATATATATATATATATATATACATATATATATATAATCAAATATTTACAAACTTGTGATGATATTAATTTAATTTAATCCAAAATGAATTCTTAAGTGTACACAAGCAAATCAGATGCTGACACAAGGCTTAACCATAAGCCACTTCACCTTTAGTCAGGTGAGCCAAAACTCAAATATGTTGTTATTCTTTGAAAACGTCTATTGGACTGGGTCTTGCAAAATG
Organism: Unio delphinus; assembly: GCA_029339505.1. Lineage (NCBI taxonomy): Eukaryota > Metazoa > Mollusca > Bivalvia > Unionida > Unionidae > Unio > Unio delphinus. The sequence goes on from JAQISU010000375.1 coordinate 3,122,949, forward strand.
TCCTGTCATTGTATGCATATAATATGCATATTCATAGATACATCACATTTTTACATATACATGTATATACTACATGTCTACCAATAATAATGATCTATACATTAATTTACTGTTAAATTTTTTTTTGCTTTTTTTAAGAGTGGAATTTTTACCACTCATTAAATGCTTCAAAGGGAAGCGAGATCATATTCTCAATATGGTTTGATCAAGATTGCTTGCTAAAGAATTAAAATTTTGTCTTAATTTGTGTCTCACTAGTAATATGGATTCACATTAAGAAAATATTTAAATTTTTGTATAATCTACATATTTACTAGAGCTAATAATATTTATTCATAACGAATGCTCTTTATCTTCACATCAATTATTGCTCTACAAACTGGACACTTCCCTAAGGCACTACTGCAGTTGTCACATGTCGCCATGTGGTTACAAGGCCTAAAAAGCACACTCATTCTGCGAACGAAGCAGATCTTGCACATGAAAGCATGACGAAGTTCCTGGATCTCTCTCGTAGTTTCTGAATTGGGCTGATGCTCAGTGCCTGCCTCTTCTGTCTCATGCAATGGGTCTACAAAAGAAGAATACAAATTTTAAGTAAATCATTTTTTTCAAATACATTAAGAATATTAGCCAGCTACCTCGTGGATCCAGCCGTATTAACACATTAACCCCTAGCGACGACTTTACGGGGCATGAGGTAGTAGCCTACTTCCAAGGTCTGTAGTGTCAAGGTCATGCATGATACACCAATGTGGGTGGTATTATAGAAAGGTAGACAGATGTAGCTCTACAATGATAGCAAATCATCTAGGCATTTTAGTTGCACTACAAAATACAGAGGGAAAAACCTGTTTTTAGACTTTTTTTTTTCCTCACCCAAAATTCGCCCATGGTCAGAATCCAAATTTGTGTCCAGATTTTAGACTATATGGCCTCATATCTATGGCAGACAGGTCTGCAGCCCACACAGACAGGTGAATCTGTGCAAAAAGTAGGATAAGGTGGACATTTTGAATAAAGAGTCTTCTCCATACGAAAATTATTGGTTCTTTAAGCCCAAAAAAAAGGAGTCCAACTTTTCACCTTCTGCTCATGCACCAGCAAACTAACCAATGAAAAACATTTTCTTTAGCAAAACTAGCCATTTGTCTAATGGAATATTGCTTGGGCAGTAGCAGATGCTCTATCTGTTCCGGAAATTGACGAACCTGCCCATACACGAGTTTCCTGCTGCCTTGCAGGTTGGCTTTGGTTAGCCAAAGGCTAAGGGAGTAAACCCTAAAAGAAAATCAGGAGTGGAGACCCTAAGGCAGTTGGCCAATGTACTACATCCCCTTCTGGCAACTCCTTGGTCTGGAGAGGGATGGGCTCTGCCAGACGACTTTTGCCAAAGACACACTGATAATGCTGGACAAATCTTAAGTTATCATACTGGATTGGTCGTCACCCGGGTCAACAAGGACCGCGCCTGCCATTTTCCACCAGGGCGGAGGTGACAAGTGTGCTACTGGTACTTTGCATAAAATCAGAGCGAGAGACAACGTTGCCATCGCCACCTGGAACATTAGAACTCTGGCGCAAACTGGAAGACTCCAAGAGTTGACACATGAGATGGAACACTACACATGGCACATACTGGGACTCAGTGAAGTAAGATGGAAAGCCCTAGGTGAACACCAAACTGAAGATGGGCATATATTATTAGTGGAGAGTTGGATAAGTCCATAAATGGAGTAGGCTTCCATGTAAACAAAGCCATCAAGGGATCTGCTCTTGAATGTCGCCCCATATCTAGCAGAATCATCTCCATTCGTATGAAAGCATCCCCCTTTAGCATCACAATTATCCAAGCCTATGCTCCAACTACTGATCATGATGATGAAGAAATAGAGGAGTTCTACGACAACCTTCAAGGTATTATAAACATGGTAAGTAAAAAAGACATCCTTATTATCCAAGGAGACTGGAATGCCAAAGTTGGCAAAGATACTCTAAAAGACTGGAATGATCATTGTGGACCTTCTTGCAATGAGCTTACCAATGAATGAGGGAGACGGCTGCTCAATTTCGCAAGCTACAACAACTTGGTACTAGCCAACACCCTGGGTCAACATAAAGCTTCCCGATGCTGGACATGGCATGCACCAAATGGAACCCATCATAACCAGATCGACTACATACTAGTTCAAAACCGGTACAGAGCTGGCATCAATTGAGAAAAAACAAGAACAATTCCAGGTGGTGATGTTGGGAGAGATCACGACCTCGTCATTATTAACTTCCGAGTTAGGATGAAGAAAATTAACAAGCCAAAGAAAATCAGGCTTAAATTCAACCTTGAACAACTGAAGGACCCGAACATCTGCAAGTCATTCCAAGCCACAATTGGAGGAAAATTTGCTCCACTCCTTGTGATGGATGTTGATGTTAAAGTGATGACAGACACTTTCAACACAGTGATGACAACAGTTGCCAAGGACATCATTGGCCTCCATTGCCCAAAGAAAAATTCCTGGGTTACACAAGAGATTCTGAATCTGTGTGATGCCCGAAGAGACCTAAAAAAACACCAGACACACAACAAGGGCAGTGGAATATCGAGAAAGAAACAAGAATGTCAGAAACAAATTGAAGAAAGCAAAAGAAGATTGGATTGGATTGGACAACAGTGCACAGAATTAGAGAGCAGTCTGATAAAGAATAATTGCAAAAAGGCATTTCAAATTGTGAAAGACTTCACCAGAAAGAAGCAACCAAGAGTCAGTACCATTCAAGATGAAAATGGAAAATGCCTCACAGAAGCAAGTGACATTGCAGAAAGATGGACTGAGTATTGTAAAGAACTCTACAACCATCCATCCTCAGGAGACCCAGAGGTGCTTGAAGTTCCAAACTCCACAAATAATGATGATTTCCCCATTCTTAAAGAAGAAGTGGAGTCAGCAAGCACTGAAGAATGGAAAGGCAGCTGGAGTAGACAACATCCCAGCTGAACTTATCAAGAATGGTGGGGAATCAGTGATAGAACTACTAACAAAAATCTGCAACAAGATCTGGCAGACAGGCGAATGGCCAACACACTGGACACAGTCACTAATTATATCACTCCCCAAAAAAAGGCAATCTCCAGATGTGCCAAAATTAAAGAACTATCAGTTTGATCAGCCATGCTAGTAAGGTGATGCTGAAGATCATCTTGAACAGACTGAACCCACAAGCAGAAGAAATAATCGCTGAAGAACAGGCAGGGTTCCATAGTGGAAGAAGCACAACAGAACAAAATTTCAATCTTAGGGTTCTGTGTGAAAAGTACTCACAACATCAACAAGACATCATGTGTTCATTGATTTCAAAAAGGCTTTTGATAAGAGTGTGCCATGAGGCATTGTGGGCCACAATGAAGTAATACATTATGGGTTAAAAGTTGACCAACACCATCAAGCAGCTGTAAGCCAAGGCTACCAGTGCAGTAATTGCTCAAGGTTTTGTGGGGGACTGGTTCAAGACTACAGTTGGAGTACGGCAAGGCTGTCTCCTGTCACCCACGCTTTTCAACATCTACTTAGAGCACTTCATGAGCGAAGCCCTGGAAAACCACTGTGGGACAGTCAGCATTGGAGGGCGTAACATCACCAACCTCCACTTTTCAGACGACATTGATAGGCTGGCAGGCAGTGAAGATGAGCTAGCCACCTTAGTGAAGAACCTGGATAAAACATCTTCCAGATCTGACATGGAGATAAGTGCCGAGAAGACAAAGCTGATGACAAACAGTGGCAAATAAATCTCAACCAAGATTAAAGTCAGGAACTGGAAACAGTGGGCCAATTCAAATATCTTGGTTCCATAATCACGGAAGAGGGATCAAGAGCAGAAATTTTGTCACGAGCAGCACAAACAACGACAGCTATGTCAAAGCTAAGACCCATCTGGAGAGACAAAAATTCTGTCTGAAAACTAAAATCAGACTATTGAGAGCACTAGTCATCTCAATGTTTCTGTATTCATGTGAGGCCTGGACCCTGACAGCAGAATTACAACGAAGAATTCAGGCATTTGAAATGAGATGCTACAGAGCCATCCTTGGCATCTCTTACATGGACCACATCAGAAATTAAGAAGTGCGCAACACCATCAGGCACAAAGTAGGCCATTATGAAAACCTCCTCACCATTGTCAAAAAGAAAAAGCTGAAATGGTATGGCCATGTCACTAGAGCCAACAGTCTATCCACAACAATACTGCAGGGTAGTGTCCAAGGTGGTAGAAGGAGAGGTAGAAAGAGAAAAAAGTGGAGTGACAACATCACAGATTGGACCAGGAAAAGTTTTGCAGAGACACAGGCATTGGCACATGATCAAGTCAAGTGGAGGGAACTGTTCAGATGTTCAGCAGCACAGTGCCTCAACGACCACACTTGGTCAAGAGACTAATGATGATGATGAATATTGCTTGGAAGTTGATGTATTAGGATGTAATCAGAAATAGTCCCCAAAATGTGTTTCCTACTCCCATTTCATGCAAAAACAGTAAAAACCTCCAGGGGTGAATGTGTTAAAAAATGAAAATAATCCATTTAAATAGACAAAGGGCAATTACTCCTGCTCATTATCTCCTCTTGGCACTGCCAGGTGTTACTAGTTTTTTTTTTATCTATGTGAGATACTAAGAAGGATGCTCACATGGTGGGGTGGTTGGGATAGTTTTTAAGTAAAGTGATTGGGTAAATATTCTCAAAAAAATTTAATTTTCTTTAAAAAAAAAACAGGTTTTTACCTTTGAATATGTTCCTCAATCACATTATGTTAGGAGAATAAGTAATAGAAGGAAGGGAAGGCATGCAACATCTACCATGGATATCTTTCTTGGGAAGAATAGCTGAGTTCCCCATTCTCCTAGTTCATATGCAGCACAGCCTGGGGTCACTTGACCTGTGATCTTAACGTAATAAAGAAGATGAATACTGAAACCTTCTAACTGACAAACTTCAGAGAGGGAATCCAGCAACAGGCTGTGTTGATTGATCTAGTTGAGTCTGGTGGGCATCTGTGCTGCCACCATTGGACCTAACTGATTTAAGATTTGCCTCTGCAATATTAATTCTGAGATCAAGGCCTGAGAAGACTGACTCTACATGCCAGCAAAGAGCTTCTATTATCTATCGGACTGAAATGTTGCACTCAAATGCAAGACTCTGAGAGATGTCTCAAAGCTTCTGAGCATTACTCTTTGTGAGGTTACTATGATCTGTGAGACATCAGAGTACACCAAGCATACAACCTACTTCAGCCACAAATCAAGAACGTGAGGGTTGATATCCTGTGTTCCAGCTCACATTGGAAGGAAGTGGCAGTTAAGCGTGCTATGATTCGTATCTGTGCATTTCAAGAAGTGGTTGAGAGCACAAACAGGATCTTGTATGACTGCTGTTCTCATCCTGTCTCTGGAAGAGTGTGAATGAGTGATGACCCTTTGGTTACTGACAGAAGGTAACCTACATTGGGCTACAAAACATGGCTGTGTCATGATAACCCTCCGATCTGAAAAGAGTTTGGGTAGAAATAAAGGGCATGCAACTTGCTTACTCAAGATGCAGAAGCTAAATCTATTAAGAAACATGACCTGAATTAAAGTGACTTCAGCGAAGTGTGGACTGAAGGTTCAAGCGGATTTGAATCAAGCTATGTTAAAACCCAGTGTTGGAGTTTGGTTTACTGAGATTAAAAAGGACTAAATGATCCCATAGGTCTATCTCCTGCCCAATATCATATTCTTGGTAAGGTATCAGTCCCTGAAAATATGCCACTCTCTCTCGTAAGCCTTCATAGTGGAAGCCCTTCTTGCTCTCGAGATCTCTCCACAATCAAAGTTTTGAAATCATTGTCTCACAAGCCTGTCCTGATAAGACCAAGCATGTGGGGGAGGAGGGTGGTCCAGGCAGGAAAGGACCACCCATTAATGTGGTTGCTGGAGAAGGTTTGGGTGGTCCAGAATCTTCATGGGCATATATATCACCAGAACAAGTAAATCAATGACACAATACTTGTTCAATCTGAGAGGAGCTATCAGAATTATCTTGCCATTCTGATCCCATATGGATTATGTTTGGTCTCAGCACATGGTAGGGGAGTCAAATGCTTCCAACCAAAATCAAAGCTTATGGGTCTGGAACCAGGGAGCTCAAGGTGGGTAGCTTGTGATTCCACCTCATTGAACAGAGTGCACAAATCCAAGCGATGACTGACCGACAGAGATACCATTCTGTGTGTACTACTTGACGTCTTCTGGAAAGAGTAAAAGCCAAGACATTAAGTTTGCTGAGAATGTCTCATTTGGACATTGTTATAGAGATTTGCAACACATGATATCAGGTGTAAATTAACCAAATTCGTCAAAGTAATGACCCATGGTATGGTGAGCAGCCATGGTCAATGACCCTAGCAATCCTTGCCAGCGCCTCCGAAGTATGGCTATAGTTGGGTTTCACTGTCGATTCTGAAAGGTACCAATGATGCCAATTCCAACAACGTAGAAGGTGCAACAACATCCCGAAACTAGCTCTGACAAGCAATGAGCACAACATCAGTCTTATAAAACAAATAAGTGTACATATGAACAGCTATTATACTCTTATCAAGTGTTAGGAACTCAGTACAGAAAGTGTCTATCACCTTAAGTTTGTATCATTCTCCTTGTTAAGATCTACAGTTCCATCAGAGATGGGGTAGGGGTGAGGGCATTCTGAAGTAGCCAACACCATATACATGTCCTTGACAATGGCATCAAAGTTAATTGCCATTCTGTTCCATGATTGGATCTAAGCAGCATATGAAGGATGGTGGATTTCAACAAAATTGGTCATCCTTTAGTTGCAAGTAGTGCAGAACATATGGTTTCTTTGAATTTTGACAGAGAGCCAGTCATTTTCACAAAATAGTTGCACTGATAAGGATTAACTTTTCTAATTAGTCCTGCATGCTTTCTTGCTTGTTTATTTAAGACTAGCTATAAAGCAGTTTGACAACATCTGACCAGAATATGAAAATTGGGCACGTCCTGACAGAAAAGAAAAAGCGTGTCACAGCGAGAAACGGTGCTCTCTTTGCATATTTTGGATCTGTAAAATTCGTAAATATTAAGTGAAAGCATGACTTAAAAAATGCAACGAAAAACTTCCTGATTTTAGGTCCCAATCTCCTTAATTGTTTTCATTGTCTCCCTACTTGGCTTTTGAAAAGTTGACAGGTATGCTTGTGCACCGTTTTACAGATTATACATCAATGTACTGGTATAGTTGCTGTTCAAAATTACCTCTTAACACAAGCCAGTTTCAGGGTTTTAATGAATTAACTTGCCTTTATTGCTCTCAGAAAACAAAAGACAAATAGATCAATTATCAACAATGGAGACAGCGAAACATCACGCTTTCCGTTGTGTGCAAAGTTTCCATTTTGTTCAGCCAAAACACAAAACTAAACTTTGTGGATAAACTTCTATACTGAGAATTTTAGCATTTATTATTCCCACTCTTCATGATCATGTAACAGTTATGTTCGTTATGTGCCTTGTACAATTAAACGTTTTTACCTTTCCATAAATATTACCTCAGTTTGTAGGGTCACATATATCATTGAAAATTAGTAACTTGTGAGAGCCTGATTCATCAGAAATGAAGCAGCTATTACGGACAACCTGACATTTCATCAGAAAGAATGCAATTTGGCCGTAACAATGAATAAAGCCAAATCTGCATCTATTATGTTTGGGAATGAATAAGGATGTAAGTGATGCTTTGAACGATTTTCACTGTGTAAGTACTGTACATTATAGTTCAGGTTAGTCTTCCAGGAAAAATCAGCCGGCCTGTGAATTCTGAAGTCTGTATTTATCTTTATTTAACTTGGTGTTGGTGTTGGAGAAATCAGAAGATATGCACATGCAAAACAAAGTCAATCATAGTACTTTATAACAATTTATTACTTTATAACAATTTAATAAGTTTCTGGACACCCCCTGTTTTTACAGGCACAAAGTTGTAGGACATGAAACACACTATATTGGTGTCCCAAGATTTACAGCCATTACAGCAGTCAACACAAACACTCAAAAACCCTCAAGTTTACACATTTGCCAGCAGATAAGACACCCACACCCCTTTCTAGTTTTTTTCTCACAATAATGATCAAAAATGGGCCCTTACAACTGCATAGCTGATGAGGTAGAAGACTGCATCGTTGAATGTTATAATCCAAGAATCCAATAAAATGGAAAATGTTTACCTTGTTCTTGGATATGCTGAACATCTGCATCAAGCGCCTGGCCTACATCCAACATGGGAGAAGTAATTTCTGGAAAAATAATGATCGAATGTTACCAAGGAGTAGATGAATATATTATAAATAAATGTTGTTTCTTTTAAATTTTATGTAGACAATTTTAAACAAAACCTAAATTCACGTTTTCTCTACCATAATGATCATAAGGGTATATGCTAAAATTGAATGGCTGATTGGTTCGAACTCCATGGCTGATGAGATCAAAGGACACACCTGTGTACCTCATAATTCAAGAATCTATTAAAAAGGAAAAAGGATAAGTTTACCTTGTATCTGGTCTTGTTGACCATCTGAATCCAAGAAGGGAAATGTCTTCTCTGGAAAATGAATGAGATGTTATTGAGGAGTTGATGGCCATATTCACAAAAAATGTTTTGGAAAATCTTTCAAGAGTGAAAAGCAACTGTGTGCGGAAAATGTAAAAACAAAACTTGAACACATTCTTTTTCAATAATAATGCTCACAAATGTGCTATGCAACAGCTACATTTCGGATGGGATCAAAAGTTGGTTGATTGTGGATTTTATGGTGCACCAATAAGGATATAGAGTGCCACAAAATTATATGATAAAAAAGGTATGTATCAAACGATTCTATTAATAACAAGTGATAACATGTCAAAGTCACAATAATGATATCATGAAAATATAAGAAGGTTCCAGATCAACAGGATATTTAAATGGTCTGTATAAAGGTTAAATTATGTAAATAAAAGATAAATTATGATGTTTAACAGCGCCAATGCTGGTTAAGAACACACAAAGAGAATAAGGTTGCTCAAAAAAAATATATTTTAGAATAAATGCTTACTCCCTTCAGGAAATTTAAAACACAAGACATTTACCATATCAAAAAGCTCCTTCATTGTACTAATGTTGGTATGTAGGTTGGAGATCGAAAGAATCAATCAAAAAATATTTCATAGTGAATGGTTCAATGTATGAAAGTAACACCAATTCTAATTTTTTTAATGACTACAAGCATTAATATAATGTTTATAATAAACACAAATTATATATGAACAAATCTGACACTATTATAAACAAAACGATAAGGAAAATTATATAGCTCCTAACATGGAACTATCAACAACAATAAACTCAACGAGAAAACTCAAAGATGGACTTTACGAATGAAACATTAAACAAACGTGAGTAATGTCCTATCACTGAACAACAAAAGTATATGATCTACACCCCAATACAAACAAGGTCTTATTAAACACCAAGCGGCTAAAACACGGTATTGGTGCTGATAAAGGAATTTTCATGTTATATGCATGAAATAGAAAAATTAAACAAGATATGAACCAATTTTAAAGATTGGTAAGCCTGGCATATACCTCTCTTACTTTCCTGAAAATTTCAAGAGGTTAGTGTAACCCATTGTTGAGATATGCATGGAAACAAGCTCTAAAAATGGCCATTTTTGAGCATTATGTAGTCTCACTCGAAAAAAGCTTGAATATAAAATAGAGAATTCTCTAAATATCATACTGAAATTATGCATTTATTGGTCTGGTTTTATGCGGAATTCTATCCTGCAAATATTGCTTCTTGAATTAAAGAAATCGGTAAAATATTATGGATTTTATAAGCAAAATACCGTCAGTAGAAGTTTTGTTTCAACACTGAAATTCAAACACTAATCTGTTGTTATATGCCAACATTTTGTACAAAATAACATTCATTATAACTTTTATTGACATCTAGAACTCGACTTTATATTATAATAAGTAGTAAAATCATTTAAATCACATGGCTAGCCAAGATATTCGAATGAGAGCTTGTTCTTTGTCAAACTTTCCAGTTCTAAATTTTGTAGTGTCTGTAACCTTTACAAGTTTATATGGCAACAATTTTGTTGTTTCATTATGGAAAAGTATAAATCCTACAAAGGCTCATGTGTATCCATGTGATGTCCAAGTTGGCCAAAATTGGTGGTGCTGTATTGTACCATTAAAAAACAGCAACTCAATAAAAAAAGTTACAGACACTACACAAACAGGTATAAAAATGAAAGATAAAAGTATTGTTCTACTTGTCATTAAAACATTGTTTTTCTCAATAGAAAGTTCCATCTTATGTGATGTAATGTTGCATCATCTATTTACCTCTGCAGCCAAGAGCAAAAAAGTGATGCAATAACTCTCTTGATTGAATATTGCATCATTCTTGCAGCACTTTCTGTTTGAGTAATTTACTGCAAGACAATGTAACCTGAATTTCTTATCCTAGAAGAAGCTGCCTAATTACTTTTTCTGTTCTTTACCATGGTACATCCCTAAGACATGGGAAGACGACAAAAGCAAACCTCTGGGAACAACTCTGGTAAGTTTGCATTGAATTGGTAAACCACACTCTTAAATTGTAGTGTCTGTAACCAATATCCCCTTTTTATACTGTCTATGACTTTATCCCTGTTTTTTTTTAAAAATGAAGCCAAATTATGTTTCCTATTACAGTATTGATGTGTAAGGCTAAATTTTGACATATTGTCTGTCTGCAATTTGTAATATTTTGGTATATTTATAGTTTCTTTCATCTAGATTTCTGATAACAGGCAACATTTTCAGTGATTTCTTATATGCAATTGAAACTGAGTATTTTTGCATTCCATATCATTAGACTAGTAAATTCAAACAGAAATATTATGAGAATTCAATGAGCTCAGACTTAGTATTGGATACATTGCTGATATTGTCAAATGGTTACAGACACTACTAGACATGTGAATTGACCCGACTGTTGTTTACATTATTAAGGAAAGTGTGCAATCATTGTAAATGCTAAAACATTGAATAATCATCAGGTTTTATGCTATTTCTTTTTCAATCAGATACTTTTCTTTAAGAATCTACAGGTTATTCCAGCTTGCTTATGTATGAAAGCATATTGCGTACTCATTACAAGTATGTTTTGTAAAGTCTAAATTTCATCCGTAAACATAGAGGAACAAAAATGAGAATGAAGTTGTTTGTTTTTAGGAAGCAAAGATAAGCCAGAAGAAGATGAACAGAAGATTAAAGCTAGAAGGGAGAAGACGAGGCTAAAGGTACAAGCCTGGAGAAAAAAACAGAGGGAAAATAAGGCGAAACATGAGGAGCTAAAAAGGGTTGATAGAGAAAGAAGAAAAGATGCAAGACTACTAAAAAAACAGCAATCACTTTCCGATTCAAATCTTCAACAAGAATTAAGAAGGAAAAAATGTGAAGAAATGAAAAGGTATCGCCAGAAAAAGAAAGAAAAAGCAGCCCTGGCATTATCGGTTAATAAGAGTGTTGATTTAAGAAGTCCAAAAACTGCTGAATTAAGTAGAAAGAAGAAAGAAGCTGTGAAAAGAACCCAAGCATGGAGAATGGAAAGAGTGTTTGCGATGGTCTCGGTGCGACAGTCAAGAATGCTTGCTACAGAGCTGTAATCAGCAATAGAAAGGTGATAGGTTGTGCAGAAGATGTATATCATTTCTGTACAGAGAAACTGAAAATGGAAAATACAGATAATGAAGCTAAAACAGTTTCGAGAAGGGAGTTCATCCTTGTTAAAGATGTTGAGAGAAACAAAGAAGAAACTGATGTGCAAACACTGCAAGGTACAAGAAAATTACATGCTGTAAAGTCAGGAAGCAATGATTATGAACTGAGCATAAGAAATCTGAGCTGTTATTGTGAGCAATGCATGAAGGTTGACGGGAGATGCAACTTCAGCGAAAATGTTAATGCCTGGGAAATGAGAAAGTTAGTACTCAATAAAGATAATTTAAGTCAGAAAGGAAAACAACTTAAAGACAAGAATCCATCAACAATAGAAAATAATGACAAGAAAAGAAAACAAGGAAGTAACCAGAAAGATCATAACTCAGCAACAAGCAAAAAGCCTATTAGTAATAAGAAACGGAAGTCAACAGAAAGACAAAACATTGTGACAAAGAAGATCAAAGTTGACAAAAAAGCACTAACCAACACAGAGAAACCAATAGAGAAATACCACCCTGTAGAATTTGTTGCTGTAGGACTTAAGCCAAAGAAGGGACCTCTAGATGTATACTTAGCAGAAGTAATAGACATTCTTCATAACGAAGTTAGACTTAAATACATGAGAAAGTCTGGCAACATGTATGTTTGGCCTGAAAAAGATGATTATTCACAAGAGGCTCTAGATGCTATCTTGTACAGGGTAAAAGCTCCACAAATAGTCAATGAAAGGGGTCATTTCAAGTTTAATGCAGCTGAATTGTCTAAGCTCAAGTCAAATCTGGAAAAAAATCATAAGCACTTCTATTTGAAATGACAATATAAAGTCAAGGTTTAATGTGTAGTGTCTGTAACCTTAAGATCAATCACATATGGGTCTGTGTTTGAGTCAGCACCTTGGGTTGAACAATACTTTAGTGACTATGATTTATTGAACATTCATTATACTTCAATACTTTACTCTTACAAACACTATTTAGGATTAAACTTTCAAGTGCTATTTACCAGTTCATAATTTTAACACAAGTATTGGACATATACCTGTTACAATGTGGTTTTATCATTTTATTAACTAATCAACATTCATTTAATGAATAATTCTAGTCAATGTGTTCATGTTGAATTATTTTTGAAGTGAATTTTATGGAGATATGTATGGTTCTGCAGCTGTATTGAAATGCTATAGTTTTGTAGTGTCTGTAACCAATTTTATGGACAATGTACTTCTGACTCTTATGGAAGTTTGCAATACTTTTGGCCAGTATTAATGATTTTGTTTGTTTAAATATTCTTCTTGGTGTTAGATAAATGCCTAAATAAGATTATTCTACGTCTTTTATGTTTGTTATGCAAAAGTTTCATGGTTAGGTTTTTTTCTAAGTGATACCTTTGTCATAGATGTTTTGATTTTGTTATTAAGTTGTTTACCACTTCCAGTTATGTTGTTTACTTTAAATGTTGATATCCTGTTACTGATGTTACTGTGAAAAAAAATAAAGTTTTAAAGTTTTCATGCTGTTTTTCTTGCATGTTATACACCAAATGTAGTGTCTGTAACTGTTGTTATACCACAGAATTGAAATAATGGTTAAACAAAATCGCATGCATGTTCAAGCTAAATCTAACTTGATCTGACTAGGGGACACCCTAGGGTATATAATGAGCTTCATTGAAATGTTCTATCAAACATTTTAATTTTTTAAGTGAGTGAGACTACTCTCAGCACCAATACCGTGTTTTAGCCGCAAGGGTGACCAAAGCATGTCATTTATCCACTTATCCACATAATACTCATTTATTCATCAATCAACTCATCAATTTATCAATTCATCAAGCGATATTGGAATATGTATGAATTTTATGAATCTATCGTTCATAAAACTATTGAAATGGGAATGCAATTTTGCTCAGAAAATAGTGAAAATAACAATAACATGGAGGCAACAGGCACACACTGCTTTGTTTTTCAAACAATTCAAAAGAAAAACAATATAATGAATTTACTTATAGCTTTTAATTAACTCATCACAGGCTCAAACTGTTTAGTGAGTTATTTTCAGATTCTTTTTTCAAGTTAATGCTTATGAATGAAATAAGGTAAAAAGTGCATTGAAATTGAAACTGAGATATTAAAATGTGGTTGTGCTGTTGGACACTGATCAATAGTTTTGGTTGCTTGCATTGAATTTTGGTTATTTCTAAAATCATTTAGCTTGCATAGGTTTAGTTTTTATGGGTGACAGTCAAGAAATATATGCATTATATTTGGATGGATGAAGATATATGATAACCATATATTCCCTAATTAACACCCGCTCCCTTTTTTACCAAACAGAAAAGGTACGAGATACAGTACAAGACCTGTGCTTCTCAATACCCATCTGCTTCAGACCCATGATTACAAAAAAAGTCTGCAGCAGTCTCAGTTGATCACAGTTTTACAATGTCTAAATTACCCCGTCACAGGCACATTTGAAGACTTTTAAACATATCCCAATAGCTGGGTGACAAGTTCAAAGACTTTTAAACATAACCCAATAGCTGGGCAACTATTTCAAAGTTTTATAAGGCCTACTTGAACCAACTGCTGAGTGGGAAAATGTGTTGGCTGATTGATCATTGTAACTGTGCTGATATTTACAAAGACTGAATTCAAAGGCAGAATGACCTCCAACTATACATGTAACACATGACACAATAGCTGATTAGCAAGTTCAAAAACTTACCTGTCCTACTTCAACCAGATGCTATGAAAATGTGCTTACAATAAACAGTATTTACCATATATATTGGGACACCATATTTGTTTGGACACCATACATTTCAATTTTTTATAAATTCCAATTTTTTTAAATAATCTGTTTGTGCACTGTCTGCATGATCTGAGATACCATATTTTTCAATGGGTAAGTTGTTGAGTCACCCTTTAAATCGTTCGAAAATTACATGTTGGCAAATGCACTCCATCTTAAATTTTATTTTAATTTTTTTTTAAAATCTACTTGAGCAAACACTCCTTAATCCACTGCAACATCATTTCATCAACCCAACCCTTCTCCTGCACATGTATGATCCATCTTTTAAGTGCATGAGACTGCTCTGGTGGCCTAGTGATTAGAGCAACTGCCCAATATGCGGAAAGTCGTGGATTCAATATCCGGCTGAGTCATACCAAAGACTTCTAAAAATGGTTCTAACAGCTGCCTTGTTTGATGTTCATCATTAAGTGGTTGGTGTTAGGACTGGTCGACCTGATGTCACAATAATGTAACTGGGTGGAACATCAAGCTACATGTCTGCGGCATGATGCCCCAGTGCTAGACATCACTATAAACTGCCACACTGCAGACATCATAGCGAATGTATCCTGTGAATACTGAGAAAAAGGAATCAGTGGTGGCTTCTCTCTACTGGGTGACTTTGTATATGAAAATTCTTTTTAATAAAATTGAACACTTAAGATATCCAAAGTCAGCATGATTTATAATAAAATAAACTCTCTTGTTTGTGATTTAAATTGTTGGATCCAGTTTTCAGTCAGATAACTAATTCAAACATTTGAGAACAACCAAACATGATTTGTTTCTTAATGTTCATGTCAATGAACAATGCGGTGTGTGTTATCTGAAATTAAGTGATACAGTACAGTATGGATGGCTACACTACACATACGGAGTTTGTGGAAATATTTTCTTTAATTCACATGATGGAAAATACAATGAATGAATTATATAAATACATGGTTAGTTTTTCATTTCATTATGTAATAAGTGTTTTATTTAGTACCTATTTTATTACAATATTCAGTGGAGAAGGGTGCATATTCAACACACATTTAATTTATTTCTTAAGCCTTGGGTCATATGACCTAGGTAAAACAAAATTCTGTGACAGGAAAAATAATAATGATTTTATTGTGTCCCAACATATACAGTAAAATGAAATGGCAGAAAGACCTCCAGATGTATATGTGGTTATTACAAGAATGTATTTAAAGAACAACTTTAGCTTTCATTCATTATTGTGCTCTGATAAATACACCCATTTGGAAAATGTAATGTCCTCATGCTATGGTGTGTTAATAAGGAAATATGTGGTTAATAGCAATAAGAGATCCTTAAGTGAAATGCATCATAAAAGAATTTTCATAGTTCTGAATATCTCTGAGTGGAAAATATGGGACACAATGGACAACAAAATTTGACTTACTATTATTTCTACCTATAATGAATGGCAATTGGTTTTCTAATCCACTGGTTTTCTCCAAATATTACCATCCCATTGTTGATATTTTGACATATATATTGGGAGGTGGAGTCAGAGCAATTGCCTTTCAAAAAAATTGGAATTGTCACCAATGTGAGGTAGCAGCATATGGCAACCACTTACCTGCCTAGCAAATGTTACATTGAGTCATAATTGCATGAAATTGATAGCATTTTATTCTTAGGGATTGCAAGTATTACAATTGTTACGTCCTTAATCCATTGACAGACATGACCAAACAACAGCACCGATTAAACCTGACATTGACAGTAATTGGCAATTGCATTGCTAGCCATTCGACTCCACAAATCTCTCAAACTACGATATCTGAGGTCCAATAGTCACATGATATCAACCACAAACCTCTTTTTAACGTTGCGATAAAAAAAATATACAAGTCGCATACTTTTTGTGAAACCCTGAAAGAATATATATTTCTCAAAATATTTATTTTGGAAACTGTCACTGTCCCAGCAACCTGGACAATGTCAGAGTCATCAAGCAAAGAGCGCATGGCAATGGGGTGTCACTTGATACAACAATACCATCAATGACACATGCTCCATGCTTCATTAATCTTACAAAGGTAGTTGTTCTCAGAATAAATACACATATAATAAAAATCTTGTTTTTTCATTACAAACATGCGACTTTCATTCAATATTTTTTTCTTCTTTCTTTAACATCTGAAATTTTTTGTTGATGATATCGTGCGAGTCTGGTCCTATGATGTCATGAACATGTGGGTTGCAAGATGTGTGTACTCGTGTGACTAGCAATGCAACTGATGAGTACCAGATCAAAATTTCATTAACACTGACATCTCATCACGTCTTTCAGCAGATTTAAGGCATAAAAATTGTAATAATTGCAATTCCTGAGAAAATAAATCATTTTCTTATTGTTTTCATGCAGGTATGATTCGATGTAACAGTGTTTATGTTTGCTAAGACATCTTGTACATGGCTACCCTATGCTGTCTCCATGTTGGTTTACTGTGATGCATGACTGGTTTTCTTACATTTCATGTAAGAAAATATATTGGTATTTTGCTTTCCTGTGAACTAACCAGTCTATTAAAGAACTCCTAACCACTGAGCATCAGGATGGACTACATGAATATGTTAATGGCAAGCATCATAATGATCTCCAAATATTCTGGTAAAAACTCAGTAAATTTAATTCAGTTAAGTATGACTCAACTACATAACTGTTTCTGCCTTAAAGTGATGATGGAAATTTCCCCCATTTTTCCCCAGAATTTCATAAATTTTGTGCAACATTCAAAAACTTTCATGGTCTGGAAAAATTCTTTTATTTCTGTGGACATTTTCTCAATTTCCTGGTAAAATGGGAAACTTGTACAAGGATATAATAATATTCCCACTATTTATTATTTTATTGTTTATTCGCAAGTGTGATGTTGATATCATCTCCATACTATTTAAATGATCAACTGATGTGAACTTTAAAAATGTATCCACAGTAAAAAGAACAAGGAAATGGCAGTGCAAGGAAGAGGGGTGTTTCACATTCAAAACCCAAAAGCACCACCTAGTTCCTAGTCTTCATGTATTGTGATTTATTTTATTAAACGTTTATCTATTCATTTTTAAAACAAAATTGTTTTAATTGATACCTAAATAAACAGTATGACCCTACTTAAGTTTATTGACTCCAAACCATTCCTTCACCACATAAAATCTCAAATATTTAGAGTATGTAGTAATTCTAAGTTGTTTTAGCTCCATTCTTCAAAACTAAATACTGCACAATCAAAATTCATGTGACTGGTTGCTTTTATATGAGTAAATTAGATCAAAATTCATGTGACTGGTTGCTTTTATATTAATAAATAAAATCAAAATTCATGTGACTGGATGCTTTTATAAGAGTAAATTAGATCAATCATTTTAAGAAATACCGATTAGTTAAAATCCTGTTAAGTGTTAAAAGCAAACTTGAATGCGTATTTTCTCTACAATAATGATCATAATGGGCTATGCTAAAACTGCATGACTGGTGAAGTAGAAGGCCACACCTGTGTCACAGAATTGTGTATGACTGGTATCAATATGTACATGTGGTATAAAATGTACTTGGGTTTTGCTACCACGTACAGCGTCACTAAGGGTGGTTTATTAATTATCGACTCTAGTTATTTCAAAATACGGAGCGCAACTCAACCCATGCTGCATGTGCAAATTACCTGCAGTTTAAAAATCTAAGTACCTAGCTGCGCATATCAGTTACAGCTAGTGTATATTACAGAGCAAAATCTCTGTAAACATCACATTACAGCCAGTCTTGTGAGGAAGCTTTCCACTTTATGGAAGTATAACTTTCAGCTAAAGAGATAATATAAATTTAAGATTGTATTCTTAACACTATTCATTTTATAACAGAATTGTTTCATATATCAGATGTTTTAGTGTTTATTCTAAATTCTACAGAGTAAATACCTAGGTTACACAGCGCCATGATATTAGAAATACTATAGTCTGCTAGTAGCTATTTGTTGCAAATTGAACTTAGTTATACTTTGCATGCGCAACATATATGAATGTAGAAGTACTTAACCATGTCATATTACACGGTTTAGTTGTTTTAATTTTAGCTGCCATGTGTGGTGCCTTATATGATGCTGTGTGTATGGTGCACGTGTGTATGGTTTTTTTTATGGTTTAACGCCATTTTTCAGCACAATATAGGCTATACATGGCGGCCAATATTAATGGTGGAGGAAGAACCCGGGAAACCCCCAGAAAGAAACATCAACCCACGAAAAGCTACTGGCAAGCTTTCTCACATAACTACATTAGCGGAATCTTAAGACTCGAACCCACGCAGACAGAGGTGAGATGGCAGTGATCAGTAATTGTCAGCGCCTTAGACCACTCGGGGCCCCTACACGCATGTGTGTATGGTGCTTTTTATATGCTGCCTTGTGTATGGTTGGATGCTGCCTTATATATATGTTATATATATATATGTGGTTGGGTGATGTGAAGTCGCAGAACTCGGTGTGGTTTCTTGTGACGTATACGCTGTGTCTGGTGACCGTTCGGAAGAGTGTATTGGTGTTTTCGATGCGAGGGACCAAGGCTTCGCGACCATCGGGTCTGCGTTGAATGTGAAGGGTTCCTTCAAACATACAGGGAGGAGTGGACCATGTGTGGCGATTTCTTGACCACTGACTAGAGCAGTTGGAACCGGAGATACATCTTTAATGTCAAATGGGCACCATGATAGTTATAAAATACATGTTCCATATTATTGCTATTGCCATCTGAGCAAATATTTAACATTTACGTATCTAAATCATTATTTGAACGATAAATTCATAAATTCGTAATTTCACCTTTACATTGCAACATCGTTGTTTTGAACGATAATATTATAAATTCATAATTTCAGCTTTACATTGCTTAAACGTTACAAAATGATAAAATCAAAATTTACATGCCTTTACCTTGTTAAATCGTTATATGAACGATATAACCGAAATTACAGGAATTTACAGTCTCGTTATACGAGCAACATATTCATAAATTCATACATATACTTGTATTTCGTTGATCGGGTGATAAGATGTTATTCACGCTAGTTTTAAATCCCTTTCATTAAAATCATCCTTTGAGTTTTTTTCGTTGAGTTACTTGTTGTTGATAGTTCCATGTTAAAAACTTGATAATTTTCCTTATCTTTTGTTTATAATGGTGTCAGATTTGTTTATATTTAAATTGCATTTATAAATAAACATCTTCTTAACGCAGTTGCTTTCGGTGTCTTCACTAATCCAATCCCAACCTGGCTTTATCCTGTGATAATCTGTGTATATTATAATCCAAGAATCCATTAACGTAGGAAAATGTTTACCTTGTATTTGGTCAAGCTTTACATCTGCATCCAGCTCTTGGACTGTTCCCAAGATGGGAGAAGGCGTCTCTGGAAAAATATGATCCAATCCAATGTTATTGAACAGTAAATTAGTATGTTCTAAATTTATGTTTCATTATAAAATGTGTTAAGCTTAGTATGAAAAACAACTATGCAGAAAATGTTCAACAAAATTTGAATAAACATTTTCTCTACAATAATGTTCTAATAATGCTCATAAATGTGATATGCTAAAATTGTGATGCTGATTAGCATAACTTCATAGCTGATAAGACCAATGGTGACTCCTGAGATAATTTTATAGGGTACATAAAGATCAGGAGGAATAAAATTCAACTTTTTTCCACTTACTATTTTAATTTCAAGAAATAAATATGAAAACAATACAGAAATAAATAATTGTAATGAAATATGAAATGTAAAAAGATTAAAGTCATTATAACAGGACCCATGTTCAGCTTCTGTACTTCCAGATGCAACTCCAAGTGCTTCCACTTGATTTTCTTCATGTTTTCCTTTTCCTTGGATTACATTGGACTGAAAAATTAGTTTTGTCTTCTGCTGCATCTGTTAGCTTTTCAGAGAAACAATGCAGACATCTTCCTCAAATCAAATCAAAGTTACTTATACTTTAAATTGTTTAATTTTCTCCATGATTCTTTTTTTTTCTTCTTTTGGCTGCATATGTTCTCCTTCACTAACATACTGTTGCTATTTTTGCTGGGCTCCACCTGCTGACAGAAGCAGCTGGTTGATGACTGGAATTTCTTCTACTCCTCAACTTTTCTCAGTTGGCACATCAAAGCTTTATAAATCTAGTCCAAATCAAATTCTGAGAAAGCTTTGATTTCTTTAATGATTTATACCAAGGGGAAAAATGAGTAATGTAACAGAGAAATCATTACTGTATGCTTCTTATTCGAAAATCAAAATGCAAATGAAAAAAAAAGACTATTCAAATACCTATGCTCACAGTATTTCAGCCTTTAGCAGATTACTGCTTTGAATAAAACATTTCACTAAAACTGCACCCTTATTGTCAGTCAATGAACTTACAGAACCCAATGACTAAGTTTAATCCAACCTGTATGATGATGCCAACAGTGATGACAAAAAGATCTGATGTTTTGTTCTGATAATGAAAAAAAGCAGACTCGTGTCTTTTCATTAGTTCCAATGGCTTCTTTCCCTTCTGCATGGGTACTTAGAGCAAACATGCCCACCAATTTCTGCAATATCTATGTTTTCTAATACACTATTGTTACATGTATAGGCTCTTACAAAAACTAACAGAAAAAAGTGAAGACAACAACCTTGGTAAAATTTAACAAATACTTTTATTTATTCGCTAGAATATAAAAAAGAACTTCCAGTTTCACAAATCAAATAAAAAAAATAATCCCAGAATTAAAAGATAGAAGTCATAGTAATAAAATGTCCTTAATAAAACTGAGTTTGAATCCTGATAAAATACACAATGTCTGTTGTAACCTGCGAAGTGCTGTTACATCAGCAGTTTCTTGATCAATCACAGAAAATATTATTCCAGTTTTGAATTCCATATAAATTTCAGTGAATGTCTTTGTATAAGAATTTTGCAAAAGTATCTATGTATTTCCAGTGAAAAAAAAACCTTGAAATTCAATTAATTTCAAAACAATAAAACAATTAGCCCAAACTGGACACAACATAAAACAACTTGACTTTTCAAGTGTTAAGGTACGACTGACTAAATTCTTATCATAACATGAGTTAAAAGACTAACTAAAACAGAAAAGAAAATGTTCATATGGGGGTCAAGAGTTCATCTTTCCAGAAGGAATGGATGTTTGTTGCACGACACTGAACACATTGTCCAGGTATGGATATGATTTAACTAAATACTTCTACTCTACGAAAGAATGTTAAAAAATATAATAAAGTTCTTTACCAAACCTGTTACTAGTTCTGAATCAAAGTCAAAAACAAGATACAGTGAATTGTTATTAAGTGCTTGTCAATGAAACAAATGAAGTCAGTTACCTCCTGTTGTCACCACAACAAATAACGTTTTTATTCTGATAATTATTTTAATTTTATGATTGAGACTTTTTCAGGTTTTATATTTAACTGAGTTGTTTTTATTGTAGCATAATCTGTGATGCCTCAAAACATTTCTGTCAAATATCAAAAAAGGATTTGCATTCATTTTGATATAATGTTGTGTCTCATATCTATTAAATCTACTTCAGAAACTGAAGCATCATGGATGGAACTACAGTTAAGAAAATGGATGGAAACATTAATAGTATCAAACAGAACAATCATAAAAAGCAATTGAATCATCTAATCCACAACACAAGTAACAGCTTCCACAGGAATGTATCAAATGGTTTTAAAGTTTTGCTCCAGAACTGAAAGTGTAAATGGATGATTGGACAAAAAAACACACAAAGAATTATCAGTACGTATTCCAACAAACTGCAAGAGACACGTAATGTGAAAAAGATTAATACTTTATTTACTTTCTATATGAACTGATTGCTATCTGGACATAAAACTAATTACTGTCTAGTAAACAAATTACACCATTAACATGGCTGTACTAAAAAAGATGTTTAATTTTTGCCAAATGTTTTAAATTGTTGCTATCAATTTACATCCTTGCCATTAAAGAATGCATAGCATAATCTTAGCAATTTGAAGAGACTGTTTATTTTAATATTTTGCTAAAAGTGATGATTCCTTTACAACAATTTTTCAACTACATAGACTGATTAATGATCCCATCATTTATTAACTTTCTGTTGTTTTGTTTAGTTAGAAGTATGTGTCACAGTATCCATACTATTTAACTGAATAGGTGCTATCTTTATTAGTGTTTCCATAGTACAAAGGACAAACAGATGGCAGTGCAAGAATGTAGGGTGTTTCATATGCAAGTACAAAATCATCTAGGTTCCAGTCTGTATTTATAGTGATTTGTTTTCCGTAGGCATTATCTTTTCATTGAAACAAATTGTAACAGTTGTAATGCATACCTAATGGAACAGTGTGACAAATTTTTCCACTCAAAACCCTCCCTTCAATTGATAAAAAAATCATAATTACAATACTTCAAATTTTTTTAGTTCTTCCTAAAAATAATATAAAATTAAAATTCACTTGACAGCAGTCCTATGTATGAACAATGAGACACATATGTTCAACAAATGTGAAGTTTGTTAAGCTGTGAAAACCATTTATGTAGAAAATATTAACCAAAACTGGAACGCATGTTTCTTCTACAGTAATTATCAGAAATGTTCCATGCTAAAATTCCATGACATGAAATCATAGTCAAATATTTCATAAAGATGAAGCAAAGACAAGTTTACCTGGTACATGGACATTAACATCTGCATGTGGATCCTGATCGTTTGGTAACATGAGGACAGTTTCCTCTGGAAAAAATTGATATAATGTTATTGAGTTGGTAAATATATTCGAAAATAATGTTGTTTCAATGAAAATATCTTAAAGTATGAAAAGCAACTATACTATATAGACCATGTTAAAAAAAACAGAATGCATGTTTCTTCTACAGTAATTATCATAAATGGTCAATGCTAAAACTGCAAGACATAAAATCAAAGGCTACATGTGTACTTTATAGTCAAAACTTTCATAAAGATGAAACAAAGATAATTTTACCTGGTACTAGGATATCATTAACATCTACATGTGGCTGTTGATCTTTTGGAAACATGGGGACAGTTTCCCCTGGAAAAAATGATAAATGTCTTAAAATAGAATGCATGTTTTCTTTATAATAATGTGCATAAATGACTATGCTAAAAATACATGGCTTGTAAGATGGAAGACCATACCTTAATTAAGAATCCATAGTGTTACAATGGAAATTATTTACGGTTTACTTAGTACTTGGGCACAATGAACATCTGTGTGCATATTCTGATCTGTTCCCAATAAGGGAAATGATTTATCTGGATAGTGAAGTAGATGTAAAATTGATGTTTTGAACCAATGATCAAAGAATACTAATAAATATGTGTTCAAGCCAGTCTCATCAAATATCGCACAACTTGATGCTAACATGCCATGACCTCTTGCAGTCCAAGAAAACTTCCAGCACACCTCCATTCCTGAATGTTTCTTGTGAAAATAAAACAACAATGGCATGTTCACTGGTTTGCTGTACTGGTCCTCATAAGACCGGACACTACTTTCCACCGTGCCAAAAGATTAATAACAATATTGTAGTGCCGCAGGTGGTTTTAGCTCAAAGAAAGAAGTGGAATCAGGAGCTAGTACCATGCTTGTAAGTCTTTGGTATAAGTTGGCTGGGGTTCAAACTGATGACCTTCCGCATCTGGGGCAGATGCTCTAACTACTTGGCCACTGGAGCGGTGAGATTGTGATTTTAATGGAGCCTGTGCCCACAGATACCACAGTCAATGTGGTGTCAGCACCACATGTTATATTTATAGCATGCGTGTGCTTTTGTGCAGAGCACGCCAATGTTTTATTTATATATGAATCTAAAAGTCTTAGTCATTAACAGTAATACTATTTTACATTGTGAAAAAATTAATTTTGGCATTACCCTGTTGATGGGTCTAGATAAAATAGAACCCAAAGAGCATTTCTTTAGAACTATTATATTCTCAACCAATAATTTTGCTTGAAGAGACTCAAAGAACGTAAGAAATATGAAGTATTTAGATGTTTTACATTAGATTCCTGTAGCATATATCAAACTCATTTTCTCTCAATTTTCCAAATTCAATAGATTAATGTTTATCTTTGCTTTAAACAAACAATAAGAAAAGAATGTACCTTGTATACTAACAGAACTGCTTGGAATGGACTTATTTGTATCTCGACACATTGTTGGATCCGCAATGACATCAAATACTTAAATGCACACATGTTAACAGATAGATAGACAGTGAAAAATTTAAATGTGAGAGAACGAAAAAGTTTCAAAGAATTGGTGGAAGATCCAAAGTGATTCCATATTTTTCCGAACTGATTGAACAATAACAGGATCCTTTTTCAAGTCTGTAGATGCCACAGATCTTGATAGTTTTTATGTATGATCATACACAAAATTATTGTTGGACAAGATTAAATGACATCTTTCCTCATTTAAATCGATAATTGAAGACAATAAACAACGTATGCAGTTTTATAGTGAAAACACTTGAATCAATCAGCTGTGAAATCCTCAACAAAAGTTTCAGATAATGATACTATACTGACAAAAGTTTCACAAGTAACATTAATATATATATATATATATATATATATATATATATATATATATATATATATATATATATATATATCACAATTTATTCTCTGAATTCTCTGCAATAACAAACATCTATGAGCAACTGAAGGTTCATACATGGTACACTGCCTAATGTTTGCCTTTCACACTTTCGATAAAATGATTAGTACCTGCTGCTGCTGTCTCTCTCTCTCTCAAAAAAAAAAAAAAAAAAAAAAAAAACACAAACAACATTAAATAGCACATACATATTATTACATTTTAGTAGGTATATATGAACTATCCATTGATAGAAATTATCAATTCTTTGTAATCTAAGGAATTTGCACCCAATATCAGTATGTACGTTGACATTGGTTTCTGCCTATAAATACAATGAACTGTCTATCTTGTATCGGACAGTCTAGTTACGGATTGAAAACTTCCAAACTATGGGTTCGCCAAAACAATTCAAGCAAATGATTTTCGACTTTACTTAAAAGCAGACAAAATAGGCATTGAGGTAAATAAAATAAACAAACATACAACTTGATTATATATAAGGAAAGAGCTTTTACTTGATAAGATCTTTTTCCGATGAAGAACATATATGACTGTTATGCCAAGGATTATCGGAAGTGCCAGAAGTGCCAGAAGACCCAACATGTCACTGCCAGGGTTGTCTGGAGCTGAAAAAGATAAAAACATCTTGGTTAATTTTATGACAATACAGTAAAATCTGTCTTGAGAGACCACCTGTCTTGAGAGACCACCTGTCTTGAGATACCATATTATCAATGCACAAATTTATTATATAGCATTGTGACCTGTTATGAGAGACCACCTGTCTTGAGAGACCATACTGTTTTGGCAAAAAAAAGTGGTCTTACAAGACAGGTTCTACTGTATTATCAATTTCATATAGTAACAAGTAATTTGTCTTTCACAATCTGGAAGCTCCCCAAATGATAATAATCAAAATTGTACAGATTTTGATGTTACAAAAAGCTGCATTGCAAAATACTCATTCACTCTCAGGTTTACATTAGCCATGATCATCAAATGTACTACAAACCATACAAGCTAGAACTGACACATGGCTTACATATGGGTATTCAATGGAGAAAACAAAATTCATTAACAAACATACTGAACTAGCCCAAATCAGTGTAAAGTTGCTGATCAATATAGAAAGGCAGCCTGCTACATGGCTGATATATGTCAAACTGAGCCCATTGGGATGGAAAATTTCTGGACTGAAACCTATCATGTCAGACTTCGGTCACAATGTCAGTTTGGGAGCAATACACACAAATAGTAACCACTTTAAGCTCATGAGCCATTATACACAGGAATATAATTTGATATTGCATCCTGCTATGTAAAAACGTTAAATGATTACAGATCATAAATTAAAGTACCTTTCTTTTTGGAGTGAAACATGGCCAGAACATTTGATTGGTCCAAGTTCCAGGACTAAATTATTTGTATCCATGTTAAATGCTAGGAGCAAAATCAATAGTAAAGTGGTGTAAGACATTATTGGAATTTGATGAATTTTTCATGCCATACATGGATCACAGTTTATGCTTGCCCTTCATCAGTCAAATGTTTAAATGTTTCAACCATAGTTAAAACTAATCATCAAACGTTAATGTATCAGTTAAAACTAATCATCAATGATTACTGTATCAGTTAATACTAATCATGAATGGTTACTGTATCAGTTAAAACTAATCGTCAATGGTTACTGTATCAGTTAAAACTAATCGTCAATGGTTACTATATCAGTTTAATCAGATATCTCACCAGAATTTCAGCATTAGGAGTCCATGACTCCTATTTTGATTAAAAACAAAAACCCATCAGTAAAAGTTGCATCCAACCTCCCATAAGTAAATGGGCATACATGAAGTAGCTAAATGTCCAGATGAGAAGAACTAGTTGTTGCCACTGAGCTTAATTTTCTAAATCCATTAAAACCACCGACATATAGCTCTTGTCTGTCCATTAGAATTAGACTGAATTTTGTCAATTCAGGGAAAGGCTTTATTCCAAACACTAAGGCAACACATACTTTCTTACACTTGGTTACTATTCCATTTATAATAAACTATCAGTTCAAGCAACTTATCACTCGTCTTAATCACATTACAATCTTCATCAATTTGTCTTTTAACCATAAATACTCATCCAAATTTGCAAACAGCATTTTGTCAAAGTCCTGACATATCTTGATTCCAGTCATATGCACTACTTATTTGGGTACACTAGGAAATGAACAAGATAATGAAAATTCTAGTTGTTCTCTTGATGTACTCATAATAACCACATGTTCATGGGAAAAGAAAGGCAACTTACCACATGGGTTCTGAACTGCTTTTCAAAACAATGTAGTAAATCAATGATTGATTACTCAGAATAATCAATGTATCTAGTACAAAAAATTGTCATCTATTACCAGTAGACCCACAAGAGATCAAACCGATCCACAAAACCAAGCTGACACTGACCACAAGGTAAAAACATTAAGACCAGTTTAAGCTCAGTGATAAATTGGAATGAGGCATTCTCTTCGATGCCAAAGGTTATTGCATTATTGCCATATTTTCTCTAAACCATGCCTTGAATTTAACACAAATTTCCTGGTAGC
This sequence comes from Unio delphinus, assembly GCA_029339505.1. NCBI lineage: Eukaryota > Metazoa > Mollusca > Bivalvia > Unionida > Unionidae > Unio > Unio delphinus. Next base: position 3,150,833 of record JAQISU010000375.1, read on the forward strand.
CAGACGGACTAGTGTACTGAGAAAATTACTAGCCCTGCCAAACATTTACTAGCCCTGTCCCCAAAACAATATCACACACTCGTATTGAGATTAACAACAATGTTATTTCATAAATAGCATTATCATATAAAATGTAGAAGTACAGAAGTATAAATTATACTTTAAAACATCAATAAATTCATTCAACTTTTGCTTTTTTCCGGAGGCTGAACACCTTCTATAAAACGCCACATTTTGCCTGTCTTATAAGGCGGGAATTGTGCCTCGTTTTAAAATATGAGATGTTACAGTATAACAGACGCGAATTATTTGAAGTAAGAAAAGGAATGACACAGTGTCCTTTATATAAAAAAAAGTCTGAGCAAGAAACCCATTTAAAAACACGTGCCTTTGCCCCCCTCCCTTCCATCAAATGGCTTCTCCTTAATAAAGACTTGACTTCAGCGGATGTTCTGCACAATCAAAGCAGTGGCTAAAGTAAACACTGTTATAAAATATTAACATCAAAAGATAATGTTAGGTTCAGCTTGGAAAATGTGTGCTCCCATCAAACAATGCCATCTGACTCGGCGCGTTGTATTTAACTCAGGTGCTCGACGCGAGCTTGATGTGAATGAAAAAGAAAACAATAATCAAAAGGAACAAAATCATACATAGCGACAAAAATACCAAAAATATTCCTTAGATATTTTTCTAAAGTATTTTTCACTGATTTTTTTGTCTAGATTTTTTCTCCCTTCACATGAAGTGCGTATCGAACACCTGTGGTATTTAACAGCTCCAATTACGGTATCATCATTAATAACATATGTTTGGTAATTGTTCCTAATTAATCGAACGTCAGTGTATTGTTGAAATTAATAATAAACGTGAATATTTTAAATCTCAGATGCCCATGTGAGATTTTAATTCCCATCAAATGCTGGATATCTCCACGTGTATTCAATTATTTGTTCAATCATTTTTTTGGGGGGGGGGGGGGAGATATAAAAGCTATTCTTATTATCACAGAAAAAGTAGTTGCTTGGAAAATGATGTGTCAGTAATGTTATCATAATAAATTGATCTAATTCTTCTAATTATTTCGATGCAAACGTAAAATATGAGTTACCCGTTTGTGACTCGGAGCAAGCAAAAGAAAAATACCTTCAAGAAACAAACATGTAAACTAATTTCTTTGAATAGTTGATGCTATGTTCTTTTGTGTGGTGTAACGTTTTGTAATTTGTTACTGTGGTCGATTGAATAAACGTGATACCATTTAATTCGCTATCAGATTAATACGGATCAATTTCCAAACTTTCGTTGTTAATGACGGGACCTAACTTGGTGCTGTTAAGTGAAACACACATAATCAGATGGCTTCTTGTAATAGAAACATATTTCCGAGGCAGAAATTGACTTCATCTTCACATGCTAATATGTTATGAATGTGTTTACAACGGTCACTGCGTTGATTCTAAAGAACATCGGCTGAAGTCACGTCTTTATTAGGGTATTGAGTAAACAAACGTTGACTGTTGATAACCAGAAACTTACTAGCCCGTCGGACTATTAACATTATGAAAGTTACTAGCCCGACAGGAAATCTACTAGCCTCGGGCTGGCGGACTACCGCTAATTTCGAGCCCTGTAAACCTAAAGAATTTTCTGCCTTCACCACACCAGCTAAGAGGAAACTGTCAACAGGGGTGGTATCCATTGTAATTTGTATGACACTTCATTCTTGGATGCATAGACCACATCAGCTAAGATGAAACTGTCAACAGGGGTGGCAACCATTGTAATACATATGACACTTCCATCCGTGGTAGCATACTTCTTAGCTTTCACATTTGAGTCAGGCATCTGGCACAGACATCTGCCGTTACAGCCTTTGACCATAGTGAGCACACTAAACAATTAATGGTCTGAATACCAGTTTTTGAAATTTATTATTTCTAAGGTATTACCAAACAAAAACAAAAGAAAAGAACAGTATGCAATTAAACAACACAAATTTAAATCACAGATTAAGTGGAACAAGTGTGGTGACTTAAGAAAGAAAATGGTTGGTAAGTTGTTATTGCTCTTTTGGGCATAATAACAATTTTCAGCACACGACAGGAAGAAATTCAATGACTCAACAGGATGCTACTGGCAAGCTTTCTCACATAACCACAATGGTCAAGCCTGAGACTCAAACCCACAAAGACATGTGAGATGTTGGTGACCTGTAAAGGTGAGCACCTTAGACCATTCAACCACCTGTGGGACCAATACAGTTACTGACATAGACTGTTAGGTGTTTAACCTCAAGGCTTGAACTTGACATTATACCAAGCTGTTTATCTGTTTATTTCATTCAGTTGAAAATTTAAGTAAAGAATTGTGGAATCCAACTATTCAAGAGTCATTATCATCCTTCACATTGGAGCTATTTTATTGTCTGTTTCACAGATGCATTAGCAAAGAAATACTGAATAAGAGAATTGATTTTAAAATCACTTTTGTTTTCTGCAATGATCTTCAGTCGGGTTAAGATTAGTCAGTAACATAAAATAATATTAAATATCAATATTAATTGATTGAATGTTTACAGCTATGATAACTACTCTCATGCTTTGTCCATTTAGTTTTCTTCTCTTTTTAATGACTTGGGGATCAAAGTACATCCTGGAAATATCAAAAAAGAGATTCAGCCCCATCAAAAATGACAATAATGAGGCATGCACAATATTTTCCCCTATTGCTATCCATAATCTCTGTAATGGTAGTATCAAATGCAAAAGTTAAAAACTTTATTGATTGCAGAATAACTCACAACATGGATACAGAGCAGTTTCTATGGCTCAGATAGATATTTCAAAATATCCTTCTGTAAGGCTAAGGAAACATAAGGGACTAGCATAATAAGAAAAATACATGGGTCTTTGATTGGCAATCATTTACCTTGTGAGTGTCAACCCCACGAATCAAACCATTATCACTGTGGTACAAAGTCCTAGTTCAAAACACAATTTCACAAATTGTTTTCTATTTATATCATTATAATGACTTTTTGAACAGACAAATGCAACCTACATTTTACAACCTGGTTTTATCCAATTATTTACATCATTAGATTCAAAAACCACTATTCTGGCCAATGCCATGGTTGAGGGAAGTTGCATATGCCTGGTCTAAAATATTGCAATACTTTTTATTCATTGACTTCCATTATATATCATTAACTCATTCAGCCCCAACAAACTTATCAGTAACACTGCTATCGGATAATGAAGATATGATGAGACATTACCGATCTCTGTGTAGTCAAACAAACATGCTTCTGCATAAATTCAAGAATTGTTCATTGCATATCAAAATTAGATTATTCAAATCTTATTGCTGCACCATGTATTGCACTCCTCTGTGGACAAACTTTAGTGAATGTACGAAAAGAAATCTAGTTATTGGTCATAATAATAGTCTTCGTTCTCTATTAGGTCTTCCAAGGTGGAACAGTGCCTCCAATATGTTTGTTAACTATAATGTATTCAGTTTTGATGAAATAATGAGAAAGTATGTATTCTCAATGATGACAAGAATATCTAATAGTAAGAACTGTATACTGAAATCTCTTTGGGACTATGACATTCATGTAAATTCTCATATTAGTAGATGGAACAAATTACTCTTTAGATGTGTCATTTAATTTTTACTCTTAATAATGCATGGTGCAGTTAATAGTTGTAGATGTAGCTGTATATTTGTAGGTTTTATATATATATATATATATATATATATATATATATATGTGTGTGTGTGTGTGTGTATGTGTGTGTGTGTGTGTCTGTACTTTTATGTTTAAAATGTGTTTTTTTAACTTTATCTTTAATTTAGAGGTATGGACTTTGTAGTCTGAAATAAAGAATTCTTTAATATCTTATCTTTATCTTACTGTGCCCTAGCCACACTAAGCTGTGTCTAGCTGCTTGTGCCCCAGAGTGTTTGACCTGTTTGGAATTTTTTTAAAAAAATCATGCACATGCCTTCACACTTTCTCTTCTTGTATTAAATATTAATCCATGAAATTTTCACCAATTAATCCAAATGAATTTGTCTACAGAGTGATGTATTTTTCTTTCTATTTGTCCAAGTCTTTCACAATTTATTTATACACTTTATCCAAAATTATGTGCATCATTGTTAGGAATATCACATCATCAGCACTTAATTCCATTAAAATAAACCAGGAAAATTTAATATGTGATATGGTTTGAAACAATTTGTACATACATTTACTTGACAATGTTCACATCCAGTTTTTGGTTCAGATAGAACTTTGTTCAATAAACACATTTTGCAGGTTGGATACCACGTTTTGTTCAGTGATACCAATAATATAATATGCAATTTTAAGCATATGGATTGGTTTCGTTTGCGATGTCCGTGTACAGTTTCTCCAGAAATAATAATAAGTGAAAAAAGATAGATTTCTCTTTTTTCCAAGGTTCATTCCACTAAAATCATTGATTTGGACAGGCAGAAGACGATCGCTCCAATCTGCTAGATCGGCAGAAACTCTTTCATTTTTGCTATCAGCATCCTCTTCTTCTGACGATTCAATCTCGAGAATCTTCAATGTCCCATTCGAAATCTCTCAAATTATCCAACTGTTGAACATATCTTTCCACTACTTACTCAATATTTTCGAGATCAAACCAGAGAAACTCCTCATATTTGCCCTCACCACCATCAAATCACTCGTGCTTCTACCATCATTTTACGATTTTTCAAGAAAAGAACATGTGTATTGAAACTGCTCTCAACAAGTAATCCCTGGTTTCTGTGCATTTAAAGTTGCCCAAAAGAAAGTAAATTCATTTCTGATTAGTTACAAGTGGGCCTGATTTTTGAAAAAGTCCCAATTGTAATTAATCAGAGACTTTCTCTCGACCACACATTCGGACCGTGTATGAATGGTACCAGCCATTGAATACAGTCGAGATACTTCGTTTGAAGATGGTATCGACCATTGGATGCAGAAACTAAATTACGTGCATAGACGGTATTGGGGCCGAATGAGTTAATCATTATATATATTATATATATTATATATATATTATTTTATATCATTATATATTATTTATATTCAGTACCTTTATCAGCATGGACTTCATGACCATTTTCTCCAGGTTTATTTTCTGTACAGTAACTGGGTGTTATCTGTGCACACAAATCAAATCTGTCCCCTTTATAACACTCCATATCGTTGCTCATAAGACAGCACAAGATGGATTCATTCTTCCATAAACAATCAACCAGTAAACTGCTTTCATTGCCCTGTTAATAAAGCAACACAACCATCATCTGTTTCATCAGATCGAATAAATGCCAAAGAAAATATAAAGATAAATAAATGCAATTTCAACAGTTACAAAACTAAGAAAATAAATAGTCTATTTGAACTAATGACAATTTTAATGACATTTACACAAGGGCTGCTCCATTTAAACATACATGGTACCCAAGGAAGGCAGTTCTTTCTTAAATATATGTCAGGGTACTTTGATTTCACACAGCTGATAAGACAATTCTAAAATGCATCTATGGTGAGAACTCCATTTTAAAACTGCCTTGAAGTTAACTGGGTCCCATGTATCTTCAAATGGAACAGTCCTAAGGTAATAAATGATGTATACATGTTACTATAAAAGCTACATCTTGAGATGATTGTCACAGAATAAGGCAAGAAATAACTCAGCCATGCCTTAGAACAATTCAACCATTTTTCATTAAATATTACCTAGGGTGAATAATTGTTTTTCTAGTTAAGCAACTGAACCTGCGTGTATATTTTCAGAGATAGCTTGCTAAAAGCACAGTATACATGTACATGGGTATTTCACACTAACACTCACTCTCCTTTGGACTTAAGAAAAGGACATGTATCGTGTTTAACTGACACACTGGTATTTGGATGTTGTGAACGTTCTCCATTTTTGTTTTCCAGCGATAGGGCTAAGTGTTAAATTTGTATTCTATTTCATATGTAAAGCATATTCAGCTTTTAATGTTGTAACGCAAAATGATGCCTTTACTACTACGCAGACTTGAAACATTGTGAAATGTTTTTTACAAGCTGCAATAGATTTTAATTCCGCAAACCAGTGTGGTTTTTTTGTAACTGTCTGCATCTGTCTGTAGCTGTCCGAACATATGTGTGTGGGTTTAAAAGGCTGTATGGTCATCTGTGCATCTATATGGATATGGAAGCTGATGTAACCATCAAGGCTACACAAAGACTAAGCCATTAATTTGCAAACTTGTGGGCATGGTAGATCCATGAAGGGTGTGAGCAGCCGATACATGTGTGGGCCAACCCAAATTTTTTTGATAACTGTGTGATTTGTCAATCAACACAATTGCAGGTTTTTAACAAATATTTATGAATCATGCGGCTGTACAAATGACAGAGTCATATGTTTGTCCCAATTTAATGGTTGTTTCAAATGAGTACAATTTGGGTTATTTGGATTACATTATATTTTTTTAATCTTATTTTGATTACAGAAGATTTTTTGAATGTTATTTTCATTCCATTAGACTATTTGTGAATGTTTGGATAGAGTAATTGATTGAGACAAGTTTTAGAGCATGAAAGAATCACTATATTTGTAATATATATACTTTTTTATTAATCCATTCCATTAACTTCCATTTTGCATCACACTGTGTTGTGTTGTCATTTGATCCAAGCATCCATTCAGATCTATCCTGTTACAATTGGTGTCAGAAGTGGGATGCTTTGGATTGAATGAACTACCAATACACTATTTAAACCATAAGCATCATAAAAAGTATAGCATATCTATTATTAATTATGGAAACTTAAAAGCAAAACAATATTATCATTTTGAATCTGATGGAAGCATGCAATAAATCTAAATACTAACAAAGTTTTGTACAAGTCAGATATAACAAGATTCCTCTAGTGTTCAATATGTTTAAGACAAAACTGTGAAATTCAAACAAAAAAAAGAAAAAATGATAAAAGGGGAAGAGGCACAAAAAAAACTAAGTACACCGTAATAATGATATACCTTTTATTTTCCAATATACTTTTTCACTGTATAGGTACTTGCATAGTTTAGAGTAATTTGTTATAATTTATTAAAAGTATGTTTTCATTACAAACATTGTTTTCTACAAAGTTATATATCTCACAAATTCAATTAACAAGTATAATTGTATTTATGAAACTTTAACACATGTTTGACATGTGTCCATATGCCAACACCGAAGGAAAGTGGGAGTTGTAAAAAGATATTTGGACCAAACATTTCAAATTTTAAATACAAACAATAAAAAAATGTAATTAATACTGTAGGTTTATATGCTAACAACATGCATTAATTCTTAAGAAAAAAGAATCATCCATAGATTTTCAGAGTACCACTAATTTTATGTTTGAATTTTAAGTAACTTCTCTAATCCACTAAATTTCTTGAATCAGTGTGTTTTATGTTTACTAGCCTACTCTGGCAAATATCTTGCATGAGCCTTGACATCCCACTCAAAGTTTTATTATCTATTATAAGAAAAGTGTAGTTAGTAATTCGTAATCTTCAGTTTCAATATTTCCTAGGGGCCCTGAGTAGCCGAGTGGTCTAAAGCGCTTTCCGTTACGGATCACAAGATGATAGGATGAATGTGTAAACTGTCAAGCCAATCCATCAAAGTAGTTTGGGAACAGCAGCGATAACAAGCCTGTCCTAATGGAATGATGTACAAAATGATGGACAGATGACAACAACAGAACATCCCCATAAGCCATCTTTGTAATAATACAATTGATAACATATATGAGAAGTTCATAAAGCAATCAAATTTGGTCTATTTCAGCAAATAAACTATAGCTTTTAGCTCTTTGTTAATCTGTGACTAATAATACATTAAGAAATGTTTCTTTTATTATAGTAGGCACTAACATGGTGTTGTGAGATAAAATCCTTGTCAAATAAATTGCCTTATCTATGATCACTTTTTAAAATGTCAACTTACCACAACACCTCCTCCTTTATTCAGTCTCCACTCCACACCAAACTGTTCACACTGTGTTGAACAATTCAACATATTTCCAGAATGGCTTATGACTGGCTTGCACTGTTTTGTTGGAGTATCTGTGAAATTGGGAAAAAAGTAGGTAAAGTTGTTTAATTATTTAAAGTAAATTGCTACATGTATTAACTGCATTTAAGCATTTTTAAGATGATATTTAATTACTGTTTTCCAAATTAAGTGATATATAAAAAGAAAATATTAAGCAAAGTATAAAGTTCCAATGATAAAGTTTACATGATACCAATAAAATCAGAATTACTCTCTGCTACCTCCGAAAATAATTCTGATCTCCATAAAGGACAAAACAAAAGAACTTTCTATCTTTATAATTCATGCAGGATGGAAGGTAGCTCTTATAGATAAACTCTCTTTATCGCATGCAAGGTGGCCACAAGTATCCTCAATGTAAGCGGTCTTTAACATGAAAGACACTGACTCCATTATGTCTTAAACGACTCCACATTATGTTGGAAGGCCAGGCTTGTGGAAATCACTTCTATATCATGAGCAGCAATCTTTATTACATACATGTGAGAGAACCAGAATTTTAAACCAGTAGATTTAAAAATCAGATCAGAAGATCGACTCCAAAACCAGCAGACAGTATCTTATTGGCACAAGTTGTACTTCTTCAAGGAGTGAAAACAAAACAAGTGCATTTTCTGCCATAATATTCATCTCTTCATAGTATAATAAAGTAACAAGTTTTGAACATAACTAAGATTTAGATTCTGATTGGCAATGTTGCAATAATTATTTAATGAGTAAGTATATTGTTAATTAATGAAAACTTCAGAGATGTTATATTATTTTTCATTATCAGTCATTTGAGCTAGACATAAGAATGGCAGAGATACTGGGTCATGTAGAGAAGTCGTCATGATATTCCTGCTTAACTTTAATATTGTGTCTAACACTTGTCGATCAACTTTATAAAATAGTCCAATGTAGACTTGGTACATCTGGATAATACACATCAGCACGTGATTTGTGAGAAAGTTGCAGGATACAGACTTACTGATAAGAAAAATATCTTGTGTTACTCAAGTTGCAAATTTTATATGAGATGCCAAGTAATTCCCACAATTTTTGAAGATTGTGGCAAGATTCTGAATTATCAATGTTTCCCTTCGCACACATTAGTAAATCAGAAACACGCCGGAGATATCTGATGCACAGATTTTGCTGCCATGCATATTTTTGGAGACAGGATTCACCTAATGCAATTAGGATGTATTCAATATCAAATACTTAAAATGAAGGATGGGAGATGGCATCATGTATACTTTGAGCAGAGGCACTGCTAAGATGGAGGAGCTTACTTTAATATTGTGAGCTCTCGCATTATTTACATCAAGCTCAGCAACATGTCATCCAGACAAACTAACCTATTATGATGAGACGAGAACTGCGTGCACTCAGAATGAACAGCCAAGAAAGTCAAAGAAGCAGAGCACAACAGAGTAACTGTGAAGCTAGTGTTAATGAAAAATGCAGAAAATAATTCTCTTGACTGGAATATGGATCATTCATTAGGATTACCGGTATGACTTCTGATCACATGATTGCCAAGTCTCCAAAAGTGAATAATCCTTTCATGACAGGGTTTAAGAGTTTTCAAAATTATGCTCCTGTTCACCTTAAAATAATGTGGGTCTGCTGCTGGTCAAATTCTTGTCACAAGAGCAAATATGCATACTGATTAGAAATAGAATACAAATACAAAATACATGTAAAAATTATTTATGTTCAGTACTTACTTTAACTAATCTACATGTGAAACTTTCGCTTAATGATCGTGAACTGGAATTCTACAATGAGCATAATCATTCGCTCAGGGATCTATACTGAATTACATATTCTCCTTTGTAAAGTTTGTACTGTAACAGCAGTGTTGATTTGTCTTTTATTTTATCTGACTTGAATTGAAGAATAAAAAGATCCAGCTGTTCTACCATTTTCCATCTGGCAACATGCACAGCTAACACCATAAAGTATTCTGCTTAACATCAAGTGCCATCTTTAAAATTCTAGACTGGCATACCAACTAACTAGCTGCCATAAAAGTTCATTTTTGAAGAAATCTATCTAATTAATATGATTGGAATCAAGGAAATGATAGTGAAAATGACAAAAACAACTTTTTATTGTTTTATTTTTACTTATTTTTCAATGAACCACAAAGAATAATCAATATATATTCAGAATTTGGTGAATGACTATACCAAAAGCAGAAAAGATGGCATACATGGATATCATGCTGAGGACAATACATGACTTGAATGCAGGTCTGGCCAGTGAAGTCAAATGGTAATCCAGCACATGGGAAGAGAAAAATACAGGTACTCACTGGGATGCTAAATGATATTATAATTATTGTCCAATTCACTCATGGACATCTTTGACAAGGTAGTTGTGGTAAGTGAATCATTTATGACTCTCATGCTTGATTGGAATTGCTGGTTATGACATTGCTAGTATTTGTAGACAATTCAACATCTGCATTGTTTTTGACATGGGGGGGGGGGATATAAGGCAGGTGGTGATGGCTCATTTTTCAAATCTCTTTATTTTGACTTTTAGAAGAAATTTGACAAGCCAAGATTCCAGTTTTCATATTACCCAAAATGTCCCCCTTTCTCAATAGACTTGTCATACCATGTTGCTTCACTTGAATTATAAATTCAATATTGTTCAATAAGGGGTTTTGATGTAATGCAAGTGTCAATAGTGTTCATAATTATTACACTCCATAGAGACTGGACGGTACAGGTGTTCAAACTTCTCTGAGTAAATCTTGGTCAGAATCAAGCTGACATATGCTGATATGTTGTTTTCAGTATGTGTACTTAATTATTTGTCCCATCCACACACCCTTATTTTATCATCTGGCATTGTTCACAAGGAAAAACTCTGTCAACCTGTAGTTCTACAATTAATTTTTGGCTGGCTTTCCTGATAGCTAATTGCTTGCTAAATCAGCTCCAAAACTGCATCACATGAACATTATTCTGACAAATGAAATTCATTTAATACTTGCTGTAAAATTCGACTTGAAAGGAACTTTGCAACTGTTCACCAACTAATCAAAAATCTATAATACATATGGCTTAAACATTCTCATTCAAGACAATGACATGTAATAAGGTCTGCCCTCCTACAAGCATAAAAATCTCTTTGATTTACCGATATTGGGTTGTTCTACTTCCAGATCTTACCTATGCAAATTAGAACAATGGGGGAACCCACTCCAGTTTCAATCATGCCTCACTTGCTTTTTCAGCCAATTAAGTCTTTATACCTGACTTCTTTGCCTTTTAATTGCTAATTAAATTTCCTGAAGGATAATTTTAAATTATATCCAGTCCTAACTGTCTGCAATTAATATTATATGCCATATGTAATGGACATATAAAGAAAGTGGTGTTTTGATTTACTCTCTATCTTCGAGGTTTTACTGAAAATAGAGTTTTCTCACAACACAACTGTGTCAAGGAATTTAGGAGTACAAACTCGTGTGTTTAGCCTGACTTGCCATGTTAAAACTTGATTAGGACAGCGGTAATCTGATTTTAACCTAATTGTTCTGATTATCTGAGCTATGGCAATCATTGAAATATAAAATTTAACACATAAATTTGCATTTTACTGATTGCTATTACCGTATTTTCCAGCCTATAAGTCAATACTTTTTTTTACTTGAAAGTCAGGTCTTTGTCTTATACTCCGAATTGACTTATATATATATATATATATATATATATATACACACATTCATAACTACAGGTATAAAATGAACTACAACATGGATGTGCTTTCAATTATAATAAAACAAGTATTGACTGTTCATTCAGCTGTGTCAATTGATAACAGAATATAGCAGGTATTTGTTCAGAAGTAAAATCACAAGCATGTTAGCATCAGAAATGCAATTTCACGATTGCCGATAATATGGAATATCATACAATGATACCATTACTAGTGTAAAATACAAAGCCAAGATACTGACCTGGCCTCGTCTTATACTCCAAATCGACTTATATATGGACAAAGGATGGAAAATTTACAAAATTGGTGAATTTGACTTATACTCCGAATCTACTTATTGGCCAAAAAATACGGTACATGGACAATAACAAACAGTATGATAAATGCAAAAATAATAAATAAATTCATTGGAAATCATGTAAATGTGTCTGCATAATGCATAACATTTTGACTAACTATGCAAATGATAAGGTTAAATGGATGGTTGAAATTAAGCCTAAATTTAGATAAATTCCTAGGAGTCACTGTTGACAGCAGCAAATGATAGTTTAAAAGGGTTGCATTTGGGATACCAGTGGACACCTAGTGGATATGATGGGTAGTTAACCTATAAAAGTTACTTCCCTTTGTCAATATATTAAATAGATGGCAAGTCATATTTGCCTTACACAGACAGCAGGATCTAGAGTTAGCAAAAGAAAATCCAAATTTAATGTGATCAGGTAATGTATTTGATTGAAAAATGTTCATTCATTTACATGTCAAGATTTTCATTAACAAATGTTATTAAATTGCACATAACTTATTTTAATAACTTCAATCTTCTATGATTTAAAATACAAACAAATAACACACGAGTGAGTCGACTTGGATAACAAAATGTAATTATAACAAAACATATTTTACAGACCTGTAACTGAAAGAAATATTGGCAAACTTTCTGTGCTCCCAATTGTTTCCTTCAGGGAATGCAATGTATAATATCCCATGTCATGCAAAGATAAGTTTTTTAGGAATATACTCGTTGCCTCACACTGTTCAACTTTGTTACTGTATAATGGATTCACAATAAACCTTCTTGATATTTCCATATGGCAATATGTAACATAATTAGTGGTAATGGAAGCATTTCCTTTTCTGAAGATCCACTGAGAAGTTAATATAGATTCCTGAGTCGATTCGTCTTTTGTCATCAATTGCTTGTTTTCACCTGCACATGCCTTTATTGTCACGGGTGGTCCTGTATTGGGAAGTGTTCTCACTGGTGGTCCTGTATTGAGCAGAAAACAAATAAAGATTACAAGATATACCTTATTGTACAAGTCATTGGGTAATATATGCACATTTACTGACATTTTAAATTAAATATAAATTGTTCTTTTAAAATTAAACACTAAATTTATTTAAACAAAGTCTATTCAATCTTGATTATTGAATGCTCTGCAATTTAAATATCACTAAGAAACTTCCAGACAAAAATTATCAATCACTACAGAATTTTACAATGATGGCCATGTACAACTCCTGCAAAATGGAGTTCTTGAAATTATAAAAAGTTCATGAACTATTCTTGAACTGAACATGAATTTTTCTTTAAATCCTTTTTAGGCCGTTCATGAGCTTCAATTCTTGAATAGTTCATAAATAACTTTCAGAAAAAGGAAGCACAATTCAAGACCACTAACACATCACAAGAGTTCATAAACTGTTTATTGAATGAATTCATGAACATGTCAAGAACACTCAATGTAATAAACTGAATTTAAATAGTTCATAACAACTCATGCATAGTTCTTGACAGAAGTCTCGACCTTGTCATAACAGTTAATGTATTAAAATGAATTTAAATAGTTCATAACTTATGAATAGTTCTAGACAGAACTCTGGACATATCATGAACAAGTTAATGTACTAAAATGAATTAAAATAGTTCATAATTTATAAATAGTTAAACTGACCTACTACATTTCCGTAAAAAAATTTGTTCCAGCCATTCCCATTTCCTTGCGTTTTAAAGAAAAAAAACTTTAAACTTTTCGTGTCATCATCTCTCAACTACTATGGACGCCATTTTTTGCATGATGAATTTAAATTATAGTGCTGTATCATCCACTTGGGGCATGTAACACTGTTTTAAGTTTCCAGCAAAGCTGGATATTTAATTACTCTTAGGGGAAGGAATGGTGCCGCTTCCCCCAGGCATTTATGTACTCAAGGAGTACTATTTAATTTGGTCGTCAGGTCGGGGTTGCTATTAAATCAGAATACTCTTTAATATATGGAGCGAATACGTTACAAGGGTCGTTGTGGAATGGGACTGAACAGAACAGTTAAAAACCGGAGGAGAAAAAAAATCCTGATCGGACATGATTTTATAAAACGGACTATATCAAGAAAAATCGGATTCAAGTCAGGAGAAAAGCAGAATTCCGCTTTAAAATGGAGAAAAGTCATGTAATTTAAGTTATAGTCTTGAAATTTAAGTTATAGTCTTGAAAATTTGGCCATTTAATGTTCAAGAACTACTCATGAAATGTGCATGTAGATTTTATGAATTGTTCATAAAAAGTGTTCTAGAAACAATTTATGGATAATTCAATTAATTATATAAAAAATCCAAATCACCCACACAAACTTTTCTAGAATACTTGTGTCATCAACTACCATCCAAAAGAGAGAAAGAGAATAACCAAATCGATCTATTCACGATGATGACAACTGTCCTGTGTTAAAACTGAATATTAATCTTTGCCTATACAGATTTTGTGTGGAGTCAAAGAATAAAAAGTTTTAATCAATTTGAATGCCATAACTTGTAACATGTCCTCTAATTGATATGGAAATAATTATATAATTACCAAGTGTTTCAGAATACAAGATTAAAGAATGATGTTGTTGTAGGGTTTAACGCCATTTTTCAGCACACGATAGGCTAAACATGGCAGCCAGTATTATGGAGGAAGAACCTGGGGAAACCCCCGGAAAGAACCATTGACCCACGAGAAGCTACTGGCAAGCTTTCTCACATAACTACATTAGCCGAATCTTAGATTTGAACCCACGCAGACTGAGGTGAGATGGCAGTGATCCGTAACAGAAAGCGTTTTAGACCACTCGGTGATTCAGGGCCCTGTTTTTAAGGAATGTACACTGTCACTGTATTATTGATTGAACAGAAATTTTCATTAAAAGACCATCTTTTCTGAATGCAAAAGCTCAAACATACTCAAACTATTTTTAAAAAAAACAAACAACCTCTATCTCATTAACTCATGCACATCCGAGTCCAAAAGCATCGACTGCACTACAATCAAAGACATGAGTTACCCAGGGACCTCCCAACAAATTATGCTAGACATCCAGAAAACTGTGGGGTTTGGGTGGGAAATGGGCTGTATAATGACTAAATCCTTCTTTAATAATCATGTTGAGAATAATTGGCAATAAAGCATGTTTTCTGATGAAAAAGATTTTTATTCTGAATAAATAGCATTTATTTTCAAAATGTCCAACATCTGAAAGATCATTAATATCAGGGGTCAAGCTAAACGTGAATTTTAGGGAAAAGTTACTTCTTTTGGATATATATATATATATATATATATATATATATATATAAATGCAAAAAAACTGACAAACAACAGTGCAGAACTAGTGTCACTCTAGCCTGAGCGCTTTCGACTCTTAATGAGTCTTTATCAAAGGCAAATACAGAACATAGACAAGACAGACAAGTAAAATACAAAAATCGTGTTTCTAGTTTCTTCAACTTGTTGCGGATGCTGTAAAATGTCAAAATCGATGACCCAAAGCGACACATATGTTATTGTATGTAAATTTATGTACGCGTAAATTATATCCCGGATATTTTACATCAGTAGTAAGAGGCTATTAAGCAAATTTAGAGAATTATTTAATAGAAAATGTGTCAGCTGGAAAAGATAATTACATTTGTGCACAGCTGTCTTTTTCTAGTCTTCTTGGTTTAAACCACTTGGTTTCAACGTTTGAAGGCATCGTATCCAGTAAGATTCCTTTTCTTTCCTGGTTTCGGAGCTCCAGTTGTGGTTGTGAGCAATTGCAATAAGTGTTACATCACTGAAGGTGTGGCCAGGGGAGGAGAAGTGTTCTGGAGCCGGACTTCTGTATAGCTTCTTTGTTGTCCAATCAGATCTATGAAGGTTGATCCTTTTGTGTAGCCTCTCAGTTTCTCCGACATACTGCAGGCTACAGATTTTACATGTGATGAGATAAATTACATTCTCTGTTTTGCACGTTTTGTTTGGACCATGTATGTTTAGTTTTTCTCTCGTCACTGTGCTAGAAAATGTCCTGGTTTCTATCATGTGTTGACAGGTTTTGCACCTTTTATCGTGACAGGGGCCAGATTGACTCGGGTGGTCTTGATTAGTGATTGGCGCTAGCTTCGCCCTGACTAGGATGTCCATGAGGTTTTTTGGTCTCCGGTAGGCAACTACAGGTTTGTTCGGGAAGATTAACTTTAGTGCATCCGATGATTCTACGATGGACCAGTGTTTCCCGATGATTTTACCTATTTTGGGGATGTCTGGATGGTAGGTCAGGATAAATGGTATCCTATCGGCGTTTTCCTTCTTTCCATATTTTGCACCATACCAGTGGGTACGCTTTATCGATGATATAGAACTGAAGTGGCAACATGGAAGAGAAAATCTGGATGATATCATATCAAAGGCAAACAACTTCCATCCCTCAATAAAATTCACGGCTGAAGTCTCCAACTTAAACCACGTTTTCCTAGACACAACAACCAGACTGGTAGAAAACAAAATCCATACAGACATCTACTCGAAACCAACTGACAAACACCAATATCTCCTCCCAACCAGCTGTCACCCAAAACACTGCATTAGGAACATCCCATATAGCCAGGCACTGAGGATACGCAGAATTTGCTCCAACGATGACACATTCCTAAAAAGGTCTGAAGAGCTATCTAAACATTTAATTTACCGAGGCTACGACAAGGACCTGATTACTGAGGCAACCCAAAGGGCTAAGCTAACAAACCGCGATGACCTACTAAAATATGGAAAGAAGGAAAACGCCGATAGGATACCATTTATCCTGACCTACCATCCAGACAACCCCAAAATAGGTAAAATCATCGGGAAACACTGGCCCATCGTAGAATCATCGGATGCACTAAAGTTAATCTTCCCGAACAAACCTGTAGTTGCCTACCGGAGACCAAAAAACCTCAAGGACATCCTAGTCAGGGCGAAGCTAGCGCCAATCACTAATCAAGACCACCCGAGTCAATCTGGCCCCTGTCACGATAAAAGGTGCAAAACCTGTCAACACATGATAGAAACCAGGACATTTTCTAGCACAATGACGAGAGAAAAACTACACATACATGGTCCAAACAAAACGTGCAAAACAGAGAATGTAATTTATCTCATCACATGTATAATCTGTAGCCTGCAGTATGTCGGAGAAACTGAGAGGCTACACAAAAGGATCAACCTTCATAGATCTGATTGGATAACAAAGAAGCTATACAGAAGTCCGGTCGCAGAACACTTCTCCTCCCCTGGCCACACCTTCAGTGATGTAACACTTATTGCAATTGCTCACAACCACAACTGGAGCTCCGAAACCAGGAAAGAAAAGGAATCTTACTGGATACGATGCCTTCGAACGTTGAAACCAAGTGGTTTAAACCAAGAAGACTAGAAAAAGACAGCTGTGCACAAATGTAATTATCTTTTCCAGCTGACACATTTTCTATTAAATAATTCTCTAAATTTGCTTAATAGCCTCTTACTACTGATGTAAAATATCCGGGATATAATTTACGCGTACATAAATTTACATACAATAACATATGTGTCGCTTTGGGTCATCGATTTTGACATTTTACAGCATCCGCAACAAGTTGAAGAAACTAGAAACACGATTTTTGTATTTTACTTGTCTGTCTTGTCTATGTTCTGTATTTGCCTTTGATAAAGACTCATTAAGAGTCGAAAGCGCTCAGGCTAGAGTGACACTAGTTCTGCACTGTTGTTTGTCAGTTTTTTGCATTTATCTTTATCAATCCCTGACACACGTGATCCCTTGCTGGATCCAGTGCATTTGAAAGGACTGTTATATGCCATATGATTGTATTCTTTATATATATATATATATATATATATATATATATATATATATATATATATATATATTTCATTCATAAGTAAAGATAAACAGTTTTATTACCATTTTTATTGTGTTACTATAATGCACATTTTAAAAATAACAACACAAAAGACATAATATATACTATTGATGAATCTTCAATATTTCATCAGAGTTCAGTTTCTTTCATAAAAAATTATTATGGTGTGCATAATACGTATAATGAAGCATTTCATAAATAATTATTCATATTATATTGAGAATTAATTTAAAAATGCCCTTTCATATTTAAATAATTAGTAAATTTATTCTTATATTAGTTTATAAGTTATGTTGTAAATTAGAATAATATACAATTATTGTTTACTAGTTGTAAACAAGGGACATAAACAACAACTAAAAAAGACTAATAAATGTCATACAGTGTTTTGGAATTTAGACCTTTTGGATATGTCATATAAGATCGTGTATCTAATAGGACTCCTTTAGTAGATGTGCCATCTCAGAATCAGCTATAAGACACGGTTATTATCATTATTATTATTATTATCATCGTTATTATTATTACCATAATAGACAGCAACGGTATATTTGTACGGCTTTGAGTGGCTATTGCCATGAAGAAATAAATGAGATCAATTCATTCCAGAATTCTAGGAGTCATAAAAATCTAAGAGTGTGAAAAATACTGATAATAACCACATATAGCTGTAGTCTCAATAGAATAGGATGACCTCCTATTGATGTAGTTAGTTATAGGCAGAAAACAATATATTTTTTTGTAATGTATATTTTTTGCTGTATATAATTTATAATAGGGCCAGTTGTGTTACATGGCCTTTCTTCAGATACTGTATAGTAACTGAGGTTAACAAGCAAAAATATATAATCTACTTACCATCCGTTCCTTTCATTATAATTAGAATGAGTATTGTCAACATTCCCATCTTTCCTCTTAGAAATTTCATATCTGTTATTAAATTCTGAAATGATACAGTTGTTAAAATTAGAACTCTTGTGTTGTTTATTGTCGAGTGGAAGAGAGCATTCTTTTACTTATGACACAACTGTTTAATAAATGTGTACCTACATGAGTATGACTTGCATGAAAATCTCATCATGCCTAAAAAAATAACTTCAGTCACCATTAGAATTCTAAACTTAAATTTCTGTCTAAATGGGAAGATTAATAATCAAAATATAAATCCTTTGGAGAAATAAATCACGCTTTTAGAACTCATTTACATCTATTGTCAAACACACAGCATCAAAGAATTTTGCTTAACCCTTTCATTACTAAGTAACTTTCAGACTTTGAGCCCCAAACACTAAGTAACTTTGACTTATAAAGTAGAATGAGACATGGACTTGAAAGAACATAACTTTGCCGATTTTAAAGATATCTTGCTGTATTTGGTATCAGAATAAAGGTTAGAAGTCAACTTGTATGAATAATTCAACAAAATGTGCATATATATTAAAACTTTTAATATACAAACAGGTAACACAACAGGTAAAATGCATAAGCAATTTTTTATTTACCACATTACATGAATGATAATTTCAAACATTTCGACTAAATCAACAATTTCAAAGTATTCCAAAAGCTTTTCTGGAGCCATCTAACACTTCAGTGGGTCCAACTCTCTCAGAAAAGTGAAATAAATCAGTCTGGTTCATTGAGAACAAAAACACGTGGAGTTCACACTTCATCTGGTTCAAAACCTTCAAAGTCCTCGTCACTGTCTCCCAAAAGCACATTCAAATGCATCTCTAGATGTTTTCTCTCATTTTCAATCAACTATGTTAGGTCACAACAGCTAAATATTTTGATAATTCATAATCTGACACTACCTTCTCATCTTGTGTCAAAGTCCGCCATTTTGAGTACAAATTCACCATTTGGAAAACATGTTTAGAATGTGCCTGCTTGCCTCGAGATTTCTAGTTGAATTGTAGCTTAACTCGCGAGATAATCCAAGTATAATATCTACATTACAATAAGGAACTTCTTAGAGATATCTCAAAACGTATGTAGTTTGTACTCTGTCGTTAAATAAACACACTACCCCAGACCAGTAAAGCGGTCAGCAGGGTTATAAACTTACTTCCCCAGACCGGTTATTTGTTTGTTTGTTTGATTAGGATTTTTAATGTAGCTTTAACAATTTTTCAGTCATATCGCTACGATGTCTGCAGTGAGGCAGTTTATAGTGATGTCTAGCACTGAGACATCATGCCGCAGACATGTAGCATGATGTCTCACCCAGTCACATTATCCTGACACCAGGCCGACAAGTCCTAACAAACCTCTTAATGCTGAGCGTCAATTGAGGCAGCTGTTAGTACCATTTTTGTAAGTCTTTGGTATGACTCGGCTGGGGATCGAACCGACGACTTCCCGTTTCCAGGGCGGACGCTCTAACCCCAGACCGGTAAACAAACAAAAGTTATAACTTCCAATATACAGAGACCAAAAGAAAATTAGATTATCACAAAATTAATGAAATACTTTTGTATATAAGCCAATTAATTATACAAAAAAGTAGTTACTTCATGAAATGAATCAGTTCCTTTACTGATTTGGTGATACAAATTTTTTCAAATCTTTTATCATATTTAAATTACTTGTGTGCCAACTCCATTATTCAAATTAATCTGATTAAACTGGCATGATCTGTTCATGATCTAGATTTGGTGTTTGGTTTTGACACCAAATTTGATGGAGTGTTATCTTTCTGTTTCTGTTTCTCCAATATTCATTTTTACAGTCCCAGTCAGTCTCATGCTTCCCTGATAAATAAGTCAACATGTCTGTGTGAGTTATTGTATTTTATATGCAATAATTTAAAAATCAAAATTTGATATAATCAATAATATAGGATGATGTTCATACATATAACAGGAAAGACATGTCTGGTCTGAACAGATCAGGAAATTTCAATAATCTGGTAAGTTTTGGTCTCCAAAGATGGAGGATTTTCACTTTCCCAATTTTAACTTGCAGTATATTAACTTGAAAATGGACAAAAATTTCAAATACTGAACAAATTTACATTTACTTATATTAAAATATGCACATCATGTTACCAAATCAGTCCTTTCATAGTAACATGTTTCCATGTATACTCTCCTTTTTATTCAGGGATTTACAATTCCATGTACCCAACTTGCAGGGCAATATCAAATTCACTTTATGCATTTTATATTGTATAAGCTCATGGGCAAATCAAAATTCAAAGAGAAATATAGAATTAAATTCTATTTAATTTATTTAACATTGACAGTGTGAGTAAAAAAAAAATAACACATTTTTCAATAACAAGTTCCTTATGTTTGATGTTCTGCAAGTTTTATACCACAATACATGTTTCAGCACCTTTATTTACTATGTATATACCGTGCCTTCTTTATCTTCATGATGCAGGCTACATTTTCATCAACTGCATTTCCATCTTGTGGTGAATATCAAAGTTAGTGTCACATTTTCCTGCCACAGACTGATGTAATAATATATTTACTATTAAAAGCATGTTTTGACAAATATGGAATATTTTAATTGATTTGTCCCATTGTACCCATAATTATTAATAGTACGTATGAGGAATTCACTTACTTTCTGGGACCACATTGTTAGCCAATGACTGGACAGATTGTCAGATTGCAGACTCTGAGGTGGCACTCTACAGTTTTGTAGTTTACATAGGGTTAGAATTGTAAAGAATAATTCCCCAGCTTTCCTCACTGGTTATACTGGCTTTTTAAAATGGCCTTGTATATCTTAGGTACAGTTCGAAGAACCTCTAATTCCCTTTATTTTCTTGTATAATTGATGTGTGCAATATGCATTATACAGTATACAACTTGACCTTACTTAGATGTGAACCTTTCAAAAAGACATGCAAGCTCCACTTGGTCATTTTCATTTCCTGAAGTTCAGAACTGTATAAAAAAAGTGCCAATAACATTTTGTAGATTTTTGGAGATGATGTACTTTATTGGAACCATGTTTCCTCCAGAGTCCGCTTGAATTTTCCTCAAAATGGAAAATGTTAAATGTAACATCAGCACTGGAATGTACAACGTTAGACAGCTATGTCGAGTCCAATAACAAGTTTAAATTGTTCCTGCCATTTTGCAGATTCAAATGGCTGACTGCTTTCCATAGCTGCTCAAAATTTGTAGTCTGATCTAATTTTCTTCATGCCAAGCACAAACTCCAACAATATGGCATCACAACTTTTGTTTGTTTGTTTCATTAGGATTTTTAGCGTAGCTGTAAACAAATTTCAGTCATATTGCTATAATGTCTGCAGTGAGGCAGTTTATAGTGATGTCTTGCACTGGGGCATTATGCCACAGACATGTAGCATGATGTCCCACCCAGTCACACTAACCTCTTAATGCTGAGCGCCAAGCTAGGCAGCTGTTAGCACCATTTTTGTAAGTCTTTGGTATGACTTGGCTGGAGATCGAACCTACGACCTCTCGGTTCCACACCAAACACTCTAACCACTAGGCCACTGGAACAGTCACACATTTGTAAGTTTAGGCCTAATTGGAAGACTTTTGTTGTCACCATTGTCATCATCACCACTTTTTTTAAATGACATTCATAACCATAATACATCAATCACTTGCCAGATGTGAAGGACACCTTATTGATCCCAGGCATAACAGATTACAATGACAGTTAGCAACATGATATTTAGTCTGACATACATTCATGTCTACAAAGGATTAAATCACGGTATTGAGACATTTATACATTTTTGCCATGCAGTGGTCCATAGTAATGCTGAATTCTGAACTCCCAGTTAGACCAAAGCTTGTTAGTTATAGGTCATGATCTTCAGGTAATTAATCACATTTATATGACTGTCATTATTATTATTATTATTATTATTATTTATATTATTATTATTAAAGGTCTTCCATTAGATTAAGTTTCCAAAGTATGCAAGGGTTTTGGGGTCCTCCCCAATGAGGATATTGTTTTTTTTTTTAAAGTAGTAGGATGAAAAGTCAAATAACCGGTTTAACCACCTTGATTTGATTTTTCTATTACAATTAAGACTATAATTTCTTGTGAAAAATATGTGATTAGGCTTAGCCTGTTTGGATCAAAAATTTTCATGATTTTCTATCTAGAACATCATTTTGACCAGACTTGAAAATGATCCAACACAAAATATGATAATTTTAAAAGCTTGTAAATAGTGTCTCAGCAAGTGAAACTTTATACATGCTTTTTGCCATTTTTGCCACTATCTTGGACTAACATTATCTCAGGACTTCAAGTGGGAATCTTATATTATCAAATGCACCAAGAAAGCAAACATTGCACTAGCATTTCCAAAAAGAAACCTCAGACACTGTCTGCAGACATGTATATGAACTGCCTATCTAGCAGATCCAAGTATGATTGTGTTGTCTGGATCCAAACTTCATTAAGGATGTTGATAGAATTGAGAAGGTTCTGTTCATGGCAACAATCTTTATATCTGGAGACTACAAAACAAGAGATGTGTCACCAAAATGTTAACTGACCTGGGTCTATCAACACTCCAAGATAAGCGTATTAAGATTAGTTTGATATACCTCCAAATAAACACTCAGGTGTTCGTGCCGGCTCTCGTACCAAATATATTTTTAAACCGTAAAGACAAACATACCATATTAAAGCCAAGTTTTTTCCAAATTTAAAAAGTATAAGCTTGGTAGAAAAATTAGTATCTTTTAATATGTAGATGTTCTTAGTTGATTAATGTTGAAAAGAACAATTTAGTAATTCTTTCGTCATAAAACCACTTGTGGACTGGAATCAACAGAATGACAGTGTTGTGTGCACGCAATTAGAGCTGTACCGATGTCACTTTTTGCCGATTATGCCGATACCGCGTATAACCGATTATCAAAATTGCCGATACCGATTACGAGACCGATTATTTTGCATGTGCATATTTTCTGATTTCCACAACACGAAATTGCATAAAGGTAAACACAGCCTTCATAATTCGCGGTCGGTCGAGTTTACCAGGGAGACCATATACTATAATGTGCAGTACTTACGCAGTGCAAAGTGTGCATAGCGTCACTTAAATCCTTTTTTATTCCCAAATATATTAGTTGCAGATTTTGCTTTATTCGTTGTTTCGACCAAAGTGTATTCTTTCAGATAAAATTTCAGCAAAACTGTAATAGTTGTTTCATTACTACGAATCACCTCTCATGAGTTACGCATTTTCAATATATGTGATATTCACAAACAGGAAAGTTTCACGGCACAATAAATATGTTCTAATCACTATGTAAATTGAGGCAATGCTTTTGAGTTTATTGCCGACTTTCTATGAGCAAAGGTCATCGGCTTGCTTTGACAACAACAAATACTCGTTATTGATGCGGCAACATCAGATAATTGTAAAACATTGATATAGAATTGTTTTATTTGTTTAGCATATGTCGGTGCTTCAAAGGTACAGTAAAACCTAATATGACTTATGAGAGACCGCCCCTTCTGCCAGATGGTGGCTTGATGAAACACTAAGAAAAGAAATAAAAAATAATTTTAAAAAATCCGGAAATGATTCTCACTTTCTAGTATTAAAGACAATGAGTTCGTTCACCCTCCAGGCATTACGGATTAACTGAAAGACAGACGACGTACTCAAACCTACACTGAAGCCCTTTCAAACAATTTCTCACTGGGACATAAGGACTATCGGTGTTTTGCGAGTTTTCATAAAGATAAAGAAAAAACACAAACCTCAAAATTGACTGTGTATATATCCATCATTACTCCCTTTGATGTTAATCTTACTGGCTATTCACATGACTTTGGCAATACAATGGCGGTTAGCGACATGTACTTTAGTCTGGTTTACTGCAGTTTACAAATGTTACCGGACGCTGGAGTTGAAAATTTTGCACAACTGGCAGCAAGATAAATTATTTTTAAATACTTTAATAGAGCAATCTCTTTGTTACAAAAGATTAATTGATGGTTCGATGTGTTTATCTCGATATATGGTAATTCGACTATACAGTAGTTTTAGTTAATGAGCAACTTGTTTGCATACTGCATATATCCCGAGCTCTAGTGTTACAAAGGATTAAGTTACGGTCAGTCAAAACGCGACTGTATATACAACTTTTATCAGGAACAATTGGTTATTTAAAAAAATCATTTGCATCGGCACCGATTATTTTTGCCGATACCCG
Source organism: Unio delphinus (assembly GCA_029339505.1). Classification (NCBI taxonomy): domain Eukaryota; kingdom Metazoa; phylum Mollusca; class Bivalvia; order Unionida; family Unionidae; genus Unio; species Unio delphinus. Next base: position 3,176,078 of record JAQISU010000375.1, read on the forward strand.
ATTATATCGATTGTGCTAATAATCGGCCCGATTACGCGTACGGGCGATTAATCGGTACAGCTCTACACGCAATTAATGCCAAATGGAGACCTTCAAGACAGCTCTAGAACAACACTACTAGCTTTAAAGTTGGCTCTCACTTCTGGTGGAAATTTATGCCATAAATGGCATTGCACTGTATACATTCAGATTCAGATAAAGGAACCGGGAAGAGCCAATACATAAATGATTCTGACAATGATACATTACTAATGGAATTGCATTATAGCAATGGTACAATCAACTGAGACTACAACACTGTACAAACTTCATGGCATCATGCACAATCAAAGTACGATTCAACTCCAACTATTTCAGTAACTGGTGTCATTTTTTAGAATCTGATTCTTCATACCTTAATGCAACAAGTATTCACTTCGTTTGGATTCATATAAAGCCATATTTGTTTAGAAGGTCATTATTTAGATGCCCTGATCAGTGCAACCAGCAAAATCAATGTTAAAGTACAAAGATTGTTTTGGATGAAATGAAGAAAACAATGGTGTGATCCAATACAATCTGATTTAAATGTCACACTCTAATGTCACAATGAAAGCTATGCATATTGTTACACAAATCTGAACTACCTTCGACTGTACTACCCTCGACGCGATCTTATTTTGGCTCAAGTTTAGTACAGGTCCACCACTGTAAAGGTCCATAGCAATAGAAAACTCGTCGGGAAGTTTCTTGGCGACAGTTAAGGTGCAAAACATTCAATAATCAGGACTGAATATACTTTGGTTAAAGAGAATTTGGGTTAAATTTTACATGAGACTTGTACTGTAAGTGTACAAAGTGAAAGTAGTCCAAAATTTCCTTTGACCATTTTTTTAATATTTGAACACTTATGCTGGTGTATATGTCACCCCTATATGCAGGTCCAAATATCAAAAATGAGTTGGGATGTAATTCACCTCATCAAAACTATCCCAATATTAAAAGTTTTTTTTATAGGGTAGAGCAAATCTGGATGAAAATGTTGACTATGGCTAAGCTTCGCTGTCACTATGTTCACTGAATCCATGCGAATTTTCTAATAACGTCTGTGCATTTAGCCAGTTATAACTTACGCTTCTCTACAGGACGAACCTTCCATCGATACAACTTACTGATTGTGTAACGGCCACTTGAATTTTCTTCGTCGTTCTTAGTGGTTTTCTGCAAGATTCGTTCGGTTCGCGAATGTCTATTAATATTATGGCTCACTATATTTATTAGTCTGGTTCCCTGCCTTGCCTTCCGCTATACAAAATCAAGCATACTAAAATATGCAATAGTATCAAAATAACGTTGTGTGTACTCTTCTTCATTCATCTTTGACTACTAGTAAAAATATTGAAAAACTAATTATATGACGAATTGCTAGTTCAGCTTGAACGGTTACCGTTACGGGTCAAAATGGACCGGTACCAGAACGGCACACGACCTAAACGGAATAGTGCTTAAAAACCCCGGTCCAAGAAGCTCCGGCCCCCGAAAGGCCCGTTTAGGTATTAATTAATTACTACAGTACCAGTCTAATAAAGTAACTAATACGTAAATATCAAATCCTTGTTTTACTGGTGAATGTCTATAAATAATGTGCAGTAGAGAAACATGGTGCAGTCACAGTTGTTCAAAAATGCGAGCTTGATGTGAAATATAAAAAAAATCAATAATAATGATAAAAATACCTTAAATTACACCAATGACCCATTGTGACATATGACCCTCTCTATCATATTATATAGTATAATTAGTATGATAGAGAGGGTCCTATGTCTGAATGGGTCATGGGGGTAATCTGAAGTATTTTTCTCACTCTGTATGATTTTTTTCTTTAGATTTTTTTTCTTCTTCACACCAAGTTCCTGTCAGTATGTCACAATTGTCCGTCAAATGATCATGCCAATAATTGCAATGCTACTACATGTTCTATGTAAAATGAAAAAAGAAGGCAATAATAGTTGTGTTATAAAACATTGCAAGCAAATGAATAATATATTTGTTATAACATGTGAAGACTGAATACGAATTCGTGTTTCCCGGTTCACACGCCAACTGTAATGATGATGCCTTAGTACAGTAATGACATTGTAATTAATATTTTCATTTGTGAAGACTATTGACTCTTCCTGTTTTTCATACATCCAATATCATTAATTCATGTGTCTGCGCATTTTATTTGTGTTGGTAATTATGTATGCTTTCATTAGATGTTTGTTATATTCTGTGTTTTTTAGGCACCGTCTTTGTGTTTTGGTTACTCAAGTCACAATTGGAAAATAATAAATAAGTTGGGATTTTTTATAAAAAAAATTACATAAATTTGTTTGATGGCTTATAAAGAGAAAAAGAGGAAAAGATGTGTAATTAGCATAAGCAAAAGAAAGGCAGCTACTAATGCCATTTCAGATTTATAAATTTATTAATAAGAACAATCATTATTGATAATACATGAATATTAATATCTAATTTTAAATATTACAACAATATTGCTCATAATGTCTGTAAAATTAATTTAATTTAACAGTAACATATATTCAGTAAGTTTACAATAACAGCTACAAATATTCATCAAACCACAAAAACATGCATATATATATATATATATATATATATATATATATATATATATATATATATATATATATTGTAAAGGCCAAGCCAGGTCCTAAGTAATATTACATTGGAGTATGGCACCAGATCAGCTGACTAAGGAAAGAAGTAAATTTGAACTCTTGATGTCTTTTCAACCATGATGATTCATTTATGAAGGTAACATTGAATAAAATTAGTTCATAACCATGACAGTATTGTTGTTTATGTACAAAGCCAAAATATTATGATTGTCTTGAGGTACAGTATGACATATGATAATTTCACACATTAGCACTACACTGTTAGTTAATTACATTATTGCTTCTTAATAAGGTCTACCATATTTGCATTTAGTTGCAATAAGTTTACTACAGAAGAGAAAATATAACTTGATTGTAATTGTGAAATGTAGTAATGTGCAAGGAAAACACTTGATTGATTCTACACTTCAGGTATAGCATAATACTTATTTGAAATGAATTGATATAGATGTAAGTAATTAAATGTTAAGTCAGTATGGGAAAGACTCACAATGACTCGGACAACTAATATATTATAAAATAGAAACTAACTTATGTTTTGTAGATTGCTAGAATAGTCAGTAAGGAAAATACTCACAATGACTTAGAATTTATATTTCCCTAAGAACTTTGTTGTACCCATAATTTAAGAAAAATAACTAAATATTTGAAAATTACAGAAATTTTTGTATGTCTTTAGAGTCATAAAACTAATCAAATAAAGAAAATAAATAAATAACAGTATCGGTATGTGAGGATAACACTCATTTGACCATATTAGTGAGTTTTCTAAATAGCAAATGATTCAACAATATTTAGTTTGCTTGTAAAAAAAAATAAATTACCAATGACTAGAATGCATATAATTTTAAAAAGAGAAAGGAATTAAAAACAAATAAATTCCTTAAATAAATATTGATAAACTTTAACAAACATTTCTTGTCCAAAATATTGCCTAAAGTTTCATAACTCTATAGTAAACTAAATAAAACAAAATTAAAAAATATATATATATATATATATATATATATATATATATATATATATATATATATATATATATATATATATAAACTCATAATAACTGTGATGTACCTAGTTTGATGGCTGCTAGCGGACTGAATTTCCCACAAGCAGCACACAAGGCCTTATATACTCCTGACAAAACCCACAATCGACAGAGCCCACAAATCCAACAAAAAGCCACAACCAACAGAGCCCACAAAACCCCAGTTCTAACAAAACCCACAATTTTCGTTGGAATATGCAAACAAGCATCAGCAATTGTTACATATATATATATATATATATATATATAATATATATATATATATATATTTATATTTTATATCTATATATATATATATATATATATATATATATATATATATATATATATATATATATATATATATATAGTCAAAATGTACAATGATTATTTAATGAATTAACAGCTTAATATTTTAAATTGCAACATTATGATTGTATAGCCCCAAGAAGAAAGAAAGAAGAGAAAAAAAAAGTTTTGTATTTCGCGGCACCTACAATGCTATGCGGTCGCTCATAGCAATGATTCGGAAACTGTGTAATGTATTCTTACAATATTACCGAGGTAGACCGCATCACAGGGCAGTCAACATGTGGAATCGCATCACAATTAATACTTCCAGTTCAGTACCCACGAATGTAGTTCCAGTCTATTTTTAGAACATTTTTTCCTCTCTCCTTTTGGTGGTGATAGAAGAGTTATATTGATGCATCTTTGGTATGGATTTAAAGTTAATTGTTTATTCTTGAGAATAGGAGTTCTGAGAGTGGTTGTCTGTATGTATTTTGGCGACAGTGCACATGGAGTAATTAGGCCTTAGTGATGATCCTGAAGTGAAATCAGTGTTCTGTGTACATGCTGCTTTGTTTACAGTGCAGCCACTCAACAAAATGCCGGTCAACCCTTGACAAGAATTTAACCGTGAAGTCATCTTTGGAGGTATTTCAGATTAACATATGACTTGTATTGATTGTCACACTGTGGAGAGGTCAATGCTGAGAAATATATGTAGAGAACATATAGTAAAATTAATTGTGGTGTATGGCCTGTACAGGCAGTATTGATGAAACTTTAATATGCTATAAAATTTTTATTATTAATGATAGACAACTGAAATTTTGACACCAGGTGTATATTTACTGTAGAAATTGGAAATTTAAAAAAAAAATTAAAAATTTAAATTAATTTTTTGTAAAATTAAATTTTAATTTTTTTTTTAAAAAAAAAGTAATTTTTACCCTATAAATGTACAGAAACGGCATCTGACAGAGAGATAACTCATTAGTATTAGCAGCAATATATTCCTACACCAAAGTAAAGTTGCAATGGAGGCTTTTTTTCAAAACTTGTCAGCCAAAATTTCTTTAAATTCTGTCCTAGCACATAATAGTGATTGTCGAATATGGACTGGAAATGTAACTTCCAATGGATTATATGGCTTATTATCATATAGGGACCCTGAGACAAACACATGGAAGAAAAAGCATGTCCACAGACTGGCATTAATGGTCAAGTTAAGAAGTCTGACTATTCCAAAGGAGCTTGATGCATCCCATTTATGCCATAATAGTTTGTGTGTGAATGCGGATCATCTAAATGTAGAACCGCATTCCATCAATAATAATAGGCAGTGCTGCAAAGGTTATGGGCATTGCATTGGTCATGGTGACTTTCCAGACTGCATGATGAAGTTGAAATTATAACAATGAATAATGCAGGTATCATGATATATCCTGTACACTCACCCACATCCATGTTGAATTATGCCTGGCATTGAAAGATGGATGGATGGATGGATCGATGGATGGAGTGAGTAAGGAGGAGAAAAGAGAGTGTAGTCTTTATTTTAGTATGTCATTCATGCTGGTATAAATTTAGTGCTGTTTTAAATTCCTTCCTTCCTTCCTTCCTTCCTTCCTTCCTTCCTGCCTGCCTGCCTGCCTGCCTGCCTGCATTCATTCATGCATTCAGTCATTCATTCATTCATTCATTCATTCATTCATTATTTATATTTTATGTTAGAATTTTGTTACAGATTTATTTATTTATTTATTTATTTATTTATTTATTTATTTATTTATTTATTCTGCTTTTTAATTTCTTTATTTGTGTCATAGTCAGAAAAACTGTTTCGACCCCTCCATAGGTCTCATCAGGTGGTAGTAAATAACACAACTGCACATAACATGCGTTGTGTTATCTACGGGTTTCCCCACTACAGTTTTTCCTTCTGTACCATGTGTTCTTTTTTGTGTCTTTTAACAACATTCATGTTGCACATGGAATTAAGTCAATCTTTTCTCTCTGCAGTGTCCCTTGGCTAAACCTGTGCATAGGAGTGATCATCCTTTTTGTCCAGAAGTCCTTTGCAGTAGTCAGACTTTCTATTGCCTTGCTGAGTCCTGTACCTCAGATGAGCCTGGATCATTTTTCCTCGTCTTGCTAGGAAACGTCGCCTAGTTTGTGGACTCTTTTGATACAACTGATGGTAAGTGCATCGTTTATCCATTGTATCCAGTGATCGCAAAGTTCTTGATGATAGTTGACCTTTCAAGTGTGTCACCTTGGCTTTCAGTGATGATCCCAAGCTATTATTGAGTCTGTGTATTGTTGAATGCACTCTTGCCTCAAAGTTTCTGGAATAGTTCACATTTTTGGGTAAGGAAACACTGATTGATCTGTTCATAGCCTCACATTTCTGTGTGTTTGTATTCAGTCGCAGTCTTTGTACAGCATCACAGGAGAGTTTCATTTTGAGAACTTCTAACAGGATTGTCTTGTCATTTTCTGTCATGTTAAGATGAGTCACTTTATGAGGGCCTAGGTATGCCGATCGCATCCACCAGTTGTTAGTACTTCCTCCCCCACAAACCTTGGAATAATGCCGGCATTTTGAGCAGTCCCCTGAATAACAGCGCAGAGTGGCATCCAGTACTTTTGGAAGTTGACCTTTAATTTTTATAACATCACCGCTGTTATCCTCCATCAGTTGTTTGACGATCAAACTGCACCGAGCTTTGATGTCTTGACTGATAATTTTCTGTTTGAGCCTTTTTCCTTCTCTTGTTGTTATTCCTGGAAACATTTCAGCACTAAATTCTGCAGAGTTGCACCGTTTGAACTGTGAACGACCCAGATGGATGGGGTCTGACAGTCTTTCTACTTTCCACATTGGATGCAGAATGTTGTAAGCAGCTTGGAAGCCAGCAGCACCCTGTGCATCTCCATCTGTAGTTACATGTTTAATGAGAATCTCTTGCAGCACAAATTTGTTTCCAATTTCTTTTGCCATCTCATACTCAGAATGTGGTGCAACTGGTGACAGATTTGATGTGCAGTCAACATGGCCTCCTGGACATTTCACATCAAAACCTTTCCCCTTCAGCCATGCTCCAGTCCAGCAGAGCTTGTTTTCTACTGTACAACCCACAATGTACTGCTTCTCTGTTACAGTTTCACAGGCAATTCCAACAGCTTGTGATGAACTTTGGCCAGGTTTCTTTTCATGTCCAAAGCTAAAGGCATTATATCTGGCATCAAAAGCAACATTTATTTGTTCAGGATGCTGATTACCACGCATGACATTAACCTGTCTGACTAGTTTAAGTTTGTTTGTCATGTCAATTTCATTGAGCTCAATGGTTGCTTTGCCTACAATGTTGGATGCTCTTTGCATAGATGATGTGCTAGGTGGTGGAATGTCAGTTGCTGCAAGCAAGTATCTAGCTCTGGTGTTGCCCATAGGGGTATCTTGTAGTCCAGCTTGAAACATCAGATTAACAGCGGCAGGATTTGGCCCAGGTTTATCTGTTTTTATCTCCTCATATAACTTGTACTCTGGTGACTTAAAACTGCAGTTTTTACACATCATAGTCTGCTTCCAAGCAAGTCCCCATTTTCTTTCATCAGCAATTTGGAACTCTGGCCTGTCACACATGTTGAATTGATGACCATGACGATGAATGATATCATTCCACATTTCAACATTTTTTTTCATGCATATGATTCGTGTTCCATCATGCTCATTTAATTCTATCTTTTTCAGGTCCAGTTTTGATTTGGATAATGGTTGTAGAGTTTCTGCAGACCCCGGTTTGGCATTAGAGTCTGGAACCTGAGCAGATGAAAGAGACCCATTTGTCGGCTTTGTCACTGCTATCAGTGAGAACTTGTCTGCTTCCATTCTTCTGGTCACTGGGACTGATGCAGCACTGGAAATTGGTAGAGTATCATCCGTCAGATATCTGACTCCTTTGTTATGTGGAATATTTGCGGGTTTAAAAAAACTTTTCTGCCTCTTCTTGTACCCCTTCATGGTTTCCGTTACAATAACTGCATGTAAATGACAAGAATTATCCTCTTTCCCTCAGTTTTATAACTAGGAAAAGGCAAGCTTGCTAGGTTTTAAAGTTCTGCACCAACTCTTCAATCTGATTGGAAGCCTACCATAAGGTTTCCTCCCCTTCATGACTGTATATGTTGTCATATAGGTGTTAAGTACTCCTAGCTACCTTTGTTTTGATGATTTCAGATTTCAGGGTGTTACATTTGATTGACAGACCCTGGTTTTATTGCATCACAACTGATAAGGAAAACCCTTGATGTTTATAATAAAGGAATGGAGAGACTTTGACATAGAACAAACTTTGTCAACTTTTGGCTTCAAATGTTTATTAAAATTTAAATTAAATTTAAATTTTCTTATAAAAATATATATCATTTTTTAAAATTACATTTTCTAAGAAAGTTTCACAGTGAAACTTAATGTCTAGTAATTTCCAGATTGTTGTTAGAACTAAAAACTAATTACAGTTTATTTGAAGTGATTATCTTGATTAATAAACTCACAATTAAACTTTAAGTTTTGAGCATTTTTGCCATGCGGCCATTTGGAATGGGCTGGTTTTTGTGTTACAGTGGTGTCAGCTAAAAGCCTGTAACTGTTCTATTCATTGATGAAATTCCTTCCAACTTTGCAGAAGTATTTCAGACATATTGATTTGATCATGGATGGAAGTTTTGTCCATTGAGGTGAAATTGTCTAACCCTGTCAGGAATCGCATCACAATTAATACTTCCAGTTCAGTACCCACGAATGTAGTTCCAGTCTATTTTTAGAACATTTTTTCCTCTCTCCTTTTGGTGGTGATAGAAGAGTTATATTGATGCATCTTTGGTATGGATTTAAAGTTAATTGTTTATTCTTGAGAATAGGAGTTCTGAGAGTGGTTGTCTGTATGTATTTTGGCGACAGTGCACATGGAGTAATTAGGCCTTAGTGATGATCCGGAAGTGAAATCAGTGTTCTGTGTACATGCTGCTTTGTTTACAGTGCAGCCACTCAACAAAATGCCGGTCAGCCCTTGACAAGAATTTAACCGTGAAGTCATCTTTGGAGGTATTTCAGATTAACATATGACTTGTATTGATTGTCACACTGTGGAGAGGTCAGTGCTGAGAAATATATGTAGAGAACATATAGTAAAATTAATTGTGGTGTATGGCCATGTGTACGTACCAAAGAAATATAGAAGAGAAAATCCAAACTTGAATGCTATGATGTTTACAAATGAAACATCAGGGACTATAAAAACAATGAGTAGGTACTGTACAGTCCTAAACGGTTCACTAGAAATAGTCATTAATCAAAATATCAAGGATAGAAGCCGCCAACATGCTACACCCTATTTTCGTTCCTTCCTAACATGTAGACTATATTAATTAACTATTATTCGACGAATTAATCAAAACAGAGCATCCTAGAAAATATTAATGTCAACTCATTTTAGCAATTCTCTGGTAATGCACTAATTTTAACAACCACACAAAAAAAATCAAGACCGAATTGGACGGCTTGTATGAATGGTGTTTACCGTATTCAGACATGCACACCTCACCCCTAGACCAGCTAACTTGGTCTCTAAGCCCTTTTTTTTATATTTTGAATTGACGGCTCAGTCTAACCTGGTCCAAGCTGGTCTAACCTCACCCCCTAAATGCAGGTTATCCCAATATATATATATATATATATATATATATATATATATATATATATATATATATATATATATATATATATATATATATATATATGTATATATCGTCACATAGCTAACAGATATATTGTCTCCATTACAAAAATGTGGTCCCCAAGAATGAAAGAAGCTGATCAAAAGAACAGAACACAATAATTAAAATATATGCGTTTTAAACATGTATCTTTACAACTCTCAATGATTTGTCAAGCATTTATGAGAAATAGTCTTGTGTTAAGAGAACTATCTCTCTATAACAACTATAAAATTTATTTATGTTAATGTAAATCACAAGAAAATGATGAATGCTGACAGATTTGCATCAAGGCTGATTCGTACCATGGCTGATACAGTCCATATTACAGGTTGATTTAGACCAGATAAAATATGAAAATGAAGACAGTGGAACAACTGATTTATATATTAATAGGTACTACTGTTTTAGCACGCATAAAAACAAACTGTAAAACGTGTTTTCACCTAGTAAATTTACATCTTAAAGTTATTAGCATGTTTCTAGTCAAAATAAAATCAACACAAATATGAGCTATCTCATGTTGTGTTTTTAAACATAATCTTTTTTTCTCCATTCCAACAATAAATAAAAAAATATAATGTACACTTTTACGAATTGAGCAATTTCAAAAACGACTGAGTATAGAATATATTTTATGTCATATATTTTTGTTAGTGTGTTCTTTGAAATTATAGGTCAATTAAATATTAACATTCATTATCATATATTCGTTATGTAATTACATACTCAGTTACAGTTTTAATAATCCAATTATTAATGCTAAGTATAGTTAACGCTAAGGTGTTTAGTGGTGTATTCACAACTATTGTGTTGTATCGTTACACATAGATGTTGCAGTGTGATATTGTTGTATACGTGTTAAAGTGTGAAACATTTTTCTGATATCATATTCCTTAATTGATAACAGTGTATATTTTCTTTGTAAGTCTTCTTTCCGTGCTCGTAAGCACACTAAACTAGAGCAGTACCCTATTAACTGTTTCGAACACACCGAGGGATCATCAGCAGAATTAAATAGCCAAATGAAGTAATAAAATTATGATATTTATATTCTGTATACACCGTAACTTAAATCGGATAATATTTATGATGTCTGCCGTCATTACTATTTTAAATAAAAAAAAAAACATTTATAGCTGCATTAATTAATATAAAGCACTATCAGAAATATGTGAATGTGTGGGCTATTTGAAAAGATTATAAATAGAGTACTTTATAGAAAAAATTCGAGCCCTATCTCACCTTCAACTCATAACTGGCTGAACAATATTGATTGTAATTTAACTTGTATAATATTATACCATTTATAGGTTGCAAGATCAAAAGACCTAAATAAATTGACCGCTGCTGTTGATAGAGAACTGCTGTGAAGCAACATACAGACTTCCCAAGTGCTGATTCCATCGCTGCATATATCATGGCCAACTACGTCAACGATGTATATGGTAATCCCATAACAACCACAGGTGATGGGAACTACCTGAATAATGCTATTTCTATACTACTCCTTGGCAATGAATCTCTTGCAACTCAATTGAGATATCTAACATGTATACAGTTGGTGAAAAACATGGGTGCATAAATGAATCACCCAATTACAGTCAAACACACTTATCTCGACTTCGGTTATCTCGACAACCCGCTTATGTCAAGCGTTTTGGTCCGGTCCCGAAAAAATTCTTCTTTGTTATGCTATTTTTTACCCGCTTATCTCAACCTCTGTTAAATCGATAACCCGGTTATGTCGGGCATAAGTTTCGGTCCGAAGTAACATGTGGACCCGCTTAATTCGACGAAATGTAACTTTTTAACGTCAATCTCACAGAAATTGTACAAGAAATAGTCAGCAAAAGCGATCGATTTTCAGGCACAATTTTGGTCCGTTACGGCAGTAGTCACATGTCAGTCGAGGCCCCATAATTTAGTTCTCATGCTTGAGGTCTTCTTAATTTTGTTTTGTTTTCTTATTTGTAATATATCTTATTTAGGTCTGGCAGAAAAATTGGCTTCCATTGTTTTAATTTATTTTCAAAATTCCTGTGAATACCAGTAAAGGGGAACCCAAGTCGGCAAAAAAAAAGAAACAGAAAAGAAAATAAGAATCGGCACACTTGAAAGAATCAAAAGTCAGTTTCCAGGGTTGGTTTGCTTTGCACTAAAATAACCTTTGTATTTGATATCCTGCCGGTAAGTTCAAAGAATTAGTTTACTGCTCTATACCGGATGTGATTATTCACCACCCGTGCATCTATTTATTTGCCATCTGGAATCATAATTGTTACAAACTCGCATTGATGTCTGCGGGGTAAGTAGTCTACTCAACATTAACTTGCTTTAATAAATACTCTTTGTAACCCATGCTAGCGAAAGGAGTGTCATTTGCACTCACAGTCAATGTACATGTACATGTATTTTCAAAAACATTTATTGATCTTTATCTGCGAGATACTGTCATATATTAACCTGGATATAATACAATCTTGGTTATTTTGCACCTAACACCGCGTATGCGTGAATGGCGGGTGCCTGAAAGCAATCGGTGGATGTTTCTCTCTCACTCTCGCGTTTGTGATTTTCTTTGATCCATTTTTCAATCTGATAACATATTCAAACCTCTGAGTACAACCAAACATGATTTGTTTTTCAATATTCACATCAATTATAAAAATGCGTCGTGTGTTATCTGACATAAGTGATGCACACTACAGTAATGGATGCATACGCTACATGTGATATAAGGAGTTCATAGATATATTTTTTCTTTAATAAATTACTTATGATGATAAAAAAGGAATAAATGATAACAACACCAGGTTAGTTCATTTCATTTTATTATCAATTCAGCGTTTTGTTTATTTTATTGTAACATGCAGTGGGAGGGGATTCCAGTAAACACCAGCAAGAGACAGGAGTAATGCTCAAGGACATTTTTAAAATTACCGGTTTTTATGAACCCGGATATCTCGGGACCCGGTTATATTGACGATTTCTTTACACCCCCGACGTAATCGAGATAACCGGGTTTGACTGTAGCAATTAATTATACTTGGTATCCAGCGACTACGATGAAGCATGTTTTGATGCTGGTTTAAGTGGAGCTTTTTCAAATGCTTGTCACTTCCTCGCCCTTAGTGATGTCATCATACGCCCAATAAGAAGCATACACCCAAATGTTAATGGTGAGAAAGATGGTGCCCGGATCTACCTCAACAAAATATTTTATCCAAGCAATCCGCTCGAGTCCGCTTCACCATTGACAGTATTGTGGTATTCGATTGGAAAAATGCTGGAACCAAATGTGTATTACAACATCAATCACTTTGCGGCAATCACTGACGTTACTGAACGTGGACTAAATACGAAGCAACAACAAAGTACAAAACGCAAAATGACGTAATGAGCCATATAGGCGAATTAATCCAAGCAATTTAAGAGAAGCTGTACATGATATGCGAGAGACAAAGGCTACAGATAGATATTTGCAGATGAATAAGGAAATTACCTTTACTATACCAAAATCTTCGAGGCAAATTCAAGACAAAATTTAGAGAGAAAAGAAAATCAAAACATCTGAACCAGGAAGTTAAAAGCTAGCAGATGATTTATTAGAAATTTTAGGTGAGCTTCACACAAATGAATATGTTCAGGAAGTGATTCTGAAAAAAAAGAAAAAGCCCGGTCATTGTACTGTATTGAACCAAACAAATTTTAGACTTGATAAAAAATTGTTCAGGACATGATAAAAGCGTTATTGAAATAGACAGAACTTTTCACTTGGGTAAGGTTTTTGTAACTGCAATGTCATACAAAAATAGAAGCATTGTAAACAGGAAAAACTGATGAATACACTATTTTATTAGGTCCACTATGTCTTCATTGGGAGTCAGATGAAAACATATTACAAATTCTTTTCACAAATTCGCGAAAAAATTGGAGACAAGTTTATATTTGGTAAGCATGATGAAAAAGCTTTGACAAATGCTCTAAGATCTAGCTTTTGTAATGCAGAATGTTTATATTGTACTAAGCATATTAAAGACAACATTCGGCACTCTTTGCATAAACATGGATGTGACGATCTTGTCACAAAACCTATATTTCATATGCTCTTCGATGAAGACAGTGGTCTAATATATAGTCAAGATGACGCTGAGTTTGCTAAACAAGAAGATCTGACAAATGTATTTAAAACAATATCCAAATTTTGCACATTACTTCAAAAAGTTCATGTCAAAAAGTTAAAATGTTTCTTGTATAAACAACTAAAAAGCAAAACTATCACAAGTCTTTGGATAAACAGCAACTCAGAATCTATCAATAATTAACTTAAGCAGGTTGCTGATTGGTAACAACACAGGATTCCCGAGTTAATTAACAGGTTATATAGTGTAACTCAAGATCAGTTGATAGATTTGCATCGCGCACTATATGGCTCCGGCAATTATAAATTATTTGATCCTTTATGTTCATATATTATTGATGAAACCATTTGGCACACAAAAGCATCAGCAGAAAAGATTGGTAACAACACAGCATTCCCAAGTTAATTAACAGGTTATATAGTGTAACTCAAGATCAGTTGATAGATTTGCGTCGCACACTATATGGCTCTGGCAATTATAAATTATTTGGTCCTTTTTGTTCATATATTATTCATGAAACCATTTGGCACACAAAAGCATCAGCAGAAAAGACAAGAATCTTTACACAGTTTTTACAAAAGCAACTAAATTACAATACTTATAATTATATCATTCATACAATGAAAAATTCAAATGCATTCGGCCGAAAATAGATGCGGGACGAAAGCCTGGGCAAAGTAAGTGTGCAAAGTTGGAACGAACATTGCAAAAGAAATGGCGATAAAATTTGGTCTAATGTCAATACATAGCTATGCATTTCCATTGTTACACTTTTTTAACTAATTTCATGTAAAAGTCTTTGCAATGTTTATAATTTTTATTGAATTTGTTGCATATATTACATGTATTATTTTGATTTTAATAATGCTTTGCTCTAAAATATGCAAAATACAATCGAGTTGAACTTCATTAGTTTCCTGTTGATGCACTTTATTTCATGTTTTCAAACTATGTTTGATTAGACATGGAACAATAATCTTAGTACATATTTATCCATTTTTAATAACCAGTGACAAATCTAAAATCTATTATAAAGAAATAATGTGGTACTTTCAGTTGTTCGTTGTATTGTAATGTTGTATTAATCGCATTTGACAGTTATGGCACTGATAGGCAATTATTTACTTTAAATGATTCTAAATAGGAGAATTAAAAAATGCACAAAATACATTTTATTCCATTCCATTACATGCTACTTTGTTTATTGTATTATGATTGTCAGAGTCTCGCGGGTCATGAGCGTTATTTGTATAATATTGTATAAGTCCAACTTGTCAAAGGGTAAGCATTACATCTCATTTTGTCAAAGGGTATTGCACAACATATGATAACAACACTCTAACCCACTCCCCTCTGATTCTCGCTATCTAGGAGATGACCGCCCACAGTATAATTGCCCGGTATGAGTATAGAATGTATGGTGGTAAGCTGAGCTAATATATTGAACAAAGAAACTACGAGCCCCCGTAAAGATAAATAAACAATTTAATCAAAGACATACACAGTGAAATTTCATTTCATTCGGAATACACGTAGTTTTGGAATTAAACTTTCACCGAATTACAAATAGATTGAAAAAAGAATTAAACAAATTTAGCCGTTCTATTACTGATAGTTAACTTCATCAGAGAATCGAGAGTTCAATCAAATTCATCTGCTTGTTCGATTGTCATAACCTGTTATCATCGAACTGCGTTCTCTGCTCGATCCAATGTTGATCCAGAAGTTCCTGTCTCTCGAGATACTTTTCCCTCGTGGATGTTCCGCTCGAACTCAGACTTGTCCTCTGTATCGATGTATACATCTCGCAACCTCTACTTCACAGTCCCCTTTTCACGTACTTGTACGTCCTCTATTTTCATACTGCACGTCTCCAAATAAAAAAACTATTTTCTTCCTTCCTTCCAAAAGAAAAGTAAAACAACCTAAGTCTCTTATTACACGGCAACAGCTGAGACGATCCATTTTGCTGGTTCGAACAATCAGATATTACTATCAGCAATAACAATTTTACGGCTAGTAATTAACTACACATTTCTTCAGATCAATACATCTAAACCACCTGTTAATTCGGTTTGCCTTGACCTAATACATTATACACTGTCGCTAAATTATCTACAACATCAAAATTCGGTGAATTCACATGTATTCCTGTAATTCATTAATTAAAGTAAGACATTAAATCTTAGAACACAATCAATATTCAAACAATATGATAAATTCAAGAATTAACGTAACACTTTCCTATCATAACTCCACATGGTGTTTCTTTTTTACAACATCAATTAACACTACGTCATTCTTAACTACGAATTAAGGTAACAATTCTAATTCATAAGTCAAAAGCACATTACTAAATTAATGTAACAAATGAAACTAATCATACAAATGTATCAACAAATCATGCAGATCTGTAACGAAGAAACATTATATCAATTACATCACAATAAGCGTGGATTTGAAATAAATACCACATGTTTTTGGTGCGGTTCTCAACCTTTGGTTTTTGACGGTTTTTCGATCACGCTTCCTTAACGAATGGATTTCACTCAAATCACATCCGCAGTCTCTTCCAAAATAATACTACCCTGGCTTTCTTGCAAAGCACCTTCCAGAAGACTGAAGTAATTTTAACTAGTAAAATAATATATTCTAAAGATTTCTCGTGTAAAACACAGTGACCAATCAGAACAAATATATTTTCTCGCGCTTTCCTTTAAAAGTCGCTTACATCAGCGTGTCAAGATGACACGCTTTGGTTTTAAGCAGCAACCCTGTCTGTTTCAAATCAAACATGATTCTTTCGTCTCAGGGCGGTCAGTACTGCTCTAAACAAACACAGTTAATTGGTGAACAGGCCACATTCTATTATACCAGTACCTCTCTGTGCAGCATATTTCTCATAAAATTTAACAAATGGCTACTGGCTAGAATTAATGGTTATTTAATAGATTCGACCAAAAATTTGGCACTTCACATTGATTTTGTCCAGAATATAGTTCAGTTCTGACTGGTGATGAATATAGATAGTAACATTTGTCTCCCTTGTTTGAATGTTTACTTCCAAACACAAAAATTAAGGCAATCGATCGTGTCACCTGTTTCAACAAATTAATACTGTATCCAATGTTTTCTTGTGAATATGAGTATGATTAGTATATATATATATATATATATATATATATATATATATATATATATATATATATTGTTACGGCTATTGGATTTAGATTTATTTATTTTTTAATTGTTAAATCCAAATTTGTTATTTAGGGTTTAATATTCATTAATTGGGAAATTATTCTGGAAAGTTTAGGCTGACCTACACTCTAATTGTAAACAAGTTTTGACCTTGGCTTGTGGATCTAATTCCCAACCTTGCTTTCGACATTGTCAACAAGTCTCTAACACTATTGGTTAATTTCAAGGACAACATTTTATTTTTAGTTTTTAGGGTAGGAAATATCTAGAGTATGTGATTTTTAGTGAAGGCAGTCTCTTTCTGTGACCTTCCATGAACCTCTATCAATTTCTAGACAATCACGTGATCACTTGTTTACTTGAAAAAAAACAAGTAGAACTGTTGTTTGGGATAGAACAAATCAGTAGAATCTCTGGGCGGTAAAGTTATTAGTTGTGTATTTATGTTTGAGTTATAATTATCTTGTTCTGGACTTTGTGTAAATTTGTTGGAAAAGAAGAATTATTCTATTTATTTGGGAAAAGGACATATGTTTCATAATTTCATCTGGATGATATTAAATCAAGAACTGCATCACGTGACATTGTCAGCCATTTTGGATTACATCATCAAGATTCGAACCTGGTACTATTAGAACATTTATTTATCAGGACTTGCAATTCCATTAGTGGATTATTTTGTGAATTCTATATTTGTTGGATTTGATTCTCTAAAACCGTAAGTTTATTTATTTTATGAAAATAATTGTACTTAATAAAAATCATTGTTAAAGTTTTACAAGCTTGTTAGTTTTCACTCTTTCTGTGTTGCTGCTTATTCGAGCCTAAGCACGTAACAAAGAATTGGTGGCTATCGTCTCGGGATTGAGATTGAGATTGAGATTTAAATAAATTAGAATTTAAATTTGAATTTCCCCTAGTTTTTGAAAAATTTAAATCTTTAGTGAGACTAACACACTTGTATTAAAATGACATCTAAGGTAGAAATATTTCTTTCTAATCCTACCCAGGAGCAATTAGATCTTTTCAAAAAAGACGAGTTGGTTCAACTTGCCAGGAAATACGATCTTCTTTAACGAAACAAGATATCAAAAAGATTTTGATCCAATATTTTTGGTAGGACAGGATGTTTTGGAACAAAGTGCTTTGATTGAAGTCAGTAAGTCTGCATCAGACTCTGACATTAAACTAAAGGAATTAGAATTAAAATTCCAGATGGAATTAGAGTTGAAGAAGCTGGAGTTTCAGGAAAGGGAGAAAGAGAAACAAATTGAATTACAAAAAGAGCAAATGCGGATTGATAAAGAGAGAGAGGAGAAAGAGAGACAATTACAATCTGAAAAAGAGGAGAGAGAGAGAGACAAGAAAGGGAGAAAGAAAGACAATTACAATCTGAATTAGAGTTTAAGAAACTGGAATTTCAGGAAAGGGAGAAAGAAAAGCAATTACAATCTGAAAAAGAAGAGAGAGAGAGAGAGAGAGAGAGAGAGAGACAAGAAAGAAGAAAGAATTAGACAATTGCAATCTAAATTAGAGTTTAAGAAACTGGAATTTCAGGAAAAGGAGAAAGAAAAACAATTACAATTTGAAAAAGAGGAGAGAGAGACAAGAAAGGGAGAAAGAAAGACAATTACAATTTGAAAAAGAGGAGAGAGAGACAGGAAAGGGTACAAGAAAAACAAATTGAACGAGAGAGAGAGAAGGAATAAAGGGAATATCGGTGTACAATGAAAGAATTAGAGCTGACAAGTGAGAATCACCATCATACTTCAAATCAAAATTTTGATTTAGCAAGGAATATTAGATTAGTGCCCCCATTCAAATAAAAGAAGTAGACAAATATTTTATTCTTTTTGAAAAAGTTGCAGAAAATTTAAAGTGGCCAAGAGAGAATTGGACTCAGTTACTACAATGTGTACTTACTGGTAAGGCTAGCGAGATTTACACTTCACTGTCTGTTCATCAAAGTAGTGACTATGATGTAGTTAAAGAATGCATTTTAAGAGGTTATGAGTTAGTTCCTGAAGCTTATCGACAAAAATTTAGAAATTACAGAAAAGAAGCTGGACAAACTCATGTCGAATTTGCTAGACAAAAAGAGCAGTTGTTTGATAGATGGTGTTTAGCCAAGAAAGTCGAGCAAGATTATCAAAATCTCAAGCAAATTATATTAATTGAAGAGTTCAAAAACTGTGTCCATAATGATCTTAAAACTTATCTTGATGAGCATCAGATTGAAACCTTGGAAAATGCTGCTCGAGCTGCTGACGAATATTCTTTGACACAAAGTTCCTTTTGTTAACAAGACTTCTACTCAACAATTTAATGGCAGAAAAGTATTTGTGCCTAATTCAAGCCCTTCTAAAACTCAAACTAACACAACTTTCAAAAATCAGACTTCAGAGAAGTTTGATTCTAGATCCTTGTCTCTTCCGACGTGTAACTTTTGCAAGAAAAAAGGACACGTTGTTTCTGATTGCTACAAATTGAAAAATAGGCATCAGAATCAAGATAGACCTGTTCCAAATGCTTTTATTTCCAAGAAGTCAAGGTCACAGTCATGTATTGAAAGCAGTACATTTGTTGGGTCTAATAAACCCCGGTCTGATTTTATTATGGAGAATTATGAACCATTCATATCGATGGGCTCTATATCACTCTTGGGTGATTCGGCCAATCCCCCACCCCTATTAAAATTTTAAGGGACACAGGAGCTTCTCAGAGTCTTTTATTATCAGGTACTTTCCCTTTATCTGAGAAGTCTTCTTCTAATGAAAGTGTTCTTATTCAGGGAGTAGAGTGCGGCTTTGTTAATGTTCCTCTCCATTGTGTAAATTTGTCATCAGACTTAGTGTCAGGACCTGTGACAATCAGAACAGTCTCGGTTTTACATGTCGAAGGTGTAGATTTATTGCTAGGCAACGACTTAGCTGGGGACAAGGTTGTGGTTAATCCACTTGTAACTGACAAGCCTAATTTGGATCAGAAAGTTGATCCAATTGAAAAAGAAATCCCTGATATATTTCAAGCTTGTACAGTTACCAGAGCTATGGCAAAGAAACCTCTTGAGAATGAAGTTGAAAAGGGCAGTATTCCCTTATCTGACACCTGCGTGGGTCAGGCTTATGTTATTGAGGACAGTATTCCCTTATCTGACACCTGCGTGGGTCAGGCTTATGTTGTTGAGGTCAGTATTCCCTTATCTGACACCTGCGTGGGTCAGGCTTATGTTATTGAGGGAAGTATTCCCTTATCTGACACCTACGTGGGTCAGGTTTATGTTGTTGAGGGCAGTATTCCCTTATCTGACACTAGTATAGGTCAGGCTTTTGATGAGGTCACTTTTACTCTTGGTTTGGATCAATCAGAAGGTATTGATCATAGTGATCCTCTTTTGACAACTCATTCTCTTTATTCTAATCAGGGTGATGATCTTGAGAATGATGTTACAGGAGTCAGCATTCCTTCAACATACGCTTGTATAGGTCAGGTTTTTGATCAGATCACTTTTACTCTTGGTTTAGATCAATCAGAAGGTATTGATCATAGTGATCCTCTTTTAATAACTCATTCTCTTAATCAGGGTGATAAACGACAGTCACTTGTCGTCGAACAGGAAAAAGATCCTGAGATCTCCTGTTTGTTTCAAAGGGTGATAAATGAGACTGAAGTTACTGAAGTTCCTGTCTGTTATTTCATTAAAAATAGAATTCTTATGAGAAAACGGAGACCTCCCGAGGTACCTGCTGGTGATGAGTGGTCAGTGAACTATCAAATAGTAGTTCCAGAACCTTACAGACAGGAAATACTTAATCTGGCCCATGAAACAACTTTGGCTGGTCATTTAGGGATTAATAAAATGTATCACAAGATCTTAACTCACTTCTATTGGCCAAAAATCAAAAGTGATGTTGTCAAATACTGTAGATCTTGTCATACTTGTCAAATGGTAGGAAAACTCAATCAGAAGATACTTAAGGCTCATCTGCAACCTATTCCTGCGTTTGATGAAACATTCAGTAGAATTATAGCAGATTGTATAGATTTCTTACCCAAGACCAAGTCAAGTAATCAATTAAAGTTAAAAATGAAACTATGGTTTGAAAGAACTGAAAGGGAGAGAACTTTTGAGTTTGATAATGGAGTTGTGTTACTCTTGTTCATTCTTCTTACTTTTCTTAAATTAGATATTACGGCCCTTACAAAGTTAAGAAGAAAATGAATTAGTTAAATTATAGTATTGGTGCTCCTGGGATCTAAATAAATTATAGGAGTACCAGTATATTGAAAGAGATAGCCATGTTAAATATGTAATTAATTTAGTTGTACCAGTCCCACTTAGTGAAGGAATATCATCAGGATTCGACTGATATTGGAGCGACGAATTGTTGGAATTCAGAAATTATGAAAAATCTAGACCAGAAACTTTCACATTTGTAAGTGCAAGGAAGAAATGAACTAAAAGCTATTATTATTATATGAGCACTTATGTCCAGATATTCTTACAAGGACAAACAAAATTTTCATGACGTTGAGATTGGGAATTCCATGCAGGATGAGTCCACTCAAACAGGAATATTTGAAAAAGGAAATTCAGTATTTGCTGAAGAATGATTTTATCAAGCCCAGTAAAAGTGATTGGAGTTCACTATGCATATTTGTTCCTAAACCAGATAAAACTCTCCGTATGTGCACTGATTATAGGAAGATGAACAGAGTGACAAAAACATTCATTCCCAATAACAAGAATTGACTATTCTATTGATAAAATTGGGAATGCCAAGTACGTCACCAAATTCTGAACTTCTGAAAGGATTTTGGCAGATTCCATTACGGAAAGAGCAAAGGAAAACTCAACATTGCGACTCTAAAAGGACTCTACCAATATAAAGAAAGTCCATTTCAACGTCTCATAAAAATGTTTATCTCTGGTCTAGAGATTTGTGACGTCATCATCTACAACGACACCTGGAGAGAACATCTAGCAACAATTAGAAAATTCTTTGACAGACTCACTAGTGCGTGTCTGACTGTTAATTTATTTAAAAGTGAGTTCTGCCTTGCTAGAGTGGCTTTCTTAGGACATTTAGTGGGACATAGACAAGTTAAAAGGTTGAGGCTATTTCTTGATAATATAATTGTAGACACTCTTTCCCGTGTATAATTTATTATATTGTGTAATTTGTACTAATTCTTTTAACCTCAGATGTAAATTGGTTTGTGATAAAAAGAAAGTTCTATCATATAAACCTTTCTTTTTATTTTATGGGGGAAGGTGTTACGGCTATTGGATTTAAATTTATTTATTTTTTAATTGTTAAATCTCAATTTGTTATTTAGGGTTTAATATTCATTAATTGGGAAATTATTCTGGAAAGTTTAGGCTTACCTACACTCTAATTGTAAACAAGTTTTGACCTTGGCTTGTGGATCTAATTCCTGACCTTGCTTTCGACATTGTCAACAAGTCTCTAACACTATTGGTTAATTTCAAGGACAACATTTTATTTTTAGTTTTTAGGGTAGGAAATATCTAGAGTATGTGATTTTTAGTGAAGGCAGTCTCTTTCTGTGACCTTCCATGAACCTCTATCAATTTCTAGACAATCACGTGATCACTTGTTTACTTGAAGAAAAAAAACAAGTATAAGAACTGTTGTTTGGGATAGAACAAATCAGTAGAATCTCTGGGCGCTAAAGTTATTAGTTGTGTAATTTATGTTTGAGTTATAATTATCTTGTTCTGGACTTTGTGTAAATTCGTTGGAAAAGAAGAATTATTATATTTATTTGGAAAAAGAACATATGTTTCATAATTTCATCTGGATGATATTAAATCAAGAACTGCATCACGTGACATTGTCAGCCATTTTGGATTACATCGTCAAGATTCGAACCTGGAACTATTAGAACATTTATTTATCAGGACTTGCAATTCCATTAGTGGATTATTTTGTGAATTCTATATTTGTTGGATTTGATTCTCTAAAACCGTAAGTTTATTTATTTTATGAAAATAATTGTACTTAATAAAAATCATTGTTAAAGTTTTACAAGCTTGTTATAGTTCTCACTCTTTCTGTGTTGCTGCTTATTCGAGCCTAAGCACGTTATATATATATATATATATATATATATATATATATATATATATAACTGTGGCTGCCGACATTAATATTATATTACGATATAGGATATAATCCTGGGATAACAGGGATATAGTTTGTAATGATGACCATATTTGGTGTTGCCGTGCGCCATATACATATAAATAAGCACGCAAACCGCCCATTTCAATTCCTCTTAGCCACGAACTAGAAAAGACTTGTCTCTCTCATTGCAGGTAAGAACTGTATATGTCGTAAAATTGTTTTAGAGATAGGCATTTTTAATGTTGAGATTTTAATGGTAAGTTCATATGTTTGCAATATATGCTCACTGAATTCTTTAATTTATAATACATTGTAATGGAATGTTTATTTGTTTTAAAAATTCATTTTTAATTATATTTATGCTAATTTTTATTTTAAAAGACAAAATCTCTACCAACTTAATGTTTAGATTTAATGTTGAAATAAAGTATTCCTTAAGTAACAAAGAATAATATCTAGCAACATATTCCAAATAAATATTCTATTTTAAAACGAGTAAAATACATTTCTTTAAATTGATTGTGCATTAATTGCAGTTATTACATTTTATACTTTGGGCTATCATGAAATCGATCGAGATAAAACAATTCGTATTATATTCTAAACTACAGAAATTATACAAATGAATGAAGTTGGAAAGCTTAAAAGGAAAGTGTAATTTTATATGTATTTCATGTATTTTTAATATAAAAGATATAGATGTGTTTCTAGAATGTAGTAATAGATGTGCATTGATTATTTAAATAAAATTCATCTCATCCAGAAGCTAGAAAAGACTTGTCTCTCTCATTAAAGATGTAGTTGTGTCTCATCATCGTGACGACACTTCTTTTAAGAGAGCATGAACTCTTTCTTCTTCTCTCTCTCTCTCTCTCTCTCTCTCTCTCTCTCTCTCTCTCTCTCTCTCTCTCTCTCTCTCTCCATGTACACATACATTCCTTAACTTACGAGTAATTCCTTCTCATAGCAAGAAATGAGAAGAAGGCTATGATAAGATGATAAGACCCTCACAAACTTTCATAACATGCTTTTCATAACATTTTCAATGTACAAAATACACATTCTAATTTTATTTTGCTGTATTATGCTGCTACGTAGGAACAACATCGTGAATATAAATTATGTCTTGTTTCCTTTTAAACCTTAATTCTATCGTATTCTATAGCAATATGCCCAAGAAAGTATCATTTCCTTTTACAGTGTATATATTTAAAAAATGGGGTCATTGCAACCGTATATCAAAATCTTGGTATGGTAGTCGCTTACCAATGGGCCTATAATAGTAACTTACGTTATATCGACTCATCTCTGCACGAACTTTATAGGAAAATTATTTTCTGTCTCAGAAATAGCATTTATTATAAACATTATGTCGTTAATGGAATCGGAAGTCCAATAGTCACGTGGTTACACATAACTACAGAAGTTGTTCGCGAAATACTTTAATTTGTAGAATTTTGTATTATTTCATTGGTGTATTTTTATTGCAACCAGTGTATAATTTTAGATTTTAAAAATATTCTCTACAATTTAAGAAAGTGCCGGTTGTTAGATTTATGTACTCAGGCCACTAGAAATGCAAATTGCAAGTACCATCTCACATTTCATCAACGACTTACTTTGATCCTGTCTTTCCGCAGAACAAATGCATGACAATTTCTGATAAAATAAGTGTTATACTCATTTTATGCTATTTTCATTCAATCTAACAAGTTTAAAAGGTTTTTTTTAGGCCATCTGGTTATCAGCAACGTTTTGTCACTACCATGTTAGAACCCGATACATTTAGCTCACGATCAGTTTAGTTTAGTTTGGGAACCCTGTATCATTGCTTGCTACAGTGTTTATACTAACACTCTAAGACCATACAGCTCGCCGACGGAGCTATAAAAAAAAACTTCGAGGTTTTGATATCGTGCTTCATTTATTGGTCACAGTTATTATTAAGGTTATTAATAAGCTGCTTACCTCTTTCGAAGTCCAGTACGAATCCTTCTAACGATACATGTCTCAACCTTAACTGCAGAGAACGAAACACCTGTTATCAAAGAATTGAAATGAGGTCAGTGTTCGTATTGCGCTGATCATAATCAATTTTACAGCGGTTACATAACGTCATTTACCTAACATTCAACAATGGCTTAATTATCATTTAATTCTTGGAAAGAAAAACAAATGCTGAATAAACTGTGTTGAACATTCAAAAGACATGTTTCCTTCAAATTCGAGATATCACGACGTAGTCGCATCGCAGAGAGTATTTATTTTCTTACTGTTTTTTTTTCTTTCTATCTAGCATATATCTATCCAATAACCATACTGGAAATGTGACTGAATTTTGTAACAGGTAGAGAGAAAGAAACGTTTAACAATGGCTTACAGCGAGATAGTCTGAAGTCGTTTTCTGGATTATTAGACAAAACACAAACGGCAACTGATTATGTACGCCATTACTCTCGACGAAGGCATGGATGAAAATGAGCTGACTCTTGTCTGAATTAATGGCTCACCGTGAATCTAGAAGTTATAATCAAACTTTTTATACAAGGCTATTAATGCATGCTATTATAAATCCAAACCGACAAAATCTGTAGCTCAACAATAACTGGTACTCGTACAGCAAAAAATAACGAATACAATGTAATGATTTATTTTAAAAGTTCCATCCATGTACCACCGTTTCGCTTCTCGCAAAGGTAATAACTGGTATTCAGTTGCCAGTATGAAGTGTCTCTCCCCATCCATTCTGATGTCTGCTACCAAGAATTCGTGAGCGTTGATGAAGTCTTCATTCAGCTGTTAAAATTGATTATTGTTATCAATATCATCCAAGTAACAAGTTACAACTACAAAAAGAAACACAGTTTGAGCTATGAAAGTTTAACTACAAACTAGATATGAAACAATTTTTTTTCAACGCCCCTACCACCCCTCCACACCCCCCCCCCCAAAAAAAGTTGATAGTAGAAAATAAATTTAATGAGCAAAAGTTATCAAAAGTATAAATCAATCAATTAATTTAAATTTATAATAAATTTACATCTACCGAAAGATTTGTCTCAGTTCTATAAAAATGACAAACTTCAAAGTCCAACGTTATTGGTTCTTCAGGACGTAGTTTTGCTCTGGTTCTATTAGCAACTCTTTCCAAACTTGCTTTTTTTGGGAGGGACACTGTACTGGTCCCGAACTCTCCAAAGTAGCGTCTTCTGCAATTTTCAAGGCTGGTGTGAATAGTTGCTCTCTAGCAGCACTCTCACCATTGAGAAAGATGTAATGATGTTATGTCAAAAGGAGATAAACACAAGCCTATAATTAAACACTACAGATATATAACTATTGCATGTGCCACGAAAGCCACTAATATTATGAAAAGAACTTTAAATCATTCAACGAGTATTGCCTATAAGTATAATCATTGTGTCATGATTGAATATTGTGTTGTGTCTAAATTGTGTTATTATAATTCAAACGTGCCTTGATATTGTACAAAGTGTACAATTATCTACCAATGTAACATGCTATGCTGACAAAAAGTTGTCTTTGCGTACACATGTGCCTTAAGCTGACGGTCAAGGGCAGCGGGGTGTGTGTGTGCTAAGCATAGCTTTGAACAAACAAGTATACTTGCTGATGTATTGTCAATGGACATTTCACGTTGCGAATTCTAGAATCGCAGCGCTACAACGTAGAGGTGACGTTATCTCGCTACAATGACAAAAATGCATGCATGTATGTCCTTGAATGGTTTAGTCCAATTAGGAAATGTAATATAATATACAGATTGATATCTCACACACACACACACACACACACACACACACACACACACACGATTTTTTCCATCAAAACGGGGCCAATTTTACTGTAACAAATTAATGTCTAGAATGATGTATTTTACAGCGCGTTTGATACATACACGTAATCTGTAATTGGTTTGTGGTTGATTTCCAAGAAACACCGTATGACAGTCGTTACCGTCAGAACGGAGACATACAAGCATGGGAAAGATCTGTGATTGTAGAGACTTGTATTTGCGTCATAATTGTAATTATCAAAGTTTGCTGACATTAAATAGATCTTAGA
Source organism: Unio delphinus (assembly GCA_029339505.1). Classification (NCBI taxonomy): domain Eukaryota; kingdom Metazoa; phylum Mollusca; class Bivalvia; order Unionida; family Unionidae; genus Unio; species Unio delphinus. The sequence continues at coordinate 3,203,421 of JAQISU010000375.1, forward strand.
CAAAAACAGGTAAAGGAAGTGTGAAAAGTACATAGTGATCGCTTATTATGTTGTAATATCGGTAGTACTATTTGTATACTCGGAAAAGGTCTGCTGTTTGCTATCCGTACATTATTTGCTCTAGGTGTTAAACATCACTAACCAGTGATTTAGTCTTAGCAGCTCAGTGTTTTAGCAATACATGTAAAAATGCCATGGACCTGGAAGTAAATAGATATGGGTATTGTATAAAAGTTGTATTCTTCTTCTTCTTCTTCTTTTTCTTCTTCTTCTTCTTCTTCTTCTTCTTCTTCTTCTTATTATTATTATTATTATTATTATTAATCTATCTTGTAAACGGTCCTTTTTAACCCAGACTATTCCGTCCAGGACCTTTCTGACCCGGTCCCTTTTCCGTCCAGTTCTTTTCTGAATCGTTACTGGCCTTTTTGGACTGGGCCATTTTGGTACCGGTCCGTTTTGACTCGTTACTGCCATAATTCAGATCAAAATTATTAGTAAAGTTCGTACTGTGTCAGTGAGAAAGAAAATATTTAAGGAATAAATGTGCCACGGTTAGATTAACTGCATATCTACATGCTAGGACATTTGTTTTGATCACGTGACAATATGACATTTGCGTTTGCCTGACTTATCATCATCATCGTCATTATCATAAGACTCTTGACCTAGTGTGGTCGTTGAGGCACTGTGCTGCTAAACATTTGACCAGTTCCCTTCACTTGTTTCGATTATGTGTCACTGCCTGTGCCTAAGCAAAACTTTTCCTGGTCCATTATATGATGTTGTCAGTCCCCTTTTTCTGTCTACCTTTCCTTCTGCCACCATGGACACTGCCCGGCGGCACTGTTGTGGATAGACTTTTGACTCTAGTGACATGGCTATGCCATTTCAGCTTTTTCTTATTGACAGTGGTGAGAAGACCTTCATAATGGCATACTTTGTGTCTGATGGTGTTACGAACTTCTTTCATTTGTGATGTACAGAGACGTAGCGGGGGGGGGGGGGGGGGGGGGGGGCAGAGGAAGACAAAAGTCCCCAAACGCCAGACTAGTGGTGGCGCCAAAATGGGCTTTGAAATAAGTTTTATGTGAACTAATGGGTTTCAGAATTGAGGAGGGGGGGGGGCTGTGAACATGAATTTTGTCCCCGGGCTCCAAACAATCTAGCTACGCCTCTGTGATGTGGTCCATGTAAGAGATGCCAATGAGGGTTCTGTAGCATCTCGTTTTAAATGCCTGGATTCTTCGTTGTAATTCTGCTGTCAGGGTCCAGGCCTCACATGAATACAAAGCTATTGAGATGAATAGTGCTCTCAATAGTCAGAGTTTAGTTTTCAATCAGATATTCTTGCTCTCCATATGGGTCTAAGCTTTGACATAGCTGCCATTGTTTGTGCTACTTGTGACAAAATTTCTGCTCTTGATCCCTATTCGGTGATTATGGAACCAAGATATTTGAACTAGCCCACTGTTTCCAGTTCCTGTCCTCTGACATTAATCTTGGATGAGATTTATTTGCCACATTTTGTCATCACCTTTGTCTTCCAGGCACTTAACTCCGTGTCAAATCTGCAAGATGTTTTATCCAGGTTCTTCACTAAGGTGGCAAGCTCATCTTCACTGCCTGCCAGCCCATCAATGTCGTCTGCAAAGCAGAAGTTGGTGATGTTACGCCCTCCAATGCTGACTGTCCCACAGTGGTTTTCCAGGGCTTCGCTCATGATGCGCTCTAATTAGATGCTAAAACGCTTATGTTACAAGGGACAGCCTTGACGTACTCCAACTATTTCTGCACTGGTATCCTTGACATACATCTGCTTGATGGTATTGGTCAACTTTTGACCCATGTTGTACTACTTCATTGCGGCCCACACTGCCACACTCTGTCAAAAGCCTTTTTGAAATCTATTAATACATGATAGATCTATTGTTGATGTTGCGAGTAATTTTCACACAGAACCATGAGATTGACTATTTGTTATGTTGTGCTTCTTCTACTCGGGAACCCTGCCTGTACTTTAGCGGTTATTTCTTCTGCTTGTGGGTTCAGTCTGTTCAAGATTATCTTCAACAACACCATACTATCATGGCTGATCAAACTTATAGATTTGTAATTTTGGCACAGCATGAGATTGCCCTTTTTGGAGAGTGTTATAATCAATGACTGAGTCCATTGTGTTGGCCATTCGCCTGTCTGCCAGATTTTGTTGCAGATGTTTGTTAGTAGCTCTATCACGGATTCCCCACCATTTTTCATAAGTTTAGTGCTCTTATTGCTGACTCCACCTCTTTTTTGAAAATGGAGAAATCATCTGTTGTAGAGTTTGGAACTTCAGGCACTTCTGGGTCACCTGTGGATGGATGGTTTTGAGTTCTTTACAATACTAAGTCCATTTCTTCAATGTCACTTGCTTCTGTGAGACATTTTCCATTTTCGTCTTGAATGGTACTGCCTCTTGGTTGCTTCTGTCTGGTATTGTCTTACACAATTTGGAATGCCTTTTTGCTGTTAATCTTTATCACACTCCTATCTATTTCTGTGCACTTTTGTCCCATCCAATCCTTTCTGGTTTCTTCAAGTATTTTCTGATATTCTTGTTTACTTATCCATTGGAATTTGAAAATTGGACGAAGGAGGGAATCACTAAAGCACTGCATATGTCAATGCTACGATGAACGACCAACACACGACAATGATAATTAGTTATATCGATAATCAAGAATTAAGTAATATTTAGCGTAATAGCGGAATTAGGAATTAATACTTGGATTGTCTGTGACAAACACGAAGCTGTCCTTCATAATGATAAATTGCCATATTAAGTAAAAATTACAAACCAGGAATGTTGACTGGTATTGACAAAACGTAATATGAACGAGCGTATCCTGTAACCGTGGATATCTACATAATATATCCGATAAATGATAAACCCACAGTTAATAATCTAAAACCAATGAAATTGTCAATTCGATATTGTATAGCCCAACGTGGAACATTTTACCGTTTCGACTCGTGTGAATGGTCTCAATCTATCGGATAAAAGACGTAAAATAATAAAAAGTGGAGAGAAATAGTTTAAGATACATGAGCACCTGTCAAAAATGTCACTGAACAGAAAAAAACTAAAATTTCCATTAATAATAAAAACATTAACCAGAAAATTTTTACATGATTCAAAATATTATTAAAATAGGTAGCTCCGATAAATATTCTTGATCATAATGAGCATAAGTAGATTAATGCAATAAAAATATTTTTATGTAATCAAACTGTTCAATTTTATAACGATAATATATTCGATTGTATTAACGAAATAAGTAAACGCGATCATGTATCAGCATGGCAATTTGAAAGTTATGATGATGGAAGCTATGATCAGTTTGAAAGACCTAATGGCGTTATTTAATGGCCTTCCATCATCATAACTTTAAAATAGCCATGTTGATACATGATCATAGCTTCTACGATCAGTTTGCAAGACCTAAAGGTGTTATTTATCGCACAGAATCGCCATGAAATATACAAATGGAGATGCTGAACAATTACGAAGTAATAGTTTTACAGTTCGTCAGTCGCATCTCATTTAGCTAGAAAGAGAAATTCGTGCAAACCAAATCGGTTTTATTTTCTCGATGATATAATATCGAGTTGTGTCAAATACGGACACGGTGGATTAAGAAATAGTAAATACGATTATAAACATGTTATTCCGGTTGATATGGTTGCATGTTATCCCAGAAGTATTCTTGAAATGGGAGAGTGTTTTTGTATATTTTAAAAGATTTAGACATCCAACACACGAGAAGCAGCAACGAGGGCGAATCATATAACCTTTAGAGGAGTCTGCTTGTCAAACCAAAGAATCCTACGAAACCGAAGGAAAAAAAACAACAGAACTAAGGCTTCTAACTGTCGAGACGCATATTTGTTGTCGCACCCTCTCTGCTGCTATTAATTAAATCATTTATTTAACAATAATGGTAGGGGAATTGTTAACAACTAGAGTAGCTCGAGAGCGACTATTATCGATTATACCCATCCGTGATTCTGTCAGAAATAAATTACAGAAACGCCAAGAATCTCAAGTTGATTTTGCAAGGACTGAACAATTATTCAAACCTGTTACTACAACCACTAAATAAGTTATTAATGGAAAAGAAGTAAAAGAAGGAGAAGAAGGGAAAAAATATGTTCTTCCTGAACTTAAAAAAATAGCAAAGAAACTAAACAAACATCAGAACGTTTACAAAATCTTCCTACTCCGGCATGACTTCAATTTGGTCCGAAAAAAACCGGTGAAGAAATAGTCAAAGAATTACGTAATAAATTTACTGAGGATACTTTAACAACAATTGATAAAAGTAATCCAGATGATTGTATTAATATTGTTGCTACGCATTACGAAGATAGAAAAGGAATTTTGAAATCAGGACTAAAAACATATTAGAGATATGTAACACTGGGCTGATGTACTTTATAAAATTAAAACTAAAACAGCCGAGTCAATACAAAAGTGCACAGTATATAGGATGTCTCGGTACGGTATATAATTTATATGATCGATACGAAGAACAAAAAGAGCAAGAAATAGAAACACGTACAACAGCGAAAAGAAGAACAAAAACAGCGAAACGAAGAACTAAAACAGCAAAGACAACAAAAGAAGAGACAAAAATCTTAAAAATAAGAACCTTCCCCACCTCAACAAGAAGAAATAGCAGATGATAATTTTTTAATAAGTTTGACAACACTGGAATCTCGCCAAGAAGAATATCGCGGTGCGCCCCGTTGTTAAGGGTGATGGATTTTCTCTGAGTGTAATTCCAAGTGGAACTCACAGGAGTGGTCTTGTTGTCTGTCCTAATAATATTCTCTCCGATATAGATTGATTAGAAATCGAACCCACGACCTACAGCTTCCGCGGCGGACGCTTTAACCACTAGGCCACCGGAGTGGTTTTTGGTTCTTTACTATATCTTCATAGTAGAAAAAACAATACGAGGGTTTACGTTAAAGAATTGCTTTAAAAGCGTTCATTCATGAGAAAGTCATTAATGCTATTTTGCTAATTTGGCTTTCACATAAGTGTCCAAAACAGGAATCAGTCGAAGTTGCAAGACAAAATTATGAAGTAAAATCATCTCAGAAGAATCAACACTGAGCATGCACAACCGGAAAGAGCATTTTTTGAAACAGTAGTTCCAAAAATATGTCTCAGAATTGTAAAGAAAATGTTTCCGTGACCTTTCGGAAGCATGAATAGTATACAGAAGATTATGACCACCTGTTCAAGTTATCTTTTAAAACTCGATGCTCATAAAAGGCTGTGTTGAGAACCGAATCAAGACATATTCTGCAGAAGAAAGTGGGTGTGATAGATTATCAATTTACACAGGCATATTGAACCACAACATATAAGCTTTTTGTAGAAAATATGTTTGTGAAATATTGTTCGCTTGAGTTGGGTGGAAGTAAATGAGCTACCAACAAGTCAAAATAACACGTTTTTTTTTTTTAATTATTACAGAAGAAACTGTCAGAAATAATGTTTCTATTTTTGTACTTGTTGGCTAATGGAACTACTCCACGTATCCCCAACTCAATAGCTTTTAGATAAATCTTGTCTAGGACTACTGTAAAAGTGGATCATTTCCATTGAAGTCAACCATGACAAAAAACGTTGCAGTTAGGTGATTAATCCCGTGAACCGTAACATATGATTATGCATGTTACAGTTAGTATCAAGACAACCGTTATAACTGTGCCATACTTAAGAAGCAAATGAAAATCTCAAAATCATTTATATTATTGCTATAGAACAATTACATCACGATGTTCGATTACATCAAATTAAACAATACAGAAGGGTCATGCTTAATAATATTTTCCATGACTGTCTCTGACAAATCAATCCCATTTTGTTAGAGATAACATAGCAAGATAATATAAAGTAATATATTTCACAGCCTCGATTTGAAGGAAAAAAAACACCTTCAGAAATTTCTTGAAACATGGACATTGGGAAAAACGTTTATGAATCTTTTAAGTGGTCGTTGTTGGCATTATTGTGACTTATGTTACAGTTTTGATTAGGAAATGTTCCCTTTAATCTCACAATTTCATATTTGTTCTGTTTTCATTAGTCAAAACCGTGAACAATTATTCCGTCCGGCCAAACCATTGAAACTCTATTAAACGACGATATATATTATGAGCAGTTACATGATGCATTTTGCTTCAATACGATTAACATCGCTAACGCAATTCGTTCGACTGAAACTCGATTTAAGGGAAATTAATTTTCTCTTAGAACTTTTTCATATTTCAACATCTTAGAAGCAAATGGTTTCATCCTCATATGAAGTACAAAGCCCTCACATACAAATATATGTCGGGATGAACTAGTTTGAACCTTAGTTTATAGAACATTCTGAGCTGCTTGACTTTGTTGTCTTTTAAGTTTTGTGCATTTTATCTTGACCGCTCATGTGGCCTAAGTAGATAGAACGTCCACCTAGGTTTCGGTAGGTCGCGGGTTCGAATGCAGGCGAATTCATGCCATAGACAAATACAATTAGTACTAGCAGATGCCTCACATTAAAATGTCAGTCTTAGGTCGGACTGGCGTCATACTGGTCAGCCTTGTATCTGTATAATGTGACTGCTGAGTGATACACGATGCCACATGTCTGCGGCATGATGCCTCAGTGCTAGACATCAATATAAACTGCCACACTGCTAACATCGTCGAAATATGATTCAAATTGTTAAAGTTAAAAATGTATAACAAAAAAAAATCACCTTCCGTTTTTGTTTTCTTTTGGCACGTGTAAAGCATTTTCTGTACATGATGCACCTTTCATCACATGCACTATCGTTATATGCTTTTTAAGGTTGACGATACGATGTCCATTTCTCTTTTTGTCAGGAGAAACCAACATCAATAAATCAACATTATATATGGTGTGCATTTATTACTCTGTGTGTGCATTTCCTATTCACAGTAAATTATATTTTAACATTTCTATGTTGCTAAGACGAGGTAGACTTTACTTGCTGTTGGATATAAGACACATCACATTAATAAATAAGCAAAATAAGAAAGATGAACGAATTGCTTGCAAATGCATAACGCATAATACACGCTTGGGTCAAGGGATCATCACGTGCCGGATCGGATAAGATTATAAACGATGAATCAGTTTATGTAAACCAAAAACCCATAATGCATTACAAAGTTAGAATAGGGTAAACATATTATTGATTCATATATATATATATATATATATAGAGAGAGAGAGAGAGAGAGAGAAAGAGAGAGAGAGAGAGAGAGAGAGAGAGAGAGAGATATGTAAAGGAAAACAGATTCTTAAGGATATCCTTCCCGTTAACAACGGATTTTATATTATTATTGTCTTGTATTAATGTTTCTTTCTGCATTGTTTGTATTTGTTCCTTTGTCATCTCTGCGCTCATTAGACAAAGGTTACCTAGACGATTATCGTCAAACTGAATATGTATTCATTGATTACAGATTGTGATATAAATATGAACGCCTATATATAAGAAGATTTAGTAGTAGTAAACGTCGTTTAAGACGATGTAAAAAGTTAAACAGCAAGATCGGTTATGGGCTTTTGAGTATTTACATTGATATTTTTACTTGGAATTTTGGGGTTTGTGAAATCTTGCAAGGACTTGACATATTTAAAGGATGGACGGTTGTTTTGGAATAGCTAGTGTATTCTATATACTGGCATACTGTAGCTAATTTTGCATAAATAACGAAATGGAGAGGAAACCGACATATGATATTTCACTCACTCAAACTCCATGTTTTCACATGTTTACACTGATTACGGAAATGTTGAAAGTTTCATATGTAGAAAAGAAACCTGTAAATCTGAACTTATTCAGTGAAAACGAAGACTATTTTTGCATTCAGTATAAGTAATGAGTTCACCGACAGCTTGATTGTCCAGTGTGACTGGTAGCCGAGTGTTGGCGACGGAGATACTATCTAGCATATACGTTTTAATATATGATCAAAAATACATTTTGCTTTACTGTTCAAAATATACGTTGTTGTTGTTTTTTTCCCATATATCACTTATCCAAATATCTAATGAAAAGGTAGCAGTGTTGATGCACGATATACTTACATACTATCACATTCGAACATGGATTGTACTGCTTATAGACACACTATACCTACACAAACATAATCAAAAAAGGTAGGTGCGTATTGGTAATAAACACACTATATCCCAAAAATATCAAATTATGGTAATGCCTTTTTAGTTCCTTTATAAACACAGATATGACTGATGATGCCAACTCCATAGGTTTAGTAATGTTATTTTTTTAAATAAAAAACCTAATCATCAACGGTCCTGGAGACATGCGTCTTTTCAGATTGAGTGTTTTGGCCCTGTCTTAATGCCTTAGCTTCTTTGATTTTATGGAAAATGTAGATCCTAGTGACTTTTCTCTTGACATACATAGACGATATATTGCATTTTTGTATCGAAGAGAGTACTTAGAACTCTTGCTGGTTGCTGGAAGTGTACTTTCTGTATGCAGAAATGTCTTCAATTCGCATGAATACATGGCGGCCAGTAAAAATGAATGATGAGCCCTGGAAAATGCAGATAAGATCCGTTGACGCACGGAGAGTAGGGTGACCACATTTCTTCTCAGCCATTCCGGGACACCTTATAACTCTTAAGTTTAACTTCGTAAACAGCAGTTAGGCGCTGGGACCGGTTCATCTGGATGCGCGCTATACATACACTGTGTACGATACACAACGCAATGCCTCAACTATAATACATTATTATGATTATAGTACGATTTTAGACCAGAATAAAGCATCTTATATGTATTTCTTTTAATTAGAAAGAAGAAGAGCCAGAAATATCACAAATCAGTCAAATTCAAGACTAAAATTGTCTAATTTTTTTATGAATATTGGAAGCTAGATAGACTTGATAACGTAAATTGTTATGGTCTCAGCGGTATATCATGTATACAAGTCCATACAATTATTACTGTTTTATTGGCTATGTAGTCATGATTTATCTTTCAAATTATATACATAACAATAATTTTTAATACTCATTATATTTCTTCACAACTTGTGAGTAATTATGCAACGTAAAATAATTATATACGAAAAATGAAATGGTCAACAGACTTTACTGTAAGATTTGACTAACATCGCCGAGTGATAGGCAAATATGTAAAGTACCTGATCAAGCAATATAGACTAGTGTCGAACTCTAAATGTAAAGTTTTGTCACTTGCTGCAAAACGCAACTTTTTTGTCTTTAACAAATAATAATAATAATAATAATAATAATAATAATAATAATAATAATAATTAGAATAATAATAATAATAAGAAGAAGAAGAAGAAGAAGAAGAAGAAGAAGAAGCAGAAGAGAATACGTCATTACAGCGCCACGGTTTAGGCGATAATTATAAATCATGACTGACTTGCCGTCGTAATAAAATTTAGTAAAACTCGCATTCCGGGACGTTTAATTGTCCCGGAATAGGTCCGATCGGGACGCGGGACATTTTTTTTTTCATCCCGGGACTGTCCTGGGCATTCCGGGACGCGTGGTCACCCAAACGGAGAGTTACTGGCATCTTTCTTATTTGCTCGCATATTTAGACCACTCGGCCACCAGATCATTGAGTAACGACTGGTTGAGGGGCAGGTAGAGTGATATATAGGAAAGGAAGAAATATTAACGTAAGTTGGACACCAGTTACAAATAATATGCTTGCTGACTGACGATTGTAAGAAAAAATGCTGGTATATTTGCCACATGATTTTAATGTTAGCTGCAATCATATTTACAATATTCAATTAGAATTGTCAAATCTGGAAAAGAAAAATTCCAAAACACATTTGACCCCTCTTGGTGGCAAGACTGCCAACACTAGTGCAAGACCTACGTATATTATGAATAGTAAATACAAATATACAAACATACAAACATTATATCACACACAATGAAATATATACTGTTGCTTAATGAACAAATAATAAAAATGAACAAATGACAGCAAGAATAAAAGTAAACACAAATAAAGACGTACAAATCTGATTTGTGAACGATATTCAAGTTTTGTCTTGGGTGTTTATCTTTCCTTTCTTTTCAAGACTGATATTTTATAACAGAATATTTCTTTCGTCAACTGACCAAAAGCCAGAAATGAAAATAATACATATATTCATCAGCCGTATATTTTCTGTAAAACATACATGTTGCTAAACACTGCTTAAAGAGTTATATTTTCCATTTATTTTGAAAACTTCAGGTAACTTGAATTACAAATAATGGTCTCTAATTAAAACATTAAAGAAGTCGTGAAAAGGCATGTCTAAAGAAACGATTTCATTTATAAGTGTCTCTCAAACGTTTCCAAAGCTAAACAAATTGCAAGGACTTTTCAAAGCATCACGAATGAGAACAAAATATTTCTACCTTTCCACACTTTTTCATCGTCCAATCTATAGAAGGAAATGTTTGTACATCGTCAAACTGTTGGGCTGTCTAAGTAAAATAGTATCATAAAACGGTTGTTGGTGTTGATAGCGGTAATGATGATTATGCCATGGGTGATTTGGGCAATTAGAATGCCAAAGACGACCGAGATGATGTCAATTATCACGAGCACCTACATCAATTAGGATAATTTTAGGGGTAGGCTTACCTGGGTCAGAGATTTACAGAATAAATTACCGATATTATATTTTACATCCGATTTTTGACTATGTGCTACTATTTTCAATCACAATAATGTTATTATTATTGTAAATGTTACCGATCCTCATTCAATTATATTGTTATCATTACAATTTACATACAGGAACTCGATCGCTCTTTCTGTCAATATTTAGATTTCGTTATTGTGGTGATATTAAGAAGCATATGGATTTATTTAACACCTGTATCGCCTTGATAACGCACGTTAAATAACACTCATGTATTTAATTTTAATCTTTACTAAGCTTCATATAATCATATTTAATTACTCTAACTTCTAATGCAAGATTTCAAAGTTTTTGTGATTTTGCACTCAGCGGTTAACCTCACATTCATCTTGTTGATTGAAGTGTGGTTATACCTACAAATCACATATTTCTGGTTGTGTTCTCCTGCGGTAGAGACGGGCGGTGGCAAATCCCATGAAAACGAAACATAATGTTATCATTTAATAACAAGCACTCAGTCAAAATGGTACATCTTGTTTTTATGATAGCGAAAGCAATCAATAATGAAAAGATATCCGCACGTGAATTATAAGTATGAATTGTTACTACGAATTAATCTTATGATTTTAGTAACGTTCCACGATTTCAGTCATTGTGACTGGTACTAGAAAAAGCTCGATAAAACTAGTTATTACTGAGTCGATATAACTCGATACTGATTATAATGCAATGTCTTCATGGCTCCATTATTTTAATTTAAGGCTACCTCTCGTTTTAATATCCTAACGGCATGCTCTTTGAAGAGTCTATTTTTCGGGGCATTAGCAGTTTCTTTTAACGCAACACTGCGTTAAAAGTTTTTTTAACTTCACTGTGCAAAGTTTCCGCCATATAGCCACGCATACAATTCAAAAATTGAAGTATTTTTTTATGTCTGATGAAACACGGCGAATATACAAAACAATATTTTATCCAGAGGTTAGTTAAAACTGATGACGTTAAAATTTCAATGCACTATATCAAGAAGAAATGTTTTCGACACATTTGTTAACGCGATCCGCTTATATAGCGATGTTATTCTTTTGACCCGGGCATCGCGTTATAATGGTCTTTCTCTCTCTCTCTCTCTCTCTCTCTCTCTCTCTCTCTCTCTCTCTCACGCACAGAACAGAACCATACCCTCCAAACCCCAGATGACTAGAAAGATCATCGTCGGACAAACACACACTCATCATATATATATATATATATATATATATATATATATATATATAAGATATACATGTATATATAAAATTTGAAATATAATGTTTGTTTCGTAAATGTAATACATTTTTTAACTTTAACTCAAAAGGGATTTGTACATTTTGAGGTATAAATACTATATAGTTCTGTCTAAGATAATTTAATCCATTTTTGTTTGCAGTGTGTCGCAGACGCTTACTGTGATCCCGTAATTGGAGTTATATATGTCAGATCTGCTTCAGTCACATTCGTTTCTTCAACAGGACGTGAAAAATCATCAATTATTGTGATATATTTTTTATCTGTTCCATTCATGTCTGTTTCATCAAGCTGACATGTTTCTGATGGGTGGGCAAGATCACTGATTGGGCTTAAATAGCTTTCATCTGTTGCATGCACATTGTTTGCCTCAACGTGAGATATATCTGAAGAACTCGCATAATAATACATGCGGTGTTCAGGTCTTCTTTCTGTTTCTTGTGAGGTTTCCTCTATTGCATTGTATGTCGAGTAATCGTAGACCGTCAAGATGTTCTGTAAAAAGAACATGTCTTAATAAATATCAAAATGTTATTATTTCTAATTACGTAAGTTGACGGATATCGTGCCATGCTGCTTTCATAATAATATGTTTTGATTTAACGATAAGGCAAACCAGATGTCCGCGTTAGACGCTCAGATTCGGAGGGGGGGGGAAGAAATTCTCGAAATTTGTTTTGACACAAATGCTGTAGAATTAATGAATAAAAGAAAGGAGAGCATCGTTGAACTTGCATTTTAATTTGTCGTTCTCTCTTATATTACAGCTAAAGCATACTCCAGAAAAAAGTACAAATTATAGTGGCAGGTTTACAGTTTCGTAAATTGTCCCCTGGCAAATTTCTTAAGACTATGATGTGACCTTTTGTGCTATTATTATATAAGAATTCAAGATATGGATATATTTGTGAATTTGGTCTTTCCTGCGTGTATATTTCTTTCAATGTATGCGAGACATGTACATTTAGTCAATGCACAGTACGTAGCCAGTGAAAATCCAACAGTCGGTTAGGAAGCCGAGCTAGCCACTAAAAGCAGTAGACACCTTGGTTCAAGGCAAGTATATTATCTCATTTAGTTGACAGATATTTTGTACTGCATCATGCTATTATGTTTACAATGTTTTTTGACAGTATAACCTACGGAAAGGACTTTTGCTTCCTCTGTCATTATTACATGTTCTCAAAAATGGCCTTCGGACATGAAAATTGCATTAATACATTTGGGGTTGCGTTGCATTAGTTTTTTATTCTATGAATTTCCACTGACTTGTCAGGTCAAATTAAGGAATTATATTCTTATGTTCTGCTTTATTTTACCTATCCAAACATATGGAACATTTTGACCTCATTCACGAATCTTATGTTTTAAAGAATTATTATATTAGGCAGGTGTATGCAACATTAACTTGGTTAAAAAAAAAAAACACAACGTCCCATGCACCCTACATTATCATCACGGCAGGTGGTTTTGTACTACTGTATGAAAGCAGAGCAGGTTCTTGCAGCTTTAAGCTGGTTGCTGTCTCAACCTTACACTATGATAACGAGGTCACCAAGCATATGTATTGCAATATTCATTTTGATATATTGTATGAAACGATGCCCCAAAAGGGAGCACAAGGTGAAAGGAAGGTTGACCTAGGGCTCAAAATACCTTTGCACCGGCCCTGTTCACAATACAATGCAGAGAGAGAGAGAGAGAGAGAGAGAGAGAGAGAGAGAGAGAGAGAGAGAGAGAGAGATCTTACATCGTCAATGGTATTGTATGGATCTTCCTGCAGTTTTGATCCATCATGGCTTCTTTGTAATGATATTAGAGGCTGAGAGTTTGTGCCAGTTTCATGATAATCCTTAGTAACCATGCCGCTTGTCTTTGTTCTTGCAAACCGTTGTAAAAGCCTACTTCCTTTAGGAGAACCTTCGATGCTATATGGCAAGTTGTCTTTTTCAGAGGTACTCTTGATTTTCGTAAAGTCATCTCTGATCTGTCTACCCAATATATTTGATGAGTGAGACAAAGTTTGCAAAAACATACTTTCTCTTTTTTGATTGCATACGTCTTTGTCTTGATCCGAGAGTTTCTCCAAACTCCTAAAATGTCTCTGTAATTTGGGATAATCTAATTTATTTGTTCTCCTGAACCAATCTTTTTGTACTGGTGGACAAGGTAGGGCTCTGCTATTCGCCCATGTGTTTGCTCGTGATACTTCACTGTCTGCTTGTTCTGCTCGTGCTTGAAGTTTCCTTCTTTTCTCTTTTCAATTGAAGACACAAGAAAGAGAGAGAAAAAATAACAGGGATACAATTTTATATGCAATAGCCAAGGGATGAATTGTTCTTTTATTGGTTGCCTTACACTCACCTTAGCGAATTCAAAATCCAAAATCAATATGGCATCACTGTTAAATTGAATATTATCATTTTGCTTCAGTATGTAATTTATGTAGATATATGTAATTCGTGTACGTTTCTTTTCCGCGTACAAGGTAATCATTTGCAATAAAATCTTCATCAAATTAGTTCAAAACATTATTATATTTTCATTTCTTGGTAGAACAAATACTTTTATAATAAATTTGAGAGATAATTGAGACTTAACTGGGGAAAATACAGATAGGACGCTGAACACATAAACGCATTACCGAACTATAAACAGTCACGGTACAGGAAACATCAGTCACAAAAATAGGAGTGCAAAATATAATCCACTACTTACAAAATAAACCATGTAACTTGTCTTGAAAGTACAATTATGTGAAAACATTAGTTTGTATTTTTAAATATTTCCCTTCGACGGTCCCTTGTAAAACCTGGACTTATTTTGTCCTAAGGAGCTAAAATTCAGATCGAATGATAACACTTTAGACTTCAATACTCATATTTTCTTTATTTTTTAAATCAATGTTTAAACCTTTAGAAATCTATAAAATACTTTAAACCAGCTTTAACTCCCACTGCCAGCGGTATCATCTATTTATTTATGTTCCAACGCCCACATCCACACCCACCATATTATTTCTTTTTGCAATCTAGTGTGTGGTGTAGACTGGATGTCAAGCTTCGTGAACATTTGTATAACAGCAACAAGAAACGGTATCCTAACCAGATTTACAAATGGACACAGTATGTTTCCAGTAAAACAACTGTCTGAAAATGTATCGTTAAACTTCACCAAGGATAGTCAATTGTCTCACAGTAAATGACGATATTTTTGAAAACTAGATTGAAAACAATAATCCAGGTGCTTTACGGGAGTTTTACAGATGCATGCTGCTATGGACACCGTTTAAATAGACGAGTTCCATTGTACTACATTGCGTCCAACTCTTTTAAATTTTCAGGTTTAATTTTACTTACATTATTCCCCCATCTCTCTCCCTCTCTCTTTCTCTCTCTCTCTCTCTCTCTCTCTCTCTCTCTCTCTCTCTCAGACACACACACACACACACACACACACACACACACAGAGCTAAATAAATCTTTGTTTCATTAGCTGCCTTTCATTCAATTCCACTGGCAACATTGCTATGGGTTTTGCAAAGAAAGGTTATCATTTCCTTACTTGCAACTTATTGTTTCAGATCGAATAGAATCTTGTAACAAACAGACTTTAATGTCATCAGTACTCGTATTTATTAAAATAACTATTCATAACACATTCATAGCGTTCTTAAATACAGGGTTTATTGTTGAGTATGATTCCGGTTCCGTATACCGGATCACGTTTTCAAGTTTTGTCGCCAAATCTATGTAGTGTGTACTATTTTTGTATCAGAATACATGATTGTTTTGTTTGATGTTTTAAGTCCTAAAAAATATTAAAAGTTTTCTTGAACTTGCGATCATCCAAAATATCAGTTGAAGAAAAATAAAATTTTTGATTTTTTTATTAGTCGAAACAATTTTTATTCAGATTAATATATTACTTTTAAAATCTTCCAGGTTAAAGATTTTGTCTCACTTTATAATATAAATATAGTGATGCTACATTCGACTTCATCGTATATGCCCTAGCTGGCGGAAGTATTAACCTAATGTTAAAGATTGGCATGCCATCCATTATACTAATAATGTCTTTTCGGATTTTAGGAAGCATGTAAGTGGTAAAGATATAAAATAAATCACTGCCTTATTTCTACATATGTGGATAGAATACGATGAATATTAGGCATGGAACATGAACTTATCGTTGTAATATTGCAAATGTAGACATGGAAATCAGTGACTCAGCTACCACTCTAGGTCAAGAGACTGATCCTTGAACACTGGCTACTGGGCAAAAAACTTAACACACATCTATCATGTAATTTAGTTTTTGCAATCCATTTTAGAACGTCTGAGGATAAAATGATGACTCTTTAGAGATTTGTCTATAAAATTAAAATACTATCAGAAACTTGTTGCAATGCAATTATAATATAATGGCTACCATTTTAATGACATACTGAGTGGAATAGCCCACGATCAGAAGAACTAGGAATCTTATTGGATTCACCCCTCATAATTCTCAGACCAGGTGGCTTGAATCAAGATATCAGAAACCCTTTCCTGCTTTTTGTTTGATGCTATTCTTATTTTTGAAATATTGAATTTATTTCCTAAATATCCATTATCGGTCTAGGGGTGGTGGTGGCTGTTTAATCGCCAATACATACATATCTAACTTGATGCACTCTACAATGTCTTGACAAACAATACTCTTTGCAATGCATCGGATATTAGTTGATACACGCTGATACCAACAACTGTTTAAGTGTTACAGACACCAATACATACGGTCCGAAATTTCAAACTTCACCGGGTCAAATTTGTTAAATATGGTACCAAGGGGACTTTTGAAGGACATTTGTTCCACCAAGGTCACTATGCCCAGGTTCTTAAAAAATATAAAACAGTAAGAATAGTGACAGTAAAGCTTTTAACTGTACTGGAATCGTCTCATACTTTGATAAGTGTCTACGCTAATGTAGCGGAAATATGCAAAATAGAAAGCTGATTAAATATTTTTCCAGTAAAACGACTGTTTGAATATATATTTGTTAAATTCCACCCAGGAGATTATATTGACTCACAGCTGATGAAGACAGTTTTAAAATATAAGGTTTAAAATATATGGGATCTTTGCAGATGCAAGCTACAATGGGCACCGTTTAAAAAGGTAATTTGAACGGTAATACTTCAGGTCAAAATTGCTTCATTTTTCTCGGATTTAAGCTATTTTCATACTTTAATGTTGTTGACGTCATTCTCTCTCTCTCTCTCTCTCTCTCTCTCTATCTATCTATCTATCTATCTATCTATATATATATATATATATATATATATATATATATATATATATATATATATATATATATTCTTTATCAGGTGCTTTCCAATGACTATTTTGACACATTTAGTTCCGTTGACAGCCATATGCGTCTTGCCTGGAAATGTTCTATCTTTTTCTCGCTTAAATCCGGCACATTAATTCTGAGAGAAGCTGATTTAAAATTGGAGTTTCAATACCAGTCCAGAAACAAAGTTGCGATTTGGAATACACTTGGAAAATCAAATTGTCTTCAACTTAGATTTTAAGACTTGAAATTGCTCCTGCATCAAACCGCTCTGTGTTTATAGCGATACCTAACTGAAGTTAAGAAAGTACTTTACCCAACTAAAGGCCGAGCGGCTAATGCTCGACACCTCCTGACATGTCTTGTATTGGATACAAACTAATAAACGCAGTTATATATCTATGTTTTGGGAACGTTTCAACAGCTGACATTATCTGGCTCAACAAACTGGCATTGACCTAAAATGAATTTGATGTAATAATAAATCAAAAAATTTCTTTAACTTGCAGTCTTTAACGATATGCAAGCAACCGCATATGAACTATTTAGTAAGAAAAACATGGTACCGATTCCTCTCGATGCTTTTATGCGCCAAACTGTGACAAATATTACAAATACAACGACGAGGAAGACTGGTCCGATCCAATATAGTACCTCCATTTGACCTAAAAGCAAGGGTAAATCTGCTTTACTTTGGAAATGCGATTTGTAAATTTAAAATATCAAAAGAATGGTGAATTGCAAACTTTATGGACGTTAATTATAGCCAGAAATGTAAGATATAACAATATACCCCAAATACCAGAACATACACCTTTCATATATATATATATATATATATATATATATATATATATATATATATATATATATATATATATATATATATATATATATATATATATATATATATATTCAATTAGAAGATAGGCTTAAATTATGATCATATGTCATCGAGAATCAAACAGACTTTTACTCATGGCATAATCTTATATTCATATGATCAAATTTGAAAAATTATTTCTGTTAGAAACATTACTTACATAGATAAGTAAATACATACATACATACATACATACATACATACATACATACGTTGTTATGTGTTCCACATAACATCACAATGTTGTTCCTACCTGTAAAGTTTGAGCTCAGCGTCATATAATGTTGCTAGAAGTACCTTATACGTTTTGAATACTTCCTGTGAAGTGATCTGAGTACTTTTAACAACATTTAATGGAGCTGACATGAAAATGTACTGTGGAATGAACTGTTACATATTGCTGCTGCTGCTGACAACAACTACACGCTTTCTTTTAATACAATGCTTGAGAAACATTTTTAACAGTGCATGAGTAGAAGGTGTAGAATATTTAACGTTGATTCATGATCTTCATCAACTATTGTTCAGATTATGCTTTAAGGCTTGAATCCTAACTAATGAAATTCATACAGTCAACCTTTCAAAATCTACCACTCTTTAATACGTTATTTTTGCTAACATTCTGAATATCTTGGTTCTACTTGGCCATTTTGATTCTACTTAAAGCTTTGAATACTGCAAACTGTGATAAGATAATCAGCTTTGTTTATCTCGACAGTGCTTGATCAGATTAGGAATACTGTAATTATAATTAATCGCCTGAAAAGCTTACCTGTATCGTCTATGTGGATGTTCGAATGTATAGTTGTAACTGAAATGAAATCGGTTGAGAAAATACAAGTTTAAAAGATTATTGTGATGAGGCACGTGTTTCTAACACACATATACAAAACAAAACAGAGAGACTAACTGCGTGTCAGTATAATGTCGAGATAATGTGTGTGTGTGTGTGTGTGTGTGTGTGTGTGGTCTCAAGTTGGCAGGTACTGAAGGAAATAGAAGATTACACACACACACACATACACACACGTACACACACACACACACACACACACACACACATATATATATATATATATATATATATATATATATATATATGAAAATGCTTACCTGTATCGTCTCCGGTGATGTTCGAATGTATAGTTGTAACTGAAATGAAATCTGTTGAGAAAATACAAGTTTTAAACGATTATTGTGAGGTTCATGTTACTAACAAACCTATACAAAACAAAGTAGACTAATTACATGTCATTATACTGTCGACGTATGTATGTATGTATGTATGTATGTATGTATGTATGTATGTATGTATGTATGTATGTATGTATGTATGTATGCATGTACGCACTCAAGTCGGTAGGTACTAAGGTGAATAGGTAGATAAATAATAAAGTGACGTTTAGAAATATCTAAGTTGGATACATTATGTAGTTAATGTAATGTATAGTGGGAACGTAAACTCATGCATAAACGTTCAGTTAATATTACATTTATGGTAAGAGTATAACAATAGCTGCCATTTTGAGTTTTAGAATAAAACGATAGACAAATTGCCTGCAACTGTCAGATAATTATATTACAGTTAATAGTTTGTTAAGCTAGAAATTCGCTGGAAGTTTGAATACAAATAATATGTTCTTTATTATTTAATATGACGAATGCAGCTTTGTATTGATTGCTCGTTGAGGGCTGTTTCACTTTACATATAGAAAGCCACTGTAATTACCTTTCATATGATGCAGAAAAACAGGTCGGGATTTCTCTGTTACATTTGTTTCTCGATTTCTTGCAATACATATGTATGGTCCAGCCTTTGTTGATTCGAATCTGTTGACTACGAGTTCCTCATTTTCAACATTCATGTAATAACTCTCCCACCGAAAATAACAAACAGGGTAGCAATCGGCATAACACTTTGCAATGAAAGTTTGATTTTCTCTTAGATAAATATTGTTGTCTGTCAGATTTAGGAACACGTTGAAGGGGCCATCTAAATGAAAATCTTAAGAGATAAAACATGTCAATTTGCATAGATATGGTTATACAAGTTCTTTCATTTAAATAAATTGGAGACTTGGTGTAATAGCTAAAATTTGCTTTATTTGTCATCGCAATAACCATTAAAATTAATGTATGTATGTATGTATGTATGTATGTATGTATGTATGTATGTATGTATGTATGTATGTATGTATGTATGTATGTATGTGTATTCAACTGTATATTTCATTAGGTCTGTTTTCGGTTAATTATAAGTTATCAACGAAGATAATTCAAGAAAAATTAAAGCTCAGAATATTGTAGTATATTACTTACAGTATGGTCGAACTATGTAGGTATCACTTTCTGCAGAAACACAGATATGATGTGCATGGTTCGAATCAACACATTTCTCCATTCCTACCTGGCATTCTAACTTAATGGAATTGTCCATCGTTGTTAGATTAGTGAATTTCAGTTTCGATGCGTTATCACTGGTTGCATATTCCACATCAGTGCCTTTAATTTTCCAGCGGAAAGTCAGACATTCGTGTATAAAAGAGATGTTACACGTTACCATAAAGGATTCGTGAAGAATTGGTTTTCCTATCACCATTATCTGTGGCTTATCTGCAACATACAAGACGGTTTTGTAGTTGCTGCTATGAATATTGTTTGCAATATTTCAAAATATGTATAATATCAATTAATTGAAAACATTTAATACATTTTAAATTGTGTAATTTAAGTAAAATGCTTTTTGGTTTTGCTTTCTTGTTCCGTTTTGAAGGATCCAGGACAGAAACCATGCAGTGTCAAAAAAATCTTTGATCTACATAACATTGAAACATATAGTGCAAATCCTAAATTCAGGAATAAAACTATTATATCGGCAAGATATTTTGGGGTCATGTCCATGAAAATTATCTGTATATAGCATACGACTTTTTTCATTATTACTGTTATTGCATACCTTGGTCCAGTTGGTTATTTCGTACTTTTTTTTTAACAATGTTCTATATTTTTTACTCTAGGTATTATATTTTGAATTACATGTAGATGGTTCCTATAGCTCATATTTGAAGTAATCTGTTCATAATTAATAACGGATAAATTATATGAAGTCACTGGAATATCAATAAAAGTTATTAAATTGAATAACTTTCGGTATAAATCCTTGTCCAATACTTTTCATGCAGGAACATATCATTGGTTCTTAGTAAGAGACACATGCTTCCTGTACTAAGGGAAATAACTCAGCAGCCTCTATCAAACCCGTTGAATGACAAAATAATAATAATAATAATAATAATAATAATAATAATAATAATAATAATAATAGTAATAATAATAATAATACCAACAATAATAATAAAGTGAAAATAATAATGAAAAGGACTTGGTAAAATGTGTACAAAGTTATATCTGGTTTCAGAAAATATTTGATAACGACAATCATTAATAACTGTTTTGGAATCCAGCTTAAGTCTTTTTTTTAGCCAAATAAGAATAAGGCTATTTGTCTAACATAAATTCTAACAAACTGAAAAACGTCACATGAGGTTTTCTTTTTATGTAAATTTTTCATATTAATTTGTTTGTATTTTTTCTGCCTATTGTTTTGAATTATATTTATATTTGATTTGGTTCAACGTAATTTATAACTAAAAAGCTATTCTCTTTATGTGTACCTATCACACTTAACCGCTATGAAATAGGCACCCTTTCTGCAAATCCCTTTATTCATACCTATCACAGTTAACCGCTTTGAAATATACTCCATTCCTGCAAATCCCTTTCGAATCCACGCTGTGTAGTTTCCGCTGTCGTTAATTGTGGTGTTAATAATAATCACTGAAACGAATACTTCCATATCCCTTTCTTTCACAATGCATTTGACAGAAGAATTATTTCGATTTGTACACTGATTTTTTTCCATTTGAATAATTGATGATCCGTTTGGATTCGTGATATAAACGAGTAATTCTGACACATCATTTCCCAGATTCCACACCAAGGTTGCATTGCATTCAATAAAGACAAAGGCATCTTCCTCTGTTAGAAAAAAGATAATATTAAGCATTCATTTGTAATGTGGCATAGGACTTGAAAAAGTATTCAAAAAAATATTTTGTTTTCTTCACGGAAATCAGGAAAGCGAGTTAGACAATATTACCTGGTTACCAATCAATAATCAGGTTTATTGTACAGTATGGCACTATTTCGATATTTGCAGTAGTTATTGTTTTCCCCCTGTATGTATGTATGTATGTATGTATGTATGTATGTATGTATGTATGTATGTATGTATGTATGTATGTATGTATGTATGTACGCGCGCGTGTGTGTGTGTTGTTGTTGTTGTTGCAGTGTTTAACGCCATTTTTCGGCACACGATAGGATTTACATGGCGGCCAGTATTAATGGTTGGGGAAGAAACGGGAAAACCCCTGGAAAGAACCACAGACCCACGAGAAGCTACGGTCAAGCTTTTTCAAATACTCACATTGGTTGAATCTGAAACTCGAATTTACGCAGACAGAGGTGTGATGACAGTGATCGGAGAGCGCTTCAGACTACTCGGATGTATGTATGTATGTATGTATGTATGTATGTATGTATGTATGTATGTATGTATGTATGTATGTATGTATGTATGTATGTATGCATGCATGCATGCATGCATGCATGCATGCATGCATGTATGTATGTATGTACGTACGTACGTACGTACGTATGTATACTTACTACTGCACTGAGATATTTCGTTCAGGTAATACATGTATATAAATGCAACTAGAATATGAATGCAGCCCATCTTCACCAGGACATAAAGTTGTTTAAGGTATCTTTAAATGGCATTATCTGCCTTGTTTCAGTAGATTATTCATCATAGGATTCATTTGTCAACGAAAACATCGGATGTTGTCAACATCCACTTGCGTTTGCACGCATGCGGCTGTTTAAAAAATGAGAATGGGACTGTATTGTATACTGACTGCATTAATCACTACCTGTCGCAAAGCGACAAAGCGCAACAATTTCTAAATTAGTTCTTTTGGAAATGAATGATTTTGCATGATATATAAATTATTCTATGTATAAGGCATTTTTAAAAATAAAAATGTAAACGAGTTAATTCGTTTGACAAAGCTATTGACTCAGGCGGGTTTGAGCTTCAGTGTATCTGTGGTATTTAGGTACGAGTACCCTTGCTTTTGGTAATTAGGTACGAGTACCCTTGCTTTTGGTAATTTGCCTTATATCAACATTGTATGACTTGTGTTTGTGGCAATATATAAGCTGAGCAACAGCTAATATTTTTTGTTGCATATGAAAAGGAATCATAAATAATTTTATTTTCATTGATAATATTATATATTTATTATTATTATTATTATTATTATTATCATTATTATTATTATTATTATTAGCAGTAGTAGTAGTAGTAGTAGTAGTAGTAGTAGTAGTAGTTTGTTTTGTTGTCGCTATTATTTAAAGGAGTGTATTTAAGATTTACAACTTATTCATATACAGATCATACTTTCTGAGGATATGAAAGTCAACATTTACATCCTGTCGAGCTATTGTATCAGTCTAAAATACATGAGTGTTTCAGAGTTTACGCGCTAATGTAAGTCGATTGTTCGTAGTCGATGTTCTAACAATTATCCAGTAAACTTCATGTACACGATGAATAGCTCCCAGATGAAACGGGACAACAGTATCAATTCAAGTGAAGTTTGAATTTATAAGCATTATCATATTTCAAGCTTCACCTTTTCTGGCATTACATTATAATAGAAAAAAGGAAAACTCAGAAAAATGTTGCAAAAGTATGAATTTTACCGTAAAAATCTCAATTATTAAAAAGTGCTTATTCTTTAAAGAAGTTTTCGAACACAAACGATTCTTACCTGCAATAAGAGACAGACATTTCTGATGCTGAATGAACTAACTAATTCTGCGCAAGCTTGTTTGTAATGTATACGCAGTCCTGAACGCACCTTCACGGCCAAATTCAAACAATTTCGTCCTTTCCAACAGTCGTTGGCTACTTTGGAAAGACGTTATAAAAATTACGATGATGTTTTTGTGTATTTTCGAACCATAAGTAAAATATAGTTCTGCTCTTACCATCGATAGTACGCAACCGCACAAATATAAATGTACGTTTGACTGTTTACGTCAACATAAAGAGGACATAACGTACGAACATCTATACAAGGTGAAACAAGTTACATATTGATACTTCCAAGACCCTGGACACGCTGATAGTCTAGCTGGGCCTTATGCGTGAGATGTCCTGTACCAAGGTCAATTTAAATCCTTGCCTTGTATATTCTATCGACTGATGAAGATTTGCTTCAGATTTGTGGAAGCTAAGCTACCATTACAAATCTCGATTTGAGCAGAAATGTTACAAATTCTAGTGACATTTGTGTCGGGTAGGAGCTGGACACATTTTCAATTATGGATTTTAAAGTAAAAAGTTACATCATATTGTCAATAAGACGTTTAGCTTTTTATGTCATACCTTCACACGAGTCCAACACAATTATATAAATGAGGTAAGTTAAGTCGAATGTAGGGATAAATTTGTTCTATTTTTTGCAAGTAACCTAGATGGTGTTTTAAATAATTGAATAAGGCGGTGTATTCTTGAAATGTTTAAAGCATGAAGTCGAAGTAAAGATAGATTATATATCTGTCCCTTTTCATTTGCAAAATTTCACTATGAGTTAATTCATTTTACTACATGAGTAAACATTATACATTGTTTGCTAGCAGAGTAAATTATATCCTTCTTTCCATTGGTTAGTCGCTGTGAATCATTCACGCATTGGGTTTTTCATTTGCAGAATAATAAGTTGGTATTTTTCTTTATTACATTTGTGTGTTCTTATGATAATAACCCACTATTTGGATTAAATATACACGCACGTATTCATAATTTAGATGCTCATTCAATTTATTCATTATTAAATTTGGTATTTATATCATCGTCAAAAGTGCTTTGTTGTGAATCCGAAAATCCCACCCAGATATCTTGTTACATCTATGTCTATGGAGTTTGAAGTTTGATCGAATTATTCGCTTACGAACATGGTGTGTGTGTGTGTGTGTGTGTGTATGTGTGTGTGTGTTAAACTTGGCGGCAATAAAAACAAATGTCAATAATTACCAATGTAAGTAACATATAGTTAATTTATTTATCCTTCTTGAAAAAGTGCATAGTCCCATATCGCATCCCTTAACAAAGGCATCTTAAATATTATATTGAAGTCCACCATTTTTTTGCTGCGTCAATAATGGCATGTTAATCATAATCATAAAATTTCAAAAATGATGTTAAAAGGTGATATCATCAATATTTCAATAATACATTACAATAGTCAATTCCGCAATCTCTAGCATCAGTGTCATAATCCTCTTATCTGCTTCTTTTCTCGCCTCCTCGTATAAATATTGTTGGGTCAAATAGCGAAGAATGAACTTATGATGTTAGATCCATTACACGTGTAGAACGTGCATAGTTACGTGCTTAGGCTCGAATAAGCAGCAACACAGAAAGAGTGAAAACTAACAAGCTTGTAAAACTTTAACAATGATTTTTATTAAGTACAATTATTTTCATAAAATAAATAAACTTACGGTTTTAGAGAATCAAATCCAACATTAATCCAATATAGAATTCACACAAAAAATAATCCACTAATGGAATTGCAAGAGCCCTGCTAAATAAATGTTCTAATAGTTCCAGGTTCGAATCTTGACGATGTAATCCAAAATGGCTGACAATGTCACGTGATGCAGTTCTTGTTTTATAATCATCCAGATGAAATTATGAAACACATGTCCTTTTCCCAAATAAATAGAATAATTCCTCTTTTCCAACAAATTGACACAATGTCCAGAACAAGATAATTAAAATTAACACTCAAACATAAATACACAACTTAACTTTAAAAAACCCAGATTCTACTGAATCTCTCTTTCAGTACAATGATTTAAATACCCGTTTTTAATATGTAAACAAGGGATCACGTGATTTTCTAGAAATTGATAGAAGGTCAGAGGAAGAGTCTACCTTCACCAAGTCACGTATTAATATAATGATCTAGATATTTCCTACCCTCAAGAGCTAAAACTAAAAAGTTGTCCTTGAAATTAACCAATAGTTTTAGAAGCTTGTTGACAATGTCTAAAGCAGGGTCAGGAATTAGGTCAACAAGCCAAGGTCAAAACTTGTTTACAGTTAGAGTCTAGGTCAGCCTAACACCTTCTCCCATAAAAGAAAGGTTTATATGATAAAACTTTCTTTTTATCACAAACCAATTTACATCTGAGGTTAAAAGTACTAGTACTAATTACACAAAATAATGAATTATACACGGAAAAGAGTGTCTGCAATTATATTATCAAGAAATAGCCTCAACCTTTTAACTTGTCCATGTCCTACTAAATGTCCTAAGAAAGCCACTCTAGCAGGGCAGAACTCACTTTTAAATAAATTAACAGTCAGACACGCACCAGCGAGTCCGTCAAAGAACCCTCCAACTGCTGCTAGATGTTCTCTCCAGGTGTCGTTGTAGATGATGACGTCACAAATCTCTTGACCAGAGATGAACATTTGTATGAGACGTTGAAATGGACTTTCTTTATATTGATAGAGTCCATTTGGAGTCACAATGTTGAGTTTTCCTTTGCTCTTTCCATAGTGGAATCTGCCAAAATCCTTTCAGAAGGTCAAAATTTGGTGACATACTTGGCATTCCCAATTTTATCAATAAAATCATCATTTCTTGGTAATGGGAATGAATCTTTTTTTTTTACTCTGTTCACCTTCATATAATCAGTGCACATACGTAAAGTTTTATCTGGTTTTGGAACAAGTATGCATGGTGAACTCCAATCACTTTTACTGGGCTTGATAAAATCATTCTCCAGCAAATATTGAATTTCCTTTTTCAAGTATTCCTGTTTGAGTGGCCTCATCCTGCATGGAATTTTCAATTTCAACGTCATGAAAATTTTGTTTGTCCTTGTAAGAATATCTGGACATAAGTGCTCATATAATAATAATAACTTTCAGTTCATTTCTTTCTTGCACTTGCAAATGTGAAAGTTTCTGGTCTAGATTTTTTCATAATTTCTGAATTCCAACAATTCGTCGCTCCAATGTCAGTAGAATCCGATGATATTCCTTCACCGAGTAGGACAGGTGCAACTAATTTAATTATATATTTAACATGGTTATTTCTTTCAATATACTGGTACTCCTATAATTAATTTAGATCCCAGGAGCACTAATACTATAATTTAACTAATTCATTTTCTTCTTAACTTTGTAAGGGCCGTAATATATAATTTGAAGAAAAGTAAGAAGAATGAACAAGAGTAACACAACTCCATTATCAAGCTCAAAAGTTCTCTCCCTTTCAGTTCTTTCAAACCATAGTTTCATGTTTAACTTTAATTGATTACCTGACTTGGTCATGGGTAAGGAATCTACACAATCTACCATAATTCTACTGAATGTTACATCAAACGCAGGAATAATTTGCAGATGAGCCTTAGATATCTTCTGATTGGGTTTTCCTACCATTTGACAAGTATGTACAGTATTTGACATCACTTTTGATTTTTGGCCAATAAAAGTGAGTCAAGATCTTGTGATACGTTTTGTTAATCATTAAATGACCAGCCAAAGGAGTTTCATGGTCCAGATTAAGTATTTCCTGTCTGTAAGGTTTTGGAACTACTATTTGATAGTTCACTGACCACTAATCACCAGCAGGTACCTCGGAAGGTCTCCATTTTCTCATAAGAATTCTATTTTTAATGAAATAACAGACAGGAACTTCAGTGACTTCAGTCTCATTTATAACCCTTTGAAACAAACAGGAGATCTCAGGATCTTTCTCCTGTTCGACGACAAGTGACTGTCGTTTATCACCCTGATTAAGAGAATGAGTTGTTAAAAGAGGATCACTATGATCAATACCTTCTGATTGATCTAAACCAAGAGTAAAAGTGACCTCATCAAAAACCTGACCTATACAAGCGTCAGTTGAAGGAATGCTGGCTTCTATAACATTATAAACCTGACCCACGCAGATGTCAGATAAGGGAATACTGCCATCAATAACATAAACCTGACCCATGCATGTGTCAACGAAGGGAATACTGCCTTTTTCAACTTCATTCTCAAGAGCTTTCTTTGCTATAGCTCTGGTAACTGTACAAGCTTGAAATATATCAAGGATTTCTTTTTCAATTGGATCAACTTTCTGATCCAAATGAGGCTTGTCAGTTACAAGTGGATTAACCACAACCTTGTCTCCAGCTAAGTCGTTGCCTAGCAATAAATCTACACCCTCGACGGGTAAAACCGAGACTGTTACGATTGTCACAGGTCCTGACACTAAGTCTGATGACAAATTTACACAATGGAGAGGAACATTAACAAAGCCGCACTCTACTCCCTGAATAAGAACACTTTCATTAGAAGAAGACTTCTCAGAAAAAGGCAAAGTACCCGACAATAAAAGACTCTGAGAGGCTCCTGTGTCCCTTAAAATTTTAATAGGGGTGGGGGATTGGCTGAATCACCCAAGAGTGATATAGAACCCTTCGATATGAATAATTCTCCATATCAAAATCAGACTGGAATTTATTAGACCCAACAAATGTATTGCTTTCAATACTTGACTGTGACCTTGACCTCTTGTAAATAAGAGCATTTGGAACAGGTCTGTCTTGATTCTGATGCCTATTTTTCAATTTGTAGCAATCAGAAAAAACGTGTCCTTTTTTCTTGCAAAAGTTACACGTCGGAAGAGACAATGATCTAGAATCAAACTTCTCTGAAGTCTGATTTTTGAAAGTTGTGTTAGTTTGAGTTTTAGAAGGGCTTGAATTACGCGGAAATTCTTTTCTGCCAAAAAATTGTTGAGTAGAAGTCTTGTTAACAAAAGGTACTTTATGTGTCAAAGAATATTCGTCAGCAGCTCGAGAAGCATTTTCCAAGGTTTCAATCTGATGCTCATCAAGTTAAGTTTTAACATCATTATGGACACAGTTGTTTTAACTCTTCAATTAATATAATTTGCTTGAGATTTTGATAATCTTGCTCGACTTTCTTGGCTAAACACCATCTATCAAACAACTGCTCTTTTGTCTAGCGTCTTCGACATTAGTCTGTCCAGCTTCTTTTCTGTAATTTCTAAATTTTTGCCTATAAGCTTCAGGAACTAACTCATAACTTCTTAAAATACATTCTTTAACTACATCATAGTCACTACTTTGCTGAACCGACAGTGAAGTGTAAATCTCGGTAGCCTTACCAGTAAGTACACATTGTAGTAACTGAGTCCAATTCTCTCTTAGCCACTTTAAATTTTCTGCAACTTTTTCAAAAAGAATAAAATATTTGTCTAATTCTTTTTCTTTGAAAGGATGCACTAATCTAATATTCCTTGCTAAATCAAAAAATTTGATTTGAAGTATGATGGTGATTCTCGCTTGCCAGCTCTAATTCTTTCATTCTACACTGATATTCCCTTTCTTCCTTCTCTCTCTCTCTCTCTCGTTCAATTTGTTTTTCTTGTAACCTTTCCTGTCTCTCTCTTTCTTCTTTTTCATATTGTAATGGTTTCTCTTTCTCCTCTCTCTCTCTCTCTCTCTCTCTCTCTCTCTCTCTCTCTCTCTCTCTCTCTCTCTCTCTCAATCCGCATCTGCCTTT
This sequence comes from Unio delphinus, assembly GCA_029339505.1. Lineage (NCBI taxonomy): Eukaryota > Metazoa > Mollusca > Bivalvia > Unionida > Unionidae > Unio > Unio delphinus. The sequence goes on from JAQISU010000375.1 coordinate 3,233,389, forward strand.
AACTCTAATTCACTCTCTTTCTGAAATTCCAGCTTCTTCAACTCTAATTCCATCTGGAATTTTAATTATAATTCCTTCCGTTTAATGTCAGAGTCTGGTGTAGACTTACTGACTGGAATCAAAGCACTTTGTTCCAAAACATCCTGTTCTACCAAATATTGGACCAAAATCTTTTTGATATCTTGTTTCTTTAAAGAAGCCTTGACTTCAGAAAGATCGTATATTCTGGCAAGTTGAACCAACTCGTCTTTTTTGAAAAGATCTAATTGCTCCTGGGTAGGATTAGAAAGAAATATCTCTACCTTAGATGTCATTTTGATACAAGCGTGTTAGTCTCACTAAAGATTTAAATTTTTCAAAAACTAGGGGAAATTCAAATTTAAATTCTAATTTATTTAAATCCCAAGACGAGATCCCAATTTCTATGTTACGTGCTTAGGCTCGAATAAGCAGCATCACAGAAAGAGTGAAAACTAACAGGCTTGTAAAACTTTAACAATGATTTTTATTAAGTACAATTATTTTCATAAAATAAATAAACTTACGGTTTCAGAGAATCAAATCCAACATTAATCCTATTTAGAATTCACACAAAAAAGTAATCCACTAATAGAATTGCAAGAGTCCTGCTAAATAAATGTTCTAATAGTTCCAGGTTCGAATCTTGACGATGTAATCCAAAATGGCTGACAATGATGCATTTCTTTTTTTATAATCATCCAGATGAAATTATGAAACACATGTCCTTTTTCCAATTAAATAGAATAATTCCTCTTTTCCAACGAATTGACACAATGTCCAGAACAAGATAATTAAAATTAACACTCAAACATAAATACACAACTTAACTTTAAAAAACCCAGATTCTACTGAATCTCTCTTCCAGTACAATGATTTAAATACCCGTTTTTAATATGTAAACAAGGGATCACGTGATTTTCTAGAAATTGATAGAAGGTCAGAGGAAGAGTCTACCTTCACCAAGTCACGTATTAATAGAATGATCTAGATATTTCCTACCCCCAAGAGCTAAAACTAAAAAGTTGTCCTTGAAATTAACCAATAGTTTTAGAAGCTTGTTGACAATGTCTAAAGCAGGGTCAGGAATTAGGTCAACAAGCCAAGGTCAAAACTTGTTTACAGTTAGAGTCTAGGTCAGTCTGAATTTACCAGAAAAATCTCTCAATTAATGAATATTAAACCCTAAATGACAAATTTGGATTTAACAATTAAAAAATAAATAATTTAAATCCAATAGACGTAACAGCATATAATAGCTGAATCAACAACATATAAATTACAATGGGTGAGAGGCAAATAAGACATCACAACAAAGAATAGAAAAAGTTGATATTTGAAATCCATTGTACAAAAATTTAAACATCAGCCATAAATCGGATTTAAAAATGTGACGGAGTTCAATAAATAATCAATTTATTAGTTCAGTAATTCACCTTACAGCAGAGTATGATAGACTCAGATATTGTTGCAGCGATTGATGAGTTGTTACCAATATAATTTGAAGACAGGTACACTGACCCCTCCAGCAAGCTGACAAGACAAAATCTGTCACAGATTGTACAGGCAATGGTGATCAGATTTGTGTTGAAATAGGTATTGGATCTGCTTTTGCAATATGTTTCACCTGTTGCAAATTTTAGGTGTAAAAGGAATCCAGCTGAATTATAACTATTTCTAACGTGACCACACGTGATACTATTCAACATAGAAACATTAAATTTACATACTTTGATTTTAATTCTACCATATGTAAATGCAAAGGGAAAACAGGTAATTGACAATATAAATGTTGACACGTTGCATGAGATGATATAAACACAAATTGTTCGACATCCCTAATCTCGGCAAAAATTTAGGATATTAGAATTGAATGTAATCAGGGTCACTTCATTTTGATTTTCAATCCAAAGTGTTGTTGTTGTCATGGAGTTTAACGCCATTTTTTAGCACAAGAAAGGTTATACATGGCGGCCAGTTATAATGGTGGAGGTAGAACCTGCGAAAATCCCGGAAAGAACCATCGACTAACGAGAAGCTACCGGAAAGTTTTCTCACCAACCCTATTTTATGTGCCCGAGACTAGCAACAATGTAGACAGAGGTGAGATGGCAGTGATCCGTAACAGTGAGCGCTTTAGACTATTCCACTACTCGGGGCTCCGATTAAAAGTGTCAACAGCAACATGATTTAAATTGAGAGCTTGATAATTGATTAACAATTGTAGCATTAACAAAGATAAACTCAATATAATATCATGAATGAAAACAGCCATGTTTGTATGCATACTATCCTACAAACTTTCCAGTCATAACATGGAAAATATCATTGGGGGAAATATATTTGCCTAAAATATAACTTCATGATTCCAGTGAAAACAATGTTGAACGTTTATATTAAAAGATGGAAATGATATAGATCCATACTGAGTAGGTTCGAAGCGAAGCTTGATTCTACCCATATAAAAGTGTGTAGCACATACATTCATAGTCATAGCTTTTGTTTCATTTTAGTGTATTAAAACATTTATGCTTTTCGTTTCGCAAAGCGGTAAGGGAGTATAAATAAAAAGGGAGGTATATTTAGACTATAATTGAATTGAATAAAGTCTAACCGAATAATATTTTACCCCATCCATTAAATTTTAAAATAGACTATCGATGAAACTTTATTAATAATTATCAGTTTCATCGGAAGAATGAAGCTATAAACAACTTTTAACAAATACAGCCGATCATCTAGAAGACATTATTCAGGCTTAAATGAGATTTATACCGAACTTGTCAGCTAATTTTATTAAATGGTACCCTAATAATTTTTATTATTTTCTTTATAGGAATCATCAGCTTCTTGAAGTACCACCTGACATTGCTGCGCGGTATTCAGTCGATCGAGATGTTATCACTAGAAAATATGTAAGCACTTGGATAAGTCTATAATGTAGGTGTAATGGTTGTAATAGCTGTAAGCTGTAAGAGACCACAGCTTATCGATCAGTAAATCATGACTCTAGCCATGAATATTGATAAGAAAATAATGTAAAGTCTTTACAAATGTTTTTGTGGAATCCATGAAGTGATGTCTGTTGAGGCCTTTCGTCAACCCATACGTCACGCCTCTCGTTGAAGGAACATTTATAATAGTATGAAAGTTATAATTAAAACCAGACATGTTTTCTACTTGTGACTGAAATAAGCCAGCATAAATTAAATGATGATGATACATTTTTGTAAGCATATATGAAAGTCATGGAGTTTTATTCCACTGTCAACCCTTGTCGCTTTCCTTTACGGCTATGCAAAGAAAACTGTTTGAATGAAGTCTACAATATATTTGGTGGAACATGTTTGTTGGACTGATCTTCGCATTTTGTTGTATAAAATTACAAGTTACTTCAAGCCGTAAAGTTGTTTATAGTTTATATGGGTATAAATTATACAATGTTGTGGCAAAGCTTAAAATAGTACGTTTTCATAACGATAAGTGGTTTATTCCTTGACTTCTTTATGCAATAATACTTGTATAATTAGAGACATAGAAGTAACATCATAAATTGTTGTGTGGATGCTGCAAAATCAGTACAGTAGTAACATAATTCAAATAGTCTGGTTCTATACGATCCTAAGAATCTCTTACAAGTTTCCTGACTTTTTAAAGCAAATGTGTACCATAAATTAAATCATGCAATGTAAAAAAGTCCGCTTTTAGAATATACATATATTTGAAAGACCGAAAAGTGTAATTGAAATATTGGCTCCTGATAATCGAAAAAAGGAAACAATTATTCCTAAGAATACGTACCAGAAAAAGAAAGGTAGTTGAAAAGCATTTAATTATTGTTGGTTTTTTATTTAAAATTATAAAGTATAATTGCATTTTGTCATATTTCTGAACATTTTAGCATTTAGTTTCTCCACGGTTTGTGAAAACAAAGGAGCTACAAGGTCTAAACCATGGCATGTATATTTAATTTAATTATTTGTTAATTTCTTTACATTTCATTACATGTTATTGTAATTTAATATTGCATGCTAGGCTCGACCTTGTCCAAAATTGAATTCATTTCTGCTTGACCTGATTGACTTCGTTTTATTTCATTTAAGTAAACAACTAATAATAGCTTCAGTATTCTCAGTATGATTGAGCAGGATTATTATTCAGGTAAACAAGAAATGGTAACTATGTTGATTTTGTTCAGGGTTTTGAAGATGCCCAATTGAATTTAATAGGTTATTGTGTTGTAATTAAACGAGGCAAATTAGATCATTATAGAAGGCTATTTTTCATTAGGTAATGGTTGGTTTTAGAAAATGCTAAGTCAATTAGAGCACTATATATTCATGTAATTGTAAGGATTTTGCCAGCTTATTCATATATCACCTTCATGTTGTAATATGCTGTGGTCAGTTTGGGCTGAATTTTATTTTCTACAATTATCGAATTCAAGTGCTTATTTGCTCTGGAAGTACAAAGTGCTCTAGTAAAGGTTTTCAATTAAGACATTCATGGAACTTATACTGCATTCAGACACGGAATAATATTTATGTGATTCAACAAAAGACATCGGACACATCATCATTCCGGAAAGTCACACAATGTATCAATTTATTTTTGAAAAGTCGGTACAATCGTACATCATATATAATGTTAAACAACGATATCTCTATGATCTGTTCCCAGTTTGTTTATTGCATTGCATGTCCAGGTTCCTCCATACAGCACACTTTGGAAGGAGTCAATATCAAGTTCCTTTCCGCCATCTTTGTAAGTCACTGGGGGTGGTACGTAGGCGTTTCCGGAGCGCTGAAGATCAATAAGAAACATCAATGTGTTCATGCATATATGTGCATGTTTAAAAACCTATCAAATAAATTGAAGAGCATCGGAAAGAAACTGTTGCATGTTTGAAGACGTTGCAGTTTGTTGGCAGTATTATAAAAGGAATAGGACGGTGAAAAGGGGAGAAACAGAGAAGGGGTTTGTGGATTGAGTTTTGTACACATGATAGGCTACAAACAGTGGCTATAGTAGTTGGTGGAGGATGAAGCTTAGGAACATTCCGAGTAGAAAATTCGACCACTTTTCATTAAAAAAATATTACTATAATAATGAGATTGAAATTGTTTCCGGTCACGACCGCTATTGTAATAAAAATAACTCTACTTCATTATGCGTGGTGATTGTATGTATTCGTAAGCACACATTGTAATAATGACTACAATGATAAAAACTAGTTGTCGCGGCAAATAAATTTGAATATTAGTGACCATGACGTTTATACCGAAAATAATCATCAGGCAGATGCTAGCATTGTAATATATCTGAACGTATATGTAGTTGATGTTGCTGTTGCAATAAAGCAGAATGTATTACGTTATCAATTGTAACTTACGTAGGCGTAGTAACGTTTCATACAATCAGTATGAGCTCTGACAATGTATATCATTAAGTCAATATAATGTGGACGGTGGGGGGGGGGGGTAGTTTCGCAAAGAACATTATTCAAAATTAATTAATTAGTAGCAGGTCAAGTATCATCTATACAAATTATTTGTGTCACCTTAGTATTCTTTGTTAAATGAAATCCGAGCAAATCTAACTTAGTAATAAGAAACAACTTTTATAAATTATTGGAAAGTGAATATTATTTGTGTCACCTTTGTATTCTTTGTTAAATGAAATCCGAGCAAATCTAACTTAGCAATAAAAAACAACTTTTATAAATTATTGGAAAGTGAATAAAGAATTTCGCATCAAAGGAATCGTTAACTTACATCTTTGTATCCCCATCTAATAATTGGTTCAGGAAACGCTAGAACATCGCACTTAAGTTTTACTGGCGCGCCCTCTGCAACAGTGTCAGGAACTTTTATCAAGGTCACAATAACTGGTGCGGCTGTCAAACAAAGAAGATTGAACAGTAAAACTCCTTTATTTCCGTATGGGTACTATAAAGACGATATAATCGAATTCTACCTTTCTATAACAGTATCGAAGCGCTAGGCATTTTTGCCTACCTTCTCAAGTTTGGGCCTCTGTGGTGTGTTCTCTGATAATAAAGGCTACATGAATACCACATTAAACATGTGTGTTTATCGCTTCATTCCTAGCAGGTATTCCAGTCTTATGGGGTTCTCAAATTATGACGCGTTTGGATATGAGGCGTAGTCGCTTTGAGGGTAATTATGGACTCTGGGAACGAAAATTAGTTGCATGAGTAGGTTTTGTTGCATACTCATTATAGTGTGTACACGGTGAGAGACTGTGATCTATATAGTATTCTCCAGGTTGGGCTTTATCCCTGTGCTTTAGGATGGAATCGAGTCACACTTAGTACTTCCACTTCAGTATGCACGAATGTATTTCTAGTCAATTTATAAAACATCGTTTGCTAACTCATTATGGTGGATATAGAAGAGTATATTTATCATTGTTGGTAGGGATTTAAAGGTAAATGTTTTTTCTTGAGAGTATGAGCTTATGGCGAGGCTGCTGTGTGCATTTTGGCGACAGTGCATATTGAGTAATAAGGCATTGGTGGTGATCCGGAAGTGTAATCTGTGTTCCATTGCATCTGCTTTAATTAAAACCTAGCCTCTCAAAAATTGCCGGTGAACCCGTGAGAATAACTTTACTGTAAATTCATATGTGAAGGTAGTTTAGATTAGCATATGATTTGAATTCATTATCACACAGTGTAACAACGTTCAGTATAGAGAAACAAAAAATGGAGAGAATATGAACATAAATATTAAATGTATTTAATGTCCGGATGGACCATTGGGTTAATGCCAGCTAAATGCCGAAATTTATAGTTTTGTGGACACTAAAATTATTACACGATGGAGATCTTAATAGTTTCCTTCTTGTTACTCAGGGGCTATTTCTATTGGGCATTGAGAGATCCCTTAATCAAGTTCAGTTTCTTGTATTTATTGTTTTGATGGCGTCTTTACACCAGTACGTGTGTAATGGATTATAAGGTGGGGATCTTAATATATTATATATTATGACCAGGGGCTAACAACATGAAGAGTAAGGAAGGACCTCAATGCGTCACCTACGTTTCCATTCCTGAGTTATTTTGAAACTTGCATCATTTACTAGTATTAAGTCTCACACATATAATTCAACTTCATGTGTATTTACAATTACAACGGATTACCTGAAACAATCACAAGGTGGTGGGGAAACAATAAACAAATTCTAAAAGTGTTGGCAGATTTTACACACACACAAACAGAATTCTTATTTAGTCGAATTCCATGTTTCTATTCTTCACGATGTAGTAGGAATCAACTAGCATCACAGGAACACTAACAGACGACCATACGTACATATTAATGGCTGAACTGTGTCAACGTATCCCAGCTGTTGCAACGGAGAACGTTGTGATCCAAAATTAAACAAAATTCAATCTACATACATATAAAAAAGTTTGTATCATATTGGATTTTATAATCATAATGTTCAATAATGATAACGTTACATCTCCTTGGAAACAACTATTTGTGTCTATTTCGTTGACCGTGATTAAAAATGTGCCTTTGATAAATAATTAATCATTAGCCTTAAAGTCACAAAATGTGACTTAGTCTAATCGAAAGGAAATAATAATAATGTTTGCTTGACTTTGCTTTTAGGAAGAGGGTTGTCCACGTATATTGCACGCGCTCTGATGGCTGATAAGCGCAATGCGTGACAAGCACGTCCGTCCACAGAGGCTGCAGGGGAATGTCTGGGTTGTGGTGGGTGCTGTCGATGGGTCTCGGTTTTTTCATCGACATAGTTTTAGGTTCAAGGTGGTCCGTCTATTTTGTTCAAACATGTCAGTCGCACGGTGAACTATACTTCCCTAGATTTCACGGTCAGAAGCTTGTGATGTGATGCTCATTAGCGGTGATTGATGCCACGTGTGGTGAGGGTCATTTCAAGATGTCTTAATTTCTCTTACGAGGTGCCCCTCTATCCATGTGGCCAGTGGACAGCTCACCACCGAGTGCCATCTTTCGCAGGCAATGATTTTACATCCTGGACACGTGCTCTGCCCAGTGTAGCTGTATCTGTATTAACATTGCCTCAAAGATGGTGATCCCTGATTGTTTGAGGACTCCAGGGTTGGTGACGAAGTCACTCCAGTGGATGTTGAGGATGATGTGAAGGCAGCGCTGATGAAAGCGTTTAGGGAGGTGGAGGTCGCGGCTGTACATGACTCATGATTCGGCGCCATATATGTGGTTGTTCAGTACGAAAGCTCTATAGACCCTGACCTTTGTACTTCTCTCGAGACTGGCATTGTACTACTTGTGTATAGAGTCTGCCGAAGGCGATGTTTACCTTGGCCAGTCTGCTGTCTATTTCTTTGTCAATCATGGCTTCAGAGAATATCACACAACCCAGGTAAATAAACTGGTGGACTACATTCAGCTCTGTCTGGTCAATAATAATAATAATAATAATAATAATAATAATAATAATAATAATAATAGTAGTAGTAGTAGTAGTAGTAGTAGTAGTAGTAGTTGTTGTTGTTGTAGTAGTAGTAGTAAAAAATAATAATGATGACTTTGTATAGCGCCTAATCTTTAGAAGCTCTGAGCGCTTTACAATATCTACAATGATATGAAGTAAACAAATCAAACAAAACACCACAATGAAATTAGAAAACATAAAATATGCTGAAAACATTTAAGGTATGAAACATTATTAGGTCTTTAAGTTTGTTCTTGTAGTCGATAAAGGTGAGTTTTCAGAGCACTCATGAAAGTGGTCACTGTCTTTGTGTGTAATTTCAAAAGCCAATTCGTTCCATATTGCCCGGCCCTGGTATGCAAAAGAACATTGTCCATATGACTTCGTTTTCATAGTGGGAATAATGAGTATACGATTGTCAGAAGAGGCGCGTAAGTATCTTGCTGGTGTAAACACATGGGTGAGGCCAGATAGGTATGTTGGACTGGTATCCATCAGTGAAACGTAGCACAGAGAACAAATTTTGTGTTTGATTCTGGATCGAATCAATAGCTAGAGTAGGGTACATAACAGCTGGGAAGTGTTCTCTGATTATGGTACTCTAAAGATGATTCGATCAGATGTGTTTTGAAGCTTTTGAAGTTTCTGGAGTAGATATTGAAACGAACCAGACATAATCTAGTTACAATAGTCCAGCCTTGAAAGTGCTAATGAACACACAAATGTTTTAGTGGCATCAACTGGAAGATATTTGCGAATGGAGCCAATGCATCTCAGCTCAAGATATGCAGCCTTGCACATGTTCATTACATTTTGGTGCAGTGTGATAGTAACATCTAGGTTTCGTACTGACTTTGTGAATTTAATGTTGGTGATGCTGATATTTATTGTTTGAGATAAAGGATATCATTTGTTACATGTCATCCAGGATTTCACATCAGAAATGCCCCTCTCCACAACTTGGATGGTAGCATCAACTGCAGTAGGGTGGCTAGATTTGTATATTCGGGTATCATCAGCATACAATTGATGAGACACTGGATGAATATCTATGGCCCTTGAAGATGAAGATGCGTGGTGAATGGTACTCTTTGTTGGGTGCAGGCTGGTGATGTACCTCAGTTTTCTTTAGTCTGACCTCAAAACCAAAGAGCTGCCAAGCTTCTGCAAATCAGGATGTTACGTGCTGTAAGACAGCTTCCGTGTGAGCAATAAGTCAGCGTCATCTTCATAGGAAATTTATCTAATCAGTTATGCCAAGGTATTGGTGCGGGTCTGAACTCCCATTAGGTTAAAGAAATCGGCTACAGATGCCATTTTTGTCATTAAGGTCATCTGTTGCTTTTTGGAGCATTATGCTGAATAGTGTGGGGACTAAAAAACAGCCCTTTTCATGCCATTTACAGTGGGGAATGTCAGTGATCTTTTTGTGCAGTTGGATGACCATGGTAAGGAACGTGAGAGGACAGCGGAGCTTTTCGTGGATTTTCCACAGTCCAGTTCTTCTCACCATGTCAAATGCCTTCGTCAGGTCCACAAATGTGACGTATATTCCTTTGAATTGCTTTCGACATTTGCCTTGGATCTGTCTCAAGACAAACACTAGGTCCGTTGTACCACAATTGGCTTCGTAGCCGCACGGACTCTCTGGAGCATATTATTCGGTAATGGTGGGCATCAGTCTGTTCAGCAACACTCTAGCAAAGGGTTTGCCTACAGTGGAGAGCAGAGTGATCTCACGTTAGTGTCAGCAGACTTTTCCCTCTTGTTTTTGTACAAGGTGATGATGACTGCGTCTCGTAAGTCTTGTGGAAGTTTCCCTTGCTCCCAGCAACAAATAAAGAGCTTGTGAAGTTAGATGTGTAATGTTGGGCCTCCACTCTTCAATACCTATGGTGGAATACTGTCTTTTCCTGCAGCTTTTCAGGTATTCAGCTGTTTTATGGCTTTCATAGTTCTTGCAGGGTGGATGTCTCATTGAGTTCCATCCTTGGTGGCCGTCGTTGCGGAATCCGATCAATAGCTGCCTCCTGGACTGTACGGCTAGTACTGAAGATGGTGTGGAAGTGCTCTGAGCAGCGGTTCAGGATATATTCCCTGTCAGTGATTAGCTCTTGGCCATCTGCACTAAGTAGGGTGCTCTATAGTTGGAAGATGGCCTATACACTGCTTTGAAAGCTTCTTAGAACCACTTAAAGTCAGCGTACAGCTGGGTTCCTTATACACTTTATCCACCATTCGTTTTTTATGTCTCAGAGTTTGCACTGGAGAGAGCTGCAGATAATGCAGAAAGCTCATCCTTCTGTGGACAGGATTGTTTAGTAAGGTTGACATGAGACACTTATCCCCGTTTGGCATGCCGTTCTTGGATTTCTTGGTTGTTTTCATCAAACCAGTCTTTGTGTTTCTTAGTGGTGATCAAAGGATTTCTTTTGAGGTTTGCAGAATGGCAACCTTGATGTTATTCCACATCTCATCCGGAGGTAGATCTGTTGGCAAATTATGTTCTTCAAGTCTAGATTGCAGGTTCTCTTGACAATCTGCCTTGACGTCAGCACACACAAGGTTTTTGATCAGGAACTTTTTTCTCGCGGTACCTCCTTGATGTCTCGATCTAGTCTGGAAGCGAAAGTCGAGTTTGCATCTGACAAGACGATGATTTGTGTGGCACTCTGTTTATTTTTTCTTTCTCTAGGACGTTCTTGAGAAGTCTGCGCAGGTCAGGGTAGTCTTTATCCTTTTCAGAAGGACCTGCCTGGAGTGTTGGAGCATATACACTGAAAAATTGTGGAATGTTGTTGGTTCCCTAACGGGAGATGCATAGACATGATGCGATCGGTGTGACCAGTGGGAAGGTTTGTTAACTTGGTGGCAATTAAGTTCTTGATCATAAAACCTACTCATAAAGGTCGTTTTTCAGTCTCTGGTTTCCTTGACCAGTATAAGATGTATCCGGCGCCGAGTTATCTCAGATTTCCCTCCTCTGAAAGATGGACTTTGCAAAGTGCAACAATGTCCATACCAAGGCGAGAGAGTTCGTGTGCGACTAATGCAGAGTGTCGTTCTAGTATGATGCTGCCGGTTTAGAATATAATTGTTCTGATGTTCCAACAAGACTGTTTTAGTAGTGTAAGGAGACGAGCTTTGGTTATGACACCTTTTAAAGTCCACTCGCCATGTAGAGCAAGTAGTGCTCTCCCTATGTCCATTAATAAAACTGCTTAGTCACTCTGGCTGCCGCCGGGTGATGGTGTTGTATCCGAATCAACACCAGACGGTCATAGGCCTGAGTATAATTGGGACTGTGTCTTTTACTGACATATTTCACGTGTCGTTTTTGCCCCTTTCCCATCGCTGCAGGGCTTTATATAGCCGAACGTAAACAGTAGACAGTAGACTGTTCCTTCGTGCCTGCGCAATCGAGCTTTTAGGGGGAGTGCAGTCTGCGAAAAATGGCCTCACCCTTTAAACCTGGGGCTCATCTGCCGTGGCCCAGTAAGGCAAGACGACGATGACAGCAAGGTCCACAGGCCGTATGTTTTATATCAGTTTCATTCTCCTGGGCAGATGGCCAACCACGACTGAAGAGATATGCCTTCCCTGTTATGTCGAATCATAGCTGGTCGGCCAGAGCCGTATCCACTAGAACATATGGTGCGCCCTGGTCCTGACTAACACTTGGCCGTTGATCTGTAGAGACCTTCCGTCCTAGCCGTTGTTGGTGTTGTTGTTGTTGTTGTTGATGATAATAATAATAATAATAATAATAATAATAATAATAATAATGTGGCTTGATTTTTTGCTTATGGTGCCATTTTTCAGTATTTGATAGGCTGTATATAAGGTCAGTATATTTGGTTGAAAAAGAACTGGCATACGGAAGCTACAGGCAGGCATTTTAACTTACACACTTTGGCAGTAGTATTGTCAATTGATCGATCAATCCCAGTATCTAAGGTGTTTGATCATCCTGTGTTAGAATGATGATATTTCCCTTTCATCTTTTTAAAACCATTTAACTGCCCATTCATTTCAAGTCAACATGATGTTTTTATCGTTGGCTGCAAATCCACAGCTCTTACTTACATTGGAACACAAGCTGGCTTTGTGCCTGTAATTATGCATACGTTATACGAGGTGACATCCATTTCATCAAACATTTAACATTCTTAGGTTTAATACCTTTCACGCGAATACCATAATGCAGGTTATTTCATGCATATACATTCATTAAAGAGAGAATCATGATAATGTTATATCATGCGATAATTGGAAATGTTTCAATATTTAATTTATTCTACGAGTTGATACATTTCTCATTAAAGCATTAATCATCAGATATTATTTTATCACATAGCTTTCATTTTGAGAAGAAAAATATTATAAAAAGAAAAAATAATCAATGATTCTTGACCCCCTCCCACTTCATTCAGAAGTTTATTTCTTCAGTTCAGACAGCAACTGTTATTCCGGTCATAAAACATTTGACACAAATATAAATCCTAAACTTAGATCTCCGATTGAAATATGTGTAGAAGGTTACAAAGTTCATCGAGGAGGCCAGTTGGCATTGTTAAATTTTGCGTTTCCACCATAACGTATATCTGTTGCATCGTACATATTCAAGAGATATTTATCTCAAGGGTTCATTACTAATGCAGAAATGATACTGAATCTAAACAAATTTTGATGGTGCTGGCTGCATTCTTATTAATATAGCAATTGAGTTAAAATGTTTTGTGACTGCATGTTTTGAATTATTTAATTTCATTGACTGCTGTGATTGGACAACAATTTGATTTTGAGAGACCAGCATTTGCCAGCATTTTCTACATAAGGAAGATGTGTTCATTGTCTCATTTCTGTTAACATTTACACCACGTTTGTTCTGGGTATGGAATACAAGATTTATGATGTGTGGTAGCAGCAATGTAAAGAAAACTGTCCTCTTTACATAATATTTTTAAACGGTTTTTTTTTTCATTAATTCCGAATATACGTGCTGAAAAGCATCATGGATTTTCATTTTACTCCCCCAACTTTGATTCTATAAAAGGATAATTTTCATTCATATATAACAATTAATGTAAATCTTTTGCGACAGTCATCCCACTTTTTCAAATGTCCATTCGGTAAACAATCAGAAACAAATTCACTACGTTATAAAAGGTACAGCAAATTTCAGTGGTCTCCTTGGGCTAGTTTGAACTAATATATATATATATATATATATATATATATATATATATATATATATATATATATATATATATATATATATATATATATAGTACGGAACGATACATACACTCATGAAGGTTAATAAACACTTGGGTTTTCACCGTGTTGTTGTTGCTATCCGAAAGGACACATGTATATTTTCCATAGTTCTTAGAATCGACACCAGTAATAATTAACTCATTTGTTCCCATCGGATGGCTTACTCCCACAGGAAGATGGTCACTCTGAAAAGGTTACCAAACAGATTTTAAACTATAATGTTTTAATTTACTAACTGCATCTTAAGTATATTATGATGCATTATTAACCTAAATGTTTTGAGCTTCGAAATAAATCAAAATAAATTTTAAAGTTTATCAAATTCTTGTATGAACTTAGAGACTTATAATATGGATATATAATACAACAAAATGTGTTTTTATTAGTCTTTGTTTTGTTAGATCTCTCCAACAATTTTAATTATTAGACTTAGATTGCATTTTTTTTGTAAATGTAGTATAAATATATATATACTATATATATATATATATATATTACTGCAAAAAATGGAAAGCATTATGCCGACCTCCATGTAATACCAGGTGACAGTCAAACCCGAAATGCCTGTCAGACATAATAGCGTGATGTTTTCACCAACATTGGCTTCAGTCTGACCAAATATTTCTGGCGGAACTAATTTCCCGTGCGTTGCTGTGGTTGTCTCTGTAAAAGGTAAGTTATATAAATTAATGATAATGAACTACAATATTACTTTATAAATGCTTAATAATTTGCTTTTCAGTCCAGTTGGTATTAATATTATACGGATAGAAATTGTAATATTCTTCAGTAGTTGATTTAGTAGTATTACTAACATTTATAATATTATCTCTTAGACGATCGAACATTGAACATTTGTCTATTCGCTAATCGTCAATTTCTCTGTCAGCTAATAAATATGTGTCCTCAGATTATGTGTTCCTAGTAATTTAGGTACAGAGAAGTATATTATATTTGTCTTATACCGGGGTGGGGTGGGGGCAGCTTGTTGATTGTCTCTGTGAGGTCATGTATCATTTAGCACCGATTTCCTAGACATGATATAGCCAACAATGAGATAAAGTGCCATACATGTATATAACTACCTTGATTAGCTCCATGCCGGAGTTACTTTAGTTATGTATATTTCTATGGCACTTTCACTAATTATTAGATATATCCACGATTGCCTGCGAAGAAGGCGAATGGTACGTAAGTTCGAGAGACATTTTTCGATACTTCTTCCATGCAACTGAGGGTTCTTATCGATGGGCGGTAAAGTTGTGGTAGAGTTTAACGACATTTTACAGCACACGATAGGCAATACACGGCGGCCAATACAACTGATGGAAAAGGAACACGGGTAAATCTCTAGGAAAAACAAACAACCATCACACGGAAAGCAGCTGAGAAGCCATTCTAACTACCCACACTGGCCCAGCCGGAGACTCGAACTGACGACACAGGTAGATGCGACATACCAGTGATCTGTAACGATAAACCCTTTAAAGAAAATGGCCACAAAGTCCCCTTTGTAAGGTACGGAAATAAACATATTCTGTGTTAAGAACTGCTACGAGTCACAGCAGAAAGTATAAACTATTATTGGTTCGAAATCGATAATTGCGAGTATTCTGAAACACTAGTCGAATTTCGAGTACAGGCTATCAGATTTGTGCTAGTAGTGCCAGTAATTGCAGTAGTTCAAGTACCAGAAATAGTACAAGCAGTTGGCGTAATAATGGTAATTACATTTTCATCATTATCATAACCTACATCATCATCCGAAGTTCGTAAACACAACATCTTTAACGTAAAAGGTACTACTTTGTACGACTCACATGTTTACACCATGTAAGAGAAAGAAGCGAAACCTACAAGTTTAGAATATACAAAGTAATATATGTATTTACATTACAAAGTGTACATTTAAGAAACTTACAACATTGTGAGTTAAATCTCAAATAATCCTAATTATCCAAATATAAGTCCAAAAGAATAGAAGCTTGAAAAATGCATACACTTGAGTGTCATAATGTACTGATCGTCTTCAATGTGCTGATAAACCTCAATTAAACAATCCGGAACGTTTCTGAATGAGTTCTCAATAACCACAGAGTAGATTATTTTTAGTCAACAGTATCAATGAGTACTTTGTAATTCCAATGAATAACTGAAATGATATATGAGCACAACTCTAAATGATTTCAGAGACTGAAAAACAGGTCGCATCATACTTTTCTTTAACTCTAATGGAAAATTTCACTAACTCATAAACAAGGTAAAGCACTGAAATCAAAATTAGGCCAAGTTTTCGTTTTTACTACTTAATGATTAAAATGGAATGAAAAGCAAAAGCGAAAGCTCCTTCCTCGTCCCTCAATAACAAAGATAAACACACACTATAGGTGGTATACCTAACAACACGAAATGAATTACACTCAACGTTATTAAATGAAATTTTCATGAAGGATAGGGTGGGGTAGATTGTGGGCGATTGCCTTGGTAATAAATCATTACGAATGGTGCCACATACACTTTATTATATATTTTAAATTGTTACAAGGTATATATTAGACGATGTATTATAAATTGCTTTCAGTGTTTAAATATGAGATATGTTTTTGACAAATTTGTGACAAAATGGAGGTAAACCAGTGTCAACTGCATTTACAGTGTTTAAATATTGTGCTTTATTGCAAACACTTCGAATTGGATTTACTTACCAGTACAATTTGAAAAGTCTACATTGCTTCCCTTGCAATTCATACCATTAAAGAGTGGAACGGAATCATTACACACCCTTGATCGGGACCGTAGTCCTCTGTAACATCCACTCCATTCATTCCACTCAGACCAGGAACCATCCACTATGCAGGACAAATGACCATAATGAAATTATACATGCATATCAACAAAAGTAATGAAGACATTAATCCTTAATTAATCCTTAATTAATCCTTAATAACAAAAGACTGTTTTCATCTTCTTGTATAGCCTAATAATCACATATTTGTATCAAATATATGTATCAAGAATTTTGAGTGGTTATCTACGCATCACGTATCATTGTCGCTGAAAACGTTATACAAACACGGTTATTAAAATATGTGTCAAAGCATATAAGACCAAAACTACTTACGTATTTATATTTACCTGTAATGTATTTCGATAATAATTTGTTTTAATAACTAGTTAAACTATTGTCCTTTGTATTTGCGTCAGTTATTACTTTTAAAACTATTTATAGTTGAACGTCATATTTCATTTTTACAGGATTCGTCAAGTTATGAAGCTTGAAAATCGATTCAAGCATGCCAGTATTTACTACGGCCGTTCATGCGGTGTATGGTCTATTTTATAGAACTTCACGACTTCATAAATCTGTGAAGAGTAGTGAAAAAGATGTCTACCATTAGAAAATGCAACATTATCAAGAACATTTCGCGATATTACGATCAAGACTGGCAGCTTAAGGTTGATTATTATTATGCGATTGTTAAGATTTTGTACCAGCACATTGCAGGACTTCACAGCTCTCGCTGTCCACAGCCGGCCCAATACAGTCGTGTTTCTCTATCTCTGTATGATGGTCGATACAAAACCTGGCAATATACCGGGCTCCGGAACCACAGCTTGTGCTGCACGTTGACCATTCAGTCCACTCCGTCCATACTCCAGGACCTTAACGATGTCACGTCCATTATATATATATATATATATATATATATATATATATATATATATATATATATATATATATATATATATATATATATATAATATAAACGCAATCCATTACAATTGCGAGTGAATCCTGAAGTTAAGGTACATGCACTCTATCTTTATGCTAGTACGTAATGTATTCAATACTTTTAATGTTATATATATATATATATATATATATATATATATATATATATATATATATATATATATATATATATCATATCGATTTAGTAATTAATTATTGTGATTTAAACGTACATTTCTACTGGATAAGTTAACAATACCCAAATTCAAAAGCGGATAAACACTGGCATTGAACTCCATGTTAATATACAGAGTGAAGATCAAATTCCTGGGGTGGGTCTGGGGATGAAGTTTCCAAATAGACACATAACCATTTCAGTACAGTTTGCTATATTGCTGCTTGTTTCTTTTGTATTGAATCATATTGTATTACTTTCGACCTTATTGCTTTCAAAAGCAAACCATGTACGATGCCCAATACAAAGCCTGATCGATACGAGGTTCTCTTACAATGAAGTAAACTCTCTCTTGTAAGGTGGCTGTAGTCGGTTTCTATACAAATGCTCATATGAACTAATCTACACATGTCTTGCGCCTATGCATTAAAATTGTTTTTAATAGAAACTATTTTTTGTTAAATAATTGTGAAAAGAATTGCTAGAACTTTCATAACCACTTACCCTCAGTCGTTGTAGTTGAGGGTGTTGTCGTCAGAGTAGTGGTTGGGACTGTAGTGGTGGCTGGAAGAAGTTCGTATCGAACACAGATTTAGCTCATAAAGATTTTGCTAATGTAAATATGCAAACTTTATTTCCTATTCATGAATCCAGATATTATGTCATGCATTTCCTTAATACAAAACCACAATAATTTAAAACGTTTCGAACACCCTAATACGCATACATCATATTTCCTGATGAAATTTAAAGATAGGTAACGCTTGAAATCACTTTTCATTTTTGTTCTTAAAAAGACATTCGTAGGATATCCTAAGCAGTGGCAAAATTTTGTTTCAAAAACTCTAACGAGTATGATTATTAGCGTGCCCCAAAAGAGTCTAGTTTCAAGGTCTTCATTTTATTTCATGCCCATTGTTAATTAAAAGTTTTTTATTAAGTCCCCTTTTTCTGAACGTTTCAATTGAAACTAAAATAAAGTTTGACATATTTCTGAATTCTCTTTTACTATAAATTTACAATCCTTCACGCTTCAGGACATCAGCTACTTCAAAGCCAATAGACAAAAGACAAAGTTTCTATATTTAGGCAGCCGAATGAGTTGCATTTTGCTGAAATGAGTTGTCGTGTAAGCATTTTGATTGACATTGATAATATGGAGATATAATCCGCCGACAAGATCAGAATCAATCATTAAAAGGCAAAGACAATTCAAGCTTGCATTCACAAATCCAGGCTTTGCTTCAACTGTAAGAAAAGCTAATAAAAACTTTTAGATTGAAACGCCAGGTCTTGTGAAACAGTATATAATTTGGAACAAGCAATATTAAAAAGGGCGTCTCTTCTGCTGTTGCATCTGTACTGCACGTTAGTGTGACATAAAACAAAAGAACCGTTATGTAAGTCTCTGTAATACTAGTAGCAAATTTCCCATGTGATCTCAGCTCAAGTCACTAATGAGTCTAGTGGGAAGGATTTCAAAGTGCTCGACGCCCTAGCGAAGAAACGAGAAAACTTCGTTCTCTACCCTTGCTCGGTTTACGTGTGCTGGATCTGCACACACCTTGAAAAATTTCGCCTAGAATGGTAACTATTGCATAATCCCTGCCTCAAATAAACAAAAAACACTGGACACATGCGCAGAATGAATAAATCACACCTGGACAGATCATTATCCCGCATATTTGCATCTCATTCTTACTGCCCAGGCAATCTAATGTTGTGTCGGGTTTGGCACAATGACGCTGTCGGACTTGATTGCCGCCATCACAGGTCGCGGTGCACGGGCTCCATGGTTCCCAGTTAAGCCACGTACCTGAAAAGAATATCACGCTCTGACGTATAAGATCATTTACTTTACGATACAACGGAAAACAAAAAATGGGCGTTTTAATTGGTATGTTGATCATTCCGAGCTCAAAAGAATAAATTGCTACAAGTACATTCAAATATGTTGAACACTAGCTTGGTACAATTGGTTATATTTAAAGAATATATAATATAATCTCAACATATAAAAGTAAGATCAATACAGAATCCTCTCGAAAGTCGTCATAAATAATATCAATATTAAATCCTTGTGAATAGACTATTTAATATTTGTTTCCACAAACGTTTATATCCAAGTTCAAGTAAATTAAATAAAATGCCTACACTACAAACATACTAGCCTCATTCTGAAACTTGTGTTAGTAAGCAACCAACTCTCATAAAATGCAGCTTTTACTTCTGTAATAGTCAGGTAACCTCTATATGTGACATTTATGCACTCAAAGTCAAGTATCGCGCTTACAATGGCCGTCAAAATCTGAATTCTGAATATAATATTGAAGGAAATTTGTCGGTTCGTTTGTTTTAAAAGTCAATTTCAATGCATTTATTGGTTTGTTAAACAGAGCAAGTGGAAACTAGCCTCTTTCTCTAGGACACACAGGGACGTGACCCCTGACCATCGCATTGAGCCTGGCATTCTACCAACTGAGCTACTATGTCTGACAAAGCTTGAAATAAACAATCCAACTTCTGATCCTTTTAAATTTTGCTGACGGCAATTTAGTACTGTAATTAATACAAAAGTTTATATACCAATCAGCATATTTTTCATAACCGCATAACCAATTGTCACGCAATTTTGTTTTATTGCGTATCCGAGATTGAACGCATTTGGATTACCTTAGTAATATTGACCTGCCATAAAAAATATGTTCCATGAAAGTATTCGATTAGAAAAGGGAAATTTCTCATCTAAACCCACTCTACAACTTTTGGTACAATATCACTGAACACATCGCATTCAACAGATAACTTAATCAGACCGCACACTCAAGCAAATGTTGTATTCTTTGTTTCATTGCAATGTGCGAAGTACTTCAACTAAATAATTTAAAGATTGCAATTCTCTTATTTACAGATCGATTTATTCACAATATAAAATATCAAAAAATAAAATCGGAGTTTTAGCAATCGAGTTAAGAAGTTTAGTAGATATGGAGCCATGCTCAAAATCACCAATAGGGTGGCTAATATAGATGGTGTGATATAAGTCGAATACAACTGCAGATTTTGTAAATATTGGTACACTTTTTAAGTTAAAAGTGTTGACGAGAATCATAGTATAAGGTATTAACGCCAATGTTTAAAGTCATTTTGAACAAATGAATATTTTATCTTACTGGAGATGGAAGTCAAATAGTGTATATCTTTTACAATTAGGTATTATTAGAATAATGATGTATGAAAACAAACTTAAATGGGTTTTTCATTTGCTGTATTAGTACACAGTACTCTCAATTTAGCACCGTATGCTATTCATAGCACAGATCGTTATTTTAGACGTATTCGACCACTAAAACAAAGATCACATATTACATACTTTTAAAAGTCCCATACTTGTTTAAGGCTTTTTTTTGTACTTTACAATTTAAACAAATTGAAACTATATTTTACATGTATAAATGGATCAATTCAAGTATGAAAATTGTAGACACGTACGTGGTGAGTTAGAAGACCTTCGCAGAAATACATGAGATTCAAAATTCAAAATTGTGTTTGCTACATGTGAAAAGAGAAAAGATACGGTCTATCCTACTCGTACAAATAAAGAATAATAATTACGATGAGCGTGATTGTATATTTGAATGAAAAGGGAGAAGACCCATTCGATACCTTCTGAATTCGTTAAACCCACTATTACGTTGATATATATGGCACAGTATCACCAGACGGCTTTTAGTATTGGTCTCATAAATCAACAGCATTTAATTAGCAATAGATCCCATGAATGCATGAGAACCAGAATTTCAACGAATTTCAACGCGTTGCAAGAACTTATATACTAAATGCCAATTCGAATATAAATAACAGCAATGACATGAATTCCAAATGGCCACTCGCGACATAGCGGTTCTCTAAGATGTATGTGCACCGACATTCCTACATTTAACTGAATAGTTGTTGTGTCTAGGATTCCTAATCAGAATCAGTCGGGGTATCGCTTGCATTTTAATGTACCACATGAATATCAAGACGAAATACAAGTCTGAAACTCAGAAGCACTTCAAGCTATGGTCGTAGCAGTGCATTCTCGCAGAAATGTAAGTTCGACCATTTGTTCCGCATGGCTGCAATCAAAACCAGTTGTTTGTATCACCCTGTCACTAGCTTGGGTCATCCTGCCCATCTAGGCCATGAGCAGCCTTATTCATTTCCATACCTAAGAGATGAATTGACGTGAAATGACAGTGACAGTGGGGCTCACTTATTATGGACTGGACAACAGTCCGGCGATGAGAGTAACCCCACAGTAGATTGCTTGTCTTAGCTTCAACTCCCAATACTATATCCGTCACAGTTACGAGTTATTTGTTCTGTAACACAAGGGATATAACTCCTAAATGTTCTGAAAGCGGTTGCTTGATATGCCCACTCAAATCTTTGCAAACAAATTCCTCTTTATGGAATAGGGGATTAAGAGTTTTAGATCCGAGTAAATTCACATAAATGTCTGTCTCAGATTGGTCACAGAAAACCAGAGCTATACATGTTTGCACAAAAGACCATTATCGTATTCATATATTTCACAAGATAGCATTCAATGAAATGTGGTTTAAACCCAAAACAATACATTATTCAAAGCAATATTATTGTATCTACAAGTATTGCTTTATTAATGTGAAAGATAAATAGTCCACATTATTCCTGGACACTCGTGTAAGATGAAGCCATTAATGAAAGACATGTTGTACTCAGCATGATAGATCTATTTATTTTACTAGGAATCCTAATGTAATTAAATTACATGTTGACATTTTTTATTTATTACCTGAATATTTGTATGATTTGTAAGGTACACACATTCGCTTCGCATGACATGTAACTTGAATCGTTGCCGATTTGTATCAATGATCATACCAACACTAACTAACCCAATAATGCATGGAAACTATTTCGTTTTAGTATGTTTTTAGTTAGAAAAGACTTTGTACGTTTGTTCCAATTTGTTAGGACGTTGTGAAAATTTATAAAATGTTTTCTTTTGTCAAGACGAATAAAGCTCATAAATTCAGGATTAAAATAATTATAAACGTCACAAAAGAAAATTAAACCAACATAAAGTTACCTGGGCACTGATCTGCACATGACAATTGTTCATAGCTGACCCCAACACAGTTAGAACCACCTAGAGCCGGTATGGGGTTGTTACACTCTCGACTTCGGCCATGTGTCTTCGTGTTACAATTGCAATGACTCCATGTTCCCCACGTGCCCCAGTTACCATTAACTAAAACAACATTTACATACACCGCAAAATTATTTTTTTAAAATGCATTATTTAGTCATCATACATGCCTTAAACACGAGAAAGGAATCTACTGGCATATTAGTCATTAGACAAAGGGTTCTGTTTTGGAAAAATAGTTGCCAGGACCATATTGTTATTTTCAAGACAATATACTAAGCTCATTCTTTAGAGTAATAAAGTATTGAGAACAAACCAACTCAAAACAAAATGAAGAGACAAAAATCCCTCAATGTATTAAATTATCAGATTATTTCTTTAGAAAATCGCCTGTCCAATGAAAACTTAGGAAAACAAAAGAAAGATTTACAGTGCTAATGTGTGTGTGTGTGTGTGCAAAATTTAACGAATACAAATAAAATAAGTTTTTGTCATGGAAAGTAAAGATTATTCCATTATTTTTTCTTCAACAAGAGTACTTAAAATTGTATGTATCGTAGTCACAGTTCGATCTCAGAAACAGAAACTTGAAGATTTCCAAATTATGCAGTTGCAAGCTTTTACTGTTTTGGGTCAGTCAAAGTGTATCAATTATATTTGTTAACTATTTGGCTGATAGCTATGAAAGTAGCTTTTAGGTGTGTAATATTGATAATGCTTCCATCTAGCACAGTATTTGGATGAGTTGATATATTTGGCCGTTTGTGACATGCATATAAGTGTTTAATGCATATAACCTTGATGCACTGCCGTGAGTAAACAGAATATATTGATATGTTTGTTACATTTCTAATTGCTACATTGCTGTGAACAACTATATATAGAAACAATTCTATAATAAAAGGAGAGGACGTGAATCTTATCCAAGACTAATTTCTTTCATTTTGTCTCTGCACGTTTGTGGTGTATATTTCATTTGCATTCTTTGTTTTTTAAGATTTTATTTGTTTCAATTCCCAGATATCTTAATTGTTCTGTGCAGGTGTATCCTGTTGGTGACCTTGTCCAAATCAAGCTCATGACCAGAAATATTTTTTTCTCATTTTGCAAACAACTAGTATATAGTTTAATATTTCTCTACAAGTGTTATACATTCGCAGATTTTTTGGGATTTAAGTCACAAAACCATACGTTCCGTTTACATTTTCACTTTGTATTTTATTGAAATAAATTGTTTTAGAATGTTATAGATTGTGTCGGTTGTCATTACTATATATTACTTATCTTAAGACCAACTTCAGTTAGACTTTTATAAAACAAATGTCTACGTCCCATGTATTATTTCAGCTTGTGTGACATGAACAAGCATTCATAATGTCACTAACAGGTTACTATATCAAGTCATTCCCCCGCCACGCTCCGGATGTGGCATTGCTGTTAACACAAAAAATTCCATGATGAAATGTCTTAAACAAAACATAACCATCAGTTTCTGCCACACATCGACTGAACTAGTCCAAACAACACTCACACTAGAACAATGATCAGTCCATATTTTTCTGCTTCTACCGCCCTCATCCTAGTAGAGATTACAAGCTGAATGAATCCCTCTTTTCGGAGCAGTTTCTGAATATCCCGGAGAGTGGAAATTGGATAGGTGGCAACCTGATTATAATTATAGGATCTAACTTTCACTTTGACTGTCCTGGAAACCCATACACATCAAAACTCCTAAATTTCATTCATGTTTTCCACCTTACAGAGTCAGTTAACCAATCCACCCATAACCATGGTTACATATTAGACTGCATTCTTCATAGACTTGATGACACTATTTTACGGTCCACCCTCGTATCCCACGAACATGCATCATATCACCTCTGATTATATGCCACCTGGACGTATCAGTCCCTAAACATCCATCTTTATTTGGTACTAAGAGAAACCTCTGTATGATAAATGTAACAAAACTAATGCATGACATCCAAAAAACCTAACAACTTGCTTACCTCCTACAGCAGAACAACTCGATAACAGCATGCATTAAATTGACTGAAAAACATGCCCCAGCCACCAAGTGCAGAATATCAATTAAAACATGTTCTCCGTGATATAACAATGCTCGGAAGCAACTTCGCACTGCTAAAAGAGACCGCTGCAAGGCGGGGAGGCTTTGGCTTTCCAGCAGACTCACTATTCATCAACAAATCTATGAAGTCGCTAAGAAGAACATCACAAACATAGCCAAATTATCCCACTGCAGTACTAATATCATGGAGAGTTCGAGCTAGAAAGAGCTCTTTGAGATTACTAACAGAACTTATGTCAAGGAACAATTGTACACCACTTCCATATACCTCTTCTCCAGTAGACCTGACGGACCTGTTTGCAACTTTCTTCCGTGACAAGGTACAAACCATTAGAGATAAGCTTGTCAACACAATATAAATTGACTCGTCGTCACCATACAGTTGCGATACATATTTTCAGCGACAACCGTTAGCATCATTTGAAATTGTGACTATGGATTTAGTACGAACAATCGTGATGAAGAGTGCACAAAAGTCATGTGAACTTGATCTAGTTCCAACATCAATGCTGCCTGAGTGCATAGATCCAATATTGCCTTCACTAACTGATGTTATTAATACCTCTCTCTCATCTGGGGAATTCCCATCATTTTTCAAAACTACCATTGACAAGCCTATGCTGATAAAACAAACACTCGGCCATAGCAATTTAGAGAACTACCGCCCAGTTTCTAATCTCCCGTTCATATAAAGATTTCTTAGAGAAAGTTGTTTTAACCCCACTTGTATTTCATCTGAATTCAAACAGTCTATTTATCAATGTAAAGTCTACATATAGCCCTTGCCACAGTAGTGAAACTCCTCTTTTAAAAGTAGTTAATGACATTCTCTCAGCTTTTGATAGCGGAAAGATTACAGTTCTCAACCTATTTGATTTGTCTACAACATTTAACACACTAGTCTATGATATATTACTTCAACGTCTCCAGCATATATTTGGTATTCTCAATACAGCCTTACTGTGGTTCAGGTCCTACTTAGTCAACAGGACACACATTGTATTTGCAAATGGACTACACTCCAGCCTAGTTGATATATGTTCTGGTGTTCCACAGGGGTCTGTTCTGGGAACTTTTCACTTCATTATGTACACCCAGCCTCTCTCAAATGTCATTGACCATCATCCAGTGTCTCACTAATAAAACGCTGATGACATCAAAATATACAAGTCTAGCCACCCAACTGCAGTTGATGCTACCATCCAAGGAGTAGAGAGGTGCTTTTCTGATGTGAAATCATGAGTAACATGTAACAAGCTGCAGATGAACGATGATACAGCTGAGGCTATTCTGATCATAACACAAAGACTTTCTCATTCACATCCTTTACCTCAAATAATAACTATCAGCAACACCAACATTAAATTCACACAGTCAGCACAAAACCTAGCCGTTACTCTGAACAGTACTGTCACATTGCACCAACATGTCATGAAAATATTATAGGCTGAATATCTTGAGCTGAGACGCATCAGCTCCGTTTGCATATATATGTCAGTTGATGCCACTCAAACACTCGTGTGTTTAGTACTTTCAAGGCTGGACTATTGTAACTCAAATATGTCTGGTTCGTTTCAATATGTACTCCAGTAACTTACAAAAGGTTCAAAACACAGCAGCACGGTTCCTCCTTAGAGTACTACGTTCAGAGCATACCATACATATTGCTATGTACCCTACATTGGCTATCCATTCGATCCAGAATGAAATACACAATTTGTTCTCTGTGCTACGTTTCACTGACGGACTATAGTCCAACATACCTGTAAGGCCTAACCCATATGTACAAAGCAGCAAGATACTTACGTTCCTCTTCTGAAAATCGTATACTCAATTCCCACTATGAATACGAATCTATTGGAGCAACGGTCTTTTTCATACCAGGGCCCAGTAAAGTGGAACGATTTTCCCATTGAAATTAGACACAAAGGTACAGTGATCCCTTTCAAGAGTGCTTTTAAAACTCACCGATATCGACTACAAACCCGAACTTAAAGACTAAAAAATATTTCCTAACCTAAATATTTGTATGTATTCTAATTTCATGGTAATTATTTTTTTTTTGTAGTAATATTATTGTAGATGTTGCAAAGTGCTCAGAGCTTTTAAAGATTAGGCGCTAAACAAAGTCCTCCTCATTATTATTATTATTATTATTATTATTATTATTATTATTATTATTATTATTATTATTATTATATAAGGTGGAGAATAGAATTTCAAAACATAGTCAGGAAACGTTAGAGACCCTATAAATGAAATTAAAATACAGAAACAAAATCAAGTTAAGACAGATGGAAGATCTGATTAAAGAAAATCAAATGCAGTTGGAGAAAGTCGGAGAGGGACAATGCAGCTGAGAGAGAGAGAGAGAGAGAGAGAGAGAGAGAGAGAGAGAGAGAGAGAGAGAGAGAGAGAGAGAAAAGAATGATCAGATACGATAATGCAAATAGAACAGCGAAAATAGTTAGAAGAGAGGGAGAAAAAGAAGAGATGGGATTTCAAGTTAAATTTAAAGAATTAGAGCAGGTCCATGATAAATATGTCGCCGTTTTACAGACGAATTCAGAGTTTGATATACTAAGATTATTAGGTCTGTACCCACTTTTACAGACAAAGATGTAGATAAATAATTTTTCTCGTTTAAAATAAATTGCTAAAAACTGCTAAATGATCAATATAGCATTATTACATAGTGCAACGTTTTGATACGCATGTGACATTTAATCTTCCCTGTTAATACAGCTAAATGTGGATTACAATATGGTTAAGAAGTTACCTTGAAAGGTTATGGGATGATTTCGGCGATTTAAATATTCAGGAACTATAAACAAATAAACTGGTCCAACTCATGTCAGAATTGAAAGAGAAAAGCAGAAATTATTTGATAGGTCTTGCTTAGTGAAGATTACTAAAATCTGAGAGAACTCAAATTAGAATTCATGAACTGTGTCCATAATGACCTTAAGATTTACTTTGATGAACACAAGCTCATACAGTTTATTTTCTCAGTACGTTTTCAACTTAGTATCTTCAGTTTCAAACGGGCACCAGTTTTAGGAATCATGTTTCTGTTAGGATTACTCAGAAATCCTTATCTCGTCATCATTTTACAACACAAAATAATAAAGGGCATATTAGCTCTGCTTGCTCCACATTGAACAATAAGGAACATAATCAAAACAGACCTTTTCCGAATGCTCTTATTTCCACGAGGTCATGGTCAGGGTCATTTATTCAAAGAATATATTTGTTGGGTCAAACAAACCCATGTCTAATCGTATTGCGGAGATTCATTAACCATTCATGTTAAACGGTTATAAATCACTCAACAATGATTCTGTCATACTATACCTATACCGTCGGTTGAATGAAACAATCTCTTTTAGTAACTTCGTAAACAAGAAGAGTAATCTCCGAATCTTCAGTTGAAAGAAAAAAATCTCTTTTAGTAACTTCAGTGGTCCACTACTATACGTCCAAAAATAGTTCAAAAGGTATCAAGCATAAAGACTCTTGAAAAGATTTCCTTACAGCAAACACTAGCAAGGAACACCATCGTCATAACTTTTTCCGGTAACATAACAAATTGAAGGAATAATATTATATGAACTCTGATGAAATCGTTCTAACGTTCTCGATGTCAGATAACTTAACTTCTTGGATGCCTACTTAATACAAAACTTGTTGGAAACTTCCAGATATCAAATTTTACCCTTGGGCACACTTTAATATAACTTCAGCCAAAAGATTCCATATTTATAAATGGTATATTTTATTTATTCCTCTGAGAATCTTGCCGATATTATGGTCAAGATACAATTTATTTACATCCATTTTTGTATGATATATATTCTTCTGTAAGATATGTTCTGCTTCCTTGTGAAGTTGCATAACTAGATGAACTATTCATTCAATTTAGAATATTTTATCCGACTTTCACCGATCTTTTTGTATTTATGATTCAGGACAATTCTCAACAATATTTGGCCGTTTTACCTTTTTTGATGGCGATTGTTGTGTCACAAAGATGTTTTGGTAGGGAACGGGAGGGGGGCCAAAAAAATGATGGATTTTGTAAAATGTGCTGGTCGTGGTAATCCAGTAAATTTTCAAGAAATATATTTGGCATGAATGATGGTGTATATGGACTGTATTTTGTTCCGGGGTAGTGAACTAGGATTATTTTAGTTTAAAGGTTGTAGTGGAATCGGAAATAGTCAAACATGGTTTAATGCAGATCCACTCACTACCAAATAAGTTTTAACGAAGAGTTTGTACGAAACTATGCGCTTTACAGAGACTTTTTACCTGGTGACATTATAGAATGAATGACTGCATTCTCTTGTACACCTGCAAAAAGAAATACAGCTGATTATAAATGTGATTATGGTGCTAGCAGAAGTAATCTTTATTGTAGTTGTGATGGTTTTCGACGGGATGCTAGAGTTGCTCAATATGGGTTTATGGACGCGACCCTGGAGTTGTTGAAGATTGTTTTATGAATATCAACTTTTTATCGCGTGTGCAATTTATTTATTTAAAACTAAATGCTGACAAGGTTCTAATTCTGTACGATTTTTATTGATATATTCAATGAATCAAATGTAACTCAATGTGTTTACATAGACACGTCGCTCAGATCAAAGAGAAATCTAATAGATCTCACTTTTATTGAATTCCTGAAAAACACTCAAAATGCAGTATCGTATTTGAGGAAAATTAAGTAGAATGTCGTTTTCGTCAATAAAATGAAACGGTTTAAAGATTAGGATTCAGTTATTTCGTACTTCAGGAACAAAACCGAATGTATGCGAAGATGAAATTAATACCGTGAGCGTTACAGAGAAATCCAGAACATGTGGCAATCTCGTAGTACGCCCGTTTTGCACAATTTGCACTGTTTGAACATGTAAAGACTCTTTGAATTGCCTGGAACGAAGAACAAAACATTAAAAACTTTATTGTGGCCCCTTAACCAATGCATATTCTTTGGCTCTTGAGGACAACATGTGCAATTTCTTTCCAAGAAATTAATATTCCGACATTAAGTAAATATATTCTGATGCATTTCAAGGAATGAAAATGTAAAGAATGTTGATTTTTTTAAAAAGTTGTAGTCTCTAATAATTACGCACGCTGTAATATCTCTAGTTATCTTGCCAAGTTTCCTAAATATTACTAAAGGAGTTCCTATATATTCATCAAACATCTACCCCTCTCCTTTATATCCCCCCCCCCACCATGATAGATTCAAAACGGTCGTGAATAATGTAAAAAATGTTTCCTGTCTTCCAGTAAAATGCCTGTCTTTAACTTGGACCTTCAAAACACACTTGGAATATTGTCTTTCACTATACGGAGTGAGAGAATAATGTCATTTATTGACTGGTTTCTCTATTTGTTTGACAGATTGCCTCAGGAAGAAATAAATCATCACTGGTACCCATAACACCAGCTTTGAAACTATGTTTGAAAAATTATGTTTAGTGAGGTCCGTTGGAGAATTTTTTTTTTTTAGAACAGGTTTGTGTCTTTGATCTTGAAAACCTGTTTCTCCTTGGGCCGATTACAGTTATTATGTTGCTCCCCAAATTTAACCATTTTACGTGTAATATTTTAGCGATATGGTACAAGCTGGATAATAAGAAGAATATAATGTACCCACCGAATGGCAAAGGTGATCACTAGAATTACAACATCCTTTGTATGGGAAAGATCCTCTCTGGTCACTTATATCCTGCGGACCGGCTATATGACCAGCATGAGTAATATTTACTACGGAGGCATTGATGCAAACCTACAATTATATATATATATATATATATATATATATATATATATATATATATATATATATATATATATATATATATATGACAGCGAATATAAGTGTTTGCATGAATGTATATTTCTACACACAAGAATAGATAGTGGCGCAAATCCAGAAAAACAGTTTTCTAATGTTTAGCACTGGAAATTTGTTTCTGATGCAAGTAAATTTGAGTCGACATAGCGTGGACTACACGTGGTAAGTCCATAAATTTAGATAGGGACTATCGCGAGAAATATCCAAATTTATGTAAAGGTCTAGGGAAAACAAAATGGTTCTATAACATAACTCTGGACAAAAATGCCAATCCTTATGCTTTATCTACCCCAAGAAAGGTTCCTATCCCTTTATTGAATATAGAATGGAACAAATAGGGGTTATTTCAAAAGTAGATGAGCCCACTGAGTGGTGCGCTGCAATGGTTGTTGTTCCAAACCCAAACGGTAAGGTAAGAATTTGCGTGGATCTAACTAAACTGAATGAATCGGTTAAACGAGAAAACCACCCACTACCATCAGTTGAATAATCCCTTGCAAAACTAGCAGGTGCAAAGCTTTTCACCAAACTTGATCCAAACTCGGGCTTTTGGCAGATAAACCTGTCAGAAGATTCACGCCGCCTTACAACTTTCGTTACTCCTTTTGGTAGGATTTTTTTTTTAATCGCCTTCCATTCGGGATCAGTTCTGCGCCTGAATATTTTCAAAAAAGGATGTCAGAAACTCTGAAACGACGGAACACTCTGTCACATGGACGATGTTCATGTTTTTGGGGAAACGCAGAAAATGCATGACGAAAAACTAGAAATGGTCATAAAGTCAATTCAAAAGGCCGGCGTCACTTTGAACGCTGAAAAGTGTGAATTTTCGTGACCATCCATAAGGTTTCTTGGGCATATTGTTGACAAAAATGGTTGCCGACCTGATCCAGAAAAAGTTAAAGCTATAGCTGAAATGGAAACACCGATATGCGTAACAGAGATACGACGATTTCTCGGTATGACAAATCAGCTTGGCAAATTTAGTCCAAATTTGGCAGAAAAATCAAAACCATTACGTGAGCTTTTGAAAGAAAAACTCGTGGACTTGGGGTCCAGATCAAGAACAAGCTTTTAGAGATATAAAGCAAGAAATCATATCTTCACCTACTTTAGCACATTATGATCCAAATAGAAAAAAATAGTTGTATCTGCAGATGCATCTTCATTTGGACTAGGTGCTGTGCTACGGCAGAAGTACGGTAGCACTCTGAGACCGGTGTCGTTCGTGTCACGAGGTATGTCAGAAACTGAGCAACGCTATGCTCAAATAAAAAAAGAGGCCCTTACAATCACTTGGGGTTGTGAAGGCTTTAGTAGCTATTTAATTGGGTCACAATTCAAACTTGAAACTGACCATAAGCTATTAGAACCACTAATGAGCACAATAATCTTGGGAGATTTACCCCCTAGAATTCAACGCTTTAGAATGCGTTTGATGAGATTCAACTTTTGCATAATTCATGTTGCTTTCAAGAATGTATTAACTGCTGATGCTCTATCCAGAGCACCTTTAACTTATTACTCTGAGAGTCACAGAGACTTTCAGGCTGAAACTAACGCCTACGTTGATTTCGTAATTAGTAATTTGCCTGCATCAAATACTCGACTTGAACAAATAAGTCTGAATATCGAAATGATTCGATTTGTAAACAACTAGTACAAATCCATGAAAAGGGGTGGCAAGAACAATCCGCTAAGGACGGAAAACTACAATCGTACTGGGCAGATAGAGGTGAATTTATAATTCAAAATGGTCTTTTAATGAAAGGTACACGCCTGGTAGTACCAGAATCACTTCAAAAAGAAATCCTTGAGAGAGTTCACGATGGTCACCAAGGCATAGTGAAATGCCGAGAATGCGCCAAAACGTCAGTTTGGTGGAAATTATTAAGTACTCAGCTAGAACACTTGGTAAAATCTTTCCAATATTGCATAGAAAACTCAAGAGATCAATCTGAACCAATGATACCAAATGAATTTCCAAGTCGACCTTGGCACAGAGTCGCTTCAGACTTGTTTGAACTGAATGATCAAACATATATTTTGATGATTGATTATTTCTCACGATACATCGAAATAGCAAGATTGCAAGGCACAGGTTCTAAAGCAATTGTCAATCATCTCAAATCAATATTTGCGCGACATGGTAAACCAGAAGTATTAGTTTCAGATAATGGTCCGCAATACACATCCGCAATACTCATAGATTTTGCGAAAAGTTATGGATTCAGGCATATTACAAGTACTCCTAAATATCCACAGAGCAATGGTCTAGCCGAAAGAGCTGATCAAACAATTAAAAGAATGCTTAAAAAAGCAAACGACCCTTACATAGCTCTTTTGACATATCGCGCAACACCATTACCAAATGGATATAGCGCTGCCGAATTAATGATGTGAAGAAAATTACAAACTACTTTGCCAATGGCACCAAACAACTTGGAGCCGAAACGGCCAGATTTAATAAAACTGAAGAAATCGGAAAACTATCAAAAGAAAACTCAAAAGAGAAATTATTATCGTCGACACCACGCCCGAAATATGAAAACACTTCAAGTAGGAAATAAAGTATGGATTAAAGATCAATTTTCATCAGGGATATTTAAATCTGAGGCATCTACACCTCGTTCATACATGGTAGTAACTGACGAGGGAGAGAGAGAGAGAGAGACACGAGGTAATAGGAGAAATTTAATTCCAATGCCTACCACATTATCAGAGCCTCTGAGAGTGACTGCTTCAAACCCTGATACATTGATTGACTCAGATGAAAGCAAAGCAATGCCAACCACTCAAAACGGTTATTTCACACGTTCTGGAAGGTTATCAAAACCACCTGAGAGACTGCACTTGTAGAAAACAAAATAAGCTAATGAAGCTTGTTTAGAAATGCGGTCATCAGATCACGTTTCGTTTTAATGTAAACTTGTCAGATGGGGAGATGTAGTGTAAGCCTTAATCTAATTAGCTTTGAAATAACACTTGACAGTAAATGTAATCAGATATCCCACAATGAACTAGAACTAATACACACCAACAGCTGGTTTCTGTTGTACATTTACTAGGGTTTAAGTTCCATGGGAAATATACTCTCAGGGCAGACTTTACTCCCCTTCCAAGCTGTATAGATGTCTTGTATCGAATAAATTCTACATAACGCCTTCTACAGTTATTCTTCAATAACTTATAACATTACACACACACACACACACACACATACACACACACACACACACACACATATATATATATATATATATATATATATATATATATATATATATATATATATATATATATATATATATATATATATATATATATATATATATAATGACAGCGAATATGAGTTTTTGCATGATTGTATATTTATACACACAAGAATGGATAGTGGCGCAAATCCAGAACAACAGTTTTCTAATGTTTAGCACTGGAAATTTGTTTTTGATGCAAGTAAATTTGAGTGTGTCGACATAGCGTGGACTACACGTTGCTCATTCTGTATTTTGTACTTCGTATGACTAGAAGACGTTTAAAAAAACTGTCAAGTGCCAAATTTTTCGTCAGTGACATCCAGTAATTAATTCGTAGGCTAGCCGACAATCAACTGTCTTTGAGTAGAGTTTGGAACGAAAAGAATGTTTTCTTACCTCGGTCAGACTGGTACAATAATTAGAGTGAAAACGGACTGAGTGTTTGACACGTTAAAATTATGTGATTCCTCACGCAGAGCTTTCAAAAATGATTGAGACAAATGATAAGGTGATGTTTCGATCCTAAGTGGCATTTTTGGCATCTTGATAGACGGTTTTCAAAAGGTCCGCAAAAATAGCGTTTATGCCGATTGGTCAAATGTATAGGAAAGAGGGTTGGGTCGAAACCTAGAATTGGAAAATATATTCTCCGAGCTAATGAGTTTAAATCAGTCTTCTGGAAGGCGCTTTGCAAGAAAGCAGTGTTGAACTACTATCATTAATTCCGGAATAAAGACTCCGGGGGTAATTTTACAGCAGTGCCTTCGTAATAATAAGCTCAGGAAAGTCCGCCGGGAAATCAAACGGCAGAAGCACGTCAAAAACACAAGGTATTTAACTCAAATTCACCTTTATCATGATGTAATGTATATGCTGTTTATCTTTGTCATAGATGCATAATGTATCGATACTACGATACAAATAATTCAGTATTACATTGATTTAATGACGTACTTGGATATGTTTCTTTGTTACAGATGCATGATGTGTTCATATTTTGTATGGATAGTCGGTTTTACAGTGATTTAATAATGTATTTTGAATTCTGAATTAGCATTTTTTACCTTATATACTTAGGCAGGTAAATGGGTGATGTAGAAAACCCGCCGTTTACATTTAGGATTGGAAAGTGTTACATTAATTTGAATTTATCATATTAGTAAATATGGATTGTGTGTTATGATATATTGCCTCACTTTACGTAATGATTTACGGGAATATATGACTTTCCCGAATTCTGATGTCGATAATTAGCAGTATAGCTCTATT
Organism: Unio delphinus; assembly: GCA_029339505.1. Taxonomy (NCBI): domain Eukaryota; kingdom Metazoa; phylum Mollusca; class Bivalvia; order Unionida; family Unionidae; genus Unio; species Unio delphinus. The sequence continues at coordinate 3,268,730 of JAQISU010000375.1, forward strand.
GATCTGAAAACTTGTATAGAATTTGTTAGCCGTATAAATGATAACACTGATAGTAAGATCTGATTGTTCGAACATGAAGACGGACGAACAATCGCAACTCTGAAAGTAACGAGATACTTAGGGCGTTTTACCCTTTTCTTTTACAAGGAAAATAGTTTATTTTGGCAAGAGTGAGAATCAGCGAGAAGTCAAAGGAACATAGTTTATTTTGGCAAGAGTAAGAATCAGCGAGCAGTCAAAGGAAAAGAGAAAAAAAAAAGAAGTAAGAAGTCAGAGTGTGGAATTCCCGTTCGATCAAACGGCAAGCTGAAGTCGGACGCACGCAGGGAAAAGAAAGAAAAACCAGTCGACGAAAAAGGTCATTTTGAATCACCCAACAGTCCAATGTTAAATGAACATTCGATTCCTTGATGAATTTTACTCTCAGTATTAACGGCTAACTTCATTTATTTTTCATTAGTGTTTGGATTCTTATGAATGTATCCATTATTTTAAAGCTTCAGTTTATGTATTTTCTGAACTAAGTGTATTCAGAAAGAGAGAAATTGTAATTCACAGTGTCGTTCTTTTCTTAATTGTATTTTAAGTAAATTCATATTTTATCTTTACGGCGGCTCGTGCATTGTCTTGTTCAAATTACCATCTTAGATTTCTATAACCACTGACCGGGCAGATTACATCGTAGAGATCATCTTCTAGATAACGATAATTAGTGGGAGGCGGTCTTCAAGTGTTGTTTTCCAAGTTGCGCAATACCTCTGACCAGGCCTTGTGCAATATTGTACTAATAACACTTTGATAACCCGCCAGCACCACGTTACAAAAACCAACGGTAATTTATTTACAAACCTACCCACCGTCCGTACCACAGCTGTTATTGCTAACATATTAATGTTACTAATAAATTAATCTAGCAACGTACATGAGGAACCTGTCAATTTTATATCTGCTAACGGTGGATAAAACTTTCAATTGAACTGGCTTAAATTCCACGATGGTTCAATACTCTCCATTAGGAACACATTCGAAATTTTTGTTCTCTGAGTGTGCGATACAATTACAGCAGCCTACTCACTGATCCCGCATCGCAGATGATGATCTCGCTTTGGCAGCTGTGACGAAAGAAACTTGTTGTTGATAAATGGCAACCTAGACAGACCGTGTGGCTTGTTCTTAGCTGCAAAAGTTTATCTAAAATAATAAAATAAATCATATGTACGTTCAATAAACATCGCTTTTCGACCCTTTAAAGTACATACAAATGTATCCAAAATAACATTTCGGCATCACAAAATGCCTTCTGGAAGGAAATGAAGCTATCACAACATAAAACAAAGTTGTTTGGATAATCTCGCTTCATTACCGAAAAAATAATATTAGAGGTACATACATCATTCTTCTGTATAGGTTTATTTTATGATTTTATTTAACTTGAAGTATTGAAACAGCAGAACGTTTCTAGAAAGTAATAACATTTGGATGAGGTTGTTTTGGTGTTATGGAGGGTTTGTGTTTGTTTTAATAACAATATATTATTTAAAGATATCATATAGTACATGTACAAGATGCAAACATACGCTTGATTGACAAAACAAACATGTAGTCATAAATGCACAATTAGATTGCAAATATAGCCACATTTTGGAAAATGGAAAAATGGATATGGTTCACGCATATTTCTTTGGAATATCTTCTTTTGGTTGGTCATGAGCTACAGATTTTATTACATATATCTTCTAATACTCTCTCTCTTTCTCTCTCTCTCTCTCTCTCTCTCTCTCTCTGGGTGGTGCGAGTGTGTCTGCTACGCACGAATACCTCATCAGCATCGTTTCTTCCCCTCTTCAACTGGTTCCATATTCAGAAAACACCACATTTTAATTGAACGCTCAAACGTAAAATTGAAAAACTATACGAAATATGTTCCATTTCAAGTTGTAACACGTTTTTGGTACAAACGTACACCAAGTAAGTACATAGGTTTTTCTTACCATTTGAAAAATAATTTATATCGCCAATTAAAGTTTAAAGTTAATTTTAACTTTGAGCATTTAAATATCGAGACATTACATTATAATTATAAGGCGTAATGTTGTTGAACAATTTAAAATAGTTTAGATTTTAAAAGATAATGATAATTAAAGCTCATATCTGTCCATGTATGTTTAGATAAAGACATTTTAGTTCCACAAAGCTAACGGGATTCATCCAGCATATATTTATATGACAGTAAGTCTGGTACTTTGATTTGGAACGGAGGTCCGATATGGTTGGCATGGCAGATGAATGTGCCATTAAAACCACATACAAAGAGTCTGGTCACTGTTTATATGTGTTTCCTGTTGATAAAACTTTTGACAAGCAGCATTCATCATTTTCTGTGATTTTGTTTCCCCTGGGTCAGAACTGACATGTTCAAGTCGCGCGAAATTTGAGCATCTGTATATTGCTGGAAAACTATTCGTTTTGTTTTTAATTTGTCTGGTAATTATAATGACAAGATTTAAAAACTAAAATGGTTATTTAGAGTAAAACGTTTAAGTCTAAACATACCTATATCTGTATGCTTCAACCCCGACAAATCTGAAAAGTTGGTAAAAATCAGAACTTTTGCAAACTTATATCTATAAACGTTTAAATAAATACAAGGAACTTTCTATTATAAAGATATGAATCTTCCGGTGGTACCTTTGTCAGCTAATATTAAATAGTTTTAAATAGTTACTGGTGTATCTTTTGTCATCGTCATTATTGTGATATTCATTAATATTCACTAGACATTAATCGCGACTCTAGTAGTAGTAGTAGTAGTAGTAGTAGTAGTACTAGTAGTAGTAGTAGTAGTAGTAGTAATAGTAGTAGAAGTAGTAGTAGTAGTAGTAGTAGTAGTAGTACTAGTAGTAGTAGTAGTAGTAGTAGTAGTAGTAGTAGTAGTAGTAGTAGAAGTAGTATTAGTAGAAGTTGTAGTAGTAATATCATTAAGATAAGCATACAACTTACTAAATCTGCTGGATGGAATCGTTTCGCTTGACTCTGTAAAACAGTAAATACAAGAATCTACTTTTCATGACAACCGTTACATTCGCAATCCAGACTTTCTTCAGCTAATGTCAACCCATTTCATATATACAGCCGTGTGTATGTGTACATTTACGCTTATTAAAATGTGTAACTATGTTTAAGATTGAACTATTTAATATCGTACGTGCCTCATCATGTTTAACTGACATAGATAGCAGAACAATGCAATTTGACTGCTTCGATGGCTTAATGGTAAGAACCTCCGCCTCGAGAGGTACTAGCGAACTGTAAAAATGGTGCTAACAGCTGCCTCTCTTAGCATTAAGAGGTTAGGACTGGTTGGCATGATGTCAGGATAATGTGACTGGGTGGGACATTATGCTACATGTCAGGACATTATGCCACAATGCTAGAAATCATAGTAAACTGCTAAACTGCAGACATCGTAGATTTGTTTGTTTGTTTTAGGATTTTTAACGTAGCTTTAACAATTTTTCAGTCATATCGCTACGATGTCTGCAGTGAGGCAGTTTATAGTGATGTCTACCACTGGGGCATCATGCCGCAGACATGTAGCATGATGTCCCGCCCAGTCACATTATCCTGACACCAGGCCGACCAGTCCTAACACTAACCTCTTAATGCTGAACGTCAAGCGAGGCAGCTGTTAGTACCATTTTTGTAAGTCTTTGGTATGACTCGGCCGGGGATCGAACCCACGAACTCCCGCTTCCGGGGCGGACGCTTTAACCACTAGGCCACCGGAGCGGTTCAGACATCGTAGTGGTATGACTGAAACTGTGTTAAAGCTACGTATGAAGTCCAAATCACACACACACACACACACACTTTCAAAAGCATTTTGACATAATGGACTAGCTGTTACAACTCTATGGTCACAAACGTAAGTAACTGAAATTTAACAAAAACAATAAGTTTGATAAAATATCACATTTTATTATTAAAGTAATATATTATAATTGGGAGAGCACCTTAATTGTATAATGAAGTGTTTCCAAATCGGTTCTTATAACAGTCTATGAAAGTGATAAACTAATGAGAAGTCCATGTTTATTTTCATTACCAGAAATGTACTGATCCTACAAGAACAATGACGTTGTCAAGATGGATTTGTCCAGAATTCTTTTGAATAATTTAAAAGTTCCAAAATAACAGCAATGTACAAATAATAAGCACTTTCTTTCACCACTGAGCAGTCCAAACAAATGTGTGTCCTCTCGAACAACATATTTGTGCAACATAAACCACGTCTGCATACTTACATCAGGAACACATAAAGTGTGAATTAATCTAGAAACCGGGATGAAACTAAATGCTTAATTTTCTTAATTCGCAATAGACCACATGTAACAACCTAAACTACTGATTTAAGACAAATTTCGTATATTTACGCAACCAATGGGAATCCACATAATTCTTCTAGAAACTTCCATATCTCATAAGTCACTTAGAAAATATGTCACAGGCTCCATGTGACGTCTTATTATTACGATTAATATTACTGATTGTAAACAACTATTTATAGATCTTTGAAATTTTTACAGAGACAAGTTACTCACAGTACTTGTAAGAAAAAAGTATTCCGTATAGTTTACGTCCATGATTGAAAATGATGATATATAAATCGTATTCCAGAAGTTACAGAAAATATAGATATGCATAACACTAGCAAGTGAAAAGACAGAGGACAAGATAATTTAAAGTTATTTTAGCATATCAGTTATAATTAATTGTTTCTAACGTAAATATAAATCCAAAGAGTATATAGACCATACGCAAAGTATGATTGATTGAGTATACGTACTTGGTAAATGATTGCGTATGTCCTGTGGATAAGAATCTACAGGGTTACTAAGTATAAATTTCTTGATAATTGCTTGTTGTGTCTCATCTGAAGAAAATAATAATAATAATAATAATAATAATAATAATAATAATAATAATAATAATAATAATTTAATATTAATATTAATATTAATATTAATATTAATAATTACAAAAATAATAATATATGGTATACATCGGGATAGATATATTAAATATTACATCGCAATGGATAATCCTATTATACATAAAACAATAGGGAACTGGTTTAAAATGTAAAACGATGAACCTGAAATGAATGAAAGTAAGAATATTTGTATTCTTTTCTAAAAAACATTTTTTTTTAAATCCTCAGAGATAATTTACTTGGCTTATCCAAGAGTAATTTAGTATACATAGATAATTTGGTTGGCTATATCCAAGACTGATTTAGTAGAGAGATAATGTACTTGGCTATATCCAAGGCTGATTTAGTAGAGAGATAATGTACTTGGCTATAACCAAGACTGATTTAGTAGAGAGATAATGTACTTGGCTATATCCAAGACTGATTTAGTAGAGAGATAATGTACTTGGCTATAGCCAAGACTGATTTAGTCTATAGACAATATGACAATGTCCAAGGAAAATTCCACAGCAAATCTGCAAGGGTATATGCATACCTTAACACATCATCCATACATACTCGTATGTTAATTAAACATATCTGCAGATGTTATGTTTGTATATAGTCAGTTATCTTCAGCGAAAATGAAACTGTCAAACAGTCAGATTTTTCTGGCAGAATAACAACATCACTTTGTAAATTGCGACACCTATCGACATCCGCTTTGATTTTCCTGAAAGGTTGGAATCACGTTTAACTCACAACTGTGCCCAACTGTGCACGTTTAACTCACAACTGTGCATGTTTAACTCACAACTGTGCACATTTCTGGCATGGACATCACATACTCAATATATTGTTCATCTTATCTTAAACTGACAAGAAGTTATTTATTTACATCATGCTAGGTTGAATCCAACATAGAATGTCAAATGCAAACATTGTACTTAAATATGATGTTTCTCGTCTTTTTTTTTAAATGCGGCTGTGGACCTAAACAATCATTTGCAATTTTTTTTTCATTTAATTTGTGTTTGACATACTGCTTTCATTTATCTATGTGATGCTTACAAATAATTATAAATTCATAATGATATTCCTGAGTCATAAGAACTATATATTAGTCACATAGCTCGTATACGCAATCTAAGCCAAGTTTTGCAGATACAGGTGTCATGTTGGAGAATTTGATCACATATACCTTTAAATGGAGTTTATTCACTTTATTTCGTTCCTTGTCTACCCAAATTGCATTGAAGATGTTTGTATAAATTCCTCGACAAATTCTTAACTGCAAATTAAATTATAACGTATTTCGACATTTTAGGCACAGTCTAACACGCAGTGTGATCTACTTTTTAAAAAAAAGTCGCGCGCGCTATGATGTAAATGGGAACACGCCAGCGGTTGGGAAGAAGTTGTACTATAAACAATGACGAGACAATGTCGCCATTTAAAAACAAAACCTGGGGAAACACCGGCAAGACAAAATTCGACACACAAGCCCAGTTAATTGGAGGCAATTCGTTTGAAATCTGTGGAATGTTATGTTATAAGGTTTATTCGATTCGAACATAATACTGATCTTCCCATGCACGTATGTGCCTACATACACGATAAAGATTAAAAAGACAGCTGTCAATTACAATTTATTTTAGTTAATTTTATCATTTTTAAAACATGTCATATATTTATGCTAAGAATAAAACTTATTGTATTTTACTCATCTATCCCATTAACAGATAAACATCCGTACAAGAGATAATCGAAGATGCACGCGATTTCACGTGATCGTACACGTGATTCCCTCAGCTATAGTAAGTAATAGCTCAATCCAATATCTACTTTTGACTCAGTAAAATGGTAAACTTCCATTGTAAAAGTCCATAGCGAGCCATAATTTTCGTCTGGAATTTTAGTTACGACAAATGGGGTATAGATCAATCAAAAATCACAAAATTGAATTAACTTTGCTACAAATATATTACGATTAAATTTAAAAAATAAATTTGTTTTATCTTATATCAATAAATGCGCTTAGCTGACCCATGTCAATTGCACAATTGAAGGAAGATATACATACACCTGTTGAGTACAAAATATACAAAACACTATAAATTTAAAAAAGACATATGCTTACATCTGCTCAAAGCTATTATTCTGTCCTTCTTAATGCCCTCCCCGGCCTCATAGAGACATATCAAACTTCAAATATTTTGGTATGACCTACACAGCTGATAAGAGGAGACATTGCCTACAAACATAAAATCCAAAGTATGGATGAAATAAAGTATTACCTTTAATGTAAGAGCCAAAGATGCCTCCCAAAATTAGGAATAAATCTGGTGTAAGAAAAATAAAATAGATTATCTTCAATGCCTTTTTTATTATTATTATTTTTGAACATCATCATCATCATCATCATCGTCGTCTTTATTATTATTATTATTATTATTATTATTATTATTATTATTATTATTATTATTATTTGCATACCAGCTAAGTAGTTGTGACATCCAGCATTTTCAAACAATACTTTCATTACACATAGTGGTAAAAAATTCTTACAAATTCTGCACTTTCTTTTGTTAGCTAAATGCTCATTAAGAGTGGAAGGCCCTTAGACAAATTAAAACTAGTATTGCATGGCTTATTTTCAAAACCGTTGTATGTTTTTGCTATAAATTCTTGACACACTTGAACTCTTACTCATTCAGTGCAGCTGAAAAAACTGCTATGCAGCCATTATATATATATATATATATATATATATATATATATATATATATATATATATATATATATATATATATATATATATCTGTGTGTGTGTGTGTGTGTGTGTGTGTGTGTGTGTTGTAAAGTATTCAATACCACCAAACACGCATGGAGGACTACCGTTCCTTTCAGTTGCAATAGGCATCCATTTTAAAATGTTTGTAGTTGCGATTCAGATTCTTTATAATATCATATGTGGCATTTTATTGATGTTTTCAACCTTAATTGGGTTTATTGTGCACATTAAGTACATCAAGTATCCGTACATGAAGTATCCTCTACTGCGAGTAAATGTTAAAATGTTTAGGTGGGGTGGGGTTTCTGACATTTACTCTCCTGAATTTCACCAGGATAAGTTTCAATACTGTGACGTCTTTGCTAGTGATGTACTAGTAAATATCACTAGTTACATGATTAAACAAGAACAGTAAATACGTAACTTAAGTTTATCAAGTGCATTACAGACTGTACAACACTAATTATTGTCTGGTAATATGTCTTAAAAAATGTAAGGCTGTCTTACCAATTAAATTCAGAAAGCTTCCGAACATTTTTAACGCAAAGAATAATTGGCTGGTAATCCGCTGCCTCGAACAGCTATACTGGCGTCACTTCTCGTTGTAGGTTAATCGTGTTATTGATGTGTCACCGTTAAGATAAGAGGCAGTGTATCGAATGTATCATGCGCGATTACAGACATGTCACGATCAATGACACAACTGTGGATTCTGACACGTCATAATTTTCCTAATACATGTCCTGCATTTAAATATTGATTAAGACAGTTCTAAATATTCGATTGGGACGGAATGCTACATGGATAATAACCTCCATGAAAAAGGCCAAAGAAACATCTAACACCTTTCTTATGAGAGGTCTTAGTTGTTCACTGAAATTGTATGCATACTAATACAAGGTGTATTCGTTTTTCAATGTCTCTTATGGTCTTGATTTCGTGGTGTAAATATGTTTACACGTCTGTAGAATTCGATGTTTTCTATCATTAAGAATGATAATAAATAACCACATACAAAGGCGTGATACACACGTATTTTGAAACAAACTGCTGTGTATAAAAAAAATACATATACATCGGACTGTCTGCATTATTCCGATAATATTTCCGTCATTGCAAACCTATGACCTAGATGGTTCTAGAAGACAGATACACACAGCTATGAATCAGATAGCGTTGCTCAAATTCGTGATTTCCTTTGACATGTCCTCTCCCACTTTAAGCGATATGTCGAATGGTTTTTCATTTCTCGGTTGCATAAAGCAATACAAATTTTTTGTTTTCTTTTCTCTTTAAAAATTTAATGTCGCGTTTTGCTCCGTTACAATACGAATACACATGTAGATAGATAAGTATAGATATAAAAAATTGAGTTAACATAATCGGCTCAGTCATTTAGCAAAGAGCTTTTACTCGTAAAATGTTAATAAAAATAGTAACAACAACCATCCGCCTAATTCTGTCAGGTTAAGCTACTTCGTTTTTGTCTGTTTTGTTTTCATATTTATTTCTCGGTTGGTTGTTTGGTCTACTGTTTGATTAACTCAAAATCATTCAGGATGCATTTCAAACCTAAAAGCCCTAAACTACGATCCAATTCTTCGAGTTCCATCGTATGTTAAAATCTACATGATTCCGAAGAATTATAGTCAAGGGGTACGTGCAGCCCCCAGTCAGTAAGGTGCTGCCCGCCATGGTCTGCCCTCTTCACTGGGTGCCTGGTGCTTAGAGAACCATCTCGACAAGTGGGCCACAAAACTCCGCACCAGGAAAGACTCAAAGAAGAAATATGAAAACTGCAGCTCTTCGTTTTGCGACCTGCAACGTTAGTTCTATGTGTCCTGGATTGACCAATGACCTACAGCAGATCGACGATGCACGGAAGACTACCGTCATTGACAGATAACTCTCTCGACTGATCATCGACATTGCCTGTCTCCAGGAGACCCGACTGACTGACAGAGGCACCATCAGGGAAGCCAATTACACGTTAGTTTAGCAATGGAAGCCCTCGAATGAACCTAGGTAGCACGGTGTAGGCTTTTCCGTAAAGCACACGCTAGTCGCCTTTATTGAACCTCCGTCATCAAGTACTGAGAGAATCCTTGCCCTCCGGCTGTCAACATACTTAGGCCAGATCAACATCTTCAGCGTGTATGCTCCGATCCGCCGCACCACCCACAAGGCGAAAGACAAGTTTTATGAGGCTCTGGATCAGGCAATATCCAGTATTCCAAACAACGAAGGCCTTTACTTACTAGGAGACTTCAATTCTAGAGTGTGAGCTGACCATGAGGACTGGTACGCCTGTCTCGGCTTTTACAGAAGGGGCAAGATCAACGAGAACTTCCAGCGACTTTTGGAGATGTGCTGCTTCCACAGCCTACGTGTGACCAACACTTTCTTCCAATGCAAGGAGATCCACCAGATGTCTTGGGGACACCAACGTTCACTGACACCAGCTAGATCTTGTCATCACCAGGTGTGCGGAACTGGCCAGCGTCCTCCTCACCCGCAGATACCACAGTGCCGACTGCGACACGGATCATTTTCTTGTGGTCAGTAAGGTGCGAATATTATCCAAGAAGCTGCACCATGCCAAGAAGAAAGGTCACCCTCGCATCAACAATTGCTACGCAAGTAACCCAGAGAAAACACAGCAGTTCATCAGCAAAGTGTAGGAAGCTTTCACCAAAGTGGCACCTGGTGACACCGGTGACTCCATGTGGTCCCATCTCCGTGACTCTGTGTACAACTCAGCCATTATTGCTTACGGAAAGAGGGAACGGAAAAATACCGGCTGATATGAGGCAAACTAGGAGGAGATGGAGCCCGTGACTGAGGCAAAGAGGAAACCCCTCCTGGCATACAAGGCTGCACCTAGCCCAAGAACATTGCAAACCCTCAGGAATGCAAGGACAAACGCCCAGAAGACCGCCCGCCACTGTGCCAACTGTCTTAACCTTTGCAACAGTATACAGACAGCTGCCGACACCAGGGATGCAAGAGGAATGTATTAAGGCATCAAGAAGGCGACTGGTCCCTCCATCTCAAAGACCGCCCCCACCCCTTACGTCTAAGACAGGCGAAGACATCACAGACCAGGCGAAACAACTGCACCGATGGGTTGAGCACAATCTCAAGCTATATGCAACCCAACACAACGTCACTGACACTGCCCTGGATGTTATTCCAGATATGCCTGTCATGGAGGAGCTAGACACACATCCCACCCTGGAAGAGCTCGGAAAAGCAATAGAATGCCTTGCTTGTGGGAAGGCTCCTGGAAGCGACGACATTCCGCCTGAAGTCCTCAAGAGTGGGAAACCAGCGCTGCTCCAGCCGCTACACATCCTCCTCTGCCTCTGCTGGGAACATGGATACATCCCACAGAACATGCGTGACTCCAACATCGTCATTTTGTACAAGAACAAGGGAGACCGTAGCGACTGTAACAACTACCGGGGCATCTCCCTCCTCAGCGTTGTCGGAAAGGCTTATGCCCGTGTTGCCTTGGCGGCATGCAGATCCTATCCTCCTGCGTCTACCCAGAGTCCCATTGTGGATTTTGAGCCGGCAAGTCAACTGTAGACATGATCTTCTCACTATTTCAGCTGCAGGAGAAGTGTTATAAGCAGCAGATGGCCCTCTACATTGCCTTCATAGACCTGACGAAGGCACTTGAACTGATCAGTCGGAGTGGACTCTTCAGACTCCTGTAGAAGATTGGCTGACCTCTCGTCTACTTGCTGTCCTCATGTCGTTCCACGATAACGTGCACAACACAGTGTGCTTCAATGGTGCAACACCAGAGGCTTTCCAGTAATCAGCGGAGTCAAACAAGTTTGTGTGCTTGCGACAACGCTCTTCGATATATTCTTCTCCATTCTTCTCCAGTACGCCTTCAAGAGCTGCAGCGATGGAGTGTACATCCATACCAGTTCTGACGGAAAGTTGTTCAGCATTGCACGTCTCCGTGCTAAGACTTAAGTCACAAAGGTACTCATCCGTGAATTGATTTTCGCCGACGATGCAGCCTTGACATCCCACATAGAAATGGACTTCAGCAGCTGATATGCCGCCTCTCCAACGCTTGCAAGTAATTCGGATTGACCATCAGCTTGAAGAAAACAAATGTCATGGCGCAAGATGCATGCAGACTCCCCTCCTTCTGTCATCATCAATGGATACAACTTGGAAGTTGTCGAGAACTTCACATACCTCGCGTCCAACATCTCCAGCTCACTCTCAATTGATTATGAGGTAAACGGCAGGATTGCCAAGGCAGCTGCAGAGATGGCCAGACTTAACCAGAAGGTATGGAACAACCCCAACCTCACCAAGAAGACCAAACTGCGTGTCTACCAATCCTGTGTGCTCACTCCACTCCTTTACAGCCTGCGAAATATGGACCACCTATACACGACACGAGAGAAAACTCAACAGTGTCCACCTGAGATGTCTTCGGCACATCAAGTGGTATAATAAAGTACTGTTACGTATATTTGATTTAACATATTTATTTTTAATTGTCAGATACAAATTTGTCATTTTGGGTTTTAAAATTCATTAATTGGGAAATTATTCTAGAAATATTTCTATTACCTTACTTTATCTGTAAACATGTTTTTGACCTTGGCTTGTTGACCTAATTTCTGACCCTGCTTCAGACAGTGTCAACAAACTTTTAAAACGATTGGTTAAAATCCAAAGACATCTTTCTGGATCATTCTATTATTACGTGACTTAGTGAATGTAGCCTCTTTGGTTGACCTTCCATGAACTTTCATCACGTGTTCCCTTGTTTAAGTAAAAAAAAACAGGTATATAAACTATTGTTTGGAAGACAACAATTTCAGTAGATTTGGGCTTTATTATTATTAAGTTGTGCCTTCTGTTTGAGTTATAATTTTAATTACCTTGTACTGGGAATTGTGGCAATTCGTTGGAGCAAGAGAATTTATTGTATTTATCTGGAAAAGAACATGTGCTCATAAAGTTTAGTTTTGGATGATTATAAAACAAGAACTGCATCACGTGACATCGTAAGCCATTTTGGATTACATCGTCAAGATTCAAACCTGGAACTATTAGAACATTTATTTATCAGGACCCTTGCAATTCTATTAGTGGATTAATTTTGTGAATTCTATATTGGATTAATGTTGGATTTGATTCTCTAAAACCGTAAGTTTATTTATTTTATGAAAATAATTGTACTTAATAAATTCATTGTTAAAGTTTTACAAGCTTGTTAGTTTTCACTCTTTCTGTGTTACTGCTTATTCGAGCCTAAGCACGTAACAGTAGAGGTTGTAGAACGCGCCAACATCAACAGCATGTTCGCCATTCTCAGCGAGAGGCGCCTTCGCGGGCTCGGACATGTCAAGTGAATGGACCAAGGCCGCATTCCTAAGAACCTGTTATATGGGGAACTAGCAGAAGGTACACGACCAACTGGACGTCCACGCCTGCGCTACAAAGATGTTTGTAAGATGAACATGAAGACGACCAACATCGATGTCAACAACTGGGAGAGCTTTGCTAACGAGCGTCCCATCTGGCGTGTAGCTGTCAGGCAGGGAGTTAGCAAAGCTGCGGATGACAGGAATAGAAAGCATGCTGAAAAACGAGCCAGGAAGAAGGAACATCTTATTTTGGATCTACGCCATCGTCTCACGTAGACGGACGGATGCCAAAAAGAACAAGAACGCAGGCACGAATATGTTGTTTCAAACTAAAAGCGACCGTGTATTTCAATAGCTTTTAATATTTTGTTATAAAAGTTTGGTTATTTTAACACGTAGATACATTTAATAACGATCGATACTAAAACAAGTTTTAAATATTATGTCTACATTTGCACGTCCTTCACGTCGAAAACCTGCATGTATATGTGTGTCATTTAGCATATGAAGGTGGAGTATGAAGGATTACCCAGAAACATTGTACATACATTAAATTCGAGACGACCTTAAATAAATGAGATTGTTATACATTATGTATTTGTCAAAGTGCAAAAGCAATAAACCTGGCTTGCTTCACCAACAATCAAAAAATCATCTACATCCTCATCAAATCATGGTCAGCAATTACACGAATTACAACAGCAACGGAGGTGGACTAGAATATTGGAACGTGCACAACTGTAGTAACTTATGATTGAAGATCCATGACTTGTTAGTGCGTGTATTTTTATTCATTAAATAATAATAATAATAATAATAATAATAATTTAATAATAATAATAATAATAATAATAATAATAATAATACACGTAATAATAATAATAATAATAATAATAATAATAATAATGAATATTTCAGTTTTCACCTATCTTTGATACATTCGCGCTAATAATTAAATTGAAATTTCAAATATGTAACAAAAGGCCATTTTTCAATGCCTGAATGTTTTGAATTTTTATTCGAGTCTTCATCTTCTTCCTCCTTCTTTCTTCTTCATATGAATGACACTGTAAAGTCAAATGTCCTAGCTAGTGACACAGACCTTTGTATTGTGTTAGGTGAAGGAGTTCTTTATGTCCAAGCTAGTGACACACATACCTTTGTATTGTCTTAGGTGAAGTAGTTCTTTATGTCCTAGCTAGTGACACACATACCTTTTATTGTAATCGGTGAAGGGTTTTTTTATGTCCTAGCTAGTGACACACATACCTTTGTATTGTAATAGGTGAAGGGGTTCTTTATGTCCTAGCTAGTGACACACATACCTTTGTAATGTAATAGGTGAAAGGGTTATTTATGTCCTAGATAGTGACACACATACCTTTGTATTGTAATAGGTGAAGGGGTTCTTTATGTCTTAGCTAGTGACACACATACCTTTGTATTGTAATAGGTGAAGGGATTCTTTATGTCCTAGCTTGTGACACACATACCTTTGTATTGTAATAGGTGAAGGGGTTCTTTATGGCCTAGCTAGTGACACACAGACCGTTTTATTGTGTTAGGTGAAGGAGTTCTTTACGTCCTAGCTAGTGACACACATACCTTTGTATTGTAATAGGTGAAGGAGTTCTTTATGTCCTAGCTAGTGACACACAGACCGTTTTATTGTGTTAGGTGAAGGTGTTCTTTATGTCCAAGCTAGTGACACACAGACCTTTTTATTGTAATAGGTGAAGGAGTTCTTTATGTCCTAGCTAGTGACACAAATACCTTTGTATTGTGTTGGGTGAATTGGTTCTTTTGTTTCTTCACATTTGGACCTTCTATAAACAATCTTCTTTCTCTCAAGAGATATGACATGTACCATCTCTTTTTTTCAATAAGAGTTGTGATTTAATTCAAAACGCTCTTTTCTAGTCTGTACCAACACAATTTTCCGGTATTGAGTAGCGTTTTGAAGCTCTCGATTTGATGATAAGTGCATTATGTATTAAATATTCTCCTTGGGAGACAATGTTTCAAGGCGAGAACAACAAGGCGAAAATGCTATTTGATTGAACGTACTCATCAAACTATGTCCTTATTTCCGAACTGCTCATTGGTCAACAGCATACATGAGATACACTCAGTCGATAATCGTTTTCATAAATGTATTTTAACGGTCACATGTTCTTAGAAAAATATTAATTCTTTGAGATCTGCTTTTTCACAAATATTTACACTGTTAAGATATGAATAACTGATAAAAAGATAATGGGGATGCATACATTACAATTGACAGGTGTTTCCTGTTTATTCATTAGTTATAATTTCAGACTCCACTTCACACGTTCCAGCTGAGCAGGTATACACAATTTTATATTCAGTAACATCGGAGTACACAGACATCAAACATGGTCCTTATTTTACTTCTATTGGGCATTCAATATGCTGGATGATTTGATTGCTGTATCATTTGTTAGTAGTATATTTTGTTCGAGTGAGGTGTGTGTTTCTGCATAGAATATCAAACAAACTTGGAGTAAATATGACGGACAGAGCTTTGTTACTGAAATACATCCAATTTTGTTGGACAGATCTAGTCTTCTTTCTTAGATGTATGCATGTTTGATACTTCAAGTTAGTCTTTAGTCTTTAAGTAAGAAATATATGTACATGATATGTTAAGGCAAAGATTTACTGCATAATGTATCTCTCTTACTTATCCAAGTACAATCAGGAGACTTGAAACGTACATGTGTGTGTTTATGAATGTATATGTTTATCCGTCTAAATACCGTATTTTAATCATTATAACTTAACATTTATATTTCGTGTACGAATTTATTTACTTTTGTAAAACAGGCACACGATTATAAATTACATAATGATATCTCTATGATCTGATCCCAGTTTGTTTATAGCATTGCATGTCCAGGTTCCTCCATACAGCATACTTTGGAATGAGTCGATGTCAATTTCTTTGCCTCCATCTTTGTACGACACTGGTGGCGGCACGTAAGCATTTCCGGAACGCTGAAGAAGAAAACGAAACTTGCTTCAGTGTTCACATACAATGCTATCAAGTTTTAAATGTGATCAAGAGACTGAATGGTGTCATAAACAATCGAAGCCCTACGTTTTTTGAGGTGCTACTCGGATGGCATATATGCCAAAATAAATGTGCAATAATGTGCTGAGAAAGGCCTCTGTATTTCAGTTTTAGTTGGAACTGTTAGTATCAAAACCAAGATATATACAAATAAACGAAAACAAACAAGGAACAAACCTAATGTGATTGTATAGTGTAATTTAAGCCCGAAATGGCTCAAACTTGACGAAATGTTAAAATGCCTAATGACAGACCAAATGCTTTATAACAGACCAAATAATAATAAAGTTACAATTTGTATCAATCATTTCAAAAAGGGTTTCTATTACATCCAATAGCAAAATAGTGTAATATAGCATGTGTTACTGCATTAAGGATTGCAAATGAGATACAAGTACTTCAATATTTCTTTTAAAATATAAATTTGTAATAGTACTAAAATTGCATTTACGATTGAAAGCAATTACAACGCTTGTTTTATGATTATTCAGTTAAACTATATATCATAATATATAACAGTGAACATGTATTCGGATATAGCGAAAGTAAATATTCATGATTATAAAACTGAAACAATTTTACATCTGCAGGCAAGCACCAATCATATTGTAACAAAATTTGCATTACATTATTACAAAAGGTTTTTGCAACTGTAAGCGATTTCAACCTGACAGGTCCAGATCACTTTCTATTAACGTATATTCAGTCAGTCTACATATCACCATAACGGTAAAAGTCAGCAACTATTCAGACCAAATTTAGAACGATATTATAAATTAAAGGTCAGAAAAGACTTTTTACCAAATTATATTCTTACTAATTGAAGTTTTTCTGTATGTGTTTTTAATTCTTGTAATAATAAGGAACACTCACTTACATCAGATACCGGTATAATCTACAGTCAAAGAATTTAATAGCGTTACATTAAACTGACTGCACTAAGTAACTTTTATGTCAAACAAGGATGCGATATAATTCGATCTCATGAGTGCCAAGAATTGTGCTGACACTGGATTATTAAAATTAAAACGCATTTGTATATCCTAATCATCTTCCATTTCACCACCAGTGTCTTACGTGTATACGGGTAATATAAAAGTCAATTTTCTTTAACTTGTAAAAATTATTATGTAATGCAAACGTCCATCATGATTATGCGACACTATCCATAACCTCGTACTGATGTTTCACCAAGGACCCTAAACGTTTAGGTAATGTTGATGTCGCTTTTGTAGGTTTTGTTTCTAAGCTCTTTTCGCGATTGGCCTCTGAGGAAATACCACTTTGAGATGATTTTCTTCTGGCTTTCTCCTTGATGAAAATTGCCCCATAGCTTGTGACTTCGCGAATATAGTTACATGTGGCAGCAAACACACAACCCGCCTGCCAATGTCATGCGTTCCTAATGTGAAACTTGCAACAGATGAATAGAAACCAATGGAAATAACATGACTGTTTATAATTCGCATCCAAGAATGTAATGCATAACATTACTCAATATGATTATGAAAATCCGCGTGACTTCACCAAATTTAGAAGATTTCACCTATAATTAATTGTGAGTGTGTATAGAATGCAATGACGTACTAACCGATGTAATGTATCCCATTTATTCACTTTGTAAATTGAAGCTGTCTCAGAAAAGCTAGGCCTCGTTTGGTGTGTGTTAATGTGTGCTGTTAATGCTTGAAGAATTAGCCGTTTGTCTAACTAGGGTCATTATAGGACATGAGGAGTCGATAGATAGCCTTAGTATATGTTAGCACCGGTAGACAGAGCTGATAACGAGCAGGGTTTAATGCAAACTCCTCGATATTGTAAATAACAGTAAATTTAGGTTGTCTATATTTATATGTATTTAAAAGGGATAAAATAGCTCCTGAGACGTGTAATCATGTGATGCAATCCTGCGGTGTATCGAGAGAAGTGTCGCGGAACATGCATTCATGTGACGTTATCCAACGATTTATCGATTCTGAGAGGTATTTTGATAGTATCCTGAGAAAGATTGTTGACATTAGATCCATGGGTCTGCAAAACTACATTGGACGTCAAGCGAATCGAAGAAACGGGTTATGCAAACATACAAGACGTTGACTTCGATTGCTATTTTATTAAAATCCATTTGTGATTTCCTTTGTAATTCGAGAAAGTTCTTTTTTTGTAAAAGCAGTATATTCCTGATGTAGTGACTTCTCATAGTTATTCTATGTAGTTGATAAAATTGTTTACATGTACAATTTTCTCATGTTGCTTGTTCTATATATCTGATCAGATCTCTATTTTACATATTAGTTTCACCACTTATATTTATATTTACTCCAACCGGGCAAAAACACCGAGAACGTTCATTCTCTAGATAACGAAAACCATATTAAGCAGGACACCCAATCAGTAAAACCCCCGTCTCCGATAGTTTTATTTACATCATATCGGTTAGTGACATGGTTTTTAAATTATTGAATTTTATGTGGATGGATTGTACTATATCAAGAGTAAACATACGTGCAATCTCTATTAATTAATTACGGGAACAGTTATTCTAAACAGACATTACCTTGCTGGATTATTATTATTGTTGAAGAAGTTGGATATTGATTGAGTTTAATTGGAGTACTGTGAAACTTCAAAGGCTTTAATGACGTTCGCTTTCATTAGAGTAACCTAGACGCAAAACATTTGGATAATAGACATGTATTTCCAAAGTGCTGACAGTACATAAAGCACATCAGAATATCTTTCTACAGTTTTCGTATTACTAATAATATATTTAAGAAGTTGTAAGGAAATTCATATCATACTGTAATGATGTTTAACTTATATGTTTGATTGTTCTATTTTAATAAAATAATTTATGTTTGGAAACTTGAATGTCTGATGGGTTTTAACTTGTCTTGATAGATAGTTTTTAGTAACGAAAATACTAAACTGGTTTAACGAGCATTATAGAGAGCACGAAATGACTAATCAAGATTATCGCGAAATGGACCCAATCCGTCTCAATTAATTATTGCTTCTCAGAGTCTTCCTATTTAAAAGAAGTTCATATTTTTCCGTACGTCACACCAAACGATTTCTACCCCAGGGCATGACGTAGGCGAGCTGTAGCCAATGAATCTCTGACTGTTATAAATTATTTTGCATTGTTCTAAATTCAGTTTAAGTAGGTCTTTGTTACTTTGACGACCAATACATTTCTACATTCGGAAATGAACCACCGGACAAAGATGTCATGTTTTTTAAAGAGTTCTTTATAAGTGAGTAAATATCCACAAGTATTTAAGAAAACGTATATGATAAAGAGATAGGTGCTGATCGGTACTGATTGGCGCTAGTTGTTTTGTTATTGTATTTTCGAGCAGCTAGTAATATTTTACACTCATCTGAAACGACAGACAATGAAACATTCTGATAAAGTGCTGGTGAACAGAGTGGCTATCTTATATTTGCTCGATGTCTGCCAACTCTTCTGGGATCAGAGATTTGACAAAATGTACTAAATGAGTTCCACCAATAATAATAATAATAATAATAATAATAATAATAATAATAATAATAATAATAATAAAGTCAAAACAAAATTTGAGTTATACTTTGGGTAATTCGGTTTCATATTTTAGGTTAAGCAAGAACGATTGCGTAACCCTGACAAGCAAAAGCAATGACTTGGAATTCGGTTGGAAGAAATTTGAACTAGTTTTGATAGTAAACACAATTTTTTTGTGATTTAGAGCTGTCAGTTTGATACTTTCCTATAAGTTTGCAAAATATGCAATATAATACATAGATGCTCTCAAATAGATAACGATTTAATATTGAATGTATGAAACGAGTTGAATAATGTCCATCGGAATCACCGTTGTAATAACCAAGCCTGTACTGCTAGATTGAATTTTGATTGTATACAATCCATCGTAACCCCAACAGTAATAATTATTACCATCTACAAATTTCTTAAAATGGGGTTTGAACATGATTGCACCTTTAACCAGTCGAATCATTAAGGTCATTCAAGTGCAGAGATTTGCTGTATTTTATAAATTATTTATGATAATGTCGTCTTTATTGTTAAATACAACCGGTGACAACTGAGCTTAATCTTTTGTTTCTCAAATTAAGATAAGTTGTAAATTTTCAGAAAATAAATGTGTCGATAATATTAATCACTGACTTACATCTTTGTATCCCCATCTAATAACAGGATCAGGAAACGCTAAGACATCGCACTTCAGCTTGACTGACGAGCCCTCCACAACAGTGCCAGGACTTTTTATCAGGGACAATATTACCGGCGCGGCTGCAAGAAAGATAACTAACACGATATATCATAACCTCTTTGAGTTCCTGTTAAACAGATACGCTCGAATTTATTGTAAATTAATTATACTCGCTAATCGCTATTTTCAATTTCCCTCTTTTGTCTCCTCTTGGATAGGATCCATGATGATAACAATGTCATGATGAATAAATATCAGTTAGGTACCTGCAATTGTCTTTCTTGAGCATTATGTATATACATGATTATAAATCTTCATATTTATGTAAGTCTAAGCACATTTTCATGAGAGTAACAAATTTCATTATTATTATTATCATTATTAATATTATTATTAGCAGTATAAGTTTCATTATTATTATTATTATTATTATTATTATTATTATTATTATTACTAGTGGTAGTAGTAGTATTGTTGTTGTTGTTATTATTATTAATATTATTATTATTATTATTATTATTATTATTATTATTATTATTATTATTATTATTTGGCATGCGTTAGTCTCGAGAGACGATGGACGTGCGCCCATGAGATGTTCCGCTTGGTGGTTGTGCAATAGCTATGTAGCTCAATACGGGAGTGGCAGTTATTGCTGCACTTGAAAATTGTGTCTGGATTGTGTTAGGACTGCTTATTCCTATTCCGAGGTCGATTTTCATCGCTAGCAAATATAGCTTATCACCGAAGGCTTGTAAACCAGTCATCGGAGCATATCGCAAAGTGGTCTTGTCTAGAGCAAGTTCTTTCCAGGTGTTGACATCGATGTAAAGGGCTTTCATGCAGACATCCTCCTCGAAGAGGCACGTTCCGAATAAAAAGGTTTATGGGGTTCCGTTTGTCACGCATTTGACGTACATGGCCCAGCCATCTGATGTGACGATGCCGGAGGAGTGTGATCATGCTGAAAATTTTGGCATGTTCAAAAGCACCTCGTTGTTTGTTACTCGATCACTCCATGTGATCCCGAGTATGCGTCAGAGATATCTCATGTGAAAGGCGCTCAGTCTTTTCTCTTTTGAGGCGTACAGAGTCCAGGTTTCACTGGGATATATTAGAGTACTTAGCACACATGCACGGTACACCGAGACCTTAGTGCTCAGAGTCAGCATAATGTTGTTTCACACCTTTTACGACACCCTGCAGAGAGTTGCTGATCAGTAGTATATGGGGGCACTATAGCGTCAAGGGAAAATCCAGTCAAAAACAGCTTGGGGCACTATGGCGTCAAGATTTATAGCGTCAAGGGAAAATCCAGTCAAAAACAGCTTGGGGCACTATAGCATCAAAACAGCTTGGGGTACTATAGCGTCAAGGGAAATTGAACAGGGTGGGTCTGTATAGCGTCAAGGGAAATGGAACATAGTGGGCCTATATAGCGTCAAGGGAAAGATAACAAGGGAAATATAACATGGGGAATATGATTGGTATTGGGGACTGTAGAGTGACAAGGGAAAAAAATGGCGGCAATGAAAGCTACTATCTTTTCGAGACCTATGAGTGGCCCTGAAAAGGGCCGTTATGTGTAATGTTAACGTTGTCTTGTTAACACAGAGGACATCTCACAGATCTTCTTCTCTTCCTTAAACTTCTCCTTACTGTGGGTCCATAGAAGAGAACTCTCTTCAAGCAACCTTGTCTTTCCACATAGACTCTTCTCTTCCAATAGGCTGTCTCCGTCCTATGAATGACACTCCATGATGATCTGACATACATGGGTATGTCAGTCCTAAACAGCATACTTGACACAAGGGTTGACGATTCAACATTAGTCCACATCTTCTGATGAGAACAGGTGAAGCGATTGCCGTGTACTGCGGTTATTTATAGGGGAAGAGCGGATTGAAACGGATTGAGTGTATCCACCAATCCAAACACGCGTTACAAAAGTCAGACACAGCCATCCAATCGGAAGAGAGCAGTCTGTGACGTCACCTTTTCTATATAGAGGTACTAGCGCCTGTGCGCAGTCAATCGATTCAAGAGAGTTGTCAATCATGGCGGACCCCAAGAAGACAATGAATTGGAGTGAGACAGGAGTAGAGACAGCAAGTCATGGACCAACAGTGACTACTAAAGTCATGACAAATCTACATCCAGAAGAAGTTGATTTTAACTGGGATATTGTGGATTTTTTAACATCGCAAGAATTTATTCCGGAACCTTCGTTGCCTTCTGTATCTTCTTATGGACACGTCGATGATTTTAAGCAGAGACAAAAAGAAGAATTGGAGCGATTTTTACAACAACAGAAAGTAGAAGAACAAGCTTTTCTTATGCAACAGCAGGAAGAAGAAGAAGCAAGAAGAAAACACCAGGAAGAAACAGTAGCAGCAGCAGCAACGGAGAAGAATGAAGACCAAGGACAGAAAGAAAATAGTGAAAATCAAACGGTTACGACGGTACTTTTAGATATTTTAGCTGAGTTAAGGAGTCTGAAACAAATGTATCAGACTTCTTTATCACGACCGAAGAGAAAAAGACCTTCTCGAGCGAAACAACCCAATCTCTCTGTGACTACGTCTACCTTACCACCGTTAGTGATTTCTACCAAATCATTGACAGGAACCACCAGTCCCGAAGTAGGCCTTTGCCGTGGCAAAGGCTTAAGACAGCTCAAGATGATTTCGTCCCGTTTCTGAGTTTGTTTTGTTTTAAACACACAAAACACCAACGGTCCTTTTCAGGACCACTCCAATTATTTCGAAAAGAAATACTATGTCAATTGCCTAATTCAATGAAAACTCAAAAGTCCTTTTTATTATATTTTTTTAAAAACCCATGATGTACGTGTGAGTGAATGAATGTGTGAGTGTAGGTAATTATACTATCAAATCAAAACCAAGAGACACTTACGTTTTTTCTCTTTAGTTTATTCTAGTACAAACGTCACAATTCAATATCACAACATAACATAACACAAGACCACTTTAAAAAAGTTCATAGGTTTTCTTCTGTTTCACTCTTTCTGTTTTTTCATTTTCTTTACTGTCACAGCTTTTTTTTCTTCCTCTTCACTTTCGTTTCGTCTTCTTTTCTTGTGAACGTGACGGGGTTCTTCCTTGGGGGAGGGTACCTCTTCCTCCTCCTGTTCAGAATTTCTTTCCTCCTCCTCCTTCTCCTCCTCCTCCTCCTCCTGTTCCTGTTGTTTCTTAGGGCAGTTTGGAGACCAATGTCCTTTCTCTTTACAATAATAACAGGTATCTTGACTTTTGTCTCTATTGTAGCCTTTTTTATTTTTGTTACGATCTGAACATTCTGTAGCCCAATGTCCTTTCTTCTTACAGATATAGCAAGTATCTTGACTTTTATCTCGATAGGAGGGAGAGTAGGCTGTCGGCTGGTCTGACGAAAACTTTCGTATGACCCCACGTAAAGCTCTGATGAGAAGTTCCACTTGTGTAGGTTCTTCCATCGTTCTGGTCAATGTGAGAGTGAAATGAATACTGAAAGGTTAGACACTAACCCTTTATATATATGCACGGATCGAACATGAATATATAGGGGTTATGGTCTTTAAAAGGTAGTCATTTGACTTTTTGCAGACAAGATGAAAAGACCACATCATGCTGTGGAGAAAGGAAAAGACAGTAAGAGACAGAAACGTAATGTATCGCCTAGCACAGTAGCTGAAGTCTTGGCTCAAATTCATGCCAGTGATTTTGAAGATGACATGAGTGAGCCCGAATCCACACCCAGACAATCGACGTCCAAGCAAAGTGCACCACCCTTAGTAAACCCTGAAAATTACTATCACATTCGAGAGACAGAAAAGCGTTCCTCTCGAAAATTTAGAACAACGGCTTACACGTATACCGTAAAGTTTAAAGATTTCAAGGCCAATGTACCTTTGGAGAATACAGAAGGGTTCATTACTGAGGTGTGGGATTCTGTGTTAACTGCATTGAAACAGCAATGTCAAGCCAAAGAAGACGATCGCTTGAGACTTTCTATTCATCACGATAATTTAAAGTCTCCCGTTTGGATCGAGTTTACTAACCCATCACAATTAACACCTTCCAAAGTCATTGACAAAATTCAACATGTGCAACAATCCAACGACAAGTTTCACATCACCGATGGAAAAGCCACACTGTTCATGACCCACGTGTCTCTTCCCCAGGGGACAGGACGCAAAAAAGTATTATTGGTCGACAGCCTTCGCAACATGAAGCGAAGCCTCGTCCAAATTAACAATCCTCAAGACCTGATGTGTTTAGCCCGTGCTGTCGTCGTGGGACAAATGTATACCAACAAGAACGATACGGCAGAATGGAAAAGAGCCTGGAAAACTATTCAACAATCGGACCGAGCCAAACAAAGAAGTGAAGCAGAACTCCTGTTACAGCAAGCAGGGATATCCAAAGACACCCCTTGTGGCATTCCAGAAATGCAACAATTGCAAGACGTCTTGGCTCCACGTTACACCTTGAAAGTACACTCTCAAGAAGTGCGTGGTCCACTTTTGTTTCGAGGCCACGATTTCAAAGACGGAAAATACATTCACGTCTATCATCACGATGGTCATTTTGATACCATTACCAGTATCACTGGATTTCTGAAATACAGTTACTACTGTGAAAAATGTGACTATGGTTATAACAATCGAGAACAACACAAGCATTGTGGATCAAAATGTGAGGGATGTTTGGCCTCACAACCTTGTCTGGACCAAGGACAAGAAAGAGTGCATTGCCCTGTGTGTCAGCGCACTTTTGTCAGTCCTACCTGTTACCAACAACATTTGAAGATGCAAGGTTCACAGCAGAGAAATGCTTGTCAACTCCTGAGATTGTGCACTACTTGTGGACAAGGCATACGTACCAATTGTACCAAGTTTCACGTTTGTCGAGGGAAGAAACGATGTCACATTTGTCACCAAATCGTGGATTTGGAACACGAATGCTTCATTCAAAAATATCAACCCCGATCAGACGATACCCAGAAGAAAGGAAATTTTTATCTTTTTTGATTTCGAATGCATGCAAGAAACTGGTATTCACATTCCTAATTTCTGCGTGGCTCACCGAGCGTGCGAGCAGTGCATCCAAGGACCTATCTTTAGTCATTGCCCTTACTGCAGCAAGATTCCTGGAGGACGTGAAAAAATATTTCGAGGACCAAACACGCTAGCCGATTTTGCCCAATGGATCCTTAATCCCATCGACGAAACGTGGAGTCCAGAAGACATCGAACGTTACGGCAATTGTCATCGCCATGCCACGGTCATGGCTCACAATTTCTCGGGATACGATGGGCAATTTCTGCTCAGATACTATGCGGAACAAAGTACCGAACGGCCTCAAGTGACTTTAAACGGAGTCAAAATCATTTCTATGCAAGTAGGACAAGTACAGTTTAAAGATTCGATGTGTTACTTGGCCATGCCATTAAGTCGCATGCCTAAAACGTTTGGAATGACAGAAATGGCTAAAGGTTATTTTCCACACTTTTTTAATACCGAAGCCAATCAACATGCCGTTCTACCCCATTTGCCTGAGGCTGACGACTACGACCCCGACAACATGCGCACCGAACAACGAGAAGCTTTCTATGCTTGGTACCAGACTCACGCCTCGGACCCTTTTGACTTTCAAGAAGAAATGTTAAAGTACTGTCGATCTGACGTGGACATTTTACGACGTTGCTGTGGAAAATTTCGAGAATTGTTCATGGAGTACGGAGGGATCGATCCTTTGAAAGAAGCTTGTACCATCGCCAAAGCGTGTTCTTTAGTGTACCGAAAACGCTTTATGCCTGAAAATACTCTAGCGGTCATCAGTCCTCAAACGACAAATTTTGTCAAACGTCAATACTCGGTCAAAGCCCTACGCTGGCTCCATTACTTGTGCGACAAGGAAGACAAATGGATCCAACACGCTCGCGACGGAGGAGGCGAAAAGACCATCGGAACGTATTCGGTGGATGGCTGGGACTTAGAAAACCCTCAGATTGTGTACGAGTTTAACGGATGTTTATTTCACGGATGTCCCCTATGCTACCCTCAACGAGACACCAAAAATCAGTTTTTACAACGAACCATGGAAGACTTGTACCAGACCACGTGTCAGCGACGTTTGAAGTTAGAACAGCAAGGATACCAGGTAGTGGAAATGTGGGAACACGAGTACGATCTGCGTTTGAAAACCGATTCCGAGTTTAAGCGCATCGTAGAAAGTTACAAGTGGGTGGACCCCCTGAACCCACGGGATAGTTTGTACGGAGGACGAACGAATGCTACCTGTTTGCTGTACCAAGCGGACGAGGAGAAAGGAGAAGAAATCAAATACTTGGACGTGTGTTCGTTGTATCCTTACGTGTGCAAATATTGTCACTTTCCCGTAGGGCATCCAGAATTGATGACAGAACACATTGACTTGGACCACATTCGACAGTACGAAGGATTGATCAAGTGTAAAGTCTTACCACCCACAGACTTGTACCATCCCGTTTTACCTCACCATTGCCAAAGAAAACTGATGTTTCCTTTGTGTCGCACATGTGCCGAAACGTGCAACCAAGACCAACCTTGTCATCACACTCAGGAAGAACGTGCCTTGACAGGAACGTGAGTGAGCGTGGAATTGTTTAAAGCACTGGACCTGGGATATCAACTGTTAGAAGTGTACGAAATTTACCACTTTCCCAAAACACAACAATACCGCAAGGGCGACGAGACACAGAAAGGTATTTTTGCAGACTACGTGGATGCCTTTTTAAAACTAAAACAAGAAGCTAGTGGTTATCCTTCCTGGTGTCACACTCCCGAAGACCAAAAGATATTCAAAGAAAAATATCGGGAGCAGGAAGGCATCACTTTAGACCACATCGAGAAAAATGAAGGAAGGAGATCGTTTGCCAAAGTGATGCTAAATTGTTTGTGGGGTAAAATGGCACAACGTCCGTCTTTACCCAAGACGGAGTATTTGTCCGAGCCGTCTCGCTACTTCCAGATGATTCATGACCCAACCAAAGTCATGATACACGTGGACGTCATTCGTGAGGACTTGATCTTAGTCAATTACGAAGAAGAACTAGACTTTGTAGAAGCCGACAAATTTGGAAATGTCATCATTGCGGCTTACGTGACAGCCCACGCTCGTTTAAAATTGTACGAAGTGTTAGAACTGTTAGGAGATCGTGTGTTGTATTTTGACACGAACAGTTGCATTTACATTCACTGACCGAACCAGTGTAACCCTGTCATCGAAGGAGACCGTTTAGGAGCCTGGACCGATGAACATCCCGACGACAAGATTCTATGTTTTGCAAGTGGAGGTCCTAAAAATTACGGCTACGAATACCGAGACCCACAAGGAGAAATGCACACCGAATGTAAAGTAAAAGGATTGACTCTCAATTATCGCACCAGTCAAGTGGTGAACTTTGACGTGCTACAAGAAGCCTTGCAGTCGGGACAGGATGAAACGTTTCAAGTGACTACCCACGAACCGCACAAGATTGTCCGTTTACCCACACACCAAATTGTTAGCCGACCTTTGGAAAAAGTCTATCAAATCGTGTACCAAAAAAGAGTACGACTTCCCAATCACTTCACTCTACCGTACGGTCACGTCAAAATTGGGCAGCATATAAAAAGGGACATCGTCCACGATCAATAGTTTATTTGTCACTACAACGACCAAGCGAAAAGAAGATGAATCCATTTAAACAGACATCATTCAAATTTGGGAATTCTCAAGTGGAATGCGATGCTAAACCTTGCGATTGTAGTGATGCCAGGCTCTGTGACGTTAGCGATTCAGCAGGATATCGTGGGAACTTTGCTATGACTACTACCCCTATATCTACCCTGGAAAGTGATGCTGTGCGTGTCAAACCTGAGGGATGCGAAAGCGGTGCGACACGTTATCGTGGACTCCTAGGAATTTCACTGTTCCTGCATCGAACAGAAGTGAGGAGAGTCGAATATTCGTTCCCGACGAGTTTACCTGAATACTGCCACTTTAAAAGTCGATTCCAAACCTTCAAAGATAAATGGCCAAAATATCTGCCTGGACCAACTCCTGAAGAATTAGCCAGAGCCGGATTTTTCTACTTGGGCGAAGGGGATAAAGTCAAGTGTTTCAGTTGTGGTGTATCCATTTACGAGTGGGAACATAAAGATTCCGCTTACCTGGAACATGCTCGATGGTCTCCGAATTGTCAATACCTACCTTTAGTAGGACCTAGTGATTGGAAGTGATACTACTGCTCCATGTCGTGTAACACACCTAGACCAGTATATAAACCCTCTCTAAAACATAATATTCAAGGATTACCACACGAATTGCAAGAGAAGATCTACAAGGACGTTTGGCAAGACCTTGCTAAAGAAAAATCTCAATGGGTGACTGTAGAACTTTTGTGTCATGAAATTCACAAGAGGCAAGTGACAAAAATTAACCAACGTGTTAGATTTCTCTGGATCAAGGGTATTTTTTTTGCTCTGTTACCAATTTATTACGTTTACATCTGAAGATGCTGTGATCATTCTTAACCGTTACCCTGAATGGCAGTGGGACGAAATTACACGTTATATTAATCACTTTCGCTTTTGGAGCACATTTAATTCTGTGTTTAATTCTGGGTTGAATATACACTGATGATCTTCGACCTAAAGAAGTATAAAAGAGAACAACCATGTCTCAACCTTTATCATTGGTGATCCAACAGATTCCGTGGAAGGATATCAATGAGAAGATTCACACGGTGAAAGATTACGAACACTTATTACAAGAACTATACCCTATGAATTGGGGCCGACGTGTCGTGTGTGTTTTAGTGACTTGCTTTCTGGGATTTCGTTTACCTGCCGATTCCTTGTGGACACTTTACGAACACTACCTATCAAAAAATAAGACAGTATGGTGACTCCTTTAAATGTCCAGGAGAGACTTATTCTGTTCAAAGCCTTACGCTTTCATCTGGATACGTCTCGACCTTTCCAAGAAAAAAAGATTCGTCAACTTTTACGTACGGAAGCAGTGTACGAAGATGTGTGTGTAGCTTGTGATTTACACCCTCATTGGACAGATGTACGTGACTGGAAAAGTTGGGATTTTGAGGCTTGGACAAACGAAGCATCCCATTATGCCAAAGCGTTGTGTTCCTAAAATTCATCGTCGTGTGAAAAAAGTCACTTTTAATCCTGTGTTAGTAACAGTACCAGAAGAAGAAAAAGAAAAAGAATCTATCACCCAAGACAATCCTTCTGTTCAAGACAGAACTGTCATGGACATTCCCCCACAAAGACCCTTTCGAGAAGACACCTATGTGACTGTACCCCCTGTAGAGGAGACTATAAGAACATTACACACTACCTCTAGGACACCTTCGTTACCCAAACCATGTTGTACAGTGACTTGTTTATATTCCACTTTGATCGTTTGCCTATGTATTTTATTCCTGTATTTATCCATTTGGCTTTTATGTTTTCGTGTTGTTCAAATTTAAACATGCATTCAAATAAACGTGTCTTGAAAAAGTATAAAAACCTCTTGTCTTGTCTGTTTTTGTGTCAATACTGCCATACCACTACACGACTATGGCTCACTCTACTCTTTCTACTACTCCTTCCTCCTCCACATTCAAAGTCGTTGACGAACACTTAGATCAGGCTAGTTGGAAAGCCTTGTATCTTCGTCATCCTTTTAACATGTTAATTGCTGGACCGAGCGGTTCAGGCAAAACCGAATTTGTCAAACGTTTGATCGAACATAAACATCATTTGATCGATCGTCCACCTCAACGCATCGTGTGGTGTTACAAAGAGTGGCAATCGGCATACAGCCTCTTGCAAGAAAGTCAAGGTGATTCCATTGTGTTTGTAGCAGGCATTCCTAAAGAAGACGAGGGGATCGTGTCTGACCCTAGTCAAACTCATTGGGTTATTTTTGACGACATGTTAGGAGAAGACGAAGAAGAAATTAAACTGTGGTTTACACGTAAAGGGCATCATCGTAATGCCAGTGTCATTTACATTACACAAAATTTATTTCAACAAAGTAAAGCCCATCGTACCATTAGTCTCAATGCTCATTACGTGGTCTTGTTTAAAAGCCCTCTAGATAAATCACAAGTGCAAGTCTTAGCCAAACAGTTAGGAACACCTTGGCTGACTCATGCGTACGATGATGCCACTCAAACACCACACGCCTATTTACTCGTGGATTTAAAACCCACTACCCCTGATTATTTGCGATTTCGTACCGATTTGTTTCACGACTGGTGTCAAGACGGAGGACCTGTCGTGTACACGTCCTCCTCGTCGACATAACACTATGAAGCACTAAAAAAATCTATAAAAACCTTGGGTTACTTTGACCTTGTCTCATACATCGTCAACATGACGTCCCTTCAGTCTCATCTTCCGATCAAATTGATTCGTGCCTTGTACGGCATCAGTCGCGAAAAAAATCCACAAATACGTGCTCACCTCTTAGAAGCCAGTCTCAAAGAAGTCTTACGATGGTTTACGGTGACAGCACGTCAAATACTGCAAGGTATCATTCACATTCCACATCAAACCAAACGCTTTTTTGACAGAAACAAAGTAGCCTTGACGCAACTGGCCAATCCTCGCATTGACACTCACACCAAAAAGCAAATCATATTGAAACCTGGAGGTAGTGGTTCTCTAGGAGGTGTCATCATTCGTTCCCTTTTAAAATGGGATCCCAATACTCCCAAAGTTCACCCCAAGAAGAAAACAAAAAAAGCCAAACAAGCCCCTAAGAAAAAGAACAAGGGTACCAAGACCAAAGCACAGAAAAAGAAAAGTCCACAGAAAAAAGCGGTCACCCGCAAAAGAGGCACTTCGGCCAGGACGCAACCTTACCTTCGTCAACCACGACCTGTAAGAGAAGATCTACAAGGACGTTTGGCAGGGACTACGTTACCAATAGCCTCAGGGACTGCCACTTCTCCGTTGCGGATGATGCCAGCCAAACCCAATTTGACACCCGTTTTTCCTAATTTGATGAAACATTGGAAATCTGCGTTTCCCAAAACGTCTCCTCCACCGGAGACACCCTCATCGACATTAGCGGCAGTAGCAGCTGCTCACAAAGTACCTGCCCCGAAAGTCAAAGTCCAAGAAAGATCTGGCATGTTAAAGAGTTTACTAGATTTGTCCAAACAAGAACTGTCCCGATTGAGTCCATTGCGAACTCCTTCACGACGTGTGTTACCTGCCATGAAGTTGATACGACGCAAAGATAATCAGTGGCGTCGCATTCCAGTATAAAAATATGACTTGAGGACCACGACGTCAATCAGTATTTTTTCTGTGCTGATGCTGAACACTCAAGGATGCTTCCTCAAAAACATGCACACCACCACCACTAACCTTGTCGTTCTGCCGTCCAAAAAGGAAAAGGAACAAGACAATCTCGTCATCTCATCAAAAGCTTTAAAACCAAACATCAACGTCCTTCCCTCCAAAGGCGTAGACCTTTAAAAAAAAGAAGAGACACCAAAAAGGAGGATCCTTTGACAATTTTGGGAAACACATTGTTACCTTTTTGACGAAGCGATAGTTCCCAAAAAAGTAAATAAAAGAGAGTGTATACCAAGTCATTGACACTAGTGGTATTGTGAAACGAACAAGCAAAGATGGCACCTCGCAGAAAACATTTTTCTACACCCCACAAAGGAAAGAAAAGGAAAGGACGTTTAGCCAAACATCGACACGTTCTTCGTCAAAGGACACAAAAGAAAATAACCAAACGTCAAAAGAAAAAGAGAAGTCACCAAAGGGGAGGATCTTTAATAACAAAATTTATCAATTCAGCTAATAACCGAACTGGCCTCTTTAGCCCTGCTTTTGACGATTTAGCGAGGCATGCCGCTGCCTTTTTGAGAAGCCAATAGAAAAAGAAGATAAAAGAGGGTGTGTACCAAGTCTTTGACGTCAGTGTATTTCTGGAACGAACAAGCAAAGATGTCACCTCGCAAAAAACATTCTTCTTCACTCCACAAAGAAAAGAAAAGGAAAGGACTACCTTCTCGTTTAGCCAAACACGGAGACATGTTGTCCGTCCTATCCAAAGCCTCACCACCCATGCGAAAACAAATCATTAAAGCGGCCTCCAAAGATGTCATCGATACCGTGTGCGAATGTTGTTTGAATGTTTTCAAAGGCACGATACCTTTGTCTTCACACCAGAAAAAATGCTTCGCGAAACATCGACACGTTCTTCGTCAAATGGTCCAAAAGAAAATATCCGTCCGTCAAAAGAAAAAGATGTTGTTGCAACGCGGAGGATTTTTACCCATTCTTGCTCCTTTGTTGGGAGGCTTAATACCAGGTTTGATACAAGGGATGACTCAAGGGATGTCCCAAGGCTTTTCCCAAGGAATGGGTAGAAGATAAAAGGGCCCTATGGAGCACCACAATCTCAGACATAACCTTTGAAAGCCCATGGAAGGACGAAAACTAACTTTGGTTCCTTACAAACGATGGATGGAATACCATCATTGGCAAGAACAACGAACCCCCCATTTACCACCCAATCCCAATTTGGCTGAGATGTCGCAATTACAACACGAATTGCAATCCTTGATCCATCGCCACGATTTATCCGAAACCGAAAAATCACAAAAGTACGGTCAACTCTTGAAACGGCTACAACTCTTTCATCAGAAAGCTGTGGAACAAACAGCTCAACCCACTTTGTCCGATTTTAAGGCTCTAATGAATAACCCGTCACCCGTACCCTCTACAGTGGTTAAAACAGACGTTACCCCACCATTACCCAAGGAAGAAGAACCCCATAATCTCTTTCAAACACCTACTACTACTACTACTACTACTACTCCCATTCCGAGTAAGATTGCCGCTTCCTTGTTAACCCCTTCCCCCACTCCCCCACGAGAAGAACTCAAAACTTGGGTTAAAAAGATGATGGCTACTCCTTCTGCGACAGATGTGAAAAAGAAAGAAAGGAAAGCAGAAGTGAGAAAAGAAAAGAAGGCCAAAGAAGCTATCCCATTACCTCCGCCACTACCATTACCCTCGACGTCAACTCCTGTAGCACATCGGACACGTAAAACCGTTTCCAAACAACCCGCATTTCGTCCCACCCAAAGCAATATCCTCGAAGAGTGGGTCCCTTATTAACAACAAACCATGGAGAAGGTATTAGCCAGCATTTACTACGATCCAGCTCACCCTGCAGGTTACGGAGGCATTCAAAAATTGTATCGTGCTGCCAAAACTCGCCTGAAAAAGCTCCGTTTACCAGCAGTACAACGATGGTTACAAGAACAAGCGACGTACACTTTACACAAACCCATTCGACGAAAATTTCACAGAAGTCGCACTCAAGTGGAAGGCATCGATCATCAATGGCAAGCCGATTTAGCCGATGTCTCTCATTTAGCCACCTACAATCGTGGCTACAAATATTTGTTTTGTGTCATCGACGTCTTTTCTAAATTTGCCTGGGTCGTACCATTGACATCCAAATCGAGCGGAGAGTTAGTACGAGCTTTGCAACTGGTGTTGAAACAAAGTGGTCGTCACCCTCTTCGATGGCAAACCGACAAAGGTACCGAATTTCTGAACCAAGCTTTCCAACGAGAATTAAAAAAACGTGACATTCATTTTTTCACCACCGAAAATCCTGAAACCAAAGCCAGTATCGTGGAACGTTTTCAACGTACCTTGAAAGAACGCATGTGGAAATATTTTACGCATCAACACACTCTCAAGTACATCGACGTCTTACCACACTTAGTCCAAGCCTACAATCAATCTTACCATAGAAGCATTGGACGTGCCCCACAAGAGGTGACACCCGACAACGAAGTAACTGTTTTTGAGCGTCTGTTTGGCACGTCCCGGACGAGGGTTGTCCCCAAAAAAGGTAGAGAAGTGTTAACCCCGGGAGATTGGGTACGCATTGGCAAAACCAAACGCACTTTCGACAAAGGTTACTTACCCAACTGGACCACCGAATTGTTTCGTGTTACTGGACGAGTGCGCGATCGTCATCCTACCGTCTATAAATTGGAAGACATGAACGGAGAAGTATTAAAAGGAACATTTTACTTGCCTGAGTTACAACGTGTCACCAAAAAGAAGACGACGTGTACGACATTGAAAACATTCTCGAACGAAGAACCCGTAAAGTAGGAAAACGTCGTGTCAAAGAAGTCAAAGTACGTTGGAAAGGATATCCTCCTAGTTTTGATTCTTGGATTGACGCTGCCCAAGTCATCGACTATAAAAAGAAGTGACCATCATGCCCTTCAATACAGCTTCAGCATCCACAGTGACTACTCCTTCACCCACGTCATCTCTGCAAGATTTACAAAAGCAACCCTTGTGGGTGTGGTGTGGAGAACGTGTCCCTAAAAGGCAAATCGTTTTTTTCTGTCAAATCTTTGTGGTATATTGTGTCATTGGTGCAGCCATTGCTAATTTGAGTTTGCAACAAGGAGACAAACAATTGTGGACCATTTTACTCAGCAGTTGTATCGGGTATCTTCTTCCCAATCCTTCCCTGAAATACTCTTACAACGGGAACAACAGTAACAATATTGGGAGTCTTGCGGCCAACGTTAGTCCTTCTCCTGACAGTCACCCTTCCAATCACAATCCTCTTTTAGACACTCCTTTAACCTCGAGTGACTCCTCGGACAGAAGAACATTGGAAATATGAACAACACTATTAACAAATTTTACTTAACGTTACCCAGTGACAGTTCCATGGAGGTGTTTCCTAACAACACATTGTGTTGTTACACGTCTAAATTACCTCAAGCCATGCATTTGGATCAAGATGAT
Organism: Unio delphinus; assembly: GCA_029339505.1. Lineage (NCBI taxonomy): Eukaryota > Metazoa > Mollusca > Bivalvia > Unionida > Unionidae > Unio > Unio delphinus. The sequence goes on from JAQISU010000375.1 coordinate 3,304,069, forward strand.
CACTGGGAAGCAGCTTTAGTGGAAATAATACACCCGACACAAATCAAAAACATCGTCGAAAATCAAAACTTTTTCACAGTTGAAGTGTACGACAAGCAATTGCAACAAGCCTTAGATGAACGAGGTATCACTGGCATTGACAACAAGAAATCAGATGGACCCACAACTAAACAACTGTCCACTCATGTGTTGACCATTCCTGCAGGCTACTATTTTAGCGGTCAACATTTAGTGACTACGATTGCAACCAGGTTCAATACTTTGTTTGGTAAACCCCTGGACAAAATCAGAGAAAGTGTTACCTTTGAGTACATTAAAGTGGCTCGTCGCCTCATGATCAAATTTTCAGAGAAGAAAATAATAGCCATTACCTTTTGTCCTGAATTGTTTGATATCTTAGGTGGAGACCTCAAGATGCTCCCGAACAAAAAAGAAATACCAGGCATATCCAGTAACTTGGATTTTACCAAATATTTTCGATTCCCTGTAGAAATGAACCAAGGACTCAATTTGATGTTTGTGTACTCCGATGTGGTGGAGTACAATGTGGTAGGACACACCTCTGTACCGTTACTGCGTGTCATTCCTTTCAAAGTAGATACTGCTACCGCTGACGAGGAAGGTGGAAATACCTATCACGTTCACCGCGAATTTGTGCATCCTCATTATTTACCCGTCAGTAAGTCGTATTTCGACAGTGTCAACATTACTATAAAAGGAGAACTAGGTCAAAATATTCCATTTACCAAAGGGAAAGTCACAGTGAAACTCCATTTTCAAAAACGATTCTCCCACAACTGAAAAAGTGATGTATCCTGTGTACCAAGGAGTCACTCGACAACGAGGACATGGTTTAGGAGATATGTTTAAATCAGCCTTTCGTTCCGTGGTCCCTGTTTTAAAACCAATGGTGACACGAGGATTGCACACCTTAAAAGATGCCGCATTGACTCACGGCAAAGATTTTCTTTACAATGTTCTCATTGACAAACAAAACCCCAAAGAAGCTTTTTGAGAGCAGGCAAAAATGCCTTGCTTCAAACGGGTAAAGAGATTTTGGGTCGACGAGAAAGTCCTATAAATGCCCTGAACGGTACCGAGTCTGACATTCCTGCTTCCCTGACGACACAGCAAGGACAAGGTAGAAAGAGTCGACGAAGACACCCTTTCAAAAGTCTCCGTACCTCTAAAGTTCGAAAGACAAAGAAAAAAAGAACCGCTCGAGACTTAGACATTTTTGATTATTAAAAGTGAAGAAAAAAAGCCTAAAGAAAAAATGATGCACCAAGAATCTTGTGCCTGTTCCAAGTCGGAACTGGATCTCTTTGCCATGCCACCCACGATGATGACCATGCAAGAAGCCCAATGGGTCGAATTTCATCCCGTCTCCTCTTTGACGGATTCAGCTCCCATCGAGTTTGAAATCAAAGGACAACCCGAAGATTACATCGATCTCAACAACAGTTACTTGTATTTGAAACTGAAAGTAACCAAAACAGACAACACCAATCCAGGAGCCAATGATAGAGTAGCTCCTGTCAACAATTTCATGCATTCCTTGTTCAGCGATGTGGATTTGTACATGAATAACAAACTGATCAGCAGTAGCATGGATACTTACCCTTACCGAGCGTACCTCGAAAATCTCTTGACGTACGGAAAAGAAGCCAAGAACACTCATCTAGATGCTTGCGTGGTATGGAAACCTGACACCGCAGATAAGTTTAACGACACAGCCTTGCCCGTACCAGCAGCTGCTGATGGCAGCGCTCCTGCCGATCCTCACAATGAAGGTTTTAACGAGCGTCGAAAGAAAATTTTGCAGGGACGTAGTTTAGAACTGTTCGATCGTTTGCATTTGGACATGTGGTTTCAAGAGAAGTATTTGCTAAACGGAGTAGATATTCGCTTGAGACTGAATCGAAGCAGTGCTGCTTTCCATTTGACGGCTAATGCCAACGAATACAAAACCATCATCCAAGAAGCCAGGTTATACGTGCGTCGTGTGGAAGTGTTACCTAAAGTGGGAAATGATATCAGTCACACTTTGAGCAGAACGACAGCCAAATATCCGATACGACGTGTGGAAGTCAAAACGTTCACCATTGCCACTGGACTCCGATCTAAGATCGAAGATCATCTGTTCCAAGGACAGTTACCCAAACGTTTATTCATTGGTATCGTCAGCAATGCAACCCTCAATGGTGCCCACGATGAAAATCCTTTCCAGTTTCATCACTACAATGTATCCAAAATCGAAGTCAGTCACGATGGCAAAACTTTGTGTACCAGACCCTTCGAACCCAACTTTGGCGAACAGAAGAATTACTTGAGGTCGTACTTGTCGCTGTACGAAGCCACAGGACAGTTAGGAACCAACACCAGTCACGGTATTTCCTACGACGATTATGCAAGAGGTTACACGTTGTGGGCTTTTGATTTCACTCCAGACCAAGGCAGCGATGAGGGACATTTCCATCCTATAAAATCGGGACAACTACGTGTGGAACTTGAGTTTGCAGTAGGTCTTCCCCATACGGTGAATGTCATTCTGTATGCTGAATTCGATAATACCATAGAAATCAACAGTTTGAGAGAAGTCATTCTAGACTATTAGACATTATGGAAGACCCTTGTCCTTCTTTGAATAGTGGAGAATCCATGGAATGGGAGGTTACAGAAAAAGCAGATCCCCAAGACCAAAAAGAAGAGGTAGTGATCATGCAATCCAGATGGCCAGAACAGGAACAACAGTTAGTGGCTTGTTTTGCACAACACTTGGAAGATAAAATGAGGGACATGATTAAAAAAAATTTTTATGGATGTCAAATCGATCATCCCAGTCAAATTCAACACGATAAATGTATGATGATGAGTCAAGAAGAAAAATTGGATGATTATCTGAACGAAGCTTGGAGTCTCATCTCCGAAGAAGACGTGTTACTTCAGTGGTATAAAGGCTTACGTGATTATTCCTCTCCTCCATTGTTTGCTCGAGAAATCGATCGCATCGAAGCTCTCTTGGCCAAAAGTAAAGAGACGAAGCAAACCATCAGTTACTTGTCAGACCGTTTCAAACAAAAAGTCTGGATTGAATTGATGACTTATCATCACCTGTGAAGAAAGGAGAGAAAAACACAAGGCTACACAACAAAAAATGGATACTTGGGAACTTTATTATCTTTTGAACCGTAGTTCGTACACTGCTTCTTGGAATCCTGTCGTGTGTGCTAAAGATGAACTACCTCATCGCAAACCTCAAGAGAATCAAGCTTATGTCATCAACACAGATGACAGTCATCTTCCAGGAACTCACTGGGTAGCTGTCTACTTTCCTCAAGAGGGATGTGCGGAGTATTTTGATTCGTATGGATTGCCTCCTTTCGAAGATGATATCATCGACTTTATGAGAAGAAATGCCCAGACGACACGATTCAATAATGTGAAATTACAAAGCACAGATTCTATGGTGTGTGGACAATATTGTATCTATTATCTGCATCATCGCAGTCTTGGATATTCTTTAGAACATTTAGTGACTTATTTTGATCGTCATTCGTCTCGAAACGATGACAAAGTAGATCGATGGTTTTGTGACCATTATGGCTATCTGTTGTCTTTAGCTAGGAAACGTAGTGTACATCAATCGCCCAATGACTTCCAACAGTGGAAATCTCAATTTAATTCACAACGTTGTCAACCATGTCAAAGATAATGTATTAGTGTTATGGAAGAAAAACATGTTTGTTCTTTGAAAAAATGTTTGTTCTTTGAAATAATGTTTGTTCTTTGAAATAATGTTTGTTATTTGAATAAAAATGTTGTGTTTTGAAAACCAATGCGTCTGTCGTTTATTTTACATTTGTATTCATATAAATGCTCTTTGACTTTTCTTTCTATCCCTCACATCAAACTATCTAAACGTTTCAAAACCCTAAACCGTCGAGGGGTGTTTTCCATCACGTCCGCGCTTGAATACAAACTCAAATCTAATGTATAAAATATAATAATGTTTCAACATACATTAATATAATTAAAAGAAATTCAATGGCCTGTGACTCTGATTGATGCATGATATGGGTGGGTATAGATACATTAGTTCATAGTGAACTGATACGTTACTCACGAGTCTATATCTGCTCACTATGGTGCTCTGCAGAGATCATCGCTATGTAGGGTTTGGTTAGATATAAACTAATTATTAAATAAAACATACAATTAAAACAATTTTCAATGGCCTGTGACTCTGATTGATGCATGATATGGGTGGGTATAGATAAATTAGTTCATAATGAACTGATACGTTACTCACGAGTCTATACCTGCTCACTGTGGTGCTCTACAGAGATCATCGCTATGTAGGTTTTGGTTAGCTATAAAATAATTATTAAATTAAACATACAATTAAAATAAGTCTCAATGGCCTGTGACTCTGATTGATGCATGATATGGGTGGGTATAGATAAATTAGTTCATAATGAACTGATACGTTACTCACGAGTCTATATCCGCTCATTATGGTGCTCTGCAGAGATCATCGCTATAAATTACTAAATTGAACTGTAGTCTGTAAACAATTACTAACACCTTACTCACCACTTTCTTGTTGGAGCAAAGTCATTGGCACTTGATATTCTAAAGTATAATAGAACTTTACACAAAGTGTGGTCAGCTTATGAATATCAATGGAGTTCATGGCGCTATCCTTGAGGACAATGAAAACGTGGAGGACGGACTACAGATTCATAGGATTATACAACAGTCCTTTTCAGGGCTATTTTATTCTTGTTATGTTCTTGTTCTCTTAATATTAGTATAGTTTGTATTGATGCTAATCTTAGTATAGTTTGTATTGATGATAATTTTGTTAACATGTTATTATTATATTTATCGTTTACTAATATTGTATTAAATTTTTTACTAATACAACTATGTTATACTAAAGATACTGTTATTTACTTTTACTGACCTTTATTTTTATAGCTTACTAATATTGTTAATATACTCGTGTTGTTAATGTCATTGTTGTAATTGTATTGTCAATGTGATATATCTATTCCCCCCTTTTTTGTGTATTCTTTGGGATTTGGTGAAGATCAGTGGAACAGTGGAGATACGGGTATTCCAAGCCTGGACTGGAGAAATATATGTGTACAGCCTAGTACACCTCTGTATGTATCCACTCAATTAATTTCTCAGGGAAGCTGATGTTGAACCTTTTCCCTTCTCATTCTGTACTATGTATCGTCTTCTTGTTATATGTTATTACAACATGAATTCTCATAATCTCGATTGGTACGAGAATTCCATTTGATTAACCAATATCAATATTGAATTGATCCTTTCGGAGCACACCTTACCAAATTAACAACTTTAACAATCCACCGTGAACAACTGATGCCGTCACTTTGACATAGTATAGGTTTTTTGTTTTTTCATAGGGTGAATTACCCTCGAAAGAAGGGCTTTTCACCAGGATGGTGGCGACTCATATAGTACATTCTGTACTTAATTGCTGATATAGTGTTAAGTTTTTGCAAAACTCAGTAACTTATATAGTTTTGACATAATTGCATAGGTGGCTAACACATTATTGGCGAATAGGGAATTCCACTAGTACAACTGGATAATTGAATAGAGTCATAGGGAATGCAGCCTCATGGACACCACACATATACGTACACACACTTCTGCCCCTCTTAGTTAATATAAGGTAGTCTTAATCCAGGACTATCAGGCTCCCGCAACACAATGTTGCAAATAAATGTTACATAATAAATAACATCAAAACAATGCAAAACACAACTTTATAGCACATACACTCTGATACATGTCCTATGAGGTTGTAAAGTAGCCAAGCACCTAAGGTGTGCCTCTTGTTTCTTCGTATTGGGGTCCGGGTGTGCGTTCGCCCCCTCTTCGTGCTGGACGACGATTGCAGTACCTTGGAGCTTGGAGCTTCCTGAACTGGACCTTTCCGCCTTTGCCGCTTCCGGACATGACATTACTAGCGAAGTGAGAAAATTCTCCCTGCTACCTTTAATAATACATCGATTGGAACTTAACTGGGGGTGGATGTGTGTAGTGCCAGTCCTATCCACTCTATAGGCTACCATTTCCCTTGATAGTTACTTTTTAGTAATTCAGGGGAACGCCTAACAAAGACTGAAATATGGTGCAATTAAGCACTCAAACCCTAAAGGGAGGGAGTGCATCCTTCCCCTCCCTGAAGGAACTAAATGGACACCGATATGGTGTCTATAAAAGCTGCACATATGTCTCTAGTAGACGGCTGCAGCTATAAAACAACCAAGTCAGTCAGTCAGCCAGTCTGGCCATCATCGCACTCGCCGCTCTGTACTGTACAGACGTGTTTGTCGCAGCACTCAGAAAATCTCTCAATCACGCTTTATAGTAACCTGTTACCTGTTTTCGGCAGCCACGGTTTCACAGTGAATCCCGGATAGCGAGTACCATACCATTCCGCAAGTCAAGTAACCAGCTTTCCAAGAAGGATACAAATTTGTTATCAGGATATTCTATTGAGCTACACATCGAATTAAGGTAAATTGTTAAACCTACGGGTTCAAATTGAGTGCCGCTGACTTAGTTTCTAAACAAAGCCCTAACAACTAATATTTAAATACAGACTACTACAGTTATTCTATAACTCAGTTTATCATAAATCATAAATACTAATTATTATTTAATTCATCTTCATTACAAGTACTTTAACTTCATAAATATTAGAACCTAAATCCTTCAACTCTTCACCAACACCGTATAAAATGCACAGAGATAACGTAAGACTCGCAGCTTTGGTCAAATGTGGGCTTGCAAAGCCTATTCAAACAAATTTGGCAACAAAAATGGGTGTTATTGACCTCACGCCTCAGCCAAGTAAGAGACCTGTCCAAATCAAACAGTTAAATTTTTTAAAATCGCCTGAATATCGCCTAAGAAAAGAGCAGGCAGACAAGTTAAATCCCCTATCTCCCGTTAGATTTAATCTAGGGGACAATTTTGCTAATGAAACAAACACCACTACCAAGAAAAACAAATCAGTAGGTATTAAAATCATTGAGGTTTCAACCACTCAAAACCTAGACGATACTTTGCCTTCTGACACACCAACCCCCCATTCCGCTAACTCAGACAAAACCCAGTCCATACAAAAGGTAGGGACTAAATCTGATAAGGCCAAAAGTACTACCACACCACTCGGCTGTACACAAATGATAGAGGGTAAAACTGTGCGGACCGGAACTAAATTAACACAGGCAAAATTTACCTACGCCCAAATACTTAAAACTGGCAGGAAAGTAGGTCAAATCCAAGCAGACAAAGCTACATTGTACCATAGGGTATGCAGAGAACTCGCCCCAGGGAGAACTCGCCCTGGGAGAACTCGCCCCATGGAGAACTCGCCCTGGGAGAACTCGCCCCAACGTATCAGGAGAAGTCGCCCCACTTCGTATGGAGAAGTCGCCCCATATCCCAGATAACCTTTATATAGCAGAATTAAAACATCTTTACGTGATTCATATTTAGATTTTTATTTAAACTCGATCACACAAAAAAAACAATATTATAGTAATATTTCTAAGACGAAATTGAGTTTGTATATAATATAATGAATGACGACAGTATAGTGTTGGTATTGAAGTGCTTGTTATGTGCTATGAGAATAGACACTTTGATGATTTATCGGTAACTTGTAATGAATGACGACAGTATAGTGATTACAAATGATGATTAGTCAAACACTAATATTATTATGAATCAACAAGATTATTTTAAATAAGTTGAACGTCAATTAAATGATGTAAACGACTGCAAACATATTGGCGAAGATCCGTCAATGGAAATTAAATTTTAAAAAATCAACATGCATTACTGAGATGGTAAAATAAATAATTCCGTATATGAGGAATTTGATACTTTCTCTCTTAACATGCGTACACTTCAATTCTAGATGTTTCCCAAAACTCATAATGATACAACAACTTTCATTAAAAACGTTGAAGTCTATTCCACAGGTAGGATTTCAATCCTGGTATTATTAGATGTAACATCACTATATACCAACTTTCCGCATGCAGTTGATATTGAAGCGTATTCAAATTTTCTTGATTACAATCCTAATAATAGCCAACTATCTTGTGAAGATATTTTTATAATATTAAAACTTATCTTGGAAAATAATTATTTTCAATGTAATAATACGAAATACATATACATAATGGGTACGGCAATGTGTATTAATATGGCTCCTTCATACGCTTTCCTTTCATGGGTAAATTTGAAAAGGACTTTCTTCAAAACAAAAAGTTTAATTCATCTCTTTGGTTCAGATTTTTCGATGACATATTTATATCTGGAAGCAGTCAACCGAAGAAATGTAAAATTTTATTGATCGCCTAAATCAATTTTACCCGACAATAAAATGTACTTACACTGCATCTAGTACGCATGTTTCATTTTCAAATGTAAATGTGATATAAAATATTGATAACACTATCTCTGCAAATATTCATATCAAGGAAATTAATATCAATCAATATGTGGAATATTCTTGATTCTGCGCTGAACAAAGCCCGTAATATTACTCAACATTTGGCTTTAAACAAAGCAGTATGTACAATAGAGAGAGAGAGAGAGAGAGAGAGAGAGAGAGAGAGAGAGAGATGAAATTCCTTTCACAATACAATCGAATCCTTCATTATCTAATCTACGTCGTATAATTGATAACTTTTAGTCTCCTAAATTTATCAAATAAATTTATCAATTTACCAGCGTAAAAACACTTTACAAAAATAAATCAATTATCGCTGAAAGAATACCCACGAATATGTGGTGTTTAGTACAAAGAATATAATATAACTTTAGTGGCTTGTCCTCGTTGTACTTGATGTTTTTATTTTATACTGAGAAATGAAATATGGCGGCATGACACCTTTTGTCATGCTAACTTGGCAGGCTATCATCAAGTGTTCCGTATTGTGGTATTTCTTTCTCACGTATGTATTGGTAACATACATATTATTAAGCATTATTTATGCTAAAATTAGTCGAAATATTACTTGACAGATTTATCAATATATAATTTTCAGACATATGAAACATGATTACATTTCCGAAGGGTTTATTAAATCCCATCATTTTGATTTCCTATTATTATGACAAAGTAACGTAAGTTATCCATATTAAAAATTATATGCATCAACAATAACCATTTATTGGGTTGTATTATTTATAATAAACGTACAAGTCAATTTTCAGCGCCTTTTGTACTCACAAAACCCTTTGTTTTCCACACACACACAAAAAAACCCACCGCTGTGCATAAAAAGGGTAACCTATGTATCAGTACCTTTTTGGAATAATAGACGTATATTGTTTGATACAGCAAAAATGTATGCATTAAGGACAGAAACGTAAATAATGAGTTAACGAGTCGACGACATTGATTTGTGCCTCATTAGTAAATTTTGGTCTAGTACGCGTGATCATTGTGTTATTATATATTAATAAATAATGTAATTTTGTTTATTTTATAATCGTAATTTAGTAGCGAAATAGTTTTTAAAGTTCTCTTTTAAATTGAAATAGTGTGTTATTATTGAGAAATAATAAAATTACGAACACTGACAAAGAAGAATTAATAAACTAAATGATGTAGTGCAACTGATTTTTCAGAAACCGTCCGAATTCTACGCATTAGTCATGATGATTATTGCGATAGCGACCGCATTTCTTGAGTAGGCATCAATAATGTTTTTTTTTTTAAAATTTAGTTTAAGTATCATTTGTTAATAGTTAGCAAATCTCAATGAAAAATCAGATTAAATTGTTCAGTTAGAGAAATAATAACATAACAATTTGGCTTATTGACGGTCAGCGCCAATTCAGTCGATTTCGGGTTATAAAAGTCAATGTCATAACGTCATCTCAGGATGACTTAGGTAGATTATTATGCTGGAACCATTATATATCTAAAACTGGAGACATCCCATCATGCTTACATCCTCTCTTATTTGTCCAAATAGAACGCATCTAATGATTTGAAGAGCAGAGGGAAAGGGACAGAACACTTATTTTTTGTTAAGTACAGAAGCGGAGTTGATCAAATGGAAAAGTTAAAAAATTGCAAATTTTATAGATTTAATAAGTTACTCAGTTGAAGAAAAAAAAACAACAATAAATAAAGCCTTGACAAACATGTGGCGAAATCTAAGAATTATTATATATTATCCTTGGGGCGAGTTCTCCAGGCAAAGTGGGGCGAGTTCTCCAACCACTATGGGGCGACTTCTCCTGACACCTGGGATGAGTTCTCCCAGGGCGAGTTCTCCATGGGGCGAGTTCTCCCAGGGCGAGTTCTCCCTGGGGCGAGTTCTCCGCTATTCGTACCATAGTAGCCAAATACCAGAAACATCTGCAAGTAATAGAGAGAGCAAAACAGCTAAAACGGTACAACATATAGAAAACTCCCCCCCCGCTTACAAAGGAAAGGGGAAACAGGCGCTAAACCCCAAATATCAAAGACCTGCTAAAAACTCTTCCAAAACTGAAAACAAAAAACAAGTCAGCTCACATTCCACAAAAATAAATAAACATTATCATAACGTGGATATGACAGTGTTTCTAAAGGGCAAAACAAGCACAATATTTGATCTCACAACCATCAGTATTGCTAAGGCATTACTGAAGGTTCATTCAGGGCAATGCAAAATTGTACGCCCTAAAACAAATTACATAATTTTGCATTGCAGCACACGTGCACAAGTTGCAAAATTCTTGGAAATAAATAAACTTTGCGGCATGCCAGTAATTATGGAGCTGCACAAAAAAGCTAAAACATCTCAAGTTACCAAATTCAACAACAACAACAACAAAATCAACAACCACAACAACAATAACAATAAAAGTCCAAAAGTAAATAAATTAAAACAAGTGCAACAGCAAAGTGAAATTAAACAACAGGAACAACAACAACAACAACAACAAAGAGAAATCAAACAGCAAAAACAACAACAACAACAACAAACCCGCCCAATAAAATACAAGGCAGTAATGAAATTAAAGGGTCAAATGGCAACATGCACCACTCAACAAATCAAAGACAAAATTACACAAGGAGGAAATAAAGTTACTAAAATCTACAAAATAGGTAAAAATCAAAAAGCTACAGATCAAACTGTGGTGGTTGTTGAATCAACAACGCCAATACCAGCAATAATCAAAGTAGGATCTCTGGGAATATATCATAAAACTCAGTCATTTGTGAATAAAGTAAGATTCTGTACTAATTGCCAGCATTGGGGTCACTATAAGGTCACTTGTACCTTTAAACATAGATGCGAAAACTGTGGTGGACCACATACAGGACAATGTAAAAGAGAACAACCTAAATGTGGTAATTGTAAGGAAGACCATCCCTCTAGCTCTATTAAATGTAGTGCTGCTATTTTTGAAAACGAGGTCATAACCCTTATGAACTCGTCTAATTATGATTATATCACAGCAAGAAAAATAATAAATCTTCAAAACCAAAATACCAAAAATCAAAAAAAACAGGAAAAGACAACTCCTACTCCAACATCAACTGTAATTGGCAAAACTATAGAAATAACAGAGGTTACTAACAAAACAACCTCTAATAGTCAAACTCAAACAGAAAACTCTATAGATCTTACAGATAATCTGGGTCTAAATACAATAGGCCTAGCTATTTCTCAAATAGGTCGTTACATTAGTAACGCACAAAACAAAAACAGTAGTTATTTATCTACCCTCACGAACGGGCTCCATGTCCTTATCCAACATGTAGAGGAGGGTATAAAATCAGGAAAGTTATTAAACCAACATGAATAACAACAAAAGTAGTAACCAATTCTCACTCTACTACAACAAATTTGACCATATGGCAATGGAATTCGCGTAGTTTAGTATTTAATATTAATGAATTAAAATTAAAAATAATTAACACATTAATAAAACCAGATATAATCTGCATTCAGGAAACTAAAATAATAAATAAAACTAAAACATTGCCGACAATCGTGGGATATTCCCCTGGATTTTTTCAACATAGAAATGAGGGACAGGGAGGGGGACTTGTTATATATATTAATAATAACATTCCCTCAGCATCAATAGTCCCAATTAACCTACAAGCAATCAATAATTCTAAAATAGAAGTACAAGCATTACAAATTAATACAGGCAAACTTAAATTTATATTATATAACTTTTATGACCCAGGAGGTGATATTAAATTAACTCATAAATTAGCGCTGAGAGCGCTTAATTTACATATAGGACAAAATGAAGCTATAGTGTTAGGTGATTTTAACTCTCATAATATAATATGGGGAAGTGAAACAACAAATATTAGAGGTAAAACTGTACAAAATTGGATCAATAAAACAAAACTTGTATTACTCAATGATGGTACTAAAACAAGACTTAATCCGGTAGATGGCACCTTAGCAGCCTTAGATCTTACACTATGCACTCCCAAACTTGCTCAATTAGCATCATGGAGTGTTGACCAGGAAGACAGTATGGGCAGTGATCATTTTCTTATAATAACCAAATTACAAAATTCTGCTCAACTTGAAAATGATAACAAAATCCCAAAATGGAACTACAAAAAAGCAGATTGGACTAAATTCCAACAAAATATTAAATATGAAACACTTGAGGACATTAAAAATGAAAATATAGATCATTATTATGATAATATAATAAATGCTATAACGAGGGCAGCTAATGCTTCAATACCTAAAACAAAAGGCAATCCTACTAAACTTAGAGTCCCTTGGTGGAATAATGAAATTAGTGAAATGAGGAAAAATAAAAGAAAAGCACTTAACAGATTTAAACGTACTAATAATACACATCATTTTAAAGAATATCAAAAAATAGAAACTGAATTGAAAAATGCTATTAAAATAGCTAAGCAAGATACTTGGAAACAATATTGCAGTACCTTAGACTATAAAACCAACTCAAAACAAGTCTGGGACAAAATTAGAATAATAAGGGGTAAGCATACAAACAGTACCCCAAAAATCAATAATACTAATAATTATAAAGAGCAAGCTGACTCATTAGCAAAGCACTTTCAAGCTATGAGCAGTAATAAAAATCATACTAAAGAATTTCAGGATCATAGATCTAAAATTGAAAACAATAGTAAAAATACATTCTCAGACATGGGAAATAAAAAGTCCTATCTAAATGATAAAATTACAATTAATGAATGGCATCAGGCTCTTAAAACCAAAAAAGATACATCACCTGGAGAAGATACAATAGGATATTCAATATACAAGAAGTTACCACTCAACTTTGTTAAAATAATACTTAATATGTACAATCAGATTTGGGAAACTGGAAAACTACCCACTAAATGGAAAACAGCTGTAGTAATACCAATATTAAAACAAAATAAAGATAGGAACGATGTAAATTCATATCGCCCTATCTCTCTTACCAATAATATATGTAAAATTATGGAAATAATAATTAATAACAGACTTAAATATCATCTTGAAATTAACAATTTTATCTCCAAGAATCAATGTGGTTTTAGAAATAATAGATCTACTATAGATCAACTTATTAAATTAGAAACAGCAATTAAATTAGCTTTTAATAATCGTCAAAAAAAAAATAGAAATCTTATTGCTGTATTTTTAGATATGGAAAAAGCTTTTGACTTAGTTTGGACTACAGGTCTACTAACTAAATTAAATAAATATGGTTTAACTGGCAATATATTTAATTTTATTAAAAATTTTCTAAGTGAACGTAAAATCATAACTAGAGTAGGGACAACATACTCTGAAAAGTATGTTTTAGACAATGGTACACCTCAGGGGAGTGTACTCAGCCCCACCTTATTTAATATCATGATTAATGATCTAGATACAAATCTAGCTACCTCCAATATTGACCTGTCTCAGTTTGCGGATGATAGTGCACTATGGCGCGCTGGAGATCCCAATAATCAAAAACATATTGCTGAGATACAACAAACCTTAGACAATATCGGTAGTTGGGCTGATAAATGGGGATTTAAATTTTCACATACAAAAACAGTCGCAGTTGTATTCTCTCCCTTTAACTATAATAAAATATATCCTAAACTTACCCTCCAAAATCAAAATATAGTTTTCGTCAAAGTAGTTAAATTTCTAGGGATGTATTTTGATCAAAACATGAAATGGAAATACCATATTAATTACTTAATTAGTAGATGTAACCTTGATTTAAATCTAATTAGAAGTATACAAGGCACACATTGGGGTGCTTGTCAAAATACAATCATGACCCTATATAGATCTTTGATACGTTCAAAGATCGATTATGGGTGTCATGTTTATGCCACAGCATCGCCAGCTTTACTAAATAAAATTACCTCAATTCAGCGTAAAGCCCTTCTCCTTGCAACTAAAGCACTACCATCTACTTCCACAGAAGAATTACAAATTCTTACTGGCGAACCATCATTGCATCTCAGAAGACAGGAAATCATGTTAAGATATGTAGCTAGACTGTCAACCCAAAATGATGAGCACCCTACTTTAAAGGCAATTAAAAAATGTACTAAACCACTCATTAAACGGGGCAAATACTCCACTTCATTTGGCAAACAAATTCTTCGTCTTAAAACAAATTTACCAACTGATATATTTAATGTACAGCAAACTAAAAATCCCATTATAATTCCATGGAGATTAAAAACAATAAAAGTAGACACCACTCTACAAGATAAAGGAATTAAATTACAGGACTCCCACTATCTTAAAATGCTTGCCAATGAAAAGCTAAATAATGAATATAAAAATTATGTCAAAATATATACGGATGGGTCTAAAAAACTAGACCCTGCAAGAACGGCAGCATCATGGGTTATTCCTGAGTTCACTGTTAAACAAGGAATGCGACTACCTGATTACTGCTCCATATACACTGTGGAGTTCTGGGCTATACTTCAGGCATTAAAATGGATACAACACTCTAAATTAACCTCAAAAAAATTTCTTATTGTTAGTGATTCATTAAGTGTTCTGAAAACAATTAGCACAAACAACTCTAACAGCAGAAAATTTTTTCTATATTTATTTCAGTATCAAATAAGCAAACTTAGCATTCAAGATATTGAAATAGACTTTCTATGGGTGCCATCACATATAGATATAAAAGGAAATGATTTGGCAGATCAAATAGCAAAAGAAAAACTAAATGAATTGACACAAGAACAGGTTCCTTACAGCCATACAGAGATATACAAATTTATTACTGATATGATAAATAATATGTGGCAAAATAACTGGAACAACTCAATAAAAGGGAGAGTACTTTATAACATTATGAAAACAGTTAAAAGGAAAGTTACTCCTATAGGTAAGACAAGAACTCAGCAAATTAAAATGAATAGGCTAATGGTAGGAAAAACAAAACTGGCTAACAGTTTTGGAAAATATTTAGGACCATTTCCACACAATATTAACTGTTTTATGTGTAACCAAGTGGAAGATTTGGATCATATCTTTAATAAATGTCTTAAAAACATCACATATAGAAATATCCTTAAAAATAAATTGAAAATAAGTAAATCAACTAAATTATATCCAAAACTTCTTGATCTAAATCAACCTAATATGCAAATGACTGTTACTTATATTATGGATTTTATTACAAACTCAAATCTAATGTATAAAATATAATAATGTTTCAACATATATCATTAAAAGAAACTTAATGGCCTGTGACTCTGATTGATGCATGATATGGGTGGGTATAGATACTTTAGTTCATAGTGAACTGATACGTTACTCACGAGTCTATATCTGCTCACTATGGTGCTCTGCAGAGATCATCGCTATGTAGGGTTTGGTTAGCTATAAACCAATTATTAAATAAAACATACAATTAAAACAATTTTCAATGGCCTGTGACTCTGATTGATGCATGATATGGGTGGGTATAGATAAATTAGTTCATAATGAACTGATACGTTACTCACGAGTCTATACCTGCTCACTGTGGTGCTCTATAGAGATCATCGCTATGTAGGTTTTGGTTAGCTATAAAATAATTATTAAATAAAACATACAATTAAAACAATTTTCAATGGCCTGTGACTCTGATTGATGCATGATATGGGTGGGTATAGATAAATTAGTTCATAATGAACTGATACGTTACTCACGAGTCTATATCCGCTCATTATGGTGCTCTGCAGAGATCATCGCTATAAATTACTAAATTGAACTGTAGTCTGTAAACAATACTAACACCTTACTCACCACTTTCTTGTTGGAGCAAAGTCATTGGCACTTGATATTCTAAAGTATAATAGAACTTTACACAAAGTGTGGTCAGCTTAGGAATATCAATGGAGTTCATGGCGCTATCCTTGAGGACAATGAAAACGTGGAGGACGGACTACAGATTCATAGGATTATACAACAGTCCTTTTCAGGGCTATTTTATTCTTGTTATGTTCTTGTTCTCTTAATATTAGTATAGTTTGTATTGATGCTAATCTTAGTATACTTTGTATTGATGATAATTTTGTTAACATGTTATTGTTATATTTATTGTTTACTAATATTGTATTAAATTTTTTACTAATACAACTATGTTATACTAAAGATACTGTTATTTACTTTTTACTGACCTTTAGTTTTATAGCTTACTAATATTGTTAATATACTCGTGTTGTTAATGTCATTGTTGTAATTGTATTGTCAATGTGATATATCTATTCCCCCCTTTTTTTGTGTATTCTTTGGGATTTGGTGAAGATCAGTGGAACAGTGGAGATACGGGTATTCCAAGCCTGGACTGGAGAAATATATGTGTACAGCCTAGTACACCTCTGTATGTATCCACTCAATTAATTTCTCAGGGAAGCTGATGTTGAACCTTTTCCCTTCTCATTCTGTACTATGTATCGTCTTCTTGTTATATGTTATTACAACATGAATTCTCATAATCTCGATTGGTACGAGAATTCCATTTGATTAACCAATATCAATATTGAATTGATCCTTTCGGAGCACACCTTACCAAATTAACAACTTTAACAATCCACCGTGAACAACTGATGCAGTCACTCTGACATAGTATAGGTATTTTGTTTTTTCATAGGGTGAATTACCCTCGAAAGAAGGGCTTTTCACCGGCCAAAGGAGGATGGTGGAGACTCATATAGTACATTCAGTACTTACTTACTGATACAGTGTTAAGTTTTTGGAAAATTCAGTAACTTATATAGTTTTGACATAATTGCATAGGTGGCTAACACATTATTGGTGAATAGGGAATTCCACTATTACAACTGGATAATTGAATAGAGTCATAGGGAATGCAGCCTCATGGACAGCACACATATACGTACACACACTTCTGTCCCTCTTAGTTAATATAAGGTAGTCTTAATCCAGGACTATCAGGCTCCCGCAACACAATGTTGCAAATAAATGTTACACAATAAATAACATCAAAACAATGCAAAACACAACTTTATAGCACATACATTCTGATACATGTCCTATGAGGTTGTAAAGTAGCCAAGCACCTAAGGTGTGCCTCTTGTTTCTTCGTATTGGGGTCCGGGTTGCGTTCGCCCCCTCTTCGTGCTGGACGACGATTGCAGTACCTTGGAGCTTGCAGCTTCCTGAACTGGACCTTTCCGCCTTTGCCGCTTCCGGACATGACATTACTAGCGAAGTGAGAAAATTCTCCTTGCTACCTTTAATAATACATCGATTGGAACTTAACTGGGGGTGGATGTGTGTAGTGCCAGTCCTATCCACTCTATAGGCTACCATTTCCCTTGATAGTTACTTTTTAGTAATTCAGGGGAACGCCTAACAAAGACTGAAATGTGGTGCAATTAAGCACTCAAACCCTAAGGGGAGGGAGTGCATCCTTCCCCTCCCTGAAGGAACTAAATGGACACCGATATGGTGTCTATAAAAGCTGCACATATGTCTCTAGTAGACGGCTGCAGCTATAAAACAACCAAGTCAGTCAGTCAGCCAGTCTGGCCATCCATTGTTTGACTCATCCTCCTACGAAGATGTGCTCAAGACTAGCTAAGCTGAACGAAGCTTATGTCACTCTGCATCGTATCAGACACAATCTGATGCCAAAGCCTGAAGAGATAGAGAATGTGAGAATGCTACAAGAAACGGAAGACCTCATAGAAGAACTCTTCAGAGAGGAAATTCAAAAAGAGAAAGATGAATGGACTGAGAAGTATCGACTTCAAAAGCAGCAGAGAGAACAGCAGCAGCAGCAGCAACAGCAACAACAGCAACATGACCCAGACAGAAGTTTTGTCGACTGTCGTGTGGATACGAAAGAGTTCTCTTTCTCTTTCCGAAGAAGCAGACCCTATCGTGTAGCCAAACGAGGACGCAATCTTAGACGATAAAAGATTGCCATCCTTCCTCGTACACACACAAAAAACAGCCCTTTTCAGGGCTACCCAATATTCTCGAAAAGAATTAATCATTCAATTTGCTCATGGTATGTGAGGAAGTTAGAAAAAAATAGAAGTGAGTCTATAATCACTATCTCATTTTACTTTTGTTTTGAAGTGCGTCTATAAGCACAGCGTATTTTTTTTTCAAAATAACTTGTCAAATGTATAATTATTATGAGTCAAGTATAAAAGTGTGGGGTGTTTTCTTTTAAGTCCGCGTGTTTTGTTTTTTTGGTAATGATAGGGATAATGTAAGTTTTTGGATCTAGGGGGTGTTTTCCATCACGTCCGCGCTTGTGCTATATATAAAAAAGCACTCGTCAGTCTGGCTACCATTCATTCAGGCGAAGACTGCAGACCGAGTAGGACGGCTTATCTGGAGCGGACGAACTGATGACGTCAAGGGAGATTGCGAAAGCATGTTTCCCGGGCTTTCACAGCTAAGGACGAACCGAGACGTTTTTACTTCTCAACTACGGAGAGAAACATCTACATATACAGCGGTGGACTAAGCAGCGGAACCATTTCGGATTTTGTATAAGTCCCTTTAACAAGTGGCAGAAATTGAAGATATGGAGAAACTGGATAGCCCACTTAAACTATTTGTGGAAGAATAATGAGGGATTTTGAAGTTGGCTACACCTGCATCGATATACTGGAACCATACTACAACCAGCCATGGGAATCTAAGTAATATGGCGGACCTGAGGCGCGCTGACTGGTGATATCAAAATACTGAGTATCCCGCAGGTTGCCATAGGATGATATCATCAAGTCAGCGAAATACTACCTTGGATAACCAGTGTATCGATGAATTACTGCTGTCTACTGATAAATCATCACCATCGGACTACTCGGATAAAGCAGTACAACGAAAAGATATTTGCCATTTATCTTTTCATTCGCCTGAATAATAGGGGACTCATTTGGTTACGAGTACCCCTCTTTGAACAACTATTCCGTGGCCCTAAAAATCTAATATGACTTATATTGGTACCTCCAGCAAAATTCATAACTTAAACAAACTACCATTGACTACACTATTATATGTCGCTTAGACATTTTAATTTTTCAAAATTGTTAGGGACTTATTATATGTACGCTTATGTACTAGTTTTATTTGAATGATAGGACTTTAAATAATAATTCTTCAACTTAAATATTTGAATAATTGCACAGGTGGCTAACACAATATTGGATGTTAATTTGTCCATTAGTACAACTGGACTGAATTTGACCTTTAGTAAGACCTTGGTTTTTCAGGTGTGGGCTGCGTCCTTTGCTGTGCTGTCTTGCTGTTGGCGTGCTCTGGTGTGTGCTGCTGTGTCAACGCCCTCCTGGACCTGGGCCTTTTCCGCCTTTGCCATTTCCGACTCACCAAATTACTAGCGAAATGAGGAAACATTTCCCCTCGCTACCTTACAAGCTCGATTGGATGATAGGGGTGGGTGTGTGTAGGTACTATTCCTACCCACCCCCAATATAGGCTTTCATTTCCCCTGATAGTTACTTTTTAGTAATTCAGGGGAACGCCTTAATTTATAGTGCATTTAAGCACTTTAAGGGAGGGAGTAACATCCCTCCCACCTAAATGGCTACCGATATGGTAGCTATAAAAGTTGCCCATATGCCCCTAGAGGGCGGTGGCAACTCAAAAACACCCAGTTCAGTCAGTCAGTCTGGCTACCCATCGTTGGCGCATCAACACCAAAGATGAATAGAGTACAGAAATTAAGAGAACTTCAAATGCATCTGGAGAATGCTAGACGTCTCCTGGACGAACTGGCAATGGAGGCCGAAGAAGAAGAGACCAGAATTAAAGAAGAGGAGGAGAGGAAAAAGAAAGAAGAGGAGAAGGAAATGAAAATGTCAATTTTGCCTCACCGCATGATGAGGCAAACTAGTGAAGTCAAGCCTATAGTGAGGACACCTTCACCAGAACCAGTTCGTCCACTACAGGCGCAGCCCCCACTGCCTCAGCCGCAACAACCACAGCCTCATCCATGGTTGCGGAATAGAGGCAGAAATGAAGAGACTTTCACTATCCCTCAAACAGAAGATTGGGATAGTGAAGCCACTCATTCTCCCTCTGCGCTCCCAATCACAAGAGTGAATTGGGAGAATGATTGGAGAAGGAGATGTGTGTGTGGGGCTAGACCTGGGAGATGCCAGCATTAGCCAGGTGTAATTTGAAGTTTAAAAAACAGCCCTTCTCAGGGCTACCCAAATAACAAGAAAAGAAATACTATGTCAATTGCCAATGGGTATGAGAGAGGAGTAGTGTGATTATAAACACTGACTCTATTTAGATAGTATATGGTGTGATTTTGGATAGTATATAATAGGGTGTGTTTTTGGTTGCTTCCCCGTGTGTGTGTGTGTGTGTGTGGGGTTAGTATAGGGTGTGATTTTGGATAGTAAATAATAGGGTGTGTTTGGCTGCTTCCCCGTGTGTGTGGTTAGTATAGGGTGTGATTTTGGATAGTAAATAATAGGGTTTGTTTTGGCTGCTTCCCCGTGTGTGTGGTTAGTATATAGTGTGATTTGGGATAGTAAATGATAGAGTGTGTTTTGGCTGATTCCCCGTGTGTGTGGATAGTATATAGTGTGATTTGGGATAGTAAATGATAGGGTGTGTTTTGGCTGCTTCCCCGTGTGTGTGGTTAGTATAGGGTGTGATTTTGGATAGTAAATAATAGGGTGTGTTTTGGCTGCTTCCCCGTGTGTGTGGTTAGTATATGGTGTGATTTTGGATAGTAAATAATATGTTTGTGGATAGTATGTAATATGAAAAGTGAGTGAATGTAGGGGGTGTTTACTTTCACGTCCGTGCTTAAGATATATATACGCAATCGTCGGTCCTTGGAGCCATTCAATTTTGAACACATCAAGATGAATTTTGAATTGTTTATTCAACTCCGAGACAGTTGGTTTGGGATCCTTGATGCAGAATATGAAGTGGAAAGACTTGAGGAAGAATTTCAGAGTAACCATGGCTTTGTAAGCCAACTGAAATTAGCAAGAGATCTATTAGAAGGTATGATAGAGGAGGAAGACCAGAAATTAAGAAGACGTATTAAAAGAAAATATATAATAATAGGGGACTTGAAGCAGGCACTTGATCATGTCATCAAAATCAGGTGTTTTCTAGAAGAAACATTACATCTGATAGAGTGGGAATATGTGCAGTGGGGTCTAGACAGGCTAAAGAAAGCAGAAGCAATGATGAGAATGGCGATGGAAGAACAGGTGATCCAGATTAAAGAAAACTGGTCTAAGGAGAGAAAGGAAAAAAAGAACAAAAAGAAGAAAGAGGACTTTGATCTACTCAATCTAAGATGGATGAGAGTTCAGGAAAAGTTTAGAGCTATGGGACATCCCCATTGGATTCCCGAAGAAGAAAAGAAGAAGAAAACGGGAATCATTGGTAAAATGAAAAGGTGGTGGAACAACAGCAGAAAATAAAAGAAGAAGTATCCAAAGGCCCTTTTCAGGGCCACTCATAGGTCTCGAAAAGATAGTAGCTTTCATTGCCGCCATTTTTTTCCCTTGTCACTCTACAGTCCCCAATACCAATCATATTCCCCATGTTATATTTCCCTTGTTATCTTTCCCTTGACGCTATATAGGCCCACTATGTTCCATTTCCCTTGACGCTATACAGACCCACCCTGTTCAATTTCCCTTGACGCTATAGTACCCCAAGCTGTTTTGACGCTATAGTGCCCCAAGCTGTTTTTGACTGGATTTTCCCTTGACGCTATAAATCTTGACGCCATAGTGCCCCAAGCTGTTTTTGACTGGATTTTCCCTTGACGCTATAGTGCCCCCATATACTACTCTGATCCCTTTCCAATCCACTTTTTGAGCACTGCATCGAGAAATAGGGTGTTGGTGATGGTGAAGATGAGGAACTGCCTGACTACCTCAAGTTAGTAGTTTTTCATAATAATGCTTTTAGGTGTATGCGCTCTGGACCATCACGTTTGTTTTTTTTAGGCTGGGTGTTAAGGCAGAGGGATAACACTCTTCCGTTTCCTTGTTGGCAGGATTATATCATCCCCAGCAGAGAGTACCTGACGGCGAATTTTTTCCTTGTCAGAAAAAAACGCGTTGTTCTCTTCTCTGATGGTCTCATAATCTGGTACGTGTGTCACCTATAGTGCAGCTATGTCGACCTGGAGTCAGCATGGTCCGGATAGTCCAGGTACCTAGCTTGAGGCTTTCTTGTTGGTTTTCGTTTGTTGTTTCTTGGTGTAATATTTGCAGTCCGCTTTATCAAATACTCGCACCCAGTAAGGCAAAATAACTATGGCGGGACGGTACCTTATTGTCTGGTGGATGCCCAGCTTGAGGCCGCGGTAAATATCCATTGAGACATGTTAGTCTCTCCCACCGTCAGAAGCAACCCCTGGCGTCTGACTCAACGCCATTTGAGCGATGACTTATAACCAGTAAACTGCTGCTACCGGTGTGTCGATGCTGTGAAGTGAAGCTGGAGTGCCCTTTCCAGGGCACAAGCAGGGCGATTTGGAGAATCATTTTAGCCCATGTAACTGATTCCCCCTCTCCACGCAGCTGTTGGGTCCAAGGGAAAGGACAAGCCAATACGTCATGGCACCAACGGCGTCGCGGAAGTTACGGTAATTACAGTGAAAACAATGCCAATTCACCTTAGGGACTTCGTCTCCGGATTTTCTGTTAGGGTTTACTCTCTTAGCCTTTCCCATAAAGAGTACAGTTGCAAGGCAGCAAAGGTTTGAAGTCAGTGGTTACATTCTCCTAGATGGAAGACCACCCAAGGTTAACGAGCCCCATATGCCCAAAACGTCTGGTTGTGAGGCGCCAGAAACTCGCCTATCATCCCATCTTCAGTCCGGTTAAACAGATTCCGCCGGGCTTAGTTAAGCCACTCGTGAAGGCCTGGAGCTGGATTTGGTTGTCAGGGGCTCTATCAGCTACAAACCATTGGGGGCGTTCCAAGGGAAGTTGGTGCTTATTGCCCACATCCACCGGCAATAAATATATTAATTAAAACCATTAGTATTTATCTTTCCATGACCATAAAGTATAATTTTAAAACTTAGTCTGTACGACGTCTCAGGTTTATATCCATATATGCATGATTTTATGAGAGTAAAGAAATTCATTATATATTAAGCAGTTTGTTTCGTGCAGACTGCATCAATAATAGAGGAGATTTAAATGCACCATTCAAAAATGTTAAAAACGGTTATATTAACTAAAAGTATATGTATGTATAATATACATCGTTTATAAAATACATAAGGACTGAAGGACACTTACACTCATGAAGGTTAATAAAGACTTGATTTTGCACCGTTTTAGAACTGTCAGAAAGCGTACATGTATATTTTCCATAATTCTTTGAGTCGACACTAGTAATAATTAGTTCATTTGTTCCAATTGGTTGGCGTGCTCCTAAAGGAAGGCTATTTCTCTGAAAAATTATGAGGTAAATTGTATAAGTTATATAAAAACATGGCAGTTACTAATTACATCAGATCATAATAGAACGTATTACGTTTACGTTTTAAGTAAAACTTAAACTAAGCAAATTATTAATTTTCAAAATGCTAGGACCATAGAAAGAGAACGCACATACTTTAAAAATATAAACTAATCCGTCTCTACTTGATTATTGTTCTAGAACATTTTAAATTAATAAACCTATTTCTTTGCAGACATAGATTGTCGTTCATTTTACGTTAGTTTGCAGTATAAAATGTGAAACTCAGTCCAAATATATATATATATATATATATATATATATATATATATATATATATATATGTGTGTGTGTGTGTGTGTGTGTGTGTGTGTGTGTGTGTGTGTGATTCAGATTCCTACATAAAACTTGAATACATTCATTGTTAATCAGTATATTTCCGTTTGAAAGGAACACATATAATTCATGGATATGTATAGATTTTACCTCTTGGTAAAACCAGGTGACATTAAGATCAGGTACACTTGTCAGACATAGAAGAGTGATGTTACCCCCAACATTGCTTTCGGTAGCACCAAATATTTCTGGTGGAACTAACTGGACATGCGGTGAAACGGTTGTCTCTTCTGAAAAAAGTAAGATACACGAAGTAACGATAATGAGCATCCAAGTATACGATGTAACTGCATTACAATTTGCTTCGATCAGATATGTAATATGAACTGATGTAAAAGTAATCCTTCATGTAATAGATCATTCCAGTTTCCGGAACTTTTTCATAACCTGTCAAATCGCGTTTTGTATGTCTGTCTGTCTTGCAATAACTCGTTATCCCCCAAAATAGTTTTTTTTTTAAAATCAAATTTCATATAAGTGTCCTTATTATACATAGGTGCAGAAAAGTATATTATTGTCATCTTATTCCACGAGAAGCCACAGTAGTTTTGTTGGTAAAATTATTAGACTCGTAATACAAATGTGCTGGGTTCGATATCCACTCAGGGCTATCCTGGTTTGCTGTTTCTATTTGGTCTTTCGAACGGGACCTACCGAAATATTTTTGTCATGGTATAGCCATCAAAGACCGAAACGTGGAGGGGTCGAAGGTTTTATTAATACTTAGACATTTTCCAATAAGTTTCAGGTAAATTGTGTGCAGGTACTTATAAAAGGAAGGTGCATAAGTTAACATATTCTGGGCTACGAACTGTGTGGAGTGGATGGTATAAAATGATATTGGGTACAGTTGGGCAATTATGAATATTATTCAAAGCAAGATGGTTTACGATTGCATGCTATAAATGTTACTGCTAGTGGAAGTAGGATCAACAATATTTGTAGCTGTCCTCATGGTCACCTTAAACATTGAGTGATACAGCATAGTTAACTAGAAAATTGAATATATGAGTGTTATTATTGAAACGCATCGTTATTATATGAAAATATGCATAAAGAGTTGTGTGGAGAATGATGATTGTCACAGGATTAAAACTGGAAGCAAGAAAAGTTTTTTTATAGGATACATTTAAAAGTTCCAAACGCCGTTTTATAAGGGGCTGTATTAGAAACTAATTTCATTATTTCATTGCGGAAAGAGTGTAAGGACAAGTTTTAAAAGTATTTTATTTTCTATTCTTTTTTTAAAAGGCACTTAAGCCTGTGTTATATGAACTACTGGGGAAAAAAAACTTGTTCCATGTTGGCAATAACTCTAATTTTTTATCAATACGGACGGTTCAGGTGGTAACATATTCAAACTCCGGCAGAGTCATGATAAATGCTTATTAAAAATGTGGTACTAACAGCTGCATCGCTAGACATTCCGCATTAAGAGGTTAGTGTTATGACTGGACAATTTGCTGTCAGGATAATGTGGCTGGGTGGGAAATCATGCTACACGTCTGCGAGATGATGCCCTGGCGCAAGACATCACTATAAACTGCTACTCGGCAGGCGATAGGACTGAAAATTGTTAAAAGCTATGTCAGAAATCCAAACCACACACACATTACTTACCAATACAATTTCTTACTTCTACTTTGTTTCCATGGCAATCCGTACCATTATAGAGTGGGGATGGATTATTACACTCCCTTGATCGGGACTGTAGTCCTCTGTGACATGGTCCCCAACCGTTCCACTCGGACCAGGAACCGTCCACTATACAGTGGACAGACGATCAAAATCAAATTATACATGAAAAGCATCAAAAAGAATGCCAATGTTACGCAACTTTCTTGATAACAAAAGGCTGCATTATTTACCTTAAAAATCAAATAATCACAACCGTTTAGGAAGACATTGTATGTCAAGCATTATGTTTTATAGGTTACTGTATTTGTATGAGAAAATATGGACTAATCTTGTTTAGTTATACTTCACGAGCTTGGGAGTGCGGATTTAGTCCCGAAACAACTTGGTAATAAGCAGTAGCCTTTTTAATATATCCTCATTTTATTTTATCATTGATGGATTAATAAAGCACACAATAATGCAAAAAACAAAGTAAATGAATTCATGCTGCGTTCTAAAATAAAAGCACAGCTTTAGATTTATCAATATACAGTTATAATTTTAATGTGTTCATGGCACCGCTCAGCGATCTTTGAACTTCGTCGTACGATCGAAATTAAAACAAACTTTTTACTTTTGTCTACATGAAATTTAAAGCAATATTTTGAATAAATGCGCATTAAAACAACTTTTGCATGTAGTCCGAAATGGACTGATGTTGTGTTTTATATTGATCTAACTTAGTTGTTTTTTTCTGCTCTTGATGGACAGGATTAATTAGCCGAGTCAATTCCAAAATATGTACAAGGTGTTTCATCAGATGACAGGCCGTTAATCAACGTCACCTCGGTCTCATCGTTGATTTTTAAATCATAATATGCGAAAAAATATGGATTATTATAACTGAAATTATCAAAAGATGCTATGGAATATCACATTCATTTCATTTTGAGTGCAATACGGATAATAGGATTTCTGTTAGAAATGTAGTTGAAATTACATTACACTTTTGCGGTGTGAATCAGGTTTTGGAAAGCATGACCTGGGTCATAAAACTAGGATCTTCAGACCTAACTATAAAATTACATTTTGAGGAAATTCAAAATGCATAAATGTAAGAACATTGTATTGCCATTCTTATTGCGAGCTAAAGAATACATATGTTTATTCCCCGTCATTTGCATGTTCTATGTTGAGGGACCCCAGCTAAGTACATGACCCGTAGAACTTCTATTACTAGTGTACATACAAAACATTGTATCGCTATATGTATACATGAAAATTGGCAAAGTAGTTACTGTATGACATTAATTGTCTGATCCCAAATATATTAAGCTAGTTCTTCAGGAAATATACGTCTCTGAATTTCACAGGTATGACCAATATTTGATTGCCTCATTATTATCAAAGACGTTTCTGTTGTCACCACCGATATTATCAACGTGCTTACTTTTTATTTTCTGAGATACAGAAAAGCCTTAGCCACAAGTAATATAGCTAACTTAAGTAAATTTTATTATATATTTGTACAAAATTCACATTCTTTCCGATGCTATCAGTGAAACGTGGAAAATTGTCAGGAATATTATATTGCCATCACCAAGACAATGAGTAGCTTAATGTTATTATAATTAGCTAATTAAATTAATTACCAGGACAAATATTTACTTCACAACTCACGCTGTCAACAGCCAGTCCAGGACAGTCGTGTTTCTCTATCTCTGTACGAGGGTCAATACAGAACCTGGCATTATACCGGAATCCGGAACCACAATGTGTGCTACATGCTGACCATCGAGTCCACTCTGTCCATACTCCAGGACCTTAATAATGTCACGTACATTAAATATTGTACATAAAGGGCAGTCTGACGTTATTAAAAAGTCATATAGCTTAAATCAGGAGTGTCTATTATTGCGCGCTTTTGGCCATATGATATATTTGATTTACCCACGGGACTTGTATAACTTAACGCACCTTTTGGACTACCAGTCTGCACAATTTATAAAAGGTAGGCGGCCCGGATGGAAACCTTTTGTGGGCCAGAGTGTTGACCGCGGGTCGTATGTTGGATAAATCTGGTTTGAATTATTACGTAGAACTAACAACTATATGCAGACCGTTTCAAATGCAAATAGGTCATTCGGTAGCGGTAAACCTACGCTATCTTTTTTGTGACGACTTATGAATTTAACATTTAACATACCGTCTGTATAGCATGTTGATTAAACAATCTCTTATTTTGGTTGAATATAAATTTCTACCCGATAATAGATTAATATATCGAATTAAATTAGAATGTTGCTTAACAAACTACAGGGATTGAAATGCAGGTCAACCAAAAAATTTGACAGTAAGAGCACTCGGTTTTTTAAAATGGACCAATGAACTTAGTGTGCTACAAACTGATGTACATTGTTTTTTATTGAAGTGAATATGTACATGAAGTCTTTATTGGCTTAATATCATATCATGTGCTCATCATGTGCTCTTCTCGCACTATTACACAACCTTTATCAATGTGGCAGTACACTTGTAGTATTGTTTCGATGCCGTATAATGGTCAGAATCCATTAACAACAAAAAATATTAAAGTCCGCTAATCGGTCTTTTTATTAGGTACATTACTTGAAAATTATCTATCACGGATAATAATTTGAAAAATGAACGAAAATTAACTTATCACGATATAGGCCACATATGACCATCTAGACAAATAGTCAAGTATGTGTGTGTGCGTGTCAGGGAGGAGATTTTACTTTTGTTTCATGTAGAAATCAAGATTGAATTCACAGAGAAGTACTCATAAAGAACAAAAAGTAATTTTAAATTCTAAATATTTAGGTCTTCAAGAGAAACGTTTATGTAGCATTGATAAATCACTTACCTTCGGTAGTCGTTGTCGATTGTGTTGTCGTCAAAACTGTGGTCGGAACTTGAGTGGTGGCTAAAAAAATTGCTATCAAGCAAACATAATTAGCTCATGATGTTAAGAAAAAAAAAACTATTAATTTCTCCGTAATAAATATTAGTTTCAAAGGTTCTCACAAAGTTTGAATTAGTATACATCACGTATGTTCATGAAATTAAATTATGTATGATGTTTTTAATCTATCCTTTAAATATTTATCATTTATGTGTACAATTGTGTCGTTATAAAAGTGTATGACTGCACACCCTCTGTCACTACTCCTTATTTCGTGTTATGTAGCCTTTTGTCATGTAGTAACTGTTCGCTTCTATATCACGTGCTCCAAAGTTTAGATCCGTCATGTGTATGAAACGTACGGCCAGCTGGCCGTAGCTGGTAATATCCGTTCATTTACGCCACAAGATGTGGCAATGGTTTGGGTCAGTCTTCTTTGCCTATTGACATCTTAAAAGATGCACTGTCATTGGCAATTTTAAGAGAACACTTGCGCCATCATAGATTGGGTTGAATCAATATGAAGCAAGAAAAGTTCAGTCTGCAATACACGCCTTTTCTTTGTCCACCTTGTCATACGATTTACAGCAGTTGGTTTTAGAGCTGGCTCTAAATGTTGGTGTTGGCCCTTTTACCTGAAACGTGTCATATTAGTGCCCTTTAACCTTCCATCCCTCAATGAAAACAACAATTTTATTTTTAAATTTTAAGTAGAGCCGCTGCAGATGATGAAGTGTCCAACTCGTAATCCAATATTCTTTGGTTCCATACTCGCAAAGGCAAGCAGGAATCGATTGAATCTGTGTATCTTCGGAAATTATACTTTACTTCCGTGTCTTTGGCATCATACAGTCAGGAATATATTAAAATAGCCATTATGACAGCAATAACAATAATATGAAAAGAGATATGTTGTTTTCTAAGACTAATGTCAGTGCATTTTCATTTCAGCTGAAATTTAATTGATATGACTTTTACAAATAACGTTGTAATATATTTGACATATTGAACAGGTTTGCGTATATTTGGAATGTAATGTTACTAAACAAATTTATAGTATGACTCTTGTGATGCATGCGAGGTAAATATTAAACAGTGGCATTACATGGGCATGGAATATTTCTGCAGCTTTCAGATTCAACAGACACTCCAGGACAGTTGTTGGTTTTGGTGATGTTATCAGAAAGAAGGCATTGGCGGAGTCGAACCCGCACTCCTTCACCACATGTAGAGGAGCAATCCATCCATGTGTTCCATACCATCCATTGACCTACGTGAAAATAACATTAATTGTATTATTGAAAGTTTCGAATTCGTTGGTAGAAAGAAAGTAATATGGAGAGGGGGTACAACATTATATCAAACACAAAACGCAAATCCAAAAATGAGAATAGCGTATCACATACAGATCAACTACCGTGTCCGAAAGTGTGATGTTATCATCTTATTACTGTGTTAGCATCCTATGTTTATTACGGTGATGGCATCAAATCGTGTGTTCCAGCTTTCGAATGAAATGTGTTTGTGGTGAGAGTGTATGTTTTGGATTTGTTACGTAGCTTTAACAGTTTTTATATTGCCTCGATGTAAGCATTGTGACAATTCCAAATGATGTCTAGCACTGGGTCATCCTGACGCAGACATGTAAAGTGATGCCCTGTCCAGTCACATTACCCTGATAGCAGGTTGACAAGTTCTAACAATAACATCTTAATTATGAGGGAGTAGCGAGGCATCTGCTAGTACCATTCGTGTAAGTCTTTGAAATGAATTAGCCGGTGTTCGAACCCGCTAATTTCAAGGAACAAATGTACATCATTTCTAACTACCTTCTCAGCAGTCGACCTTTCGGACCTGTTTGCAAACTTGTTTCCCTCTCAAAGTACAAATCATTTGAGATAAACTTGACAACACAATTTCAATTGTCTCATTGTCACCATACAGTTGCGAAACATAATTTCAGCAGCACCTGTTAGCAGCGTTTGATCTTGTCTCTAATGATAAAGCACGTACAATCGTTTTAAAGAGTGCATCAAACTCGTGTAAACGTGATCAAGTTCCAACATCATTGCTGCTTGAGTGATTAAATCTTCTTACCTTCACTAACTGATGTAATAAATACCCACCATCTCTCTCTCTCTCTCTCTCTCTCTCTCTCTCTCTCTCTCTCTCTCTCTCTCTCTCTCTCTCTCTTCCGGAAAATTCACATCATTTTTCAAAACTGCCATTGTAAAGCCTCTGCTGAAGAAACCAATACTCGATCATAGCGATTTAAAGACCTACCGCCCAGTTTCTAATGTCCCTTTCATATAAAAAATCTCAGAAAATGTTGTTCTAACCCAGCTTGTATCTCATTTGAATTCAAACAAGCTGTCTAGCAATATACAGTATGCATATTGCCCTTGCGACTGTATTGAAACTACTCTTCTGTAAGTAGTTAATGGCATTCTGCCTGCTCTGTAAAGCAGAAAGATTAGAGTTATAACTCTCCGTGATTTGTTTGCAACATTTAACACAAAACACCATGATATATTACTTTACCGTCTCCAGCATGCATTAGGCATTAATGACACAGCCTTAGAGTGGTTAAAATCCTGCTTGGTCAACAGGACATCAATTATATCCGAATATGGATTACAATCCAACCCAGTTCATATTTGTTGTGGTGTTCCACAAAGGTCTGTTCTTGAACTGTTCTCTTCATTCTATACTCTCGTCCGCTCTCAAATGTCATAATATATCATCATCTAGTGTCTCACCAATTGCATGACGATGACACCCAAATATCTAAATCTAGCCACCCAACCTAGGTGTAGAGAGGTGCATTTCTGATGTGAAATCATTGATGACATGTAACAACCTGTATATGAATAATCATAATCAGCTCCCTTCACAAATATATTTCAGATCATGCTACTAACGCACTTGCGTGTTTATTAGTACTTTCAATAGTGTAACTCAATTACGTCTGGTTCGTCTCAATATTTATTCAGAAACCTCAAAACCTTCAAAACACAGCTGATATGATCAACGCTTAGAGTACCACGATCAGAGCAATCCTCGGCGCTGTAATGTACCCAATAATGGCTTCAGAGCTTCTAGAGATTAGAGACAAAGGCATTTTATTATTATTTATTATAGTAGTAGTAGTAGTAGTAGTAGTAGTAGTAGTGGTAGTAGTATACTGTCCCGTTCTTATAAACGCAATAAATGAAACAATATGAGGTCATTTTACTCACGTGCATGACTATTTTCTGCATCAAGTGTAAACAAACGACATCTGAAATATTTTGTATGTTCATGCAGATGAAAACACACGATAACATGATAATATATATATATATATATATATATATATATATATATATATATATATATATATATATATATATATATATATATATATATATATATATATATATATATATATATATATATATATATATATATATATATATATATATATATATATATATATATATATACCTTGCCATACCAGGTCAATAAATATTATTCTTGGACAACTGCAACCTATTTAAGGCAACAAATGGTAGCATTTTCTCAAGTTCATTGCTCTAGCTAATACTTTACAAGAATATTACAATAATACGAAATCGATGGTCAAGTGACAGACATCAATAATAACAATTGTTCATGGGGAATCCCAATACAATCAGCACCACCTCTAGCTGGTACTGAATTGTTAGATTCTTGGTAATAATAATAATAATAATAATAAT
Source organism: Unio delphinus (assembly GCA_029339505.1). Classification (NCBI taxonomy): domain Eukaryota; kingdom Metazoa; phylum Mollusca; class Bivalvia; order Unionida; family Unionidae; genus Unio; species Unio delphinus. Next base: position 3,336,732 of record JAQISU010000375.1, read on the forward strand.
AATATGGGCTTAGTAAAACGCGGAATGTATAGAGACTAAATAACCTTTACAGTATTTGATGGCACAGACAAACATATGCAACAACATTGCAAAACAATCACCATGAAACTACAAAAGCAAAATATGCTGAAAATAATTAAGAACGTGATCATCATTAAGTCTTTAAATCTGTTCTGTAGTGGACATATGTGAGTTTTAAGAGCGTTCTTGAATGTAATTACATTGTCCGTAGGAACAAAATGAAAATACGATTGTCGGAAGATGATTGTAAGACTCTAGATGGTGTTTACTCATGGGTGAGGCCATATAAGTATATTGGATTGGAACCATTAAAAGGAATATATCATAGTAAACATATTTTCTTTGTGAATTTGGATTGAGTGGGTAGTCAGCGGATGTTACAGAGCATAAGAAGCGTACTCGGTTCCTCGTACTGTAGCGATGATCCGAGAAGCCGTGGTTTGAATTGTTTTGAAGTTCTGTAGTAGATAGTATGACGAACTTTAATATTGGCATTGCATTGCGGATACCTATTGTTTTAATGAAGTGAATGATAAAGTTTTGCGGTATGATCAGAAAAGATTCAGTTGTGTCATCATCATCTGCAGCTTAGTATATGGCATCCATGTCTTCTCATCGGAAATGAATGCATGTTTTGAATGGTAGCCTCGACATCAGTTGAGCAGCAATATGTATATATTTGAGTGTCATAGTCATACACTAGGAGAGACACTGGAAATATATATATATGACCCTCAAAAGCAGCTTAGTGTATATTATAAGAAGAACATAGTCGAAAACAGAGCCCTGTTGAACGCCAAAACTTCGATCAAATGCCTGGAATGTGTTCCATATCATATCTGGACAATGTTTGTGTCCTATTGACTACATAGAATCAGAAACAGGAAATGGCGGACATGATTAGGAAATACTTCCTTTGGTGTAACTCCATTATTATTATCTTCAAGTGTAGTTGAAAGCTGGTGGTGCGAACAGAAAATATTACCAACTATGCAAAACGTAGATTCTTGATGTTCATTCCAAGTATGAGAACTTTAAGACAAACGATAAAACAAAAGAATCTCGTAGATAATGACAAAATTAATGACATTGCAATGTTAAAAATTGCTAAATTAAATGAAAATCAGCGATAATATGAATTGGAATGTGGTATTATATACCCTGACACATAAAGTGAACGAAGCTTAGACTAAATGAACATTCAAGGCAAAAATTACGTATTTTCTAAACTGCGTGAACACTCAATGACACATGACCTGAAGATTAATAATTTACAAGAAAAGGAATATATTATCAACACAATGAATGATAAGTGGAATGATATAGTATCGCATGTTAGGAACGAACACATTACCTGGACAGTCACCTGCACAATGCGATTGTTCATAGCGGACCCCAACACAGTCAGCACCACCTCTAGATGGCACAGGATTGTTACACTCACGGCTTCGGTTTTGTGTCAGCGTGTTGCACATGCAAGTATTCCACGTCCCCCACGTGCTCCAGTTACCATTAACTAAATACAAAATAGTTTGGAGTGTCGCAAATCTTCCAATCCTTTCGAATGCTTTGACATTTTACCATCTGTTTCTTGATCATGAGCAAGGATTTAGTTTGATTTTAATATTTATATGGAAAATCTATACTAGCGTTACTAGATACTCTTCCGAAGTTTGAAAATAATAAACTAATTGTATTCTTTTATTAATGCACTATTAACACAATGGAACAATATACAATGTATTGTGTTGAATAATTCCATTGATTTTTACAGGAAATTAGTTCTCACACAAAATATAGTAAAACTGAATGAACCTGAAAGATGCACTTCTCCTCTGTCATTTAATTTTAAGTTACAAATATGATGTCATAGATCATAATATTTTTTAAAATTCTAACTTAGATTCCTTGACGATACTCAAATTGTATTTGTTTTCAAATTCTCATCAAAGTTAAAGACGTATCATTACTATGAAAGGATTGGTCGAGGTTTTCTTTAACATTGTAAAATAGCGTTCATTACTGCGATCATTGTCACTCAAGAAGAACCATGTCAATTTACATAACATATAGGATAGCGTTATAGTCCGATACATGATATTTATACTCACTAAGTTAATAAATCATTTATACAATATGAATATGACTATTGCTATCAAAGTTAGTTATGGCTTTTAGTAATTGGTTGTTCCACTTGTTTATCCTATTGTTTGTAACATACTAGTTTATGCCTGACATTATATTATATCATAAAATTCCGATGATTACATTATATAAACTGAAGGAAATAGAATCACAATCTATATGGAATAAAGATTAAACTTTTCCTTGTATTGAACTGAAATTGAAATGTGATTTTAAGATGCGAATGGGTTTCTAAAAATCCATTTTTACTATGAAATTGAAACTATTATGATTTTTGTCGAGTCTCAGATGATGAATTTTAAAATTTCTGTCAACATACAATAGCCATGGTCATCCACAAAACTGTACAATAGAAACATAAAATATCAAAAGCAATGCAACTGGGGCAACGGGTGATCAAGAAGTGGATCATGATTCTCCCTTTACGCGCCCGCTTCTTAGAGGAGCATAGTAATAAAAGTATTTACCGGGGCATTGATCTCTGCATGATGACTCTTCAATCGGCGTACCCACACAATAGGAACCACCCGAAGTTGGAGCTGGATTATTACACTCTCGCCGTCGGCTCCATGTCCCAGTGTCACACGCGCACTGACTCCATGAACCCCACGAACTCCAGCCACCATTTACTAAATGCAGTATCATTTATATTAAGCAAACAGTTTCAACTAAAGCATTCATCCCTGTCTAGATGATAGTGAAACAAATCATTATCAATGATACAGTACGTTGTTACTAACGATCTAATAAATCAGTATCAATGATACAGTACGTTGTTACTAACGATTTAATAAATCAGTATCAATGATACAGTACGTTGTTACTAACGATTTAATAAATCAGTATCAATGATACAGTACGTTGATACTAACGATTTAATAAATCAGTATCAATGATACAGTACGTTTTTATCAACGATTTAAAAAATATCAGTTCTTAGTATGACGATCTATCAATTATACAGCAGAGATTATACAAACCTTCTGCCTTGACTACGTACGAATACATCATGAGAAAGGTTGTGTTGCCTTTTTGGGATTTTTAATGACACTTAAAATACAAAACAGCTTTAAATCTGTCAACAGCGAAAGAAAACAAACACTATTGGTTTAGTGCTTTATGGCAGAATGACGAAAATAAAGCTAGTAAGCACCACATCTATATAAACAGGATGAATTTTCAAATGTCTGTCAACATACAAATTGAAATGGTTCTCCACAAAACTGTACAATAGAAACATAAAATATAAAATGCAAAGCAACTTGGGCAACAGGTGATCAAGAAGTGGATCATGATTCTCCCTTTACGCGCCCGCTTCTTAGAGGAGCATTGTAATAAAAGTATTTACCAGGGCATTGATCTCTGCATGATGACTCTTCAATCCATGTACCCACACAATAGGAACCACCCGATATTGGAGCTGGATTATTACACTCTCGCCGTCGGCTCCATGTCCCAGTGTTACACGCACACTGACTCCATGCACTCCACGAACTCCAGCCACCATTTACTAAATTAAGTATCATTTATATTAAGCAAACAGTTTCCACTAAAGCATTCGTCCCTGTCTAGATGAGAGTGAAACATATTATTATCAATGATACAGTTCGTTGTTACTAACGATCTAATAAATCAGTATCAATGATACAGTACATTGTTACTAACGATTCTAATAAATCAGTATCAATGATACAGTACCTTGTTACTAACGATTGTAATAAATCATTGTCAATGATACATTACGTTGTTACTAACGATCTAATAAATCGGTGTCAATGATACAGTATGTTGTTACTAACGATCTAATAAATCAGTATCAATGATTCAGTACCTTGTTACTAACGATTCTAATAAATCAGTATCAATGATACAGTACCTTGTTACTAACGATCTAATAAATCAATGTCAATGATACATTACGTTGTTACTAACGATCTAATAAATCGGTATCAATGATACAGTACGTTGTTACTAACGATCTAATAAATCGGTATCAATGATACAGTACGTTGTTACTAACGATCTAATAAATCGGTATCAATGATACAGTACGTTGTTACTAACGATCTAATAAATCGGTATCAATGATACAGTACGTTGTTACTAACGATCTAATAAATCGGTGTCAATGATACAGTACGTTGTTACTAACGATCTAATAAATCGATATCAATGATACAGTACGTTGTTAATAATGATTTAATAAATCAGTATCAGTGATACAGTACGTTGTTAATAACGATTTAATAAATCAGTATCAATGATACAGTACGTTGTTACTAACGATCTAATAAATCAGTATCAATGACACAGTACGTTGTTACTAACGATCTAATAAATTAGTATCAATGACACAGTACGTTGTTACTAACGATTTAATAAAATATCAGTTCTTAGTATGACGATCCATCAATTATACAGCAGAGATTATACAAACTTGCTGCCTTGACTACATATGAATACATGAAGAGGAGATATGTAGTGTTTCCTGTTATGATTTTTAATGACACGAAAATGGAAAACAGTTTAAAATTTGTCAACAGAGAAAAAGAAAACAAACACTATTGGTTTAGTGCTTTATGGCACAATGACGAAAACTAAGCTAGTAAGCACCACATCTATATTAACAGGATGAATTTTCAAATGCCTGTCAACACACAAATAGCCATGGTTCTCCACAAAACTGTACAATAGAAACATAAAATATAAAATGTAAAGCAACTGGGGCAACGGGTGATCAAGAAGTGGATCATGATTCTCCCTTTACGCGCCCGCTTCTTAGAGGAGCATAGTAATAAAAGTATTTACCGGGGCATTGATCTCTGCATGATGACTCTTCAATCGGCGTACCCACGCAAAGGGAACCACCCGAAGTTGGAGCTGGATTATTACACTCTCGCCGTCGGCTCCATGTCCCAGTGTTACACGCACACTGACTCCATGCACCCCACGAACTCCAGCCACCATTTACTAAATTAAGTATCATTTATATTAAGCAAACAGTTTCAACTAAAGCATTCGTCCCTGTCTAGATGAGAGTGAAATAAATCATTATCAATGATACAGTACGTTGTTACTAACGATCTAATAAATCAGTATCAATGATACAGTACGTTGTTACTAACGATTTAATAAAATATCAGTTCTTAGTATGACGATCCATCAATTATACAGCAGAGTTATACAAACTTGCTGCCTTGACTACATATGACTACATCAAGAGGAGATATGTTGTGGTGCCTGTTTGGGATTTTTAATGACACAAAAATAGAAAACAGTTTAAAATCTGTCAACAGAGAAAAAGAAAACAAACACAATTGGTTTAGTGTTTTATGGCACAATGACGAAATTTAAAATAGTAAGCACACATCTATATAAACAGGGATATATATATATATATATATATATATATATATATATATATATATATATATATATATATATATATATATATATATATATATACTGTATATACAATCACGAATCAATTCGTCAGGAAAATAAGTTACCACAGTCTCAAACGCCGAAGTACTAATAAATAAGAACCACAAAATTATTTTAACACTTTTGTTTCGTTTTAATATTTTATTGTTTTTTTATTGTTTACATTTATGTCGCCTAACTTTGTCCCTTTAGAAACCTTACTCATGTCCAGATCATGTCAATACAGTGTGTGTGTGTGTGTGTGTGTGTGTGTGTGTGTGTGTGCAACGCGTGGCTGATAGCCATGTCACCTCTGTCCGCGCGGGCTTCTATTTTGAGGTTGACAGGAGTTAAACAAGAGCAGGCTTTCTAAAGTGAAAAATGTGGGCAACAATATCCTACATTTTACAAAAGTCGCTATTTGGTTTTACAAAAGTCGCTATTTGGATTAAGACTCGTATATTTAGAGAGGGAAACTTACCGTGACATTGATCTGCGCACGATTCACGTTCAGAACTGGATCCAATACAGTCAGCACCACCCATGGACGGTACCGGATTGGTACACGTTCTGTGCCGCGAATGTGTACCCGTGCGACACGGCGGACAGTGACCCCAAGATCCCCATGTACTCCAGCCACCATTAACTGAATAAAATTGCATTTGTATTCAAATAAAAGAAACAACATATGTCCAACTTTACACCAATGACTTGTTCAATTTGGATTTACTTCAAGACCATATAACTCCAACTGAAGCTCACTTGCGTGTTACTGAATTCATAACCTGTTTTCGCTATGATTTGGAGATTCGAACCCAGGTCCCAGAGGTAAACAGCACCAGTTGCCTTCCTTGTACACACTAGCCCATATTCCATCACCAAAAAATGATGTCATTTAATCGGTGTTATATGCACTAGCAGCAGAGAGGGTGAATCAGACAACGTTTTTAAACAAGTTTTCAATGGATTAGGGCTTAAGACCCGAAACAGGCAAAAAATAATGACGCCAACGTCGTTGTCACTTGCCCCCTCTTTTTCTATGGGTTAACACTTTTTTACGATGAAAATCCTTTTACGATTTCACAAACAGACTTATCGTATCGGACAACATTTTTAAACAAGTTTTCAATGGATTAGGGCTTAAAACCCGAAACAGGCAAAAAATAATGAAATCAGTCAAAAAAAAAATCAATGAAATCAGTCAAAGAAAAAATCAATTAAATCAAAAACATGATCCTGAAGGGTTTTCAAAATGAGTAAAAACTCTTCAACCGAATATTTTATCAAGTCCGATACGATATCGTGTCCTCGGGTCTGCTAAATTTATCGTCACAAATCCGTGTGGTTTTGACTGAGCGTGACTAAAGAAATTTCTAAATCGATTATGATCCATATCACCGCTGCACCAGGTCTGATGAATATTTCGTAGCGTATGAGTATCAACGCCGTTAAATACACACAGCACATTGCAATTATCTCTGATCACTTTTGGCATCTGAGTGTATCGTTGAGTGACATATATCACATCAGTGCTTTTATGTCTGCCTCGGGAAAATATTCTAGCAGGATTCTTTTGATTATCTAACATCACATCGTCATAGACAACTAAATTATTAATACTTCCATCAATAGCATCAATGCTCGGTGCTTCCTCTATATCGGTTATAAACTCAATAATATCATCATCGATTTGAAATTCTTTTGCTTTCTCGTTAAAATCCTTTAGCACTTCATAGCATCGCTGATCGTGTACACTCGGGGCTATTAAATACAATTTGTTCCATTTCATCCATCTCGTTATCAAATTAAGTAGCAGTTGTGTCTTTCCGCTTCCAGATGGTCCGATTATAATCATTCTAATTTAATTCGGCAACATTTCATGGTGTTTAATAGGTTCCCGTCGTCGGGTAGCTGAATAATCAATTATATTCATGCTGTTATATATAAATTATGGATCTATATTGTGTGAAGTGTAAAAAACGTACTGGCACAGATGACTTGACAACGATTACAACTAAAAATAACCGATCAGCGCTTTCTGGTAAATGCGTACATTGTAGTACAAAGAAATTTAGATTTGTTTCCCTTGGTAAACCCAAGGAACCTTTAAAAAAAACGAGGAGGTGATATCGCAGCCAAGCTAACTAAACTCCCTGGAACCCCATGGGCAAAATACCCTGGAGAAAAACACCTTCCAGGATATAGCTACTGTGGCCCCGGAACACGATTAGATATCAGACTCAATAATCATAACCAACCCAACCCCGGTGAAGAACCAATAAATGCCATTGATAAGGCCTGTCACCTTCATGATGTCGCTTATAAAAGCAGCAATCTGCAACACAGGCATCTAGCAGATGTGAAATTAATTCATGCGTTAAATGCCATTCCTGATAAATCTTTCAAAGAAAAATTGGCTTCATTTTTGATAAAATCGGCTATGAAAAGTAAATTGATGTTAGGTGCTGGTAATTAATAACAACATGGAATCTATTTATTATTCCCCAAGAGGATACTGGAGGGGTAAATCAGCAATCCATAATCTCGCTAGCGCTGCAAAAGTGAAAAAAAACCACTGCGGCTCATTGGTTATCTAAACAGGCACTATGGCAGATTTATCTACCACCGCCTAAACAAATTAATTTCTCGCATTTTGATGTGACCTTTCCTAATGAATTTCATCAGGCTGATATATTATTTCTGCCACATGATGGTGGGTACAAATACGCATTAACCGTAGTTGATATTGCAAGTCGATACAAAGAAGCAGAACCGTTAAAAACAAAATCAGCCACTGAAGTTGCTTCTGCATTTGAAAAGATTTATCGAAGGGGTCCTCTACACTGGCCAAATCTATTACAAATTGATCCTGGCAAGGAATTTCAGGGTGCAGTGTTATCTACAATGAAATATCACAATGTCACTATCAGACGAGGACATACTGCGCTACATCGTGATCAGGCAATTGTTGAACGGTTTAATAGGACGATTGCTGAGCGGTTATTTGGATATCAATACGCAAAAGAATTTATCCAAGAAAAAAGATCCCGTGAATGGGTTAAAAGATTACCAGCTGTGATTACTGCACTGAATAATGAGATTACTAGAACAATCAACATGAAACCTATCAATGCGATTAAAAAGAAGTCAATACCCGTACAACCACAAAAAGATGTCAAAGAACCAATTCTTGGTAGTAATGTCATTGTGAGATATTTATATGAACCAGGAGAGCTTGAAGGGGGCAGAAAAAGGGCTACTGATCCTATTTGGAGTGTTACTGTACACAAGATATCTAGTATAACACGATCTACGGGTAGACCTCCAGTCTATAAACTGGATTCAACTGCCCCTCAACGAGGATTTACTAGACAACAATTACAAGTGATACCCGAGGATACTCAATTACCACCACGGGGTCTTAACTAGCACCAAGGGTGCTGGCACCCCGGCGTCTATTGCACTCAAGTCAACGTCACATTATTTCTGACATGACCGAGATTGTTATTTTTTCTGTCTACGGTAAATTGGCGAGGATCCTTATCCGAATACTGCCAACTCGTTATACAATTGCATCTTGCGCAGTGATTATTCTGTTGTTTCTTCAAAGTGATTATTAATTCAGCATCAATATCAAATTCTCGTTGTTTTTTTTTTTGTCCTGTTGATTGTAACCGAAAGTTTTTTATCAATAATTTTAACATCAACGATGCTAGCATCATCTATTGTGGTGTCATCATCTAAAACAATTCTTCGAAGTTGATTTATTTTTCGTACTCTGGATACTGCAAGATAGACTAAATTTGACCATTCGATGCGATTACCCACCATCCAAACAATTGTATCCAATATTGTCAGCCCCTGTGAAGAATGTATTGTTGCTGCGTATCCTAGCGTCAACGGGGATTTATTAGCACGCAATGCATCTTCAACGACATTGATATCAACCAACACAATATCATTTAATACGAGAATTTGTTTTTGAAATCCTTCGGATTTTGGGCCTGGAATATCAACTTTAATGTTATGTTTTCGTGTATCAGATGGCCTATAACAAAGAGGCACTGGAAGTGTTGCAAATCTTTTTTTATGCAATTCAAATAACTTCATCTGAAGTGTGTCCCTGACTATTTTTCTACTTGCAATTATCAAATCATTTGGTCTCCATGCTTCCCAAAACTCATTCATTGGAGTTTCTGAAATTATTTTACGCGCTATTTCACATTGGATTCTATCCGGTTGTAATCTAATTAGTTTCTTAAATTCTTTTAATTCATTATCAAGTGATCTATGATCGGTATCAATTTCTTCATAATAGTCTACAAAACCCTTTAGCCATACATGTGGGGATGCACCGACAAATGGTGGTGGTTGTCCGTGATCACCGCACATGACGATTTTTGTATTTTTCAATAACAACCACTCAAGAAATATTTTTAATACATCTAATGGCACTGTGTCTATTTCATCCCAAATCATGATTTCAGGAATAAATTTCTCTTCCATACGCTCAGGAGTCCACTTATCTCCTTTCCATCGAAAAAAAAACTGTGATAAGTGCAGGCATTTACCCCTCGCTGTATCATTTCTCTTGCAAGTCTGTGAGTTGGTGTTAGCACAATCATGTTTGGATTGGAAACGCTAGCGTTTCTACGGAATAACTCAATTGCCCGGGTTGTTTTTCCTGACCCACCACAGCCGTTTAAATAAACTGTTTTATATCTACAGATTGGATCAGAACACGGTGGTGCATTAGAAAATTCTGATTGAATCTCTTTGAGATTTCGATAATTATTTTCAATCGTAACATCTGCTGATGGAATATAATCATGAAGCATTTCTCGCTTAATTCTCCATGACCCCCAATTCTCGTTGCTACCGTTTATAAAATCAGCCATATCGCTTTTTATGTAAAATGAATCAGTGGCAACTCTAACTGCGGTGTTAGGAAATTTATTGATTATTGAAAACAGATTAATAGAAGCATAACCAAGCATAGAAGCTCTCAAATGTGTGTACTGCGGATTGTATCCATCATTGTAAGTAACAATTGTACCCAATTTGGTTCCATCGGACAGAAATGCGTCTTTACGATTGACATATAGGCCTTTATTCGTTAGATCCGCGATTACAAAATCGTATTCAGCATTGTCTATAATTAACCGTGAAGAATATCTTGTATTGTCGTATTTACCACCCTGGGTGAATTTACCGATTATTCTTCGTCCAAGATCTTTTGCTTCATTGTTTCTGATTTCAAATAACTGTTTGGACCAATCCATGATTTGTTGTTCACTGAAATTCGAAGAATTTCCACCAGGAAACAGTTTTCGCTGTTCTCTAATTATTTTTTCTAGATCGGGTTGTGGTAACCAGACTGATTTCTGTGCTCGATAGGATATAATTGCTTCACTGACAATTAATGATTTTAACATCCCACAATCAATCATATACAGTAACAACACTATTGGCATCCAGTGTTTTTCAGACATGTGTTTACCAATCCAAAGATAACTACACGGATGAAGTCCCTCAGCCATTTCAAATGATACTACACAAGCGAATCCTGTTAAATCAAAATCAGGCAGTGGTCCATTAATCGCAACACGGGTCATTTCGTGTGTGGGGTGTCCAAATCGTTCGAAATATTTCTCACATTGTCCATATCCAAGAAAACTTCCTGGATAACACGCAATCATGTCAACGCAAATAACGGTGTCAGGGTCGTATTTTGTATTCCATAACCCTCCATGGCTGTATTCAAGACAGGACAATCTGACATCTGATAAAAACTCGCTTCTTGTTGGTTTCCACGCGTTTTTCTTCCTAGCAAAATGTGCTGCAATTGATGGTAGTGTAAAACAGTTTGCTAATAATTGATCATTGTCTTCCTCCTCCAGTGAAAACTCACTAGCTAGTTTTTTCATTTGATTATGCAGTTCTTCAATACGGTACAATTCTCCGTTGGGTCTTACAAACTGATCAAATCTACATTCCTCTTCTGCAGCACTGTGAAATAACCACATTGACACAGGATCGTTTTTACTCAAATGGTCAATAGCATCAAATAATTTCTGCTCTGAAAAAAACTCTTCTGTTCCAAACAGAGCTTGGGGAATATATTTCACGGTTCTATCCCGTGAGAATATTGTTACTGCAGATGACTACGCGTGTTCGTTATGATCAATAATTTCAATTGGAGCTCCCTGTGATTTATATTTCGATTCGTATAATACTTCTCCGGTTATTGTCGTTACTGATATTGGAAATCTCAATGATGTTTCTAATTTAATTATTTCCTGAATTGTTGCCCCATTCTTCTTTACCGTTAATTCACACTCGGTTATTTTTTTTCGTCTTAGATCAGTTAGTTTATTTCCCCGGGACGCATTTGTGAAGTGTTCCATTACCCGTGTTGCTACACAATTGAACCTTGACGAATATTTCATGGGTGCTAGTTTTGCAATATCAGGTTTTTCATTGAGCGGTTATATCCCGTAAACAACTGCTGTTACAGGATAAGATCTTTCGTAGTATGGTTTGTCAATTCCAGTCAAAATTAATGGTTTTGAATCCTGATTCACGGTGACAGTTTTTTTTTGTCCTTGAGAATGGGTTCAAATTTATCCCTAATGATCCATTTTCCATCATCACGGATAAGGAATTTTATTCGAAAAAAATTACTTTTTTTCCCAAGACGTGAAATTATCACTGCTGCTTTTTCATCGTTCATGGTGGCATCAATAACACCATCAATTCGAAATGTTGACCAACAATGAGATGCTCCATCACGCTTGAATTCATTAAAAGTCTCTGATTTTACTAATCATGGTTCTATCAGGAATTTTATTCTTTGGTGTATCAGAAACTCTATCGAGATTGAATTGAACACTTTTCCAGGGCTTAATTTTCGATAATCTCTCAAACTCCTCCATACTATAATTAAAACAAGCATTTAAATGAAAGATTTAAGTATAATGAATCATTGCAAATGGCTCATGATTGGATCAGTGACATCGTGTAACAAATCATGCAGAAATGAATTCTGTGGGTATCATATGCAAAGTTTTCGTCGAGGAAGCCTTGGTCCGTTACCCTGTATTTGATGTGGGGTTGGGGTTAGGGGAAAATCGCAATTATGTCTAAATTGTGGCGGCGAACGATACAGGGAACTAAAACGCTATTATGACAAACGAATAAAAAATACCGTCATTGACCCCAACGATGACAAAATCATAAAGACTCCTCAAGATTATATACAGAGACTTATAATTAAAGCAAATAATGAATTAGAAAAATAGTATTATTATACAAATGAACCAAGAATTCAGACCTCACCCCGTGCTTGTTAATTATGAAGCATCCCGTGATGGTATTATCAGAAACCGCAGATTGAAGAATCCAGTTGGATTTGTGACTAATCGAGGGTATTTGATGTTTAGTGCTGGGAAGAAAAATTAATACTGTCACAGATTCGTCTTCGAGGTGTTTAATGGAATAATCGGGGATGGTTTTGTTATCGATCATATTGATTCTGATTCTCAGAATAATTCTTTATCAAACCTACAGGTTATTTCACAAAGTGAGAATTTAAAACGAGGAAACACTGGAAAATACTCGAAAAAAGCGAGGTCTGTAAAATCATTAAATACAGTTACTAACGAAGAAAAAATATTCCAATATATGAATGAAGCCGGTAAATATTTCAATATTTGTATAGCCTCAATACCATTTGTTGCAACAGGAGTACAAAATTCGGCTTTTTCTAAAAACATAGAACAAAAAATTCGATTTTCTTATGTCTAATAACACCAAAGGAGATGATTCTTTCATAACTCTTAAATATAACCAAGGGAGTTATCTTCCTTAGATTATATCAACTTGTTTATGGGTTATTGTGATTCAGCGGCGGGGTATAATTAATTATCTGTTTTGTAAGAAAAGAAACAAAATATAAAGTTTTCAAACAATTATATTCTTTTTTTTAGTGTTTTAGTCAAATATTCTGTCTCATTTAAATACTGTAAAACACCATGAATAAGTAATTCAAGAAAATAAAAAAACACACCCTGTGGATTGCTGTATTAAGTCACCTTATATACTCTCCCTTAGACTTGTCAACTTGTTTATGGGTTATCTCCCTTAGATTCTGATTCAGCGGCGGGGTATAATTAATTATCTGTTTTGTAAGAAAATAAATCAAATATAATGTTTTCAAACAATTATATTCTTTTTTCTAGTGTTTAATTCAAAAATGCGGTCTCATTTAAATACTGTGAAACATCATTAACAAGTAATTCAAGAAAATAAAATAACACACCCTGTGGATTGACGCTGCTGTATTAGTCACCTTATATACTAAATGAAAGGTTTAAAGCTACGGCTATCAAAGGCCAATTCGACCGATCAAAACCAACCCACGATTGACTCAATCATGCAACCGGGTTTAATTTCATGGGTTGCTTTTGATTGGTCGGTGCCACATGCCCTAAAATAAATAACAACCATGGATGTAATTAGCTCTCCGTCACATTTTGGTAGCCCCGTATGGTGTTCAAAATGAATTACCAAAAAAAGGTTCGTGGATGCACATTGGGTAACCCCACAGGATAGTTCAGAATGAATTATCGGCTAAAGGAAACGGTCATAGGGTCATATCTCAAGGAGCAAAAAAAAAAACCACATTCTGATATAAACCCAAAACAGAAACAGAAAAATGCTCTCAACAAAGGACCCTATGAAAGACACAAAGGCCTAATAAGGGACCAAATGAATGCAAATAGAACCACAGCGGCCTATATCAAGGGGGCCAAATGACTGACAACCGCTCATCATGGTTGTTATTTATTTTTGTCTGCATTTATTTTATAAAATATATTTATATACAGACTGAATTCTGAAAATATATTTATATTTATATACAGACTGAATTCTGAAAAATATATTTATATTAATATACAGAATTAATTCTGAAAAATATATTTATATTTATATACAGACTGAATTCTGAAAATATATTTTTATTTATATACAGACTGGATTCTGAAAAATATATTTATATTTATATACAGAATTAATTCTGAAAATATATTTATATTTATATACAGACTGAATTCTGAAAATATATTTATATACAGACTGAATTCTGAAAAATATATTTATATACAGACTGAATTTTGAAAATATTAACGGCTCATTTATTTTGAAAAATATATTTATATACAGACTGAATTTTGAAAATATTAACTGCTCATTTATTTTAAAAAATATATATACAGAATGAATTTGAAAATATTAACGGCTCATTTATTTTTGAAAAATGAATTAGAAATATGTATTATCATATATGAATTCTGAAAATATGAATAGCATTATAGTTGAAATTGCAAAATTGAAAAGCCAGGATATTATACTATCAGATGGGTTAAATCCTGATCAAATTATGTCAGATTTTCAGGATATAGAATACGGAGTAAACAACAATAAATATATGCTACCAAAGAAATATGTGCTCATCAAAAAAATTCAGAATCCTATTCGAGACTCTCTTGCATTTTCCAGTGAAGTAGGTGTGTTTGTTCCGTTTTATACTATCGTGGAAGGAATACGAAAAGAATTGGGTAACGAATATGAATTGAAAAAGAAAGTTAATTCTAAAATTAGAAACCTACGAGCGTTAATTCAAGAAAATGAATGATTTTGATTGACCGACCCTCAAAAGATTTTGTCATTTTTTGATTGAAATTGTCTACTTGACCATAAAATCTCCTTGAGATTTTCATTTTTTTAGCATTTTTTGATTGAATCAGTGAAAATATTTCACACTGAATAAAAAATAAAAATATTTCACACTGCGAAAATAAAATAGAATCCTAACAGCTTTGAAAGTTCTTTTAACAGCTTTTCCCTATAGAAAATCCCATGTAAAATCGACTACTTGACCCTACGAGGTTTTTTTTTAACAAAAATCGATGAAAAATGACCAAAAATCACTGAAAACAGGCAAAAATTGATGAAAAATGGCTAAAAATCATCAAAAATGAGTTTTAACAGCTTTTCCATATGGAAAATCCCATGTAAAATCGACTACTTGACTGTAAAGTCTCAAAGAGATTTTCAACTGAAAACCACCAAAATGGCACCAAAACTGTCAAAAACAGGCAAAATCACTGAATAAATAAATAAAAATATTTCTCACTGAATAAAAAATAAAAATATTTCACAGCAATAAAAACTATTTCACACTGAATAAAAAATAAAAATATTTCACAGCAATAAAAATAAAAATATTTCACACTGAATAAAAACTATTTCACACTGAATAAAAAATAAAAATATTTCACAGCAATAAAAATAAAAATATTTCACACTGAATAAAAAATAAAAATATTTCACAGCAATAAAAAATAAAAATATTTCACAGCAATAAAAATAAAAATATTTCACAGCAATAAAAATAAAAATATTTCACACTGAATAAAAAATTGGACCGTTAAGGGATGGTTCCGATTAGTTAATCATCGATAGGGAAAATTGTTTTACAATTGAAAAAATGTTTCTGATTTCAAATAATGGTCAATGAAGCATTAACGACCCGATTGGCTCGTTAGCGGCTAGATGTAATTAAGAGATTTATACCAATTCGCGACTCTGTCAGGAATAAACTGCAAGAACGACAGAGTCTTCAGACTGATTTTGCTGCGGGATCTGAAGAGTTGTTTAAACCAATAACTACAACAACGAAACGGGTAATAGAGCGTGCTATATACGGAGATGTTCCTGACGGTAAAAGTAAAGAAGAGGGTCTTATTCCTTTACTTGAAAAACTAGCAACATAAACTGAAAAAAATATCAACGGAAACTGAAAAAACTGAACCACTTACTTATCCGAAAAAAACGACTGTTTCTCTGTTGAATAAATTTACTGACAATGCTAAAACATTAATAAAAAAATTTAATTTATTCAAACCAAAGGATTATCAAGCTTTTGGTGATTTTGCTGCTCAAAGCTATAATTCAAAAAAAGAGTTTTTAAAAGACGAGTATAAGGATGATAGAATATCAAGTAATGATTGGTCTGATAATTTGTATAAAATAAATAAAGGGATTGGTCGTTTGAATAAGGATGAGATGGGGTACAAGGAATTTTAAAAGGGAATTAGTAATTATAAAAAAGAACAAATAGAAGAGCGACAACGAGAAATAGAAGAACGACAAGAGCGAAAACGTCAAACACCAACACGGAGACAAACACGAAGACAAATAAACAAGAAGAACCTGATGATGATCCTCTTGATTATTTACAACCCCCAATGGATGCAAGTTTCGGGAGTGGAATTTCAGGGAAAAATCGTCTAGTTGAAAACGCTAGCGTTTCGTGTCCTGGTAATATTCTCAGTGATATATCACGATTAGAAGTTCTCATCGGAGAAAAACGAGCTGGAGATAACTCTCCAGAAATAATTAATGAAGCAGCTGATATCTGTAGACGGTTATTTCAAGGCGGTATCATGGATATCAAAACATATCGAGATTTTATTGGCGAGTTAGCGGAAAGTGGGTATCATAGTGACTGAATTGAAAAATTTTTTTTTGAATCACTGATTAGATAAATAACAATTAAATAAGAATGATCATACACTACAATCATGATAAACCAGCCAGTGTCTATGTAGTTAATTCACGGTTTCCAGTTTATAGAGCATACTACGGAGATGGTTTAGGTAATACCATTGCAGGGATTTTTGCGAGAATGGCCCCAAAAGTGATGCCGTTAGCTAAACAATTAGGAATGAAAGCCATTGATGTTATTCGTGATAAGGGTATTGGTGCTGTTGGAGATCTTGCGGGAAAATCGTTTTCAGCTGCGAAGAAAAAATTAACATCATTAGCTAGACGAAAAAAGAAACAGGTACCATTGCTATCTACAGCGGAAATGCATGCAAGTGTTAGTAAAATAATAAATAACGCAGTAAATGAAAAATTAGCGTCATTGGTGACTCCGAGTGACCAAGATAACATGATAGCAAACATGACAGCAGGAAGTGGCTTTAAAAAAACACGACGATGAAAAATCGTTTACGATGAAAATCCGATTTAGACTCTGATAAATAGAGTAAAATGTTCAAAAGGTCACCTAATCCAGCATTTGATATGGATGCCCCAGTGCGTAAAGATGATTCTGTACGCGATTTTCAATTTTATTCTTATCACGCAACACAACCAGATCTCCGATCGCGAATTGAACTTCAAGTTCATGATACCAGTAAATATTTTCTACCGTGTGAGGCATTTATTGAAGTAGAAGGAGAACTTGTAACAAATGTTGCAGCTGATACCCCATATGACAATAACCCATCTATCAAAGTTGGGTTCGTCAATAACGGTATTATGGCGTTATTTGAAAGTGCAAGATATCTCATTGATGGAAAAGAAATTGAATCCATTGACCGTGAAGTTGATGTGTCCACAACAATCATAGGGTTAGCAAGATATTCTGATGATTATACAAGATCAGCTGGTCCATCTATGATGTTTTCTAAGGATACTACTGATCACCCTGAACACGTCCAGTATTCTAGAGTCAAGGCAACACTAGCCACTGCAGTTGATCCAGCACCAGCCGGATATACAAGACCAGCTGGTACTTTTGATGTCATTAATAATATTACTAACTACAACCTAGGGTTTGCAACACGCGTAGCAACGTTGCATGGACAGCGTCGACGATTTTCATGTGCGATTCCACTGCATCATATTTTCGGATTCTGTAGAAATGTTAGAAAAGTTATTTATGGAGCTAAACACACAGTAGCGCTTGTACGAAAGGGTACTGATAATGATGCAATATGGCGTGATGCTGGTGTTGCTGATGGTAAAGTCATTTTAACAAAACTATCATTGTGGATGCCAGTGTTAACTCCATCAATCACAGAAGAACAGCGACTACTATCATTTATGGACCAAGGAGGAAAATCATTGTTGAGTTGGTTATCAGTGAATACTGATATTAAACAGGACAATGTTGATGGTACATTCACATGGCACCTGGCATCAAAACAAGGGGTTTCAGCTCCACGTCATATATTTATTGCATTACAGAATAATGCACGAGTTGGTACTCAAGAACGAAGTCATATGATATTTGATCAGTTAGGTGTTAATGAAGTCTCACTGAGAATAAACGGCCAACAGGAACCATCTGAAGATGTGCAACTTGATTACAATCACAACCATATTGCACGTGTCTATCATAACCTGTTGTCATTTATGGCACGTGATCAAAATGTGGATACTGGTTTGCAAATATCACAATTGGATTTTAAAAGCCTCTATCCGATTTATTACTTTTCATTGGAACATCTTGATTTAACAAGACAATCTGTCGTTGATATACACTTTAGAGCCCGTGTAACCCGTCCGACTGGTCCACCAGTTGGTGGGGTACCTCCTATCCTTATCCCGAATTAAAGAGCGGTTGCTGTCATTCTCAGTGATAAATCAATGCTACCTGAAGGTGTTGGAGGAAGAATGAGAATCATTGATGCACCAGTGGAAAATATGTAAACGATTTTTCATTGAAATTGTAAACGATTTAGAATCAATCAATTATGTATAATGTCATATAGTAATATTAGTGTTGCGTTAACTCCTGGTCAAATAAAACAATTGCAATCGGAATCAGCTAAAAAATGTGGAACCACAATCACGCTGAAACCCAATCAAAAGAATGGTGGTGCAAATAAATTATCGCCGACAACTCGTCAAGTAAAACATTTCAATGATGCACTTGTAGCAAAAAAAAGGTATTCAGATTACTCTTTCTGCGGCTGCTATCAAAAATATGATAAAATCAGGTGGTATATTCCCGTTGTTAGCTGCGATTCTGGCCTTGATTGCAGCAGCAGCCCCAGCAGTGGCTAAAGCAGCGGCGTTAGGAGCCGTTGGTACTGCAGCAGGAATGGCACTAAAGAAGGCAACTGGACAGGGATATAAAAAAAGGGAAAGGGGTTGTACCTACCAGGAACCCCGTATTCGTGGTACAGCGGAAAAGGCCTGAGAATCCCAGGAATGAATTATTAATTCAAAAATCTTTGACTCCTATGTCCAATTTTGATTTAATGGATGCTGCTAAAAAACTTGCAATTAAAAATTTCAGAGGTGTCTTTATGAAAGATCAATTACCACATCAACCAAACAACACTGAAACATGTATTATTAATTTAGATAACAGCACCGGACCTGGAACTCACTGGGTTGCATACGCTATTGATCCACGTGCAATCGTCTATTTTGATTCATATGGATTAGTACCGACAAAAGAGTTTATGCGTTATATAAAAAATTTTCCAATGAAGACTTGGTATTCTACGCTACCAACACAACAAATGAATGATCCACCAATATGCGCAGTGAAGTATTAAATGTCCTTGACGCTATTTCAGCATCGAAAAAACCACCACACATTGTCGTAAATGATTACACCAGTAATCGCTGGAAATTAAAGAGATTTTAGAGAGAGAAAGAGTTTTACAATAACAATGATTGATATTTGGGGGAGATCTTTGAAACCCGAACCCGATGGCACTGCAACCGGTGATATAAAAAAATAATTGAAGATGAAATCGCTGAGACGTTGAACTTAACAAGTGTTGACCCCGGGGAAATAGTTGTATTTCAAGACAAACAGGGTAAATTGAAAACTAGTAATGTCTCTCTGGATGATATTTTAGTTAAACAACGAAACGCAATCGAGAATACTATCGCGTTATTTTCCGATCAGGGTAAACTCAAACCGGGCCTACTTTTTTCAACGATTACAGATCGATTTAAAACTCTCAACGATGAGTTGAAAAATTCTGTGTTGGAACTAGCAACACTTCAATCTAAAACTGAAGAACAAGGAAAACAGTTTTCAAATTTTCGAAGAAATATTGTGGATAAATTTATTGGAACCCCGTTGGATAAAATTTAAATAAAACTCCCGGATATCAAAAAATCCATCGATGAGACGAAAACCTTCATCGAAGCCATCAAAGGGGATGCAACGAGGATGATAACAGTCATTGAAAAAACAAAAATTCCTCATGAGAAAACCAACAACTTAGTATACACAATCCAACACGGATCATTTGCGTGGACACCTACAAACAACAAATTAGATATCACTGCAACCGTTAAGGGTATTTATCGATTAACACTGGTGACAACGACTCAATTTAATATTTCATCGTCCAGTTCATCCGGGGTCAATAATACGATTTCAACGATCATCGACAAGGATACAACTGAAAAGTTCACAAAAACATCTACTGATAAAAATTTGGTTAGGGTTTCAACAACATGGTATTTGGAATTTGTAGCGGATTTAAGTTGAAAATTGCTTTGCAATTTCACTAACGGTTTCAATTGAAATCGTAATTGAAAACGCTAGCGTTTTTAAAATAAAAATGATTTCATCATCGCAATATCGCTATGATCAGGTCAGAGAATTTCAAACTAGACTCAAAACCCTATCTGAGGAGTATGCAATGAAAATTAAAAAATATCGCAGGAGAATTACCGCAATTGATGTTACCGTGTATTCAGTGAGTGGTGTAATCACCGGAGCTGGTATTATACTGTCTTCAGTGACAATGATTGCCCCGATAGCTGTTCCAATTTGCATTTCTGCGGCAACAACAATCGCTGGAATTATTTCAATAATTACAAAAAAATTATCATCATGCAGCCAACGGAAACTACAAGACTACATAATTCAATTTCATGTTGTGTCCACTGCATACTCGCAATTATCCTCATTGATATCGTCATCTCTCGATGATACAATTATATCAGATAGTGAGTTTTCAGCGATGGTAGATATATATGATTCTGCAATGTCAAAATTAGAGCGACAACAACAGTATAATAACAATGACAACACAGATGGAATTACTTCAACAAATAGTGGAGAACACAAACCCAGTACAAACCAGCATGATCTCAATAACATCAACGAATCCAGAATTCAGTGTGAATTTCCCCTCCCCAGTCCCCGTGAAGGAAATCGCGCTAGCAAAATTATGAGTGTATCACAGTTGGCCTAATATCAGATCAAAATCATTGGTGGTCAACAACCGAATAATTCACTGGTGTTCTCGTATAAGAATAAACCCGACGGGACTCCAGACTGGAACGTTGTTTCCATACCAACCGGATCATACCAAATTAATCAAATCAATGCTGAATTGCAACGTAGAATAAAATCGATTACTGGAAAAGAATAAAAAAAATAGCTATAACAGTTCATGAGCCGACACTATCATCTGCCATTGAGATAAGCACAGAAGGATACGTCGTAGATATCTATCAAAGCTCAATAAGGACCGTACTAGGATGGCCTGAATTACCACCCGGGGAAAAAAACGTTAAATTACTACCTGAACCACAAAAAAATGATTATATCACCGACAGGATAAAATCTGATAATCCAATAAAGAGTTATAGCGATTATGACAAAATTGAATTTTTTTCATGAATTGGTAGATCCTCCCACTAAGAGAAAAAGCTACATAACTCGACAGGATAAAATCACTGAAAACTTCACAGCAATGAATAATGATTTTTCATTGTTGTGGACATCTCTTAAATCCGGCACTCTCACCCGAGATGAATTTATCAGCGTTGTAGAAACATGTAACAAAATCATCAATGACATGGAAACATTTCATTCACAAATTATTCAAGAAGTATTAGGTGACAGTAGTCATGAAACAAGATTTTTATTTGCAAATGAATATAATATCCCCGTCAAAGATATTCCAGCATTCAAAATACCAGGATATAATATCTTAGGATTACAAAAATCTCTCAATGATGCCATCGATGAAGGTTTTAAAATAATTCATGACGCGTGGAAAAAAACAACAAAACCACAAACAACTATCCTGACACACAATAATGACCCAGATGGTGGCGGCAGGCATATTGCTCCGTTCAATGTGAATATTTCATCGGTGATAGCACTCAATTTAGTATGTGATGTTATCGAAGGAAGCTATCAAATAAATTTAGAACGATCAAATCAAGCTCAGCAAGGATATGTTTTGTATTCATTTGCACCAACAGCCCCTCCATGATTCCTAATTATTGAGTCTCCGGTGAATCCAGTCTATATGCGGTGTCATAATAATTCATTAACCAGAATTAATTTCAAACTCACTGACCAGTCCAATAATCTGATTGATTTACAAGACGAAGTTTTACAAATAAGTCTGTTTGTGAAATCCTAAGGATTTTCATCCTGAAAGGATTTTCGTCCTAACACCCATCGTATCGGACTTGATAAAATATTCGGCTGAAGAGTTTTTACTCATTTTGAAAACCCTTCAGGATCATGTTTTTGATTTAATTAATTTTTTCTTTGACTGATTTCATTGATTTTTTTTTTGGACTGATTTCATTATTTTTTGCCTGTTTCGGGTTTTAAGCCCTAATCCATTGAAAACTTGTTTAAAAATGTTGTCCGATACGATAAGTCTGTTTGTGAAATCGTAAAAGGATTTTCATCGTAAAAAAGTGTTAACCCATAGCAGCAGAGGGGGCGAGTGACAACGACGTTGGCGTCATTATTTTTTGCCAGTTTCGGGCTTTAAGCCCTAATCCATTGAAAACTTGTTTAAAAACGTTGTCTGATTCACCCTCTCTGCTGCTAGTGCATATAACACCGATTAAATGACATCATTTTTTGCTGATGAAATATGGGCTAGTGTGTACAAGGAAGGCAATTGGTGCTGTTTACCTCTGGGACCTGGGTTCGAATCTCCGTAGAATACGAATTAACCTGTGTGATAGTATAAATACTAATTATGCCTATTACTATCAAGCATACTTCTATAGAATGCTACCAATGCCACCAATTCTACAATTTACAAACTATGCTGTGGTATAACAATAACTATTGATTTCGTACCAATTCCTGTAGAAACATTAGCAATAGTTCCTTCTTTTATTTTAAAGAGCTGAAATTGGGTGGGGTCTATTAGAATGGAGTGAGCTAAATAGGATTTTCTGTACACCTCATTATTCTATAACGTTTAACAACACTCTTAGATACATCACTAAGCAATGCGTGTTACTGTAAATATTTACCTGGTGGAAATGCAGATCTAAGAGCTGCAATCTCTGATATGTCTGAAAATGAAAACATCGATTTTAAACGATGGCGACGAACGTTGTTGCGGTTGTGGATATAGTGGTTATTATGAGTCCTTAATAGTTCTGTTGATGGCATTACTGAAGATGCATTTTGGAGACAAACTTTTAATATGATGCGTACAATTATCTATTATTAATACAGTGCTGGAAAGGGGGACTTAACGATCCAATTTATTGTCGTTACTAAGACAGACATAAATCCGTCTTTTACCGATATAAAACACTCATCTTAAAGAAACAATTGAATAAAGTTACCTCTTTCGGAGTAATATTTAAATAAAATTGAGAGAAAACGTACAATTGTCAATGATCATGCATCCTGTGTATGATTCAGATCTTTTGTGCACTGCAAAGATAAACATTTGATGCACAATTGAAGATAAAATGAATACCATGAAAGTTGCAGAGAGATCCTTTGCAAACAGCAATTTCGTAGTATCCCCTTGTTGTACAATTTGAAGTGGTTGAACACGTATGCACACTTTTCATTGTCTGAAACAACGAATGGAACAATTCAGTATTTAATTGTCGCTCCCTACGTTAGACATTTAATTGGGGTGTTTATCATAAACTATCGGGAGTGACCCACCAATAACTGACTCAAACTACTCATACATGCTGTTCTATTCAATGTGTTCAACCTGCCAAACTCAATTCGACTTAAAGTTGGACCATTTGATATTGTATTTGTCTCTTTTCATTTGTTAGATTACGTGTGTGTGGTATAGGATTTCGTGATCGGTGTCATTATTCAGACCACATCTTGATCAATAATGTTTTAGTCAATCTCGTTAGAGATTGTTTTCTAGTGGCCCTTGTAGTTGTAACTTTGATCGTATTAGACTGATAGTCCTTTTGGGATAATCATCGTTATCGAATGCATTTCAGTTTGATTACTTATATAATTTGACTACACGGCAAAACACATAGATCAGTAGTAAATACTCACCGAACGGCAATGGACATCGTTAGGGTTACAACATCCCTTGTACGGGTAAGATCCTGCCTGGGAAGTTATAGCCTGTGGATCATGTATATGTCGCAGGTCTGCCACAATCGACGCATTCATGCAAACCTGCAATTGTATATATATATATATATATATATATATATATCTTTGCGCGTGTGTGTGTGTGTGTGTGTGTGTGTGCGATTCACGGACATTGGAATTGTCACGGAGTGGGTCTTAAAATAAACGTTGGTACATCTTTCCAATGTAATGTACCATGACTTACATGGCTTTCGTTTAATTGATCGATCCGTGCGTTTGTATCGCATAAAAGAAATTAGAACTGTTTATGTGTTTTTCTCTGACGTTGGCACACATCGAATATTGTAGAGGCACATAATATATTCTTTCAAAAATCCCAATTAGATCTGGTTTTCATTCAAACTGTAAAGCTTTTAGAAAGTTTGCAAGAAATGGTATGAGGAAAATAAACCGAATAAGACTGTGATTATTAGCGATTCGCTAAGTGTCCTAACCTCAATCCAAACTAACACCACAAAATCTAGAGAAAATTTCTTAAAACAAATTAACCTAATACTGAAAACCCTAAATTTAAATAAATTAGTAGTAGAATTTATGTCGATTCCATCCCACATTGACATCAAAGGTAATGAGTTTGCAGACCAACTTGCTAGAAACAAACTCGACGAACCTAATTACATGCCATTTAAATATAGCCAAACTGAACTTTATAGTTTAATTCACACAATGACTAATCAAAAATGGCAAACCGATTGGGACAGAAATAAACAAGGGAGAATATTTCACAACATCATTAAGGAAGTTAGTAGAGTAATAAAACCACCCAGGTGCACAGGTTATGAACAATCTAAAATAAGTAGAATAATAATAGAAAAAAAAAACTGGCAAACAGCTTTGGAAAATACATTGGACCCTTCTCACATAACATTAATTGCCACAATTGTAACAAACCAGAAGATTTACACCATATCTTCAACAATTGTACAAAAACCAAAATGGAAATGGACAAATTTAGATCCAAACAACTAAACATAGCCGCACTAAGTACATACCCAGAAGTAATCCAATTAACTAACAACAACCCTCAAGGAACATATGATTAAAATATGATTGAACTGCTTAAAACAACAGGGCTAATTGAAAAAAATTATAGAAACACCTAAATAAATCGAAAATTCTAACATGTATAACAACCTTAAGGAGCAATATGTAGCCCCACAATGAGATCACATGGGTTCATTGACCAATCATTTGGCAGGTTACTAAAGCACCTAAATAACAAACTAATTCTGAAATTTATAACAACCTTAAGAAGTAAATTGTAGCCCCACAATGTCACATGGGTTCATTGACCAATCATTTGACGGGCTACACACTTAAAACAAACAAATATAATTAGATGAAGCATCAGGAATAATTAAAGATATATAAATAAACATTGAAGCATTTAAGAAAATAACATCGGGTACAAAAACAAAAGGGTGGACTATGGATACCATCATCTAGAAATTAACACTCTTCTCTATCTTTTTCTAACCTTTTTCCATATACATAAAACACCATGACCATCAGACTCAGCGGCACAATGCTGCATCCAAATACCAATTAGTATTCTCCTAAACTCTAAATCAGAAATACAAGGTGGTATTGAACCACTAACCGTCAGGAATGCGGGACTAGTACATCCGCATTATTAGGCTGTCACATGGGACTGTCTACACTTTTGTAACAACAGCACAGAGTATTTCCAAATTGATAGGGACAACTTTAGATATAGATACCCAGAAGAGAGGAGGACACCAGTGCTAACAATCAAGATGAAGGGAGGCCCAAGGAACAAGAGACGACAGGACACCGGAGCAAACAAACCAGAATGAGGGAAAACTGGTTAACATTACGTAACCCTCCATCAAAAAACCCTTTTAAGGGCTACTGCCATTTAGCCATTACAGAGCTCTCATTTGGTACAAAAGCTGTATTTGAAATGCTCTTTTGAGAAACCTAACTTGATCAATTTCGAACACCTCCAATCAAAATTCACAATCCATATAACCTAACAGTGACAAACCTACATATGTCGCAAAGACATTCTAGAATTAAAATTGTTAGGGACTTACACTGGGAACTAAAAACATTGGTATGTTAGGAGTTAGAAAAAAATCTTCAACTATACAAAATTTGATTTAATTACGCAGGTGGCTTACACATTATTGGTATATTTTCCGTCCATTAGTGAAACTGGACCCGATTTGAAATAAGTATGGTTTGAACGTTTCAAGGCTGTCGACATACATGGGCTGGCTTATCGGATCTTTTACTCATTTCTTGCGACCAGAAACCCTCAACATGACGAGACGTGAAAACCATGTTTCACCAGTCATTATTTGGTGCCATCGCACCTCTAGTACTCTCCTTCCGATTGATTGATAGGGTTGAGTGCGTGTTTGATCTATTCCCACTCACCCAGGTCCTACATTCATGTCGATAGTCCCTCAATAGGGGCGCGACATGACACTATGTGTGAATAAACGCCCGTGGGGATGTGGCACCATTCCTTACCCCACGGGAAAAATTAAATATCTTTCTCAAGATATTGATCCTTCGTGGTCAGTTCACTTTTATTTAACATTCATTCAAATAGTATGTATTAATACGAAACCGCTTTCGGCTTTACTTACAAGGAAAGGGAAAAAACAAGTTTGTATGCCTGATCAATATGCCGTGATCTGGCTACGTCGACATATCTTTAATGCTATATGAAAAAAGTCCTTTTTGTATACATGTGTTAGTTTCGTCCATTATAAAAGCACTTTTCCAGACTGCCAAAAGTACTCGAAAGGATCCATTATTCGTTACATCCTCATTTAGGAGTTGTCGGTTATTCAAATTCACTTCAGATCCCTATTTTCTCTTAATCGGTTAGACAAAGTCGCTTCAAATAACAGTAAATTCGTTTCATATATACATACATACATACATACATACATACATACATACATACATACATACATACATACATACATACATACATACATACATACATACATACGTACATACATACGTGTCGTATCATACTCGAACATGATGACCAAAATAGCAAAATTACTTATATATGTCCTTATAAATGTCATTGTTAAATGACCTGAGTCATGAAATACAATTATTTAATGTCTTTATACTTAAAACAAAGGCATTAGAAATGTCATTTCATCATCTGATTAATCCGTGAAGAAAATGGCTATATATAATATGCTTGGATAACAGACACTTGGTGAATACCATTTGCTTTGTTCTTATAATTAGCTGTGTTTCTCAAATTGTAAATTATTGAAGTTGCTTCTTCATTTACAACACTCAACTTGATTTTCACATCAAAAATTAAATTGTGACTATATATTAATTTTCCGCCGTACTTATATGTTTTGCAGATGTTATCTATACGGTTCACATTGTATTTCTCTATAATTGCAGCATCACACAAACAAATATAAATATATTATGGATCTATATTGTGTGAAATGTAAGAAGCATACTGGCACAGATGACGTAACAACGATTACAACTAGCAATAACAGATCAGCACTTTCTGGTCAATGCGTACAATGTAGTACAAACAAATTTAGATTTGTTTCTATGAAATCTGCAGATGATTTTAAAAAATGAGGAGATGATATTGCAGCCAAGTTAGTAAAACTCCCAGGGACACCATGGGCAAAGTATCCAGGAGACAAACATCTTCCAGGGTATAGTTATTGTGGACCCGGGACCAGACTCGATATCAGACTTGATGATCAAAACCAACCTCGACGTGGTGAAGATCCAATAAACGCCATTGATAAGGCGTGTCATGCTCATGATGTTGCTTATAGAAGCAGCAATGTGCAACACAGACATATCGCAGATGTTAAATTAATTCATACGTTAAATTCTATCACTGATAAATCCTTCAAAGAAATATTGGCTTCATGGTTAGTAAACTCGGCAATGAAAGGTAAATTGATGTTAGGTGCTCGTAGTTAATAACAACATGGAATCTATTTATTATTCTCCAAGAGGATACTGGAGGGGTAAAGCAGCAATTGGTAAACTCGCTTGCGCCGCAAAGGTGAAAATATTACAGCAGCGGATTGGTTATCTAAACAGGAGATATGGCAGATTTATCTACCGCCGCCTAAATGAATTAACTTCTCGCATTTTGATGTCAGCGCACCTAATGAAGTTTATCAGGCTGATATACTATTTCTGCCGCATGATGGTTTCTACAAGTACGCGTTAACCGTAGTTGATGTTGCGAGTCGATACAAACAAGCAGAACCGCTAAAGACAAAATCATCAACTGAAGTGGCCTCTGCGTTTGAAAGCATTTATCGAAGGGGTCCTCTGCATTGGCCAGATCTATTACAAGTTGATCCAGGCAAGGAATTAAGGGGTGCAGTGTTATCAATAATGAAGAATCATAATACTGCATTACGACGAGGACATACTGGACTACATCGCGTTCAGGCAATTGTTGAACGATTTAATCGGACGTTTGCTGAGCGGTTATTTTGATATCAATGCGCGAAGGAATTTATTCAGGACAAACGATCTCGTGAATGGGTTAATAGATTATCAGGCGTAATTACCGCGCTGAATAATGAGATCACTCGAACAATCAACATGAAAACTAACAACGTGATTAAAAAAAGTATATACCTGTAAAACCGCAAAAAGATTTTTCAAAACAACCAATACTCGGTAATGTCACCGTTAGATATTTATATGAACCAGGGTCGCTCGAAGGTGGCAAAAAAAGAGCTCAGCGGGGGTTTACTCGTGAACAACTGCAAGTAATACCCGAGGAGACTCAATTACCGCCGCGTGGTCTTAACTAGCACCTCTGCGCCTGTTGCACTCAAGACAAGTTAGCATCACATTATCTCTGGTATGACCTACGCTGCTATTTTTTCTGTCTACGGTAAATTGTCGAGAGTCCTTATCCGACCAACGCCAATTCATTATACAATTGCAACTCGCGCAGTGATTATTCTGTTGTTGTTTTAGTGTGATTATAAATTCAGCATCAATGTCAAATTCTGTTATTATTTTATCCTGTTGTTTACAACCAGATAGTTTTTTTCTGATTATATCATCGCTGACAATATCACTTATTGTAGTGTCATTAGCATATAGAACAACTCTTCGAAGTTGATTTATTCTTCGTACTCTGGACACTGCAAGATAAACTAAATTCGACCACTCGATGTGATTATCTATAATCCAAACAATTATATCTGATATAGTTAATCCCTGTGAAGAATGTTTCGTCGCTGCGTAACTGGGATTTATCAGCGCGCAATGCATCTTCGACGACATTGATATCAACCAGCACAATATCATTTAACACTAAATTCTGCTTCTCACTTTGCCCAGGAATATCAGATTCAACATTCTGTTTTCGTGTATCCTTTGGTCTATAACACAGCGGCGATAGAAGTGTTGCAAAGGTTTTCTTTATACAATTCAAATAACTTCATCTGAAGTGTCTCTGACTATTTTTCTACTTGCTACTATCAAATCGTTTGGTCTCCACGCTTTCCCAAAAATCATTTAATGGGGTTTCCGAAATTATTTCACGCGCTATTTCACATTGGATTCTATCCGGTTGTAATCTAATTAGTTTCTTGAACTCGCGTAATTGTTCATCAAGCGCTCTATGATCAGTATTAATTTCTTCATAATAGTCTACAAAATTCTTCAACCAATCATGTGGGGATAAACCGATAAATGGTGGTGGCTGGCCATGATCGCCGCACATTATCTTTGTAATACATCAATGACACGGTGCATATCTCATCCCAAATAATGACTTCAGGAATAAATTTCTCACCCATTCGATCAGGAGTCCATTCGTCGCCTTTCCATCGAATGAAACTGTGATAAGTGCTTGCATTAATTTCTCGTTGTTTCATCTCTCTTGCAAGTCTGTGGGTTGGTGTTAGCACAATCATGTTTGATGCGTGAAAATCCATAGGATTTTTCCCGCGAAATAATTCAATCGCACGAGTTGCCTTTCCTGACCCACCACAGCCGTTTAAATAAACTGTTTTATATCTGCATATTGGATCAGATATCGGCGGTGCATTAGATAGTTCTGATATCTGATTATTTTTCAAGGAATTGTTTTTAATCGTACCATCTGCTGATTTGGAATAATCACGCAGTATTTCCTTTTTAATTCTCCATGATCCCCAACTCTCGTCAGAATCTGTGAATTCACCACTACTTTGCTGTGTTTCGCGTTTATATGAAATGAATCAGTGGCTACTCTAACTGCAGTGTCAGAAAATCTATTAATCATCGCAAATAGATTAATAGAAGCATAAGCCAGCATAGATGCCCTCAAATGTGTATACTGAAGACTGTATCCATCGTTGTAAGTAACAATTGTACCCAATTTGGTTCCATTGGACAAGAAAGCGTCTTTACGATTGACGTATATGCCCTAGATGTTACATCCGCGATTATAAAATCGTATTCTATAATCAACCGCGAAGAGTGTATTTATTGTAGTATTTGCCACCCTGAGTGAATTTACCAATTATTCTTCTACCGAGTTCTTTTGCGTCTTTATTTCTACCTTCAAATAGCCGTTCGGACCATTTCAAGATATCTTCTTCGTCGAGGGATGGGAATTGTTTTTTGTTTTCGCTGATTACACTATCTAGACTAGGTTGTGGTAACCAGAGTTCAGTCTGCGCGTGATATTATATAATCGCCTCGCTGAAAATCAGCGATATCAGTATTTTAGAATCAATCATATACCGTAATATCACTATTGGCATCCAGTGTTTTTCAGATATATGTCTGCCAATCCAAACATAACAGCACGGATGAAGTCATGTAGCCAATTCAAATGATACCACACGAGCGAATCCGGTTAAATCAAAATCAGGTAGTGGTCCATTAATCGCAACACGGGTCATTATGTCCCGTTATTTACTATCGTATAAAGAATAAGAAAACAATTAGGAAATGAATATGGGATTAAACGTGCAGTTAATTCAAAAATCAGGAATATCAAAATGTTGATAGAACAAAACGAAAATACTCCGATGGTTACCTCGGCCGAGTAAGTTGTAACCAATGATTTGACATGTACATACGACCTACAAATTTCAAATCCAAAATACTTCAATGAATGGACAGGTAAAATTCTCACTACCATACTTCAATGTATAAATACTTTAATGTTTGTTTACAATACAACAGATGGGTAAAATTCTTACTCAACAGACATGTGCGCTCAACTAGAACAAAATTTGTAAAGGCGGTTTTAATCAATACCGGCTTTGAAATCCTATACTGGTGTTTATCAATGAACGCGTTACTATAAGGAAATAATAGTGAAATTTTCACCGATTTCATTATTTGTTAATTACTGAAATATTTTAGTAAATTTTTTTTATTGATTGCTGGTCATTGCTGGTGTCAGTCGGGTTAAGTAGTCGATTTTATTCTGAATGAATCAATTAGAGAATTTTTGCTTGAAAATTTTTTTTGATCATAAATGATCATTTCAGACCTGAAATAGACAAAAAAATGACCAAAAATGGAAAAAATGAACAGTAATGACCAAAGATTGATGGTGGTGTCAGTCGGATCACAGAGTCGATTTATTCTAAATGAATCAATTAGAGATTTTCCACTTGGAATTATTTATGGTGATTTCTGTCACTGGTAACTTTGTCATTACATTTAGATCGTACATTAATTGGAAATTGTTTTGCTGTTTCAATAATGTTAAACGAAGCATTAACGACTAGACTAGCTTGCGAAAGATAATCGTCAATTAAAAAGTTTATACCAATCCGCGACTCTGTTAGAAACAAACTACAAGCTAGAAAGAGTCTTCAGACTGTTTTACAGCCGGAACTGAAGACCTGTTTAAACCAATAACCACGGCAACCAAAGGAGTAATATCAGCCACTGAAAGAGCTATGTGGGGAGGTGTCCCCAAGGAGGGGGCAAGTAAAGAAACACCCCTTCTTGGTATACTTGAAAAAATAGCAACGGAAACTGAAAAAACATCAGCGTTGTTAACAAAAAACCCTCCTGGTGCAAAAAAACAGTAGATGATTTACGCGCGAGATTTAGCGAGGAGGGGTTAGCAGCATTTGATAAGACTGAACCAGCAGAAATTCCTGCGCTTGTTATTACGACTTATATGAAAACAGAATAAAATGCTGAAACCAGAACAATACAAGTATATTAAAAGTATACAACATTGGGCTGATGTATTCTACAAAATCAAAACTAAAACAAGTCAAATTGATAAAGACAATACATCATACATTGGATACCTCGATGCGGTGGGTACAGTGTATAATCAATATGAAGAACTAAAAACAAAAACAAATATAAACCTCAGCGGCCTCAAAGAAAGAGACAACAACCTTTAAAGAAAATATCTTTCTCACCTCAACAACAACTACCACCTGACGATGGTGATAATATACCATCTGATCGAGACGAATCTAATGATGGTTTTTTTTAAGGATTTACAAAGTCGAGAAACAGATGCACAAAATATATTTGGTTATAGTAGTGGAGAGGATTTTTCCGAATCTGAAAATCAAAGATTTTCCAGAGATTCCAACCAAAGATTTTCCAGTGGAACTTCAAGGGTATCAGGTAGTGGTTAAGTTAGTTGTCCTGGTAATATTCTCAGCGATATAGCACGATTAGAAGTACTCATCGGAGGGAAACGAGCTGGAAATAATTCACCGGAAAAAAATTAATGAAGC
The DNA here is from genome assembly GCA_029339505.1 of Unio delphinus. Classification (NCBI taxonomy): domain Eukaryota; kingdom Metazoa; phylum Mollusca; class Bivalvia; order Unionida; family Unionidae; genus Unio; species Unio delphinus. The sequence goes on from JAQISU010000375.1 coordinate 3,370,296, forward strand.
AGCTGATATCTGTAGGCGGTTATTTCAAGGTGGCATCATGGACATTGAAACATATCGAGAGTTCATTGACGAGCGAGCCAAGCATCATGGTTATCATAGTGACTGAGCATTCATAGGATTGGAAATTGCTAGCGATTTCACGATTAGATAAATATCATTTGAATTACTAGTAATTCAATAAGATGATCATACACTACAACCATAATAAACCAAACCAGCGTCTATGTAGTAAACTCACGATTGCCTATTTATAACGAGTACTATCGTAATGGTCTCGGTGATATCATTGCAGGGTTATTTGCAAGAATGGCTCCAAAAGTAGCAACAATCGCAAAACAGTTATCGTTGAAAGCCATTGATGTCATTCGTGTTAAGGGTATTAGCGCTGTTGGAGATGTTGCCGGGAAAGCGTTTTCCGCTGCAAAGGATAAACTAGTAGCATTAGTTCGACGGCGAAGGAAACCACCAATGACGAAGTCACCAGGACCACTACCGTCTACCATTTACGGAAGTAATGCCTTCAAATGTTAGTAAAAAAATAAATAACGCAGTAGATCAGAAATTAGCATCGTTGGCAACTTCATCATTGACAGAAAGTGACCAAGATAATATTACCGCAAATATGATAGTGGGAAGTGGCTTGAAACCAAGACCGAAATCGCGATTTAGATCGAGGAATATATAATAAAATGTTCAAAATGTTCAAACGGATACTTGATTCAGCGTTTGATATGGATGCCCCAGTGCGTAAAGATGATTCTGTACGTGATTATCAATTTTATTCTTATCACGCAGTACAACCTGATCTTAAATTAAGAATTGAACTTCAAGTTCATGATAACAGTAAATACTTTCTACCCGCTGAAGCATTTATTGAAGTGGAAGGAGAACTCGTAACAAATGTTCCAGCTAATACAGCATACGCAGATAACACAAATCTCCGAGTTGGTTTTGTTAATAATGGTATCATGGCGTTATTCGAGAGTGCAAGATATATGATTAATGGAAAAGAAATTGAATCTACTGAGCGTGAGGTTGATGTTGCCACAACAACAGTGAGGTTAGCAAGATATTCTGACGATTATACAAGATCGGCAGGTCCATCTATGATGTTCTCTAATGATATTACCGATCACGTTGGTCACATTCAGTATATTAAATTATGGACACCGCGGGAAACCGCGGATGATCCACAACCAGTTGATTCTCCTGAACACGAAGCAAGACCACCTGCTGAGTTTCATATCATAAAAAGCGTTAATCGTAATTACAACCTAGGATTTGCAAAACACATATCAACATTGCAAGGACAGCGTCGACAATTTTCATGCGCGATTCCACTGCATCATATTTTCGGATTCTGTAGAAATGTTAGAAAAGTTATCTATGGAGCGAAACATACAGTAGTACTCGTGAGAAGGGGTGATGATAATAATGCAATCTGGCGTGAGGCTGGTGTTGCTGATGTCGGTAAAGTAATTTTAACAAAATTGTCATTGTGGATGCCAGTAATGACTCCATCAATTACAACAGAAGGCTAATTACTATCATTTATGGATCACGGAAGAAAATCATTGCTGAGTTGGCTATCAGTTACCACATATACTATGGATTCTAATATTAACGGTATATTTCCATGGCACCTGGCATCAAAACATGATGTTTCAGCGCCACGCCATATATTTGTTGCGCTACAGAATAAGAATCGACTTAACTCTCAAGAACACAGTCATATGATATTTGATAAATTAGGCGTTAACGAAGTCTCGCTGAGAATAAACGGACAACAGGAGCCATCCGAGGATATACTACTTGATTACAATAACAACCAAATAGCACGTGCATATCATCGTCTGTTGTCATATATGGGACACGATCAAAATGTCGATACTGGTCTGCAAATATCACAATTGGATTTTAAAAATCTATATCCGATCTATTACTTTTCGTTGGAACATCTTGATTTAACAAGACAATCCGTCGTTGATATACATTTTAGAGCTCGACTAACCGCTCTTCCTGCTGGTGGTTATAGAGCGGTTGCTGTCATTCTCAGCGACAAATCAATGCTACTTGAAGGTGTTGGTGGAAAAATGAGAGTAATCGATGCGCCAGTGGAAAATATGTAACAATTAGATCAATCTGTTATTGTTTAATGTCATACAGTGTTGTTAGTGTTAGGTTAACTCCAGGTCAAATTAAAAAATTGCAATCAGAATCAGCTAAAAAAATGTGAAACCACGATAACGCTGAAACACAATCAGATGTCTGGTGGTCAGAATAAAATTGCCACTGACAAATCGTCAGATAAAACACTTCAGTGATGATTTTAAAGATAAAGAAAGGTGTCCAAGTTACACTCTCTGCAGCTGCGATCAAAAACATGATAAAATCAGGTGGTATATTCCCGTTGTTAGCTGCGATTCCAGCATTGATTGAGGCATCGGACGCAGCGGTGGCTAAAGCGTCAGCAGTAGGAGCCGTTGATACCGCGGCAGGGATGGCACTAAACAAAGCTACCGGACGAGGATATAAAAAAGGGAAAAGGTCTAAGACTACCAGGAACCACGTATTCATGTACAGCGGAAAAGGCCTGAGAATCACAGGAACAGTTTATTAACTCAAGAACCATAGGCTCTTTCGCCGATGTCAAATTTTGAATTTTGATTTACTCGATGATGCTAACAAATTAGCGATAAAAACTTCAGAGGTGTCTTTATGAAGGATCAGTTGCCGGCACAAATAAACAACGCTGAAACCGGTATTATTAATCTCGATAACAGCACCGGGCCCAGAACCCACTGGGTTGCATACGCGATTGATCCGCGTGTAATCGTTTAATTCGATTCATATGGATTAGCGCCACCTAAAGAATTTATGCGTTATATAAACCGCTTAAACACCCCTCGTTGGTTCTCAATGCTACAAGCACAACAAAAGAAATGATCCACCAATATGCGGCAACGAAGTACTAAATGTCCTTGACGCTATTTCAACATCTGGAAACCCACCTCATCGGGTCGTAAATGAATATACGAGTAATCGCTGGAAATCAAAGATTTCAAATCGAAGATTTTAGAGAAGTAAATAGAAAATCAAAGATTTTTACAATAACATGATTGATATTTGGGGGAGATCTTAATCAGCGCTGAAGAAACCCACCACGGAAATATCTGCAACCGGTGATATAAAAAAAATAATCGAAGATGAAATAGCAGAGATGTTGAACTTAGCAAGTGTTGATCCCAATGAAATAGTTGTTTTTCAAGATCGTTAGGGTAAATTGAAAACTAGCAATATTTCCCTCGATTATATTTTAGTTAAACAACGCGATGTAACAGAAAATGCTATCGCGGTATTTTCCGATCAGGGTAAACTCAAACCAGGTGTATTTGCTTCAACTATTGTGGATACCCAACAAAAACTACAATCAGAATACAACGATCATATAATTAATTTTGGTCGATTACAACAGAGTATAATTGATAACATCGAAGCCCCAATAAATAGTTTCTTCGGTGTTCCAAGTTCGCAACCCGAGTTGCATATCATACAAGTAAAAACCGCTATCGATAATTTAGTAAAATTGCGAACCGAGTATGACGCTCATGTAGTTCAATTTGGTAATGTACGTAAATTTTTTAGAAAGACTGATGACGCCGTCGATGAATATTTTGGTAAAAACGTAAAACCTGATGATATTAAAATGGATCTCGCTGATATTATCACTAAATTCGATACAATCACGGATATTAAAGTGATCACTGACGCCATCAAAGTTGATCTACCGAGGATGATAGCAATCATTGAATAAACAAAAATTCCTCATGAGAAAAGCAACAACATAGTATACACGATTCAATACGGATCATTTGTGTGGACACCACTAAATAACACATTAAGTATCACTGCAACCGTCAAAGGTATCTATCGATTAACACTAGTAATACCGACTGAATTTAATATTTCATCAACGAGTTCATCTGGAGTCAACAATACAATATCAACAATCATCGACAAGGATACAACTGAACAGTTCACGATAACATCCACTGATAATAATTTGGCTACGTTTTCAGTATCATGGTATGTGGAATTTGTAGCGGATTTGAGTAAACAACTAAATTAAAATCGTAAACGATTTGAAAATAAAATGTCAATGTCACAACAGTATCGCTATGATCAGGTCAGAGAATTTCAAACTAAACTCAAAACGCTCACTGAGAAGTATCAAACAAAAATTTTAAAAAATACCGACGAAGAATCACCGCAGTTGATATTACCGTGTACTCGGTGAGTGCTGTAATCACCGGAGCCGGTATTATACTCTCCTCGGTGACAACGATTGCTCCGATAGCTGTTCCAATTTGTATATCAGCGGCGACAACAATCGCGGGAATAATTTGGATAATAACAAAAAAAATATCATCATGCAGCCAGCGCAAACTGCAAGATTACGTAATTAAGTTCCATGTTGTATCAACCGCGTACTCGCAATTATCCTCGTTGATGTCGTCGTCACTCGATGATACATTAATATCAGATAGTGAGTTCTCAGCGATGGTACGTGTTTATGATTCCGCGATGTCAAAATTAGAAACACAATATGAGTATAATAACAATGGCGACACTAGAACTACTCCAACGAATAGCGGAAAACACAAGCCCGGTGAAGACAAGCATGATATCAATAACATCAACCAATCCTGAATTCAGTGTGAATTTCCCTACTCCGATTCCCGTTACGGAGATAACGTTAGCAAAACTACGAGTGTATCACAGTTGGCCTAATATTAGGTCAGCGCCTTTTGGCGGTCAACAACCGAATGATTCCTTAGTGTTTGCGAGTAAGAATAAATCCAATGGAACTCCATACTGGAACGTTGTTTCGCTACCATCTGGGTCATACCAAATCGAACAAATCAATAATGAATTACAACGCAGAATAAAATCCATTACTGGAAAAGAATCGAAAATCGCTATAACAGTTCACGAGCCGACATTATCATCTGCGTTTGAGATAAACTCGGATATGCCGTAGATATCTATCAGAGTTCTATCAGAACAATACTGGGGTGGCCTGAAATCCCACCTCGGACATCTTATCAAATACCAGAACCTAAAAAGTCTGATTATACCACGGATAAACAATCATATCATGAAATCAAGCCTTCATATCGAAATTATTTAATTTATATAAAAATATAAAATTAACTGATAACAATACCATGCAATGGGAATTTGGTTTTGAGAAAACTCCTGATTCATCGATTGCAATTGTATTCACTCTAAATAGCGTCATTGAATATTTGAAAGAGATTAATCGATTACATAGAACACAACTAGAACGACTACGACGGAGCTTCCAAGAGCATCTCTCTGATATAACAAAACCACGTGATGAGATCATAAAATATGTTGAGATATTAAATCAACTTGTATCTGACATGGACTATATCAACAAACGAATAATTCAAGTAATAATTAATGATAAGAACGGAGATAAACAAAAATTCCTAACTGGGTACAATATAACAGAGGCCGATTTACCCGATTTCATGTTTCCTGGGTATAACGCAAAAGAACTAAAAACATCTATTAACGATCTTATTCAAGAAAACTTTTCTCTGATACTCGCCAAATGGAAACCATAAACAACAATTCTCAAACATAATAATGACCAAGACGGCGGTGGTAGACATATCGCTCCTCAAAATGTGAATATATCATCGGTGATTGCATTGAATTTAATATGTGATGTTATCAAAGGAAGCTATCAAATAAATCTCGAGCGATCAAATCAAGCTCAGCAGGGATATATTTTATATTCATTTGCACCAACGACTCCTCCAGGATTTCTAATCATTGAGGATCCAAGTAATCCAGTCTAGATGCGATGTCATAATAATTCTTTAACGAGAATTAATTGTAAACTCACTGATCAGTCCAATAATCTGGTTGATTTACGAGGTGAGGTTTTACAAATTAGTCTGTTTGTAAAATCCTAAAGGACTCTCATCGTGAAAAAAAATTGTTAACCCATAGCAGCAGAGGGAGGCGCGACAACGACGTTCGCTTTTTTTTAATTTATCGATTTCGAGAAAGCATTAGTTGGCCAAATGGACACCTTTCTTACGATTTACGAGGAAGCCTCGGTTTGCCGAATCGACGCCTATAAAAGTTGTCGGATTCGCCCCCTCTGTTGCTAAAACCCATAACCGTTCAATGGTCTCCTTGAGGAAAGTTAAAGTGTGAGCTCTGAGTGATAGAAACGAAATACATCTATCATATAATTTATCATCATTTGTGCCGTCAATGTACTCACCGATCCTGCATTGCAAATGATGATGTCATTTTTGCACTCATGGAGCCTCAAAAATATTGTTGACATATGGCAACCCAAACAGATGGTGTGGTTTTTACTTAGTTGTGAAATTTTGTCTGAAATGAAAACAATCACATGTTCATCAAACAAACCTGCATTTTAGAAGATTTCCAACCATAAATGTATGCAAGCGTTTATTCAAAATCGTATTCCATCAAAAGAACAAAATGTCTCATTATGTAATGAAAAACGTATTTCTTGCAACATTGAAAGAAAGACGATGATATACCTTCTGCATGATAAAACCTTTAATCTCTAGGGGTAAATGTATTATAATATTCTCACAAAAGACCAATCCAGAACATTGATTATTTTTATGCAGATATTCTATATATATTTTTTTTTTGTTTATCACGATCTATACCTCTAAAGACTTTTTACATTGTGCATTTAATACTGATGTTTATACATTTGTAAGGGATATAAGTCGTTTGTGATTAATAACAACTCATTGTATATGGCCACCCTATCGTAAATGTTGACTCGGCTCTTAATCTTACAATTTAAATAGTCCTCCTCAATTCAACAATGCTAATTTGTCCGTTTTAAGTAAGATATCCGAAATGGAAATAACATGTATTCCTGGAAACGTTAAGCAACGTTTTTTCGACGTTGCTGCTTAGTCCCATATTGAGGTAAATACTCCAGTTGAGTGCAAACTCCAACTTACATATTGTCAAAGGGGTCACGTGACCCCACTGGAAATCGTACTGCAATTATATATATATAATTGCAGTACGATTTCCAGTGGGGTCACGTGACCCCTTTGACCTATGCTGCGGGTGCCTATATATATATATATATATATATATATATATATATATATATATATATATATATATATATATATATAGATATGAAGCTGACAATAAACGACAAAATTCTGTTAAAACCGCTTAGTACATATTACTTTTAGTTTCAGACTGCTTACTGCAAAAATTCCGCGGGCCCTCATGAATACACGCAGAGACAGACCAATGTTAAAATGCATCGCTTATTTTGTAACAATTTACTAAATAAAGTACATTTTAACTAAGTTTGAGTTGTACGAGCACTCAAATTAATTAGTTACATTTTAATTCAGGCCATGGTAGATTTGAGAAGTAGTTTCCTACGTCATACACTAGTACTTTAAAGATTAACGTTTCTAAATAATATATGCCAATAAATGTTAATTATTAAGAACTCTTAGTTCTATACTTCTACCTTGGAACATACTGCGTACATGTCAATGAAAACATTTCAATATTGTTTTCGAAGGCACAGCTGCTGTCATTGACACTAGATTTGAATTAATCGTAAAAACCGCACAGATGGATGTGTTGTGTGTGTTGCTATATAATCAGTCACAGTTTTGATTTAATCTTATTCATCATTTTATATGACTGACTTGCAGTAGTCAAAACATAATATTTTTAGTGAATTTAGGTTTTTGATATTTCACTGCATCATACCGAAAATTTAAAGTTTCCAATACTCTAATAAATATCTTTATTTTTAATCGTTGCAACGCGTGAGGTTGATTAAAAAATAGAAAATATTAAGCTACGTAAATGACTTCCATATAAAAGATAGAATAATTGTTATCAGTATTTTCCTTTTCTATATATTGCTAAAAACTACATAAATGTATTCGTTGATTGAGAACCTATGTTAAACAATAGCAAGGAGTATTTACAATTAACACTGTTAATGCAACAACTTACCTAAATCAGCATGTCTCAGCCCCGACAAGCCTGAATTAAAAACAATAGGTTATGTTTGCAAACTTATTTCAAGTCTAGAAAAGTTGCTTTATATTCGAAGTATTTATTACTGTGGAGATCAGAAAACGTTCCTACGTGTTCTTGAACCAAACTTTCAATCTTATCTCATTTAATTATTATATTTTTAATCATTATTACAAATATCGTCATCATCATCATCATCATCATCATCACCACCACCAAAACCACCACCATCATCATCATCTTTGTGATGTTTATTGAATATTCATTATATACTAATAGTTAGTTACAGCAGTAACAGTATTATGATAATAAGTACGTTACTTACTAAATCGGTTTGTTGTATTAGTTTCGCTTGACGCTGGAATACAAATCAAAGATTAATATTTAACTTTCAATACAAACGAGGCAATTTAGAATCAAGATTCTGATTCCTTGAACCCAATTTTAAACTCTCCCAGATATGTACGTATCTATACATCATCCAGCTAATACGAATATCAAGCAGTAGATTAGTAGCGACTGTTCCATATCTATATATAAGGTCAATAGCGACTCTTCCATATCTATATATAAGGTCAATAGCGACTCTTCCATATCTATATATAAGGTCAATAGCGACTCTTCCATTTCTATATATAAGGTCCATAGTGACTGTTCAATTTCTATATATAAGGTCAATAGCGGCTGTTCCATTTCTATATATAAGGTCAATAGCGACTGTTCCATTTCTATATATAAGGTCAATAGAGACTCTTCCATATCTATATATAAGGTCAATAGCGACTCTTCCATTTCTATATGTAAGGTCAATAGCGACTGTTCCATATCTATATATAAGGTCAATAGCGACTCTTCCATTTCTATATATAAGGTCAATAGCGACTCTTCCATTTCTATATATAAGATCAATAGCGACTGTTCCATATCTATATATAAGGTCAATAGCGACTCTTCCATTTCTATATATAAGGTCCATAGTGACTGTTCAATTTCTATATATAAGGTCCATAGCGGCTGTTCCATTTCTATATATAATGTCAATAGAGACTGTTCTATTTCTATATATAAGGTCAATAGCGACTGTTCAATTTCTATATATAAGGTCAATAGAGACTGTTCAATTTCTATATATAAGGTCAATAGAGACTGTTCAATTTCTATATATAAGGGCAATGGAGACTGTTCCATTTCTATATATAAGGTCAATAGAGACTGTTCAATTTCTATATATAAGGTCAATAGAGACTGTTCTATTTCTATATATAAGGTCAATAGCGACTGTTCAATTTCTATATATAAGGTCAATAGAGACTGTTCAATTTCTATATATAAGGTCAATAGAGACTGTTCAATTTCTATATATAAGGTCAATAGAGACTGTTCAATTTCTATATATAAGGTCAATAGAGACTGTTCAATTTCTATATATAAGGTCAATAGAGACTGTTCCATTTCTATATATAAGGTCAATAGAGACTGTTCAATTTCTATATATAAGGTCAATAGAGACTGTTCAATTTCTATATATAAGGTCAATAGAGACTGTTCCATTTCTATATATAAGGTCAATAGAGACTGTTCAATTTTTATATATAAGGTCAATAGAGACTGTTCAATTTCTATATATAAGGTCAATAGAGACTGTTCAATTTCTATATATAAGGTCAATAGAGACTGTTCAATTTCTATATATAAGGTCAATAGCGACTCTTCCATTTCTATATATAAGGTCAATAGAGACTGTTCAATTTCTATATATAAGGTCAATAGCGACTCTTCCATTTCTATATATAAGGTCAATAGAGACTGTTCAATTTCTATATATAAGGTCAATAGAGACAGTTCCATTTCTATATATAAGGTCAATAGCGACTTTTCATTTCTATATATAAGGTCAATAGCGACTTTCCATTTCTATATATAAGGTCAATAGAGACAGTTCCATTTCTATATATAAGGTCAATAGCGACTTTTCATTTCTATATATAAGGTCAATAGCGACTTTCCATTTCTATATATAAGGTCAATAGAGACTGTTCAATTTCTATATATAAGGTCAATAGCGACTTTTCATTTCTATACATATGACCCAGACTGAACATTTCCCCTCCTATGTACTACGTGATATTAGTTAATATTGGAGACAAGAAAAAGTAATAACAAATTTACATATTCATTACGGCATTACGAACTAGCAAGCTCGAAGATGAGTAATTGGAGAAACTTGGAATATTTGAGATTTTGAATATAAAAAACATAAAAAAAACTGTTAAGATTGTGAACATATTTGGAGGCAAATTAAACGTTATACCTATCATGGTTTTAACATGTACCTGGTAGAACTTGTCGTATTTCTTCAGGATAGTACGTCAAAGGGTTAATGGATAATCTTTTGAGATTAACGCGATCTAAATCGTCTGAAATAATAATAATAATAATAATAATAATAATAATAATAATAATAATAATAATAATAATAATGACATGCAGAAGCAGTAGGAGTGGTAGTCATATATGTAACAGCAGCTTTAAGAATTTACGGAAAATATAAAACAAGGACATTTGGTCTTGTCAGTTTCAAAGATCCCAAATATGTATACAAATTAACATCCTACCAATTAGAGAACTAATTGACGATTTGTGGAATATCTTCATAAATGCCGATGACTATGATTACTGTTAGAAGTGATCGTGACAGAAATATTTGCAATATAAATAATAATCAATAGCAAAAAGTAACGTACTAAAGAATGTCCTGATAATTAGAGATTTTATTTATGGAAAAATCTAAGTATGATTTTTGCCGGAACATTTAAATGAAATTTCAAAGACAACATGTGCCTGAACCTGGAGAGGTTGGTTTCTCGTCTTGTCTATTTATATAGATATCGGCATTTGCGTGGAAATGTTTAAACTAAGGTTTGAACTAGGATATAAGGTACAATAACTTGAGTGCAATGCATTCGAATTTTTAATGTTCTTTCAGCATGGAAATGTACAAATAACTGTAGGAGGAAATATCATCTAAACGTCACATTATAATCGGGCTAACGTGAGCAATGTACTTAAAAGTTACAGTTTTCATGCTAAAATGAAGGCAATGGGTCACCTTGCACAATTTCCTTACTTGGCACTTGATTTATTACATTTACGGCCTCGATAATGTTTAAAAATAGACATCCAGCCTTAATGGGGATTGCGAATAATATTCATTAGATAGTGAAGGGGAATGCACTTGTACACTTTGTAGCATAAAATATACAATAGCACAAGTTTATAGATTATTATAAAGCTGTCTTTCATAATCGCACCACACCAAAATCTTATCTCTGTCTCAAGGATGAATATCAAGATTCAAAGATATTTGTTGATACAAACCATAATTTTGAATGGAGAAAATATTTGCACAAAAATATAATATATTATTATAATATAAGTTAGAAATTATGCATGGACATGAAATATTACCTTTAACAGCAGCGCCAAAGATGCACTCCAAAATTAGAAGTAACTCTGGCAAAGGAAAAAATAGTTCACAACAGCTTCAAAGTATTTTATATTATTATTATTATTATTATTATTATTATTATTATTATTATTATTCTCAAGCCGATGGCTACCTGTTTTACTAACAATATAATATAATATAATATAATATAATATAATATAATATAATATAATATAATATAATATAATATAATATAATATAATATAATATAATATAATATAATATAATATAATATAATATAACACAACACAACACAACATCACATCACATCACATCACATCACATCACATCATCTCATATCATATCATATCATATCATATCATATCATATCATATCATATCATATCATATCATATCATATCATATCACATCACATCACATCACATCACATCACACAGCACAGCACAGCACAGCACAGCACAGCACAACACAACACAACACAACACAAGATAATATAATATAATATAATATAATATAATATAATATAATATAATATAATATAATATAATATAATATAATATAATATAATATAATATAATATAATATAATATAATATAATACAATATAATATAATATAATACAAACTTATTAAAAAATGGATATGAACTGGAGAACGACTAGAAGAAGCGAAAGCAGCATACTGCCTATTTGTAACAGGGTATTTAGTACACTGACGAGCTGTCTGAGCATTTGATGAACTCAGTTTACGACAAAGATATGACAGGCAACACAAATGGCTAAATAATAAACTGCGTTGACATATTAAATGTAGGGAACAAGATAAAGATTGATAGGATAAGATATATCATGACCTACCATTATAAAACACAAAGTAGGTCAAATCATTCAGATACACAAGCACACTGTGGTATCGTGTGATACAATGAAATTAATCCTGCTGTACTAACCAAAAATATTCTACCGCAAACCAATCCAAACATCAAAGACATCCTACTCAGAGCAAAGAAGACGCCAATCACAAGTCAAGATCAAAATGGCACAAAACGGTCATGTGATGATGAAAACGAAATGCTACACAAAAGAACTCAAATATCATACAATGCATGCATAGATTCAACAGAAAATGCCATATTACATCCGATGAAAGTTGTTCTTTATGTGTATGGGATTGACATCGCATCAGATCCTTGGTAGAAAAAATACAATCTTTTTCTTCATTTGTCTGTCCGTCAGTTTTCGCTCAGCTTTTTAATGTATGTGTATGCACACAAGTCAGTCCTTCGTCTTCTTTAGTTTCATATTAGACAAACATGACAATTATATGCAGTTTCTTCTACCTACCCTTATATTTATCAATAAGTACAGATATAGACTGAATGCCCTTATGTCTGTAAATCTCTATAATAAAAACAACTAACTGGCATTGTCCAGAATTTTACTAAGTGACAATCGTGCAAGTTCATAATTACAGATCTATTCACAACATTATTGGTTTTGATTATCAGAAATGGGTATAGGGGAAGATAATATAATACATACTAGTGAGAAATTGCCCTTTCTGTATGAAATGTTAAATGATTACAAGCCGAATATACACGTAAACGAAGTTTATTAATGGTAATATCTCGGGTATGAATTCCGTTCTGCTTATCCCTAAAACCATCAGAGATCTACTACAGTATTTTTTTTCTTCAGAATTTAGTATTGTTGTTGTAGGGTTTGACGCCATTTTTCAAGACACTATAGACTATACATGGCGCTCAGTATTATTGGTGGAGGAAGAACCCGGGAAAACCCCCATAAAAAACCACCAACTCACAAAAAGCTACATGCAAGCTTTCTCACATAACTACATTAGCCGAATCTTAGACTCAAACCAACGCAGACAGAGATGAGATGGCAGTGATCCGTAACTAAAAGCGCATTAGACCAGTCGGCGACTCGGAGACCTTCAGAATTTAATATAAACAATAATGTAAACGCTTGCAATTAAATATTTCAATATTACTCAATAAGGACATACGGATACATTTCTGCTTTCGTCCAGCTGCAATGGACATTGACTGGTTTTAAACATGTTACCCTTGGGCTTCAGACTCTTTTCATTGCTGTCGTCTGTGGCATTTCTGGCCGCTTGTATTATTTATTACGTCTATAATGCGCATTCCCAAAACTGAAGTTCTGTTTATGCCAGTAAAGGTCACAATTTCCAGTCTTGATATTTATCGTTTTTAATGATACCGGTAAAAATATTACAATTTACCTTTGCATACGATTTATACTGCCGTTTTTAATGTTTACAGGCTGTACAGTACGCACATGACTGTCTCTGTAACATATCTTTAAAAAAAAATGCAAAGCTGTCTTACCAATCAACTTCACGAAATTGTCAGACATAGCAAAGGCCATGAATATGTTGGCGGCTGTTACTCCTCTTCAAATAAAACTATCTCGGCTAAGCCTACTCGTGCAACTAAATCATGACATGTCAGTGAATATGACGTATTTGTAAGATAAGACGTCGTTTATCAGACTTATCATTCACGGGGTTGACTTTTGCGATTTGTAATATAATATACTGCAATAATTTAACTCTCCACACAGATGTTACAACCATAAATCGTATTAACCGAAACAAACAAATAACACAAGGTACAATTATATTTTAGGTTCTAATCTATATAATACCACTCGCAAATTTCGTTCAGGTTCTTTGTTATTGGGATGATACACAACTATGAACTGGAATAATGCATGTTACACCTTGTTTTTTTCCCCTAGTTTTCCTGATTTGTTTGTTATGTTTTATTGTTTTTTTCCGCATATCGCCATTTAATATGCACAACTGCAGAATTCATTTATATACTTCATTTCTTAATTAAAAATACGTTTGACTGAAAGTGAAAAGAAGATTCAATTCCGATTTTTAAAAAAAAAACATTAATAAGGCTTCTGTTTATGAGAAGAATGGTTTAATTCATTACGTTTATGTTATCAAGCAGTATCTAAAATATCATGCTTTTTGTTGTTGTTTTACGTGAATAACTGCTAAAATAAAAAGTAACAAAGCTTCATCCAAATAACTAAACTTTTACGTGATCCTTCCATCAACTAATCTAACTATGTTGTTTGATGTTAGTCATAATACTTGGTTTTCGGTGACGATATCTCAATTGGTTTGTCATCTCTCATTCATTAATTATTTACACCATTTTGATCAAAAAATTGAAATAACAAAATTACTTTCAGTGAAAAGCAATGCGTTAACATATCTACTGCCAATCATATCTACTACCTATCATATCTACTACCAATCATTTCTACTACCAACCATATCTACAACTATATCTACTACCAATCATATCTACTACCAATCATATCTACTACCAACCATATATGCTACCAATCATATCTACTACCAACCATATATACTACCAATCATATATACTACCAACCATATATACTACCAATCATATCTAGTAACAATCATATCTACTACCAATCATATATACTACCAATCATATCTACTACCAACCACATATACTACCAATCATATCTACTACCAACCATATATACTACCAATCATATCTACTACCAATCATATCTACTACCAATCATATATGCTACCAATCATATCTACTACCAACCATATATACTACCAATCATATCTACTACCACTCATCTCTACAACCACATCTACTAACAACCACATCTACTAACAACCATATATGATAACAACCATATATACTCCGTGGCATCCGTCCGTCTACGTGAGACGATGGCGTAGCTCCAAAGTCAGCTGTTCCTTCTTTCTGGCACTCTTTTGAGCATGCCTCCTATTTCTGTCATCCTCAGCTTTGCTAACTCCCAGATGGGACGGTCATTAGCAAAGCTCTCCCATTTATTGACATCGATGTTGGCCGTCTTTATGTCTCTCTCGCAAACGTCTTTGTAGCGCAGGCGTGGACGTCCAGTTGGTCGTGTACCTTCTGCTAGTTTTCCATATGATATGTCCTTAGGGATGCGGTCCGGGTCCATTCTCTTGACATGGCCGAGCCAGCGAAGGCGCCTCTCACTGAGAATGGCGAACATGCTGTTGATGTTGACGCGTTTAAAAACCTCTGTGTTCGGAACTTTGTCCTGCCTCTTGATGTGCATAATGCGCCGCAGACATCTCAGGTGGAAGCTGTTGAGTTTTATCTCGTGACTTGCATAAGTGGTCCATGTTTCGCTGCTGTAGAGAAGTGAACTGAGCACGCAGGCTTGGTAGACACGCAGTTTGGTCTTCTCGGTGAGGTTGGGGTTGTTCCATACCCTCTGGTTAAGTCTGGCCATCACTGCAGCTGCCTTGGCAATCCTACCATTCACCTTGTAATCAATTAAGAGTGAGCTGGAGATGTTGGACCCGAGGTATGTGAAGTTCTCGACAACTTCCAAGTTGTATCCATCAATGGTGACAGAGGGAGGGGAGTCTGCATCTTGCGCCATGACGTTTGTTTTCTTCAAGCTGATGGTCAGTCCAAATTCCTTGCAAGCGTTGGAGAGGCGGATACCAGCTGCTGCAGTCCATCTTATATGTGGGATGTCAAGGCTGCATCATCGGCAAAAAGCAATTCACGGATGATTACCTTTGTGATTTTAGTCTTAGCACGGAGACAGGAGATGTTGAACAGCTTTCCGTCAGCCCTGGTATGGATGTACACTCCATCGCTGCAGCCCTTGAAGGCATACTGGAGAAGCATGGAGAAGAGTATGGCGAAGAGAGTCGGCGCAAGCACACAGCCTTGTTTGACTCCGCTTATTACTGGGAAGGCCTCTGACGTTGCGCCATTGAAGCACACTGTGCTGTGCATGTTGTCGTGGAGTGGCATGATGATAGCAAGTAGATTCTGAAGAGTCCGCTCCGACTGACCAGGTCAAATGCCTTTGTCAGGTCTATGAAGGTAATGTAGAGGGGCATCTGCTACTCATGACACTTCTCCTGCAGCTGATGTAGTGAGAAGATCATGTCTACAGTTGACCTGCCGGTTCAAAATCCACACTGGGACTCTGGGTAGACGGGGGAGGCTAGGATCATGACCAGGTCAAATGCCTTTGTCAGGTCTATGAAGGTAATGTAGAGGGGCATCTGCTACTCATGACACTTCTCCTGCAGCTGATGTAGTGAGAAGATCATGTCTACAGTTGACCTGCCGGTTCAAAATCCACACTGGGACTCTGGGTAGACGGGGGAGGCTAGGATCTGCAAGCGCGCCAAGGCAACACTGGCGAAAGCCTTTCCGACCACACTGAGGAGGGAAATGCCCCTGTAGTTGTTGCAGTCGCTACGGTCTCCCTTGTTCTTGTACAAAGTGACGATGTTGGCGTCACGCATGTCCTGGTTTCCCACTCTTGAGGACTTCAGGTGGAATGCCGTCGCTTCCAGGAGCCTTCCCACAGGCAAGGCAGTCTATGGCTTTTCCTAGCTCTTCCAGGGTAGGCTGTGTGTCTAGCTCCTCCATGACAGGCAGGTCTGGAATGGCATCCAGGGCAGTGTCAGTGACGTTGTTTTGGGTTGCATATAGCTCGAGATAGTGTTCAACCCATCGGTGCAGTTGTTTGCTCTAGTCTGTGATGTCTTCACCTGTCTTGGACTTGAGGGGGGCGGTCTTTGAGATGGAGGGGCCTGTCGCCTTCTTCATGCCCTCATACATTCCTCTTGCATCCCCGGTGTCGGCAGCTGTCTTTATACTGTTGCAAAGGTTAAGCCAGTATATGTTGGCACAGTGGCGGCCAGTCTTCTGGGCGTTCTTCCTTGCATTCCTGAGTGCTTGCAATGTTCTTGGGCTAGGAACAGCCTTGTTTGCCAGGAGGGCTTTCCTCTTTGCCTCAGTCACGGACTCCATCTCCTCCCAGTTTGCCTCATACCAGTCGGCGTTTTTCCGTTCCCTCTTCCCGTAAGTTATGGTGGCTGTGTTGTACACAGGGTCACGGAGATGGGCCCACTTGGAGTCAATGGTGTCGTAAGGTGTCACTTTGGTGAGAGCTTCTTGCACATTGCTGATGAACTGCTGTGTTTTCTCTGGATTACTTGCACAGCAGGTGTTGATGCGAGGGTGACCCTTCTTCTTGGCATGCTGCATCTTCTTGGGTAATATTCGCACCTTACTGACCACAAGGGAATGGTCCGTGTCGCAGTCGGCACTGTGGTAGCTGCGGGTGAGGAGAACGCTGGCCAGTTCCGTACGCCTGGTGATGACATGGTCTAGCTGGTGCCAGTATAGTGAACCTGGGTGTCTCCAAGACACCTGGTGGATCTCCTTGCATTCAAAGAAAGTGTTGGTCACACATAGGCTGTATGAGCAACACATCTCCAGAAGTCGCTGCCCGTTCTGGTTGATCTTGCCCCTTCCATAAACTCCAAGACAGGCGGACCAGGCCTCATTGTCGGCTCCCACTCTAGCATTTAAGTTTAAGGGTTTCGTTTTCTGGAATGCTGGATATCGCCTGATCCAGAGCCTCATAAAACTTGTCTTTCTCCTCATGGGTAGAGCGGAGGGTTGGGGCATACACGCTGAAGATGTGGACCGGGCCTAAGGATGTTGACAGCCTGAGGGCAAGGATTCTCTCAGTACCTGATGATGGAGGTTCAATGCAGGCAACTGGCGTGTTCTTTACGGCAAAGCCTACACAGTGCTGCCTAGGTTCATTTGAGGGCTTCCCCTGCCAAAGAACGTGTAATTGGCTTCCCTGATTGTGCCGCTGTCAGCCAGTCGGGTCTCCTGGAGACAGGCAATGTCGTTGTTCAGTCGGGAGAGTTCTCTGTCAATGACGGCAGTCTTCCGTGCATCGTCGATCTGTTGTAGTGCATTGGTCAGTCCAGGACACATGGTCCTAACGTTCCAGGTTGCAAAACGAAGTGTTGGAGTTTTCTTATTTCTTCTTTTAGTTCTTCCTGGTGTGGAGTTTTGTGGCCCACTTGTCGAGATGGTTCTCTAAGCTCCACGCACCCAGTGAAGCAGGCAGGCCATGGCGGGAAGCACCTTACTGACTGGGGGCTGCCCAGCTTAAGGCGGGCGGTAGCTGTCCGGTGAGACCTGATGATCTCTACCACCGTCAGAAGTAACCCCTGGCGCCAAGCTCTACGCCAATCGAGCTTTGGCTTAGAACCGGTAAACTGCTACTTCTCGTGTTGTGCCGACGCTGGAGTGTCCTCTCCAGTGGAGCTACGAAGCCTGGGCAGAGTGGTATGGAGAATCAGCTGTTGCCCATGCAGCAGATTCCCCTCTCCACACAGCTGGTGGGCCCAAGGGAACGACAAATGTCGATACAGCTTGCCACCAACGGCGTCGCAGGAGTTGCCGGAATGACATTGAGGTCATACCGCCTTAGGGACGCAGTCTCCGGATTTTTGTTGGGGTTTACTCCCTTAGCCTTTCACATGAGTGTGTATAGCCGCAAGGTAGCAGAGGTTTAGAATCAGAGTTTTCCTTCTCCTAGATGAGCTACCATCCAAGGTTTACGAGTCCCATCTACCCGAAGTAGCTGGTTTTAAGGCGCCAGTGGCCCGCCTTCACCCCTTCTCCTGTTGGTGAATAACGCGGTCCGCCAGGCTTCAGATCTAAGCCACTCACTGAAGGCCAGGAGCTGGATTTTAGTTGACAGAGGCGATCAAAGACGCAAGCCGTATGGGGGATTTAACTGGAGTGGGGCGCTCGTCTCCCACTCCCTCCCCGGCAATGTCAACCTTAGATCACAACCATATATACTGCTGTTACCATTTCTGTACAATGGTAACTAATTTTGATATCAAGTCCAAATACAAATGCTTCATTATTTTATCAACTGTTTCAGTATATCAAGAAAACAGTGTTCTCTTCAAGGAGACATGGTATAGATTATTTAGATCTTTGATATGATTTTATCTTTATTCGCTTTTCCTGTTCTTTAATTATATTTAATGTGTAAATATTAAGTAATGTTTTATGTAGAGAAAATACTGAAGAATGATAGGTTTATATACATTTGCGTCTTAATTTTACTCTTATATTTGTTTCGATTATTTTTTATTTGATTCACAATATTTTAAGTTTCTTTTACATTTTCATTTTATAACTTTGAGAATTAGGATTTATTACGTTTTACACAACTTGTTGGTTAAACTTTATTCTGTGACTTTGTTTAACCACAAAGTTGTAACAATAGGTAATCTTAATTGCACTAGCACCTAATTTGCTTTTCTTTAATTGAACGTTTAATCTGTCAAATCAGATTGATTTTAGTAATTGAAACATATTAATCGTAGCAGTGCGTTTATCTTCTAAGTTATAACACCAGCTGTTAAGTGATCAACGAACGTTTTAATCTCTTCATCGTTATGCTTTTCTAATAGTTTGATTCTCTACGTGAATGTCGCAGTTGTAATTGTATATTCTTATAATATAACAGAAACTTTTAAACTTCCACTACCTCACTCACTAATGCAGATACTGCACTGCTTTAACTTTGTTTAACTGACTTTAAGATTTATTATTTGTTCCGGTCTGTCTCTAAAAATATATAAATCATGGCAATCACTCGAGATTGCAAAGAATCTCTCATCAATTAACTCTCAAGCATCAGGAATCTTGATATTCTCATTGTCTATTTGTTTCTGTATTTCGCATATTTTTAATAATTTGTCATTTGAATTTCCATAGATATTAATTTATGATAAAAATGTTTTCTCCGTGTTTTTGATATCTTAAATTATTTTCTAATGGTTTACCTGTATCCTGACCGCTTCGGTAGACTAGTTGTCTGAGCGTCCTCATCAGATGCGGATAGTCGCGTGTTTGATCCCTGACAGAGTCATTCCATATACTGATAAAACTGGTACTAATAGCTGCCTCACTTGGTGCTCAGCATTAAGAGGTTAGTGTTATGACTGGTCGACCTGGTGTCAGAATAATGTGACTGGATGGAACATGATGCTGCATATCTGCAGTATGATGCCCCAGTGTTTATGATATCTTAAATTATTTTCTAATGGTTTACCTGTATCCTGACCGCTTCGGTAGACTAGTTGTCTGAGCGTCCTCATCAGATGCGGATAGTCGCGTGTTTGATCCCTGACAGAGTCATTCCATATACTGATAAAACTGGTACTAATAGCTGCCTCACTTGGCGCTCAGCATTAAGAGGTTAGTGTTATGACTGGTCGACCTGGTGTCAGAATAATGTGACTGGATGGAACATGATGCTGCATATCTGCAGTATGATGCCCCAGTGCTTTGACATGACTTAAACTGTCCCATGGCAGATATCATAGCGATATAACTGAAACATTGTGAAAGCTATTAAAAATCCAAATCACACACACAGACACACAAACACACAAAGAGTGCTGGTTTGCTAATGGTATCGTATCTTTTCACAGCAGTTTGGGCACCGGCAAGTAGACTGATTCTTCTATGTCTGGCATATTTTAATCTGACAAATGCCAATAATATATAATCATTCATAATGTCCAGTCTAACTGATATTGTTCTAATTACATTTCATTTTATGATATGCGTCTAGTAAATGGATCACCATTACGCATATTTGAAAAGCATTCTCGAACTTGTTCAGTGATTTTTATGTTAAAACAATATTTGGTTACATTCATTTGTTTTATTACCTTTTCATAACGAATGCATAAATTCATCGCATTTATTTATTTACTGTGCTAAACATAGTTGTGGGGAAAATATATGTCACAGTGATTGATATTATGTTAAATGCGAGTTTTAATTATTTAATAAAATAACTTCAGTGACTACCATCTTTTACACACTTTTGCATACTAGTTTATGTAATAGGTAGAAAGAAAGAAATCGGCAGGACCAAAATTGAATTTAGTTTAATACAAATAAACTAAACTTTCTTAAATATTTGATTTGCGTTAAATAGAGTGTACATATTAGGAATTTGTTTTTCTTTAATAATTCAGTCAATCGAAGTCTGTCTCACTTCAATTCAGACAGCTTTTGTCTACTCGAACCAGTTCTGTCCGATTCAGCACTAACTGTCAAACTCGTGTTTTCTGATCATTTTGTAACACATTTGACGTAAGGTAGTTATATGAACAGATTTCACATAGTATGCATAACCGATACATGTTCTGGAAGATTTTGCTCACAGCTTAAAATATTGAAGGCTATGGGAGATCAGTTGCATACACTATATTCAGGTTAGTAATGCGACGATCCTAGAATTGCAACCACATGCAGTTTGTCTTGTTCAGTAATGCGATAAATCGGCAACGACGTTGGTCAATTTTAGATGGTCAACATTTTTCTGATCCATTTGCCTAAGGGACTTTCATATTTATTTATTTATTACGCTTTTAAATGGTTAAACTTGTTTAAAGTGGCTAAACTAGTTTGGTTTATATCTATTGAGTGTGTCAGGAATCTCAATTTTCTATCTGCTATCACCAAATGTAAACGAAATTCGTGGGTTTCATTTATCATGCTCTATCTATGTGGAGCAGCGTGTCAAATTGATAAAGATCTCCAACATAGACCAAAATTATTAACATCATGCGCTGTAAATGGAGTTAACGTCAAAACAATAGCAGTGTCAACGACGTGATATCAATCATTTGAATGTTTTGTAAAGCATCTCAATGGTAACAAATTTCGATATATCCCAGGTATAAATATTCCAAAATCTTGTTCTTGGAAGATATAAAAGACAGACATGTCATCTTTTTTAGCATTAATGTTTAAGAACTATTATTCCGTCTGGAAAACATGTCGTACTTGAAAAGGTTGCTCGCAACGACTACACATAAGACCCATTGGAACCTGTTACTTGATAATGATATAGTATTTATCCGACAGAAACTTTTCGTTATTTGCAAATGTTCACATTATTTTCTCTCAGTTCAATAACTATAAGGGATGAAATTGTTATCTATAAAGTAAATAAATACATAAATAAATAAATTGATCAAGTGCTTAAAATGAGAATTGTCTCGTTTCTAGTAATCTAGATCTTGTTTTGTGCAACCGCTAATTTATCAATACGGAATTATTCCCCTTTAGCAAGGTTATCCCGTGAAGTACGTGTGGATAGTTCTACCGTTTGAACTATTAAGGAATGATATTGTGGTTCTTTACTTGATGGCTGAAGACAGCACCAACTTGATCGTATTTAAAAAAAATAGAAAATAACATTTAAAAGTTAATGAAGGAATAAATCAAGTATGGTCGACTATGTTAATACACACTCGGTACACAAAGGATTGTTTTGATCCAAAACCAAAACTCGTATAGTAGATCTCGGTGATCATAACGTAGATCATAAATTTGATTGCACCTCTCCTAGACCTTTTGCTCGGACCATCTTACAGAAGAATCTCTGCTTATACATATCGTATGTATAAAAAAGAAATTCGACAGAACAACATATGTGCTCCCAGGAACCAATTCCGTTGATTAATACCAATATGTATTCATGAACAGAAACACACACACACACACACACACACACACACACACACACACACACACACACACAAACACACACACAGATAAACGCTAACAAGCACGCAGACACACACACACACACACACACACTAATCCAGTACGATGTACATGTTTAATGAGGCAATCGTTATGCCAAGACACCAGCCACTCTATTTCCCATTGCTTTTTTTTTGAATTAGTATTTTATCATATTTAAAATATTATTCTAATAGCGTGACTTTAATAAGTTCATTTTAATGGTCACTCGTCTAATACCTGGCACTATTTGTAAAAATTGAATTTTGTTCTAAATCAATGTATATATTTTTTCACCTACAATCTAATTAGTGTAAACAGACTCGTATGTTATTATGGACAATTAAAAATATGGTAACATCTTAAAGCCATTCAATTTATATAGGCCCTTTTATGAACTAAAATAATGAAAAGTGGTTTGGAAACTCTGTTACAAGGCTGTCACTATAACAGATAGATCTGTTAAGAGGATGTTTGTATTTGGAGTCTAAGTCTGAGTTTGCCATAATTGTATTGCCAGATTACATATAAAATTTAATACATTGCATGTCAGGCTATCTGAGAAAGACGAGGAAATCAAAACTCTGAAACTTGCTGTCGTCTACAACCTGGAGACATTTGAAACCTTGAAGGAGAGTTCAAAGAGATTACATTATGTGCCACCAAGCACTGGACGTGAAGATGTAAACCCAGATTACATAGCCTGCACTCTCTCCGTGATAAACTTAAAAGATTTATGCGGCATTTCGCCGCGAAAGAGTTAATTGATAAAACTACATCTTTTGAGATTTCTCCGACAGGTTAGTGTTCGAAAGTTAAAGGCACTCGTTTCAAATGATTAATTACCAGGAGGATTTCGTCGAAAGCACGATTGATAATGAGAAACTCCAGCACCTACATTCGTTTATGAATTTACGTATTAATACTTACAGGAGACTTAATGCCAGACAATTCATTGGACAAAACTAATATGTCTCAACTCATTCACAAAGTCGGATTCTCGAATTGAGTTTACCCAATACATACTATCCAAATATGAGTAAACTAATAATATAACGTATGCTAGATTTAACAGGAAGTTTTTGACACCTAGTATCTCTTTATGCACCATAAACCATGTGACGATAGTTGAAGTTATTGAATTAAGATACTTTGATAGATAAGTAGATTAAAAAGAGAATACAAATATAATTGGCAGAGCTACAGCACACACACACACACACACACACACACACACACACACATATATATATATATATATATATATATATATATATATATATATATATATATATATATATATATATATATATATATATATTACCTAATTCAATTAAGTGACGAGAGAGAACGAAACCAAACAAGTTATGTAAACTTCAACAAAACATGTATTCTCCCAGAATGAAAACTGAACATAAATCCCAAATCTCCCCAAACTTCATTCCATAGAGTATCAATTGAGTGCCCAGTGGTATTTTGAATCAATATTGAACGTGCTGACGTGCCAGCAGAATAGAACGTGTCAAGTGCTTTGATAATCAATACAGTCCTAAATAAATTCACTATAATTCCCAAATAGTTATTTATTATTGAGCACTATGTAATTCTAATGAATAATTTTAAAATAAATATTGCCTAATTAAAAAATGAACACAACAATAATAATGATTCCATTGTATATGTTAAGGTAGTAATGTTTAATTTTGAAGTGGAACAACAATAAAGTAAAATATGATGATGGTCATAATCGTTTAAAGAACATCCTAAGTTGTCAAGAAGATCAGACTTATCTAAGTGAAACACCAATGTCCTAAATTCAGATACAAGTAAACATGTTTCTCGCTATCAATAATGTACTTAATATTTTTTATATCATCATAGAGAAATAGTAATCATGCATTTGTTTGTTTACAAACTAAATGTCACTGGTCAGGTAGGCCCTTAACTCGATTACCCTGTCTAACACTAGAGCAAATGAAAACAACAATTGGATTCTGACTGAAGGTTTTCAATTAAGTTTGTTACGTCTATATAACCATAACTGAGTTCTTCTCTCTAAACACGTTTATCAGCGTCCTTAAAATCTCAAGTTTAGCTCAAGACTGCAAATGGGAATAAGTTTAAATGGAAGAAGTAAAATTATCAATTATATGATGCGCAATGGAATTCCATCTAATCAACACAGCCATTTTTGTTCTTTTCGTCCTCATCATTGTTGGAGAAATAAGGAAAAAATTATGATTGTGGTGCACATATCTCCCAAACTCGCATGTTGGGGGTTTTGTATTGTGTGCGGTATGCCTAATTTACTTTGTATTGTTTCTTGTCTCCTTTAGTCTTCTTTTACTTTCTTTTGCAACATTGTAATATATATCTCACTCTCTCAATACTGTTGTCATGAAGCTTTGAGTAAGCGTATATCATGTTCACTAACTAGGTCACAATAGTTTATTGTTTAAATAATTTTACAACGTTGAATAGAAAAAATTCCGAGTTATTTATAACAGGCGAGTGTTTCGTGTATATCACATTTAAGGTTTTAGTTATGATATATAGGACACAGTTAATACACAAAGACACACATACATACAGACAGACAGACACACACACAGACACACACACATACCTGCAGACATACATACATACATACATACATACATACATACATACATACATACATACATACATACATACATACGTCTGTATCCAAACGAAATGCATTAAGACCGTGATATAAATCTTTGTGGATAAGATAAATCATTTGTCATGCCATTTTGCCCCTTTATATCTTATCTGACCTTTGAACATTACACTGAGCTTTTGCAATCGCGGACTTATTGGTAAGCTGGTCTACTAGTACCAACATGGTCTACTTGTATTCAAACTTTGGTAAGAAATACCTATATTTTCTGTGAAGAATTCTGAAGACATTGGCTTATTGTTTCTCTGTTCAAATACACAGTTATATATGAGAATCTCAATGCATTATAATCAAAACTGTTTGTGGTAACAATACAGAGTTTACTTACGTCACGACACGATAAAGTCACGAATCACGACATAATACCTAATCAATTTCTCTCTCTCTCTCTCTCTCTCTCTCTCTCTCTCTCTCTCTCTCTCTTCTCTCTCTCTCTCTCTCTCTCTCTCTCTCTCTCTCTCTCTCTCTCTCTCTCTCTCTCTCTCTCTCTCAGTGCTTGTATTAGTCTATCACATATCTGAAGTGTTTTTCTACTATTAACTGAACCATAATTCAAAAACGTATGTCTGTAATACTCTAATATTATTAATTCGTAGGGAAATATGATGATACCTTCTCTATTATTGCTAAAGTTCCGAAATAAGACCTGACATCTACTATCTATTAGAATGGGTTTCAAATGATTTAATTTTAAAGAGTCGTTGGGCAGTTTATTTTCAGTGAAGATTGAATTTCCAAATAGATTTCATCTCGAATCTTTTGGTGATTGTTTTTATAGGGAATTAATTATTTGTTAATTTGTTATTGTCTTCACTCTTTTCTTGTTGAGAACCCAAACGTATCAGTAACTAAGACTAAATGGAAGGGGAAATCATTAGGAAAAGTGCGATATCGACTTGTAATATACGTGTACTATCATTTCAGTGATTGTCTTTTCTCTTCACAATGTGTGTGCGACTGATGAAGGAAACCGCCAGAGCAGGATAGGTTTGTACTATGACCAAAACACAGCGAAATATGCGAAACAAATATATTCGAAATAAGTTTAAAAGATTAGCTCGGTACATGAATATTTTACCAAAGATTTCATTACAGTCCAAACAAAGTTTATAAAGTAATTTATATTGACAAAGCTGGATATTACCAGCATTTGATTGTATTTTTCTCAAATTAACCTTAAATGTTGAACTTTGCTTAAATATTTTTTCATGAAATTAGCAATTTTTCGTATTTGTCGTACTAATAAACTCAACAGCGTTTAACAATCTCTCGATTTTAAATGCAACTAGATAAAGCAATAGCTCACTTTAACACGGGATTGTGATTTGATATAAAAAAATTTAAATGAAATATAATATTTTATCATAAAAGAGAATGTACATAATATGCACGGCTAGGTACCGTTACTTCTATATTCTTATGTACAGCCTTATGTCTTTTCATGTATAAATTACAATACCCCAAAATATACTTGTATTTCGTCTTGAAAGATCTTAATAGATAAACGATGGTAAGTGGTAGATGTAATGACTAGTACCATACAGTAAACTTAACGAAATGTATCTGGTAGCAAATTTGCATATAATCTACTCTTGGAATAATATTTTTGCAAATTCTGCTACTAATGAATTCACGAACTGTTCAAGGTAGTATATAATATTGTATATACAAAGAGTGCTTGACCTTAAAAGACGAGAAGAATTTAGCCAAAAGGAGTGCAATTTACCCTGCTTCAATGTGTTTAGTTAGACAGTTCATTCTCGTCCAAACTTCCCATATGTGGTTGGGCGGGTATAAAGGACGGGGTTGGGTCAAGTAAAACTATATCCTGTGAAACCAATGTACAATTGCGCATTATGTTTTTTTAATATATATATATATATATATATATATATATATATATATATAAAACGTTTAGGACAGCTACTGATAACTCCGTATATAACAGTAAAGTAAAATTTCTTATTCACCGATGTTATCATTTCAGTAACTTTTAAATGTTATTTTCTATTTTTTTTAAATACGATCAAGTTGGTGCTGTCTTCAGCCATCAAGTAAAGAACTACAATATCATTCATTAATAGTTCAAACGGTAGGACTGTCCACCCGTGCTTCACGGGATAACCTTGTTAAAAGGGAATAATTCCGTATTGATAAATTGACGAATGCACAAAACAAGATCTAGATTACTAGAAATGAGACACTTCTCATTTTAAGCACTTGATCAATTTATTTATTTATGTATTTTTTTACTTTATAGATAACAATTTCATCCCTTATAGTTATTGAACTGAGAGGAGCAGTAACATCAACATCTTGCCCATACACACAAACAAGCACTCACGCATACGAACACACACTTACATAACAGAAGTACAAAACGCAAAAATAAATCAGCTCTTCCACCCCAAGAGAGTTAACAGTTGCACACAAAAAATACGATTCCGTCCGCTCCACGCATCGTCCTTACTTCAATCAGCGGTTTAATTATTGTCGCATGATGCAAACACTGTTAGAGATGATCTTTGTAATGTAATAAACATAACATGCTAATGGTCTATCTAAGTGTTCGTTAATAAGTACAGCTAGTAGTGTTGATATTGCCATGGGAGAAGTTGTAAACTGATTAAATGCGATCGTTTTAGGAGCGTGACATACCTTAAAGATTTGATTTAAGATCAATAATTTAAAATAGTTTTAAGATTTAATTTAAATATCAAACTTTGTCATAAAGTCTGCTACTTAGTGCCCCTGCTTTTTTATAAGCACAGTTTCCATTCATTCAGTTAAATGGACATATCATTGACTGTACTATGGCTTAAGCGAAGCGCGGAGTTAAGACTAATCAAGTCTGTGTATGCCGATCAATGAAAATTACATGTTGTGTTGGTCATTGAGATCTTTTTTTACAACAACTGATTTATTGTTTACAAACTTGAGTTTGGCTCTAGATTCAAAATAAAGGCGCGCAAGCTATTTACGACCAAGATCAATACTAAGATATTTCTTATGGTAACATTGTATTATATGCTAGCTTTTAAAAACTGCATAATAAATGTTAGAATGTATTTCACGACATAATGCATATAATTCTTTTCTGAAAGCTAAAGATTGATTGTAACCTTCATCCATTCGAAGTTAACAACTAAACTGGGATATCCTTGTATTTACGTAATAGCTACGATTAAGCAAGAGAGAGAGAGAGAGAGAGAGAGAGAGAGAGAGAGAGAGAGAGAGAGAGAACAAATGAATGAAAGAATGAGCAATTAATTAAGTATATAAATAATTCATTCATTCATTCATTCATTCATTCATTCATTCATTCATTAAAAAGACAGAGTAGCTTTCTATATCAATAACTCCATACATACTCCCTAAAGTGATCTGAACCAAGATCACAACGTACGGACACCAAATATTTTTTATTTATTCGAGTGAATTACAATAAAACTATCTGTTTATGTGTGTGTGTGTGTGTGTGTGTGTGTGTGTGTGTGTGTTGGTTTGGATTTTCAACGTAGTTTAACAATGTTTCAGTCATATCGCTACGATGTCAGCAGTGTGTTTGCGTTGTGGCAGTTTGTAGTGATGTCTAGCACTGGGAACAGGTAGCATGATGTCCCACCCAGTCATATTATCCTGACACCAGGTTAACCAGTCCTAAAACTAAACTCTTAACACTGAGCAGGTGTCAGTACTATTTTTGTCAGCCTTTGGTATGACTCGGACGGGGATCAAACCCACGACCTCACGTATCCGAAATGGACCATCTAACCACTAGTTCACCGGAGCGATGAAAACGTTCTGTAAATGAGTACCTGAAACCTTTAGGTAATGTACAATTCCTCTCAACTATTAAAGTAAACAGCCTGAAGATTATATTTTGGACACATTATAAAGAAGGTAGCGATAGCACGGAGACTGGTTGTAATATTCAATGAATGCACGGAGATTAGTTGTATTATTCAAAGATAGAAATGACACCAGTTGTATTAGTCAAAAGATAGCACGGAGAACAGTTGTAATATTGAAAGATAGCACCATCGCTCATGAAGTATCCCACCTTAGTTAAAACACTGTACTTTGTCTTCTTCTCTCAACAAAACAAAGCCAGCTCTAGTCAAAGTTATGGACCTAGACCCTTCTAGATAGTTAGGTAATATTTCTTTCAATGACTGGAATTGACTTTCATGATTATAGTTGTCTGGAAAATACATTTAAAACGTTTATTCACTTGAGTGCAAGGATTAGCTAGACTGCTGAGCGGTATGGTCGTGCGACAATTAACATCAAGTTGGTTACTTATTCCTTATTCCTTTATCCCGATTCAATACGGAATAAGTAACCAGTTAACGATTAAATAAGGAATAAGTAAGCATTTACTTATTCCCGATGCAACGTTTTCTACATGTATTTGGTTACTTATTCCTTATTCACATCCAGTAGGTTTTCATTCTTTCTTTACAGTTACATAAGTAATTGGTTATAACTTACTCATTGAAGATTAAAAGCCTTTCATGGCATCCTTTTATGTTCTAACCCAGTTAAAAAAAAAAATTACGTTTCAATGGCATGTCAAAGTCACCTTTCCTAAATGAAAGTCTTTAGTGCTAAATTAGCCTTGAACATCCACGATTCAAATCATTATATTTAAAATATTTTGATATGTTTAATTACGACCTCGAACTAGAGTAATTTGCCCCACTTATTTGAAGGATATGAAGTCTGGTTTAGAAACATTTCATGCACATGAAACAAAGCAACATTCTTACATCACTTAACAAGACTAAACTGTTTCGAAGGAGATCATGTATTAGCTTTTGAAACTATGTTTTCGTCAAAGCTAGAATACAAACACAATGAGAATTGGTCCTGTTCAACGACTGCAAAAAATTGGTGATCTATTCACGTCGAATATTAGGACACGCTCTTGAACTAGATTTGACGCTTTTCTTTTCGATCCACCTGTTTGTTTCCATTTTTTGTTGTCAACGGTTTAAATACATCTGTCCCATTCCAAATATGTCGAGTTTACGTTCTTTGTTTACATTATAAAGAGTCTTCTCAGTGGGAAGCTTGGATGTTATGGTCGCCGTGTTCGGTCACATGTGGTGTAGGGGAGCAGTACAGATCTCGAAATTGCATTATGCCTACAGAGCCTGCTCCAAGATGTCAGGGGAATTCCATCGAGATGCAGCAGTGTAATACCGATGTTGTTTGTCAACGTAAGCAAATGAGTATTATTTCTTTTTTAGAGAGCCTCTTCAATTCTAGTGTGAAGCATTAGGAACAAAGAATTTTTGTATGATTTCTCATTTGAAACCTAATTAAGGAAATGATCTTTAACTTAAATTATTTAGGACCGGTTTCGGGAACACGACTAATAATTTTGTATTAGTTTCCGATTATTCATTCTATGATCTTGATAAATATTCTTCATGTTAAGACAGAATCCATCACTCGTTTCGAAAGAAACTGCATATTAGAGCCATGAAACATCTTAAAGTAAATTGGAAAGAATGGAATATTACGGATTTGCCTTACGGTTACAGATGCCGTTTGTGACATGAAATTATTTTTTACGTTTGTTATATCAATACAAAATCAGAACTTCTGATCTACTGGCGATAAAGCCTGAACGATTATGTATCTCGGGCTTCTGAGTCGACGGAGGATTATGCTTCCTACAATAAGAGAGGCGACAATAAACCTATGAAATCAGATGGTCGGTCAGCGTCTGTCCCAGTTCTGACACCCGTAATTGCTTGTTTTAACCAAATTAATAGCAGCAGTATATTCCTGCTATCAAAGTCGTTTTATCTTTCAACAGACTATATTCAGAGTATGACGTTTCTTCAGTGTCATAAATAAATATAATAATTACAATGATAGAGAAATTGTCCTTCAAAAGTAAATGTCAAGCTGCAAATCGATTCACCATAATGTATCCGCTCCAACATCGGATGTTTCGTATCGCTTACCATTTGATCAGGTAGTGTTATGTACAGTTAAGTGGATTATGAATCAAAATATAAGAGTATCGATGTACCACAACCGTACACTAACATGTAAATTGAAGGAAAGGCCATCCAAAACCGGAAAGAAATACCAAACATCAGGAGTTAGATTAGTTTCAAGACAATCCGCCTAAGGCCAGTTTAACATGAATATGGCAAAGTGTTACTTTTCGTCATTTATCATAACAATAACATTAATGTATGCCGCTCACGGATGTGAAATACTTTCGTGTTAAGTGGGGACATGTAGCATGTTCTGGTGCTATATTCATGTTCTCGCACACAGTTACATAATCCTCACACCAGACTGACCAGTCCTAACACTAGTATCTGAACGCTGAGCAGGTGTTAGTACCATTTTGTCTCAATCTTTGGTATGACTCGGTCGGGGATCGAACCAACGACCTCCCATATCCGAAATACACCATAACCACTAGTCCAACGGACGATGATGACGTTTTGCAAATGCGTTCCTGCGATAGCACGGAGACTAATTGTAATATTCAAAGATAGCAAGGAGACTAGTTGTAAAATTCAAAGATAACACGGACACTAATTATAATATTAAAAGATAGCATGGAGACCAGTTGTAATATTTAAAGATAGCATGGAGAGTAGTTGTAACATTCCCAGATAACACGGAGACCAGTAGTAATATTCAAAGATAGCATGGAGACTAGTTGTTATATTCAAAGTTAGCACGGAGATTCTTTGTGAATGCGTTCTTGAAGCTTTTAGGTAATGTGCAACTCCATTCCACTATTACAGTAAACAGTCTAAAGATAATATTTGGATCCATTTTAAAAACGGTAGCGATAGCACGGAGACTAATTGCAATATTCAAATATAGCACTGAGACTAGTTGTAATATTCAAAGATAACACGGAAATCAGTTGTGATATCCAAAGATATCATGGGGAATAGTTTTAAAATTCAAAAATAACATGAAGACTAGTTGTAATATTCAAAGAAAACACCAAGACCAGTTGTAATACTCAAAGATAGCATGGAGACTAGTTGTAATATTCAAACGTAGCACGAAGACTAGTTGTAATATTCAAAAATAGCAATGACACCAGTTGTATTATTCAAAGATAGCACAGAGAACAGTTGTAATATTGAAAGATGGCACCATCGCTCATGAAGTATCCCACCTTAGTTAAAACACTGTACTTTGTCTTCTTCTCTCAACAAAACAAAGCCAGCTCTGGCCAAAGTTATGGTCCTAGACCCTTCTAGATAGTTAGGTCATTTCTCTTTCAATGACTGGAATTGATTTTCAAGGTTATAGTTGTCCTGCAAATACATTTAAAACGTTTATTCACTTTTAATCTGTAATTCTCTTTCCAATTTTGGTTCTTCAGTGCAAGAATTGGATAGACTGTTGAGCGGTATGGTCGTGCGACAATTAACATCAAGTTGGTTACTTATTTCTTATTTCTTTTTCCCGATTCAATACGGAATAAGTAACCAGTTAACGATTAAAAAAGGAATAAGTAGGCATTTACTTCTTCCCGATGCAATGTATTCTACATGCATTTGGATACTTATTCCTTATTCACATCCAGTAGATTTTCATTCTTTCTTTACAGTTACATAAGTAATTGGTTATAACTTACTCATTGAAGATTAAAAGCCCTTCATGGCATCCTTTTATGTTGTTCTAACCCAGTTAAAAAAAATTACGTTTCAATGTCATGTTAAAGTCACCTTTCCTAAATGACAGACTTTAGTGCTAAACTAGCCTTGAACATCCAGGATTCAAATCATTATATTTAAAATATTTTGATATGTTTAATTACGACCTCGAACTAGAGTAATTTGCCCCACTTATTTGAAGGATATGAAGTCTGGTTTAGAAACATTTCATGCGCATGAAACAATGCAACATTCTTACATCACTTAACAAGACTAAACTGTTTCGGAGGAGGAGATCATGTATTAGTTTTTGAAACTATGTTTTCGTCAAAGCTAGAATACAAACACAATGAGAATTGGTCCTGTTCAACGACTGCAAAAATTTGGTGATCTATTCACGTAGAATATTAGGACACGCTCTTGAACTAGATTTGACGCTTTTCTTTTTGATCCAATGGTTTCTTTGCAATTTTTGTTGTCAACGGTTTGCATACATCTGTCCCATTCCAAATAATTTGAGTTTACGTTTTTGTTTACATTATAAAGAGTCTTCTCAGTGGGAAGCTTGGATGTTATGGTCGCAATGTTCGGTCACATGTGGTGTAGGGGAGCAGTACAGATCTCGAAATTGCATTATGCCTACAGAGTCTGGAACACGATGTCAGGGGAATTCCATCGAGATGCAGCAGTGTAATACCGATGTTGTTTGTCAACGTAAGCAAATGAGTATTATTTCTTTTTTAGAGAGCCTCTTCAAGTCTAGTGTGAAGCATTAGGAACAAAGAATATTTGTATGATTTCTCATTTGAAGCTTAATTAATGAAGTGCTCTTTAATTTAAATTCTTTAGGACCGGTTTCGGGAATACGACTAATAATTTTGTATTGGTTATCGATTATTCATTCTATGATCTTGATAAATATTTTTCATGATATGACAGAATCCATAAATTGTTTCGAATGAAACTGCATATTAGAGCCATGAAACATCTTAAAGTAAATTGGAAAGAATGGAACATTACGGATTTGCCTTACGGTTACCGATGCCGTTTGTGACATGAAATTTTTTTATGTTTGTTATATCAATAAAAAAAAATCAGAACTTCTGATCTACTGGCGATAAAGCCTGAACGATTGTGTATCTCGGGCTTCTCCGTCGACGGAGGATTATGCTTCCTACAATAAGAAAGACGACAATAAACCTATGAAATTACATGGTAGGTCAGAATCTGTCCCAATTCTGACACCCGTAATTGCTGGTTTTAACAAAATTAATAGCAGCAGTGTATTGATGCTATCCAAGTCGTTTTATCTTTCAACAGGCTATATTCAGAGTATGACGTTTCTTCAGTATCATAAATAAATATAATAATTACAATGATAGAGAAATTGTCCTTCAAAAGTAAATGTCAAGCTGCAAATCGATTCACCATAATGTATCCGCTCCAACATCGGATGTTTCGAATCGCTTACCATTTGATCGGGTAGTGTTATGTACAGTTCTGTGCATTATGAATCAAAATATAAGAGTTTCGATGTACCACAACCGTACACTAACATGTAAATTAAAGGAAAGGCCTTCCGAAACCGGAAAGCAATACCAAACATCAGGAGTTAGATTAGATTCAAGACAATCCGCCTAAGGCCAGTTTAACATGAATATGGCAAGGTGTTACTTTTCATCATTTAGCATAACAATAACATTAATGTATGCCTCTCACGGATGTGAAAAACTTTCATGTTAGCTGGGGTCATGTAGCATTTTGTCCAGCACAGTTACATAATCCTCACACCAGACTGACCAGTCCTAACACTAATATCTGAACGCTGAGCAGGTGTTAGTACCATTTTGTCTCAGTCTTTGGTATGATTCGGTCGGGGATCGAACCCACGACCTCCCATATCCGAAAAACACAATAACCACTAGTCCACCGGACCATGAAAACGTTTTGTAAATGCTTTCCTGAAGCTTTTAGGAAATGTACAATTCCTTTCCACTATTAAAGTAAACAGCTAGAAGATTATATTTTGGATCCATTTTAAAGAAGGCAGCGATAGCACGGAGACTAATTGTAATATTCAAAGATAGTGCGGAGACTAGTTGTAAGATTCAAAAATAACACGGAAACTATTTGTAATATTCAAAGATAGCGAGGAGACTAGTTGTAAAATTCAAAGATAACACGGATACTAGTTATAATATTAAAAAATATCATGGAGACCAGTTGTAATATTTAAAGATAGCATGGAGAGCAATTGTAACATTCACAGATAACACGGAGACCAGTAGTAATATTCAAAGATAGCATGGAGACTAGTTGTTATATTCAAGGATAACACGGATACTAGTTATAATATTAAAAGATATCATGGAGACCAGTTGTAATATTTAAAGATAGCATGGAGACTAGTTGTAATATTTAAAGATAGCATGGAGAGTAGTTGTAACATTCACAGATAACACGGAGACCAGTAGTAATATTCAAAGATAGCATGGAGACTAGTTGCTATATTCAAAGGTAGCACGGAGACTCTTTGTGAATGCGTTCTTGAAGCTTTTAGGTAATGTGCAACTCCAAGTTACTTTTACAGTAAACAGTCTAAAGATTATATTTTGGATCCATTTAAAAACGGTAGCAATAGCACGGAGACTAATTGCAATATTCAAATATAGCACTGAGACTAGTTGTAATATTCAAAGATAACACGGAAACCAGTTGTGATATTCAAAGATATCAAGGGGGGTAGTTTTAAAATTCAAAAATAACATGAAGACTAGTTGTAATATTCAAAGATAACACCGAGACCAGTTGTAATATTCAAAGATAGCATGGAGACTAGTTGTAATATTCAAACGTAGCACGGAGACTAGTTGTAATATTCAAAAATAGCAATGACACCAGTTGTATTATTCGAATATAGCACGGAGAACAGTTGTAAAATTAAAAGATAGCACCATCGCTCATGAAGTATCCCACCTTAGGTAAAACACTGTACTTTGTCTTCTTCTCTCAACAAAACAAAGCCAGCTCTAGTCAAAGTTATTGTCCTAGACCCTTCTAGATTGTTAGGTCATTTCTCTTTCAATGACTAGAATTGATTTTCAAGGTTATAGTTGTCCTGCAAATACATTTAAAACGTTTATTCACTTTTAATCTGTAATTTTCTTTCCGATTTCGGTTCTTGAGTGCAAGAATTGGATAGACTGTTGAGCGGTATGGTCGTGCGACAATTAACATCAAGTTGGTTACTTATTCCTTATTCGGTTTTCCCGATTCAATACGGAATAACTAACCAGTTAACGATTAAATAAGGAATAAGTAGGCATTTACTTATTCCCGATGCAACGTTTTCTACATGTATTTGGATACTTATTCCTTATTCACATCCAGTAGGTTTTTATTCTTTCTTTACAGTTACATAAGTAATTGGTTATAACTTACTCATTGAAGATTAAAAGCCCTTCATGGCATCCCTTTATGTTGTTCTAACCCAGTTAAAAAAAAAATACGTTTCAATGGCATGTTAAAGTCACCTTTCCTAAATGACAGTCTTTATTGCTAAATTAGCCTTGAACATCCACGATTCAAATCATTATATTTAAAATATTTTGATATGTTTAATTACGACCTCGAAGTAAAGTAATTTGCCCCACTTATTTGAAGGATATGAAGTCTGGTTTAGAAACATTTCATGCACATGAAACAAAGCAACATTCTTACATCACTTAACAAGACTAAACTGTTTCGGAGGAGATCATGTATTAGCTTTTGAAACTATGTTTTCGTCAAAGCTAGAATACAAACACAATGAGAATTGGTCCTGTTCAACGACTGCAAAAAATTGGTGATCTATTCACGTCGAATATTAGGACACGCTCTTGAACTAGATTTGACGCTTTTCTTTTTGATCCAACTGTTTCTTTGCAATTTTTGTAGTCAACGGTTTGTATACATCTGTCCCATTCCAAATATATTGAGTTTACGTTTTTGTTTACATTATAAAGAGTCTTCTCAGTGGGAAGCTTGGATGTTATGGTCGCAATGTTCGGTCACATGTGGTGTAGGGGAGCAGTACAGATCTCGAAATTGCATTATGCCTACAGAGTCTGCAACAACATGTCAGGGGAATTCCATCGAGATGCAGCAGTGTAATACAGATGTTGTTTGTCAACGTAAGCAAATGAGTATTATTTCTTTTTTAGATAGCCTCTTAAGTCTAGTGTGAAGCATTAGGAACAAAGAATTTTTGTATGATTTCTCATTTGAAACCTAATTAAGGAAATGATCTTTAACTTAAATTCTTTAGGACCGGTTTCGGGAACACGACTAATAGTTTTAAAATTAGTTTCCGATTATTCATTCTATGATCTTGATAAATATTCTTCATGATATGACAGAATCCATAAATCGTTGCGAATGAAACTGCATATTAGAGCCATGAAACATCTTAAAGTAACTTGGAAAGAATGGAATATTACGGATTTTCCTAACGGTTACCAATGCCGTTTGTGACATGAAATTATTTTTATGTTTGCTATATCAATACAAAATCAGAACTTCTGATCTACTGGCGATAAAGCCTGAACGATTATGTATCTCGAGCTTCTCCGTCGACGGAGGATTATGCTTCCTACAATAAGAAAGGCGACAATAAACCTATGAAATAATATGGTCGGTCAGCGTCTGTCCCATTTCTGACGCCCGTAATTGCTGGTTTGAACCAAATTAATAGCAGCAGTATATTGACGCTATCCAAGTCGTTTTATCTTTCAACAGGCTATATTCAGAGTATGACGTTTCTTCAGTATCATAAATAAATATAATAATTACAATTATAGAGAAATTGTGCTTCAAAGGCAAATGTCTAGCTGCAAATCAATTCGCCATAAAGTATCCGCTCGAACTTCGGATGTTTCTTATCGCTTACCATTTGATCAGGTAGTGTCATGTACAGTTCGGTGCATTATGAATCAAAATATAAGAGTTTCGATGTACCACAACCGTACACTAACATGTAAATTAAAGGAAAGACCATCCAAGACCGGAAAGCAATACCAAACATCAGGAGTTAGATTAGATTCATGACAATCCGCCTAAGGCCAGTTTAACATGAATATGGCAAGGTGT
Organism: Unio delphinus; assembly: GCA_029339505.1. Lineage (NCBI taxonomy): Eukaryota > Metazoa > Mollusca > Bivalvia > Unionida > Unionidae > Unio > Unio delphinus. The sequence continues at coordinate 3,408,872 of JAQISU010000375.1, forward strand.
TAGTTTTCGTCATTTAGCATAACAATACCATTAATGTATGCCACTCGCGAATGTGAAACACTTTCGTGTTAAGTGGCGACATGTAGCATGTTCTCCCACACAGTTAAATAATCCTCACACCAGACTGACCAGTCCTAACACTAATATCTGAACGCTGACCAGGTGTTAGTACCATTTTGTCTCAGTCTTTGGTATGATTCGGTCGGGGATCGAACCCACGACCTCCCATATCCGAAATACACCATAACCACTAGTCCACCGGACCATGAAAACGTTTTGTAAATGCTTTCCTGAAGCTTTTAGCTAATTTAAAATTCATTTCCACTATTAAAGTAAACAGCCTGAAGATTATATTTTGGATCCATTTTATTGAAGGTAGCGATAGCACGGAGACTAATTGCAATATTCAAATATAGCACTGAGACTAGTTGTAATATTCAAAGATAACACAGAAACCAGTTGTAATATTCAAAGATAGCATGGAGACTAGTTGTAATATTCAAACGTAGCACGGAGACTAGTTGTAATATTCAAACATAGCAATGACACCAGTTGTATTATTCGAATATAGCACGGAGAACAGATGTAATATTGAAAGATGGCACCATCGCTCTTGAAGTATCCCACCTTAGTTAAAACACTGTACTTTGTCTTCTTCTCTCAACAAAACAAAGCCAGCTCTGGTCAAAGTTATGGACCTAGACCCTTCTAGATAGTTAGGTCATTTCTCTTTCAATGACTGGAATTGATTTTCAAGGTTATAGTTGTCCTGCAAATACATTTAAAACGTTTATTCACTTTTAATCTCTAATTCTCTTTCCAATTTTGGTTCTTGAGTGCAAGGATTAGCTACACTGCTGAGCGGTATGGTCGTGCGACAATTAACATCAAGTTGGTTACTTATTCCTTATTCGTTTTTCCCGATTCAATACGGAATAAGTAGCCAGATAACGATTAAATAAGGAATAAGTAGGCATTTACTTATTCCCGATGCAATGTTTTCTACATGCATTTGGATACTTATTCCTTATTCACATCCAGTAGGTTTTCATTCTTTCTTTACAGTTACATAAGAAATTGGTTATAACTTACTCATTGAAGATTAAAAGCCTTTCATGGCATCCTTTTATGTTGTTCTAACCCAGTTAAAAAAAAATTACGTTTCAATGGCATGTTAAAGTCACCTTTCCTAAATGAAAGTCTTTAGTGCTAAATTAGCCTTGAACATCCACGATTCAAATCATTATATTTAAAATATTTTGATATGTTTAATTACGACCTCGAACTAGAGTAATTTCCCCACTTATTTGAAGGATATGAAGTCTGGTTTAGAAACATTTCATGCACATGAAACAAAGCAACATTCTTACTTCACTTAACAAGACTAAACTGTTTGGGAGGAGGAGATCATGTATTAGCTTTTGAAACTATGTTTTCGTCAAAGCTAGAATACAAACACAATGAGAATTGGTCCTGTTCAAAGACTGCAAAAAAATTGGTGATCTATTCACGTCGAATATTAGGACACGCTCTTGAACTAGATTTGACGCTTTTCTTTTTGATCCAACGGTTTCTTTGCAATTTTTGTTGTCAACGGTTTGCATACATCTGTCCCATTCCAAATAATTTGAGTTTACGTTTTTTGTTTACATTATAAAGAGTCTTCTCAGTGGGAAGCTTGGATGTTATGGTCGCAATGTTCGGTCACATGTGGTGTAGGGGAGCAGTACAGATCTCGAAATTGCATTATGCCTACAGAGTCTGGAACACGATGTCAGGGGAATTCCATCGAGATGCAGCAGTGTAATACCGATGTTGTTTGTCAACGTAAGCAAATGAGTATTATTTCTTTTTTAGAGAGCCTCTTCAAGTCTAGTGTGAAGCATTAGGAACAAAGAATATTTGTATGATTTCTCATTTGAATCCTTATTAATGAAGTGCTCTTTAATTTAAATTCTTTAGGACCGGTTTCGGGAATACGACTAATAATTTTGTATTGGTTATCGATTATTCATTCTATGATCTTGATAAATATTTTTCATGATATGACAGAATCCATAAATTGTTTCGAATGAAACTGCATATTAGAGCCATGAAACATCTTAAAGTAAATTGGAAAGAATGGAACATTACGGATTTGCCTTACGGTTACCGATGCCGTTTGTGACATGAAATTTTTTTATGTTTGTTATATCAATAAAAAAAATCAGAACTTCTGATCTACTGGCGATAAAGCCTGAACGATTGTGTATCTCGGGCTTCTCCGTCGACGGAGGATTATGCTTCCTACAATAACAAAGACGACAATAAACCTATGAAATTACATGGTCGGTCAGAATCTGTCCCAATTCTGACACCCGTAATTGCTGGTTTTAACAAAATTAATAGCAGCAGTGTATTGATGCTATCCAAGTCGTTTTATCTTTCAACAGACTATATTCAGAGCATGACGTTTCTTCAGTATCATAAATAAATATAATAATTACAATGATAGAGAAATTGTCCTTCAAAAGTAAATGTCAAGCTGCAAATCGATTCACCATAATGTATCCGCTCCAACATCGGATGTTTCGTATCGCTTACCATTTGATCGGGTAGTGTTATGTACAGTTCTGTGCATTATGAATCAAAATATAAGAGTTTCGATGTACCACAACCGTACACTAACATGTAAATTAAAGGAAAGGCCTTCCGAAACCGGAAAGCAATACCAAACATCAGGAGTTAGATTAGATTCAAGACAATCCGCCTAAGCCCAGTTTAACATGAATATGGCAAGGTGTTACTTTTCATCATTTAGCATAACAATAACATTAATGTATGCCTCTCACGGATGTGAAAAACTTTCGTGTTAGCTGGGGTCATGTAGCATTTTGTCCAGCACAGTTACATAATCCTCACACCAGACTGACCAGTCCTAACACTAATATCTGAACGCTGAGCAGGTGTTAGTACCATTTTGTCTCAGTCTTTGGTATGATTCGGTCGGGGATCGAACCCACGACCTCCCATATCCGAAATACACAAAAACCACTAGTCCACCGGACCATGAAAACGTTTTGTAAATGCTTTCCTGAAGCTTTTAGGAAATGTACAATTCCTTTCCACTATTAAAGTAAACAGCTTGAAGATTATATTTTGGATCCATTTTAAAGAAGGCAGCGATAGCACGGAGACTAATTGTAATATTCAAAGATAGTGCGGAGACTAGTTGTAATATTCAAAAATAACACGAAAACTATTTGTAATATTCAAAGATAGCAAGGAGACTAGTTGTAAAATTCAAAGATAACACGGATACTAGTTATAATATTAAAAAATATCATGGAGACCAGTTGTAATATTTAAAGATAGCATGGAGAGCAATTGTAACATTCACAGATAACACGGAGACCAGTAGTAATATTCAAAGAGAGCATGGAGACTAGTTGTTATATTCAAAGATAACACGGATACTAGTTATAATATTAAAAGATATCATGGAGACCAGTTGTAATATTTAAAGACAGCATGGAGAGTAGTTGTAACATTCACAGATAACACGGAGACCAGTAGTAATATTCAAAGATAGCATGGAGACTAGTTGCTATATTCAAAGGTAGCACGGAGACTCTTTGTGAATGCGTTCTTGAAACTTTTAGGTAATGTGCAACTCCAAGTTACTTTTACAGTAAACAGTCTAAAGATTATATTTTGGATCCATTTAAAAACGGTAGCGATAGCACGGAGACTAATTCAAATATTCAAATATAGCACTGAGACTAGTTGTAATATTCAAAGATAACACGTTAACCAGTTGTGATATTCAAAGATATCATGGGGGGTAGTTTTAAAATTCAAAAATAACATGAAGACTAGTTGTAATATTCAAAGATAACACCGAGACCAGTTGTAATATTCAAAGATAGCATGGAGACTAGTTGTAATATTCAAACGTAGCACGGAGACTAGTTGTAATATTCAAAAATAGCAATGACACCAGTTGTATTATTCGAATATAGCACGGAGAACAGTTGTAAAATTAAAAGATAGCACCATCGCTCATGAAGTATCCCACCTTAGGTAAAACACTGTACTTTGTCTTCTTCTCTCAACAAAACAAAGCCAGCTCTAGTCAAAGTTATAGTCCTAGACCCTTCTAGATTGTGAGGTCATTTCTCTTTCAATGACTGGAATTGATTTTCAAGGTTATAGTTGTCCTGCAAATACATTTAAAACGTTTATTCACTTTTAATCTGTAATTTTCTTTCCGATTTCGGTTCTTGAGTGCAAGAATTGGATAGACTGTTGAGCGGTATGGTCGTGCGACAATTAACATCAAGTTGGTTACTTATTCCTTATTCCTTTTTCCCGATTCAATACGGAATAAGTAACCAGTTAACGATTAAAAAAGGAATAAGTAGGCATTTACTTATTCCCGATGCAACGTTTTCTACATGTATTTGGATACTTATTCCTTATTCACATCCAGTAGGTTTTCATTCTTTCTTTACAGTTACATAAGTAATTGGTGATAACTTACTCATTGAAGATTAAAAGCCCTTCATGGCATCCCTTTATGTTGTTCTAACCCAGTTAAAAAAAAATACGTTTCAATGGCATGTTAAAGTCACCTTTCCTAAATGACAGTCTTTATTGCTAAATTAGCCTTGAACATCCACGATTCAAATCATTATATTTAAAATATTTTGATATGTTTAATTACGACCTCGAACTAGAGTAATTTGCCCCACTTATTTGAAGGATATGAAGTCTGGTTTAGAAACATTTCATGCACATGAAACAAAGCAACATTCTTACATCACTTAACAAGACTAAACTGTTTCGAAGGAGATCATGTATTAGCTTTTGAAACTATGTTTTCGTCAAAGCTAGAATACAAACACAATGAGAATTGGTCCTGTTCAACGACTGCAAAAAATTGGTGATCTATTCACGTCGAATATTAGGACACGCTCTTGAACTAGATTTGACTCTTTTCTTTTTGATCCTATGGTTTCTTTGCAATTTTTGTTGTCAACGGTTTGTATACATCTGTCCCATTCCAAATATGTTGAGTTTACGTTTTTGTTTACATTATAAAGAGTCTTCTCAGTGGGAAGCTTGGATGTTATGGTCGCAATGTTCGGTCACATGTGGTGTAGGGGAGCAGTACAGATCTCGAAATTGCATTATGCCTACAGAGTCTGGAACACGATGTCAGGGGAATTCCATCGAGATGCAGCAGTGTAATACCGATGTTGTTTGTCAACGTAAGCAAATGAGTATTATTTCTTTTTTAGATAGCCTCTTAAGTCTAGTGTGAAGCATTAGGAACAAAGAATTTTTGTATGATTTCTCATTTGAAACCTAATTAAGGAAATGATCTTTAACTTAAATTCTTTAGGACAGGTTTCGGGAACACGACTAATAATTTTGTATTAGTTTCCGATTATTCATTCTATGATCTTGATAAATATTCTTCATGATATGACAGAATCCATAAATCGTTTCGAATGAAACTGCATATAAGAGCCATGAAACATCTTAAAGTAAATTGGAAAGAATGGAATATTACGGATTTGCCTAACGGTTACCAATGCCGTTTGTGACATGAAATTATTTTTATGTTTGCTATATCAATACAAAATCAGAACTTCTGATCTACTGGCGATAAAGCCTGAACGATTATGTATCTCGGGCTTCTGAGTCGACGGAGGATTATGCTTCCTACAATAAGAAAGGCGACAATAAACCTATGAAATAATATGGTCGGTCAGCGTCTGTCCCATTTCTGACACCCGTAATTGCTGGTTTGAACCAAATTAATAGCAGCAGTATATTGACGCTATCCAAGTCGTTTTATCTTTCAACAGGCTATATTCAGAGTATGACGTTTCTTCAGTATCATAAATAAATATAATAATTACAATTATAGAGAAATTGTGCTTCAAAGGCAAATGTCTAGCTGCAAATCAATTCGCCATAAAGTATCCGCTCGAACTTCGGATGTTTCTTATCGCTTACCATTTGATCAGGTAGTGTCATGTACAGTTCGGTGCATTATGAATCAAAATATAAGAGTTTCGATGTACCACAACCGTACACTAACATGTAAATTAAAGGAAAGACCATCCAAGACCGGAAAGCAATACCAAACATCAGGAGTTAGATTAGATTCATGACAATCCGCCTAAGGCCAGTGTAACATGAATATGGCAAGGTGTTAGTTTTCGTCATTTAGCATAACAAACCATTAATGTATGCCACTCGCGGATGTGAAACACTTTCGTGTTAAGTGGGGACATGTAGCATGTTCTCCCACACAGTTAAATAATCCTCACACCAGACTGACCAGTCCTAACACTAATATCTGAACGCTGACCAGGTGTTAGTACCATTTTGTCTCAGTCTTTGGTATGATTCGGTCGGGGATCGAACCCACGACCTCCCATATCCGAAATACACCATAACCAATAGTCCACCGGACCATGAAAACGTTTTGTAAATGCTTTCCTGAAGCTTTTAGGTAATGTAAAATTCATTTCCACTATTAAAGTAAACAGCCTGAAGATTATATTTTGGACCCATTTTAAAGAAGGTAGCGATAGCACGGAGACTAATTGCAATATTCAAATATAGCACTGAGACTAGTTGTAATATTCAAAGATAACACAGAAACCAGTTGTAATATTCAAAGATAGCATGGAGACTAGTTGTAATATTAAAACGTAGCACGGAGACTAGTTGTAATATTCAAACATAGCAATGACACCAGTTGTATTATTCGAATATAGCACGGAGAACAGATGTAATATTGAAAGATGGCACCATCGCTCATGAAGTATCCCACCTTAGTTAAAACACTGTACTTTGTCTTCTTCTCTTAACAAAACAAAGCCAGCTCTGGTCAAAGTTATGGACCTAGACCCTTCTAGATAGTTAGGTCATTTCTCTTTCAATGACTGGAATTGATTTTCAAGGTTATAGTTGTCCTGCAAATACATTTAAAACGTTTATTCACGTTTAATCTGTAATTCTCTTTCCAATTTTGGTTCTTGAGTGCAAGGATTAGCTAGACTGCTGAGCGGTATGGTAGTGCGACAATTAACATCAAGTTGGTTACTTATTCCTTATTCCTTTTTCCCGATTCAATACGGAATAAGTAACCAGTTAACGATTAAATAAGGAATAAGTGGGCATTTACTTCTTCCCGATGCAATGTTTTCTACATGCATTTGGATACTTATTCCTTATTCACATCCAGTAGGTTTTCATTCTTTCTTTACAGTTACATAAGTAATTGGTTATAACTTACTCATTGAAGATTAAAAGCCTTTCATGGCATCCTTTTATGTTGTTCTAACCCAGTTAAAAAAAAAATTACGTTTCAATGGCATGTTAAAGTCACCTTTCCTAAATGAAAGTCTTTAGTGCTAAATTAGCCTTGAACATCCACGATTCAAATCATTATATTTAAAATATTTTGATATGTTTAATTACGACCTCGAACTAGAATAATTTGCCCCACTTATTTGAAGGATATGAAGTCTGGTTTAGAAACATTTCATGCACATGAAACAAAGCAACATTCTTACATCACTTAACAAGACTAAACTGTTTCGGAGGAGGAGATCATGTATTAGCTTTTGAAACTATGTTTTCGTCAAAGCTAGAATACAAACACAATGAGAATTGGTCCTGTTCAACGACTGCAAAAAATTGGTGATCTATTCACGTCGAATATTAGGACACGCTCTTGAACTAGATTTGACGCTTTTCTTTTTGATCCAACGGTGTCTTTGCAATTTTTGTTGTCAACGGTTTGCATACATCTGTCCCATTCCAAATATGTTGAGCTTACGTTTTCTGTTTACATTATAAAGAGTCTTCTCAGTGGGAAGCTTGGATGTTATGGTCGCAATGTTCGGTCACATGTGGTGTAGGGGAGCAGTACAGATCTCGAAATTGCATTATGCCTACAGAGTCCGCAGCACGATGTCAGGGGAATTCCATCGAGATGCAGCAGTGTAATACCGATGTTGTTTGTCAACGTAAGCAAATGAGTATTATTTCTTTTTCAGAGAGCCTCTTCAAGTCTAGTGTGAAGCATTAAGAACAAAGAATATTTGTATATTTTCTCATTTGAAACCTAATTAATGAAGTGCTCTTTAATTTAAATTCTTTAGGACCGGTTTCGGGAACACGACTAGTAATTTTCTATTGGTTATCGATTATTTATTCTATGATCTTGATACATATTCTTCATGATATGACAGAATCCATAAATTGTTTCGAATGAAACTGCATATAAGAGCCATGAAACATCTTAAAGTAAAATGGAAAGAATGGAACATTACGGATTTGCCTAACGGTTACCGATGCCGTTTGTGACATGAATTTTTTTTATGTTTGTTATATTAATAAAAAATCAGAACTTCTGATTTACTGGCGATAAAGCCTGAACGATTGTGTATCTCGGGCTTCTCCGTCGACGGAGGATTATGCTTCCTACAATAAGAAAGGCGACAATAAACCTATGAAATTACATGGTCGGTCAACGTCTGTCCCAATTCTGACGCCCGTAATTGCTGGTTTTAACCAAATTAATAGCATCAGTATATTGATGCTATCCAAGTCGTTTTATCTTTCAACAGACTATATTCAGAGCATGACGTTTCTTCAGTATCATAAATAAATATAATAATTACAATGATAGAGAAATTGTCCTTCAAAAGCAAATGTCAAGCTGCAAATCGATTCACCATAATGTATCCGCTCCAACATCGGATGTTTCGTATCGCTTACCATTTGATCGGGTAGTGTTATGTACAGTTCGGTGCATTATGAATCAAAATATAAGAGTTTCGATGTACCATAACCGTACACTAACATGTAAATTAAAGGAAAAGCCTTCCAAAACCGGAAAGCAATACCAAACATCAGGAGTTAGATTAGATTCAAGACAATCCGCCTAAGGCCAGTTTAACATGAATATAGCAAGGTGTTACTTTTCGTCATTTAGCATAACAATAACATTAATATATGCATCTAACGGCTGTGAAACACTTTCGTGTTAGCTGAGGACATGTAGCATTTTGTCCCGCACAGTTACATAATCCTCACACCAGACTGACCAGTCCTAACACTAATCTCTGAACGCTAAGCAGGTGTTAGTACCATTTTGTCTCAGTCTTTGGTATGACTCGGTCGGGGATCGAACCAACGACCTCCCATATCCGAAATACACCATAACCACTAGTCCACCGGACGATGAAAACGTTTTGTAAATGCGTTCCTGAAGCTTTTAGGTAATGTAAAATTCATTTCCACTATTAAAGTAAACAGCTTGAAGATTATATTTTCGATCAATTTTAAAGAAGGTAGCGATAGCACGGAGACTAATTTTAATATTCAAAGATAGCGCGGAGACTAGTTGTAATATTCAAAGATAACACGGAGACTAGTTGTAATATGCAAACATAGCAAGAAGACTAGTTGTAAAATTCAAAGATAACACGGATACTAGTTAAAATATTAAACGATTGCACGGAGACCAGTTGTAATATTTACAGATAACATGCAGAGTAGTTATAACATTCACAGATAACATGGAGACCAGTAGTAATATTCAAAGATAGCATGGAGACTAGTTGCAATATTCAAAGATAAAGCGGAGACTAGTTGTTATATTCAAACGTAGCACGGAGACTCTTTGTGAATGTGTTCTTGAAGCTTTTAGGTAATTTACAATTCCATTCCACTATTACAGCAAACAGTCTAAAGATTATTTTTTGGATCCATTTTTAAAACGGTAGCTATAGCACGGAGAGTAATTGCAATATTCAAATGTAGCACTGAGACTAGTTTTAATATTCAAAGATAACACGGAAACCAGTTGTAATATTCAAAGATAGCATGGAGACAAGTTGTTATATTCAAACGTAGCACGGAGACTAGTTGTAATATTCAAAAAAAGCAATGACACCAGTTGTATTATTCAAAGTTAGCACGGAGAACAGTTGTAATATTGAAAGATAGCACCATCGCTCAAGAAGTGTCCCACCTTAGTTAAAACACTGTACTTTGTCTTCTTCTCTCAACAAAACAAAGCCAGCTCTGGCCAAAGTTATGGGACCTAGGCCGTTCTAGATAAATCATTTCTCCTCCAATGACTGGAATTTACTTTCAAGGTTATAGTTGTCCTGCAAATACATTTTAAACGTTTATTCACTTTCAATCTGTCATTCTCTTTCCAATTTTGGATCTTGAGTGCAAGGTTTAGATAGACTGTTGAGCGGTATGGTCGGGCGACAATTAACATCATGTTGGTTACTTATTCCTTATTCCTTTTTCCCGATTCAATACAGACTATGTGACCAGCTAACGATTAAATAAGGAATATTAAATAAGGAATAAGTAGGCATTTACTTATTTCCGATGCAACGTTTTCTACATGCATTTGGTTACTTATTCCTTATTCACATCCAGCAGGTTTTCATTCTTTCATTGCAGTTACATAAGTAATTGGTTATAACTTACTCATTGAAGATTAAAAGCCCTTCATGGCATCCTTTTATGTTGTTCTAACCCAGTTAAAAAAAATACGTTTCAATGGCATGTTAAAGTCACCTTTCCTAAATAACAGACTTTAGTGCTAAATTAGCCTTGAACATCCACGATTCAAATCATTATATTTAAAATATTTTGATATGTTTAATTATGAATTCGAACTAGAGTAATTTTCTCCACTTATTTGACGGAAATAAAGTCTGGTTTAGAAACATTTCATGCACATGAAACAAGGCAGCATCCTTACATCACTTAACAAGCCTAAACTATTTCGGAGGAGGAGATCATGTATTAGTGTTTGAAACTATGTTTTTGGCAAAGCTAGAATATAAACACAATGAGAATTGGTCCTGTTCAACGACTGCAAAACATTGGTGATCTATTCACGTCGAATATTATGTCACGCTCTTGAAAAAGATTCGACGTTTTTCTTTTTGACCCAACGGTTTCTTTGCAATTTTTTTGTCAACGGTTTGTATACATCTGTCTTATTCCAAATGTGTTCAGTTTACGTTTTTGTTTACATTATAAAGAGTCTTCTCAGTGGGAAGCTTGGATGTTATGGTCGCCATGTTCGCTCACATGTGGTGTAGGGGAGCAGTACAGATCTCGAAATTGCATTATGCCTACAGAGTCTGCAACAACATGTCAGGGGAATTCCATCGAGATGCAGCAGTGTAATACCGATGTTGTTTGTCAACGTATGTAAAAGAGTATTCTATCCTGTTTAGAAAGCCACTTAAAGTCTAGTGTGAAGCATTAGGAACAAAGAATTTTTGTATGATTTTTCACTTTAAACCTAATTAAGGAAATGATTTTTAACTTAAATCCTTTAGGACCGGTTTCGGGACCACCATTAATAATTTTGTATTGGTTATCGATTATTCATTCAATGATCTTGATAAATATTCTTCATGATATGACAGAATCCATAAATCGTTTCGAATGAAACTGTATATTAGAGCCATGAAACATCTTAAAGTAAATTGGAAAGAATGGATTATTATGGATATTCCTTACGGTTACCGATGCCGTTTGTGACATGAAAATATGTTTTATGTCTGTTATATCAATAACAAATAAGAATTTCTGATCATCTGGCGATAAAGCATGAACGATTATGTATCTCGGGCTTCTCCGTAGACGGAGGATTATGCTTCCTACAATAAGAAAGGCGACATTAAACCTATGATATCATATGGTCGGTCAGCGTCTGTCCCAGTTCTGACGCCCGTGATTGCTGGTTTTAACCAAATTAATAGCATCAGTATATTGATGCCATCCATGCCGTTTTATATTTCAACAGGCAATATTCAGAGAATGACGTTTCTTCAGTATCATCAATAAATATTATAATAATTACAATGATAGACAAATTGTCCATCCACGGCAAATGTGAAACTGCAAATTCATTCACCATAATGTATCCGCCCCAACTTCGGATGTTTAACATCGCTTACCATTTGATCAGGTATTGCTATGTACAGTTCAGTGCATTATGAATCAAAAGATAAGAGTTTCGATGTACCACAACCGTACACTAACATGTAAATTAAATGAAAAGCCTTCCAAAACCGGAAAGCAATACCAAACATCAGGAGTTAGATTACATTCAAGACAATCCGCCTAAGGCCAGTTTAACATGAATACGACAAGGTGTTACTTTTCGTCATTTAGCATAACAATAACAATAATGTATGCCACTCGCGGATGTGACACATTTTCGAGTTTAGTGGGGACATGTAGCATGTTGTCCCACTCAGTTACATAATCCTCACACCAGACTGACCAACCCTAACACTAATCTCTGAACGCTGAACAGGTATTAGTACCATTTTGTCTCAGTCTTTGGTATGACTCGATCGGGGATCGAACCCACGACCTCACATATCCGAAATAGACCAAAACCACTAGTCCACCGGACCATGAAAACGTTTTGTAAATGCTTTCCTGAAGCTTTTAGGTAATGTACAATTCCTTTCCACTATTAAAGTAAACAGCCTGAAGATTATATTTTGGATCCATTTTAAAGAAGGTAGCGATAGCACAAAGACTTTTTGTAATATTCAAAGATAACACAGAGACCAGTTGGAATATTCAAAGATTGCATGGAGTGCACAGAGACTAGTTGTAATATTCACAAATAGCACGGAGACTAGTTGTAATATTCAGCAATAGCCCGGAGACTAGTTGTAATATTCAAAGGTAGCACTGAGACTAGTTTTAAGATTCATAGATAGCACGGAGACTAGTTGTAATATTCTAAGATAAAACTTCATTTTTGATCTGTAATTCGCTTTCCAATTTTGGTTATTGAGTGCAAGGATTAGATAGACTGTTGAGCGGTATGGTCGTGCGACAATTAACATCAAGTTGGTTACTTATTCCTTAGTCATTTTTCCCGATTCAATACGGAATAAGTAACCAGTTAACGATTAAATAAGGAATAAGTAGGCATTTACTTATTCCCGATGCAACGTTTTCTACATGCATTTGGTTACTTATTCCTTATTCACATATTGTAGGTTTTCATTCTTTATTTACAGTTACATAAGTAATTGGTTATAACTTACTTATTGAAGAATAAAAGCCCTTCATGGCATCCTTTTAAGTGGTTTTAACCCAGTTAAAATACATTGCGTTTCAATGGCATGTTGAAGTCAAATTTCCTATAATAGAGACTTTGATGCAAAATTAGCCTTGAACATCCACGATTCACATCATTATATTTAAAATATTTTGATATGTTTAATTATAACCTCGAACTAGAGTAATTTGCCCCACTTATTTGAAGGATATGAAGATTGGTTTAGAAACAGTTCATGCACATGAAACAAAGCAACATACTTACATCACTTAACAGGACTAAACTGTTTCGGAGGAGGAGATCATGTATTAGTTTTTGAAACTATGTTTTCGTCAAAGCTAGAATACAAACATAATGAGAATTGGACCAGTTCATCGACTGCAAAAAATTGGTAATCTATTCACGTCGAATATTAGGTAACGCTCTTGAACTAGATTTGACGCTTTTCTTTTCGATCCACCTGTTTGTTTCCATTTTTTGTTGTCAACGGTTTGTATACATCTGTCCCATTCCAAATGTGTTGTTTTACATATTTGTTTACCTTATAAAGAGTCTTCTCAGTGGGACGCTTGGATGTTATGGTCGCCATGTTCGGTCACATGTGGTGTAGGGGAGCGATACCGATATCGAAATTGCATTATGCCTACAGAGTCTGCTCCTATATGTCAGGGGAATTCCATCGAGATGCAGCAGTGTAATACAGATGTTGTTTGTCAACGTAAGTAAATGAGTATTATTTCTTTTTTATAAAGCCACTTAAAGTCTAGTGTGAAGCATTAGGAACAAAGAATTTTTGTATGATTTCTCATTTGAAACCTAATTAATGAAATGATCTTTAACTTAAATCCTTTAGGACCGGTTTCGGGAAAACGACTAATAATTTGTATTGGTTTTCCTATTATTCACTCAATGATCTTGATAAATATTCTTCATGATATGACAGAATCCATACATCGTTTGGAATGAAGCTGCATATTAGAGCCATGAAACATCTTAAAGTAAATTGGAAAGAGTGGATTATTATGGATTTGCCTTACGGTTACCGATGCCGTTTGTGACATGAAAATATTTTTTATGTTTGTAATATCAATAAAAAATCAGAACTTCTGATCTACTGGCGATAAAGCCTGAACGATTATGTATCTCGGGCTTCTCCGTCGACGGAGGATTATGCTTCCTACAATAAGAAAGGCGACAATAAACCTATAAAATCATATGGTCGGTCAGCGTCTGTCCCAGTTCTGACGCCCGTAATTGCTGATTTTAACCAAATTAATAGCATCAGTATATTGATGCTATCCATGCCGTTTTATATTTCAACAGGCAATATTCAGAGCATGACCTTTCTTCAGTATCATAAAAAAAATTATAATAATTAAAATGATAGAGAAATTGTCTATCAAAGGCAAATGTCAAGCTGCAAATCGATTCACCATAATGTATCCGCTCCAACTTCAGATGTTTCTTATCGCTTACCATTTTATCAGGTATTCTTATTTACAATTCGGTGCATTATGAATCAAAAGATAAGAGTTTCCATGTACCACAACAATACCCTAACATGTAAATTAAAGGAAAGGCCTTCCGAAACCGGAAAGCAATACCAAACATCAGGAGTTAGATTAGATTCAAGACAATCCGCCTAAGGCCAGTTTAACATGAATATGGCAAGGTGTTACGTTTCGTCATTTAGCATAACAATAACATTAATGTATGCCTCTCGCTGATGTGAAACACTTTCGTGTGAGGTGGGGACATGTAGCATGTTGTCCCACTCAATTACATAATCCTCACACCAGACTGACCAGTCCTAACACTAACCTCTGAACGCTGAGCAGGTGTTTGTACCATTTTGTCTCAGTCTTTGGTATGTCTCGGTCGGGGATCGAACCCACGACCTCACATATCCGAAATAGACCATAACCAATAGTCCATCGGAGCGATGAAAACGTTTTATAAATGCGTTCCTGAATTTTTTAGGTAATATACAATTCCTTTCCACGATTAAAGTAAACAGCCTGAAGATTATATTTTCGATCCATTTTAAAGAAGGCAGCGATAGCCCGGAGACTAATTGTAATATTCAATGATAGAACGGAGACTATTTGTAATATTCAAAGATAACACGGAGACTATTTGTAATATTCAAAGACAGGAAAGATACTAGTTGTAATATTCAAAGAAAACACGGATACTAGTTATAATATTCAAAGATAGCAAGGAAACCAGTTGTGATATTCAAAGATAGCATGGAGACTAGTTGTAATATTCAAAGATAGCATGGAGACTAGTTGTAATATTCAAAGATAGCAAGGAATCCAGTTGTGATATTCAAAGATAGCATGGATACTAGTTGTAATATTCAAAGATAGCATGGAGACTAGTTGTAATATTCAAAGATAACACGGAAACCAGTTGTGATATTCAAAGATAGCAATTGGAGTAGTTTTAATATTGAAAGATAACAAGGAGACTGGTTGCAATATTCAAAGATTACGAAGAGACCAGTTGTAATATTCAAAGATTGCATGGAGACTAGTTCTAAGATTCAAAGGTAGCACAGAGACTAGTTGTAATATTCACAAATAGCACGGAGACTAGTTGTAATATTCAAAGGTAGCACTGAGACTAGTTTTAAGATTCATAGATAGCACGGAGACTAGTTGTAATATTCTAAGATAATACGGAGACTAGTTGTAATATTCAAAGTTAGCACGGAGACTAGTTGTAATATTCAAAAATAGCAATGACATGAGTTGTATTATTTAAAGATAGCATAGAGTACAGTTGTATTATTCAAAGATAGCACGGAGACTCTTTGTGAACACGTTCTTAAATCTTTTAGGTAATGTACAATTCCTTTCCACTATTACAGCAAACAGTCTTAAATTTATATGTTGGATCCATTTTAAAGACGGTAGCGATAGACGGAGACTAATTGTAATATTCAAATATAGCACGGAGACTAGTTGTAATATTCAAAGATAACACGGAAACCAGTTGTGATATTCAAACATAGCATGGGGAGCAGTTATGATATTCAAAGATAACACGGAGACTAGTTGTAATATTCAAAGATAACACTGAGACCAGTTGTAATATTCAAAGGTGGCACAGAGACTAGTTTTATTGTTCAAAAATATCACGGAGACTAGTTGTAATATTTAAAATGTAACACTGAGACTAGTTTTAAGATTCAACGATAGCAAAGACACCATTTTTATTAATCAAAGATAGCACGGAGAACAATTGTAATATACAAAGATAGCACCTTCGTTCATTAAGTATCCAACCTTAGTTGAAAAACTGTAATTTATCTTCTTCTCCTAAATAAACAAAGCCAGCTCTAGCCAAAGTAATTGGACCTAGCCCTTCTCGATAGTTAGGTCATTTCCCTTTGAATAACTGGAAATGTCTTTCAAGATTATAGACGTCCGGCTATTACATCGAAAATGTGTATTAACTTTTGATCTGTAATTCTCTATGCGGTTTTGGTTCGTGAGTGCAATGATTAGATAGACTGTTGAGCGGTATGGTCGTGGTACAATATACATCAAGTTGGTTACTTATTTTTTATTCCTTATTACCGATTGAATAAGGAATAAGTAACCAGTTACCGATTAAATAAGGAATAAGCACCCATTTACTTATTCCCGATACAACGTTATCTACATGCATTTGGCTACTTATTCCTTAATCACATTCAGTTGGTTTTCCTTCTATATTGTTATTCCATTATTAATTGATTTTAACTTACTTATTGAAGATTAAAAGTCCTTCATGGTATGTATTGGTGTTGTTCTAGCCAAGTTAAATAAATAAGAATTTTCTTCGATGTCAGCTATGTGAAGCTGACTAGAAACAAGTCTCGGAGTATGTGGAAGAAGTGGTTAGGATATTGATGAGTATACATAATTATGAATTTGAGAAAGGAATTTTCGTTGTGTGAGATGTTGGTGTGGCGATATGTTGTGCATGGCGCGCAATAGTATCAGTACGTTTGTTCGAAAAGCTTACTAATGACTCAAGTAAACGTGAAAGCACAAAAAAGAAACATACAATTGTGAAATTAGAGATTTCTCTTATGTGGTCATTTAGTGCTTAGAGAAGAATTATTTCAAGTATCTACGTATCTACGGGTTTAGGAAGCCTTAAGTCGACATCGACTGTTGTCTTCAAGTCCTTGTAACTGGGTAAACAAGCGTACGGGTCGGTGTATGAGACGGTCAGTGTGAGTCAAATTTAATAATACTTAGTGTGAATTATATCCGTACCTTAATGATGTCGATTGCATGTTCTGTTGGATATTTTCTTTTCATGAATCTGTTCCAACCTAAGCCAAATTCATTAAAAGTATTTGTTTAACCGATTTCCAAAATTTGGAGCTACATTAAAGGGAGGTGGATACATCATATGAGGCAAGACCATAATATCTTACTTATACATGTAGGGCAATATTTCTACTTAAAGAGTTTTGACATGGACTTTTCACTGACATTTTATCTCTAGGGGATATGGTCGAGCCACGAAAGAGGTTCTGATGAATGTCATCTAAAGGAATCAGCCGAAAATAAGGGGCAACCTATGGGGACTGGGTATGAAAAAGACGCACGATTTGGATGGATTGAATAGATTGTAATTATTGAACCCCTAACTAGAATATATCGAATTCATCGCCTCTCGGACAATATGTAGTAAGTTATTTCTTCCAAATGTAGGGAAAGTTTAAAGAAAATTCGTCTTGCGGATTTCTTGCAATCTGTAGATTAATATATGATAGTTGTAACAAAGTCCATTAGTAGATTACATCTTCAGTCCATATCTGGTTCCTACCTTGACAGTTATTTTTGTAAGATATATTTTAAACAGACATATATTTTACTTCCAAAAGCATTTATGACGGTGTTCGTCTAATGCAAACGGAAACTAAAAGGGTCTTTACGGATACCAACAGTATTAAAAACAGTTATAGTCTATGAACAGATTGCAGCCAAACTTTGCTATGCTTGAACACTTACTCGGAAAATTTTCATTGCAGCCCTTGTTGGACTATCGGTGAAGAATAACCAACCCAAATAGAAAGAAACCTTAGGAGAAATTTATTCGAGACAAATTCGACAAATTCGCGGTTAGATGAAAGAGGTCGAACACAATACATGCGATCAGACTATCACGTATATAGTTGGGCCTCTACGAGCAAACAGAGAGGGCAAACACCTTTTTAGCTGAATCGTCATTTGCCTAAGACATAACCTTTCTACGACATATATAAAAAATTTAAACAAAACCCCCTAATTTGCCAAGATATTTTTTTTACCTAAATTGTACGTTACCGGTTTATTCCGCTGACGACCAAACTGAAGTCATTCCCTCTCTGCTGCTACAATTAGCCAAATATGTTATCGATACCTACACGATATCTTGTCCTAGGATTATGCAGATTTATTGTTATAAAACCATACGGTGTTGCTTGCGCATGTGAAAAAAAATTTTTTAATTTATTTATATCAATATCTCCGCAATACCAGGTCTGATGAAAATTTCTTAGTGTTTTTGTATCAATTGCATTAAATACAACTAAAATATTACAATTATCTCTGATTACTTTCGGAATTTGTGTATACGGACGAGTTACATATATAACATAAGTATTTTTATGTCTTCCTCGAGAAAAAATCTTGCAGGATTTATTTGTTTATCTAGCATTACGTCATCATACACAACTAAATTATTAACGAATCCATGAAGATCATCGACAGATGGTGTTTCATCAATGTCGGTTATAAAATCAATATTATCATCTCCGCTCAGCAATCGTGCGTTTTCATTAAATTCCTTACGTTCTTCGCAGCATCTCTGGTCATCAACAGATGGTGCTACTAAGTACAATTTATTCAATTTCAACCATCTCATTATCAAATTAAGTAACAACTGTGTTTTACCAGATCCAGACGAGCCTATTCGTATCATTCTGATAGAATTCGGTAATTACATCCATGATATAATTATATCATGGATTTATATTGTTTACGTTGTAAAGTTAAAACTCCAACTACTGATTTATCTACTGTTACAATAAAATAAAAGAATAACATAAGGTGGAAAATGTTCTGTATGTGGCAGAAAGATATTTTCCTTTTTTACCAAAAGCTAAAACAAAAACCGGTGGTGACATTGCAACATTAATGTTAACATTTCCGTGGGCTAAATATCCCGGAAATAAACATCTTCCAGGATATAATTACTGCGGTCCTGGCACACGACTTGATATCAGACTTGATGAACAAGATCAACCAAAATCCGATGAATATCCGGTAAATGCAATCGTTAAAGCGTGTCGCGTTCATGATATAGCTTTTAAATGTAAAGATCCAGAACAACGACATATCGCAGATGTTAAATGTATTCAGGCATTGAATTGCATAAAAAGTAAAAATCTCAAGGAAGGATTAGCCAACTGCTTAGTAAAATCTGCGATGAAAACCAAATTAGCAATAGGTGCTGGGTAATTAATTATAATGGAATCACTTTATTATAGCCTTGAGGATACTTGAAAGGTAGAGCAGCAATCAATAAACTCTCTAATGCAGCAAATGTCACACGTCCTACCGCCGCAGCGTGGTTAGCACAACAAGCATTATGGCAAATTTACCTACCACCACCTATACGAATCGGGTATGCACATTTTGATTTTAATGTTCCTAATGAAGTTCGTCAGGCTGATATTCTGTTTTTACCTCATGATCGTATACGTAGAGTAATATTTAAATACACATTAACCGTTGTTGATGTTGCAAGTAGATATAAAAAAGCAGAACCATTATCAACTAAAACAGATACCAAAGTTAAATCTGCCTTAGAACGGATTTATCGACTAGGAACCTTGCGATGGTCACAGCAAATTGCTAGTCGACCATGGCAAGGAATTGCTTGGTGCAGTATCATAATTAATGAAGCGACATGATGTTACAATACGACGAGAACATATTAAAATTCAACGTGGTCAAGCGATCGTAGAACAATTTAACTGAACACTTGCTGAACGATTATTTGGATACCAATACGCGAATGAATTCATTCAGGATACAAGAGCTCGTGAATGGGTTGCAAGATTACCAAGTGTGATAGCGCATTACACGAACAACTGCCACGAAACCTATTAATACGATTACAAGGAAATATATACCAATACAGCATAATGTTTCACCGCAGCCAATATTAGGTAATGTCAACGTAAGGTATTTATACGAACGAGGTGAACTTGAAGGAGGAAACAAAAGAGTGACAGATCATATTTGGAGTATTACAACACACAAGATATCCAGCGTGGTACGATCTACAGGTAGACCTGCAATCTACAGATTAGATTCAACTGTTCCTCAACGTGAATTCACATGTGAACAATTACAGATAATTCCGGAAGATAGACAATTACCGCCACGCTCGCTTTACTAGCACCTCTACTCCGACTACATTCAAGACAAGTTAACATCACATTATCACGTGTATGATCAAGACTGTTATCTTTTCTATCTACAGTAAATTGTTTTGGGTGTTTACGCGAGTATTGCCACTGTATTATACAATTACATCTTGCACAGTGATTATCCTGTTGTTGTTTCAATGTTACGATACATTGCACGTCAAGACCGAAGTCGAGCTTATTTTTTTATCACATTGTTTATAGCTATCTAGTTTGTTTCTTACTATATCATTGTCAACGTTGCCAGTGGTTTCTGACGCATTCATGATAACCTTACGTAGATGAGATATATTCCTGGCGCGTGACACCGCAGGATAAACTAAACTCGACCACTCGATATGATCATCCACAATCCAGACAACAGAATCAGAAATAGTTAATACTTGAGATGAATGTATTGAGTCCTAATGTCCAATCCGATAACGTGCTATCAACAACATTGACATCAGCTAAAACAATATCATTCAACACGAGATATGTTTTCTCCGTCTGTCCTTGTATGTCAACGAGAATATTATGTCGTCGCTTATCTGCTGGGGGATAACATAATGGTATAGGCAACTCTGCGAATTTTTATTTAAGTAACAGAAATAACTTTTATTGAAATGTGTCACGAACTTTCTTTCTACTTGCAACTATCAGATCACTTGGTCCCAACGTATCCCAAAAGTCGTTCTAAGAGGTTTCTAAAATTATATTACGCATTACTTCACATTGAATTTTATTCGGTTGTAATCTGATTATTTTTTTAACTCCCTCAGTGTTAAATCAAGTGCTCTATGATCGTCAGTTATTTCTTTGTAATAGTCAACTGATTGTTTTGTGTCTAGCTACGGGAGCATATATTGATGGTGCAGACGATGGTTTTAATATCTGATTATTTATACGGTAAATATCTTTCATTGGAACATCTGCTGATTCAGAATAACTGAGTATATTTTCTTTTTTTATTCTCCACGAACCCCATGGTGCATAATTGATGATATTTAGTTGGTCTAGCAATCCTGAATATTTTTTACTGATATAGTACGAATCGATAGCTACTCTGACAGCAAACTCTGGAATTTTATTTATCATTGATAATAGATTAATCGAAACGTATGCAAGCATCAAATATCTTAAATGGGCATACTGCGGTGATTCACCATCAATAAAACTCACAATTGTACCTAACTTAGTTCCATTTGATAAGAAAGCTGTATCCCGACGTCTAAATATATTTCTTTACGTTGTATCAGCGATTATGAAATTTAATTCAGCATCGTCCATAGTCAATATTGTACAATGTCGTTTATGATCGTATGATCCTTTTTGGGTAAATTTACCTATTATTTTCCTGTCAAGATCTTTTGCAATTTTATTTTCAAAGTCGGTTTTATCAGGATTTTCTTCATCAGAATATTTCTTTTGTTGTGGCAACCAAACTTTGGTCTGCATTCGGTATGATATAATCGCTTCACTGACAATCAAAGTCAACATTAAGCAATCAAGGATATATCGTGACAGTTCTGTTGGAGCCCACTTCTTTTCTAAAAGATGTCTACCGACCCAAACATAACAAATAGGATGAAGGTTTTCTGTAAACTCGAATAAATCCAGTAATATCAAAATCAGGTAATGATCCATTTATTGATACTCGCGTCATCTCGTCTGTCGGGTGACCAAATCAGTTAAAATACCCAGAACACTCCGTATCCTATAAAACGTTCAGGATAACATGCAACCATATCAACCGAAATAACATATTAACGCGAGTATTAACGGTTCCACAGTCCACCGTGACCATATTTAACACAACTTAATATTGTATCATCAACAAAATCAAACCGAGTTAGTTTCCAGGAATTTCTCTCTCTAGTAAAATGAGCTGCAAATGATGGAACAGTACAAAATTCAACGAGTAATATTTCGTCAGTGGTATATTTTCTCATTTCCTCGTGTAGGGATTCTGTTCGATAAATATCACCATTTCGTCTTACAAACTACTTTGAACTTTTTTAAACTAAACAATCACACTGATACAGGATCGTTTTTACTTATTTCGTTAATAAAGGCAAACTTATTACCGTTATAGAATTTAACCGTTCTCGTGCGTGGAAATACTGTTACTGCATTAGTCCACGCTTGCGCATTATGATCAACAATTTCGATTAAAGCTCAATTTGATTTATATTTCGATTCGTATAAGATCTCTACTGTTATCGTTTTTACTGTTATAGGAAATTTTAATTTCTTTCCTAGTTCAGCAACATCTTGACAGATGCTGCGGTTTTTTTGACTATTTCTGCCCACGAATGTATTATATTACGTCGGTTATCCGTTAACCCTTTTCCCACGAGTCGAGACGGTGAAATGTTCTGTTATTTGTTCAGCCACACAATTTATCTTCGATAATTTCATCGGTTTTAGATTATCAATGTTGGGTTTCTCAAGCGGATATATCCCATAAATTACCGCTGTTAAAGGATAGGATCTTTCGTAATATAGTTTATCAATACCGGTCAACATCCCTGGTTTGGAACTTTTACTCATTATGGCATTTTCTCGTTATGAAGGACATGGTCACGTTTATCACGAATAATCCAATTGTCTGTATATGATAGTACGATAAATTTTGTTTTAAAATATATTTTCTATCGTCAAGGTAGTTAATGATCATCGCTACTCCTTTGTCGTTCATCGTAGGATCTATATTTTTAGTGTCAGTTATAATCTTAAACGTCAACCACACATGAGATTCTTCATTATTTTCTGAAATTCTTTCTTGACATCATGTATTTTATTGATCAGGGTTTTATCTGTCAGATCAACCAGATCTAGCATCGGCACAGGGAATATTCTGTCAAGATTAAATCATTTAATTTTAGAAAGCTCAATCTTGGATAATCTCTAGAATTCTCCCATCATTAAAATTAAACAAGTATTTAAAATACAAACATTATATATATATATATATATATATATATATATATATATATATATATATATATATATATATATATATATATATAATGATTAAAACAAGAAATCTCTGCAAGTGGTTGATGATCGTCTCTGTTACTCCTTGTAAGAGATCTTGCGTAAACGAATTCTGCAGAATCCACTCGCAACGTGTACGAGATGGAAGTCTAGGACCGAAACCGTGCTTACGATGTGGTGTTGGTGTGTACATAAATCTGTTGAATGTAGAGAGGTCCCGTGTTTCATCGTAGTACGTAATTCATAAATCACGTCTTCCAGAGGCTCTAGACTGTTTTATTGACAGATTAGAGACTCACAACGGGGGATCTGTGTTTCGTGTCTTCCTATGATATCTTAATGTTGTGTTACATGTGCCTCTGAACCTGCTAGGATACGGTGGTAACCTTGGGGTTCAAAGGTTGTGCTATCCCTAATGTCCTTGAGCCTGCTAGAACACTCGAACCTTGGGGTTGAAAGGTTGTACTGTCCTTAATTAAGGTTATATGTTTCATGTGCCTTGAACCTGCTAGAACACTCAAACCTATAGGTTAAAAGTTGTGCTGTTCTTAATATGCATTTGAACCTGCTAGGATACGGTGGTAAATTAGGGGTTAAGAGGTTGTGCTGTTCTTAATTAAGGTTATGTGTTTCATGTGCCTTGAACCTGTTAGAACACTCAAACCTATAAGTTAAAAGTTGTGCTGTCCTTAATATGCATTTGAACCTGCTAGGATACGGTGGTAAATTAGGGGTTAAAAGGTTGTGCTGTTCTTAATTAAGGTTATGTGTTTCATGTGCCTTGAACCTGCTAGAACACTCAAACCTAGAGGTTAAAAGTTGTGCTGTCGTTAATATGCATTTAAACCTGCTAGAATACGGTAGTAAATTAAGGGTTAAAAGGTTGTGCTGTTCTTAATGTGCATTGAACCTGCTAGAACACTCAAACCTGAAGGTTAAATGTTGTGCTGTCCCTAATATGCCTTTGAACCTGCTAGGATACGTTGGTAACATAGGGGTTAAAAGGTTGTGATGTCTCTAATGTGCATTGAACCTGCTAGAACACTCGAACCTAGAGATTAAAGGTTGTGCTGTCCCAAAAAATATATATTTTTTAAATTTAAATCTATATGTTATATGTATGAGCTTCGAAAAAAATAATGTTATAATATCTGCAGTAAAAAATGAAAATATACATATACAACTCGATCCAGAATAAAAGATGGTGTGTTTTCTTCTTTTCAATCCAACAACGAAAACTTGATGGTGGTTATGCACTTTTAATGGAGTATAAGCTGATATACAGCATACAGTCTATAATGTTTCTGTCCTTACAGACATAGTTAAGTTCGTACCACTTTCTATCGCAGTAGAAAATATTAAATCTACACTGTCTCGCCAATATGTTTGAGACAACCAAACAAGATTATAAATGAAAACACTGTTACTATTTTTTTTTCTGTTATATTTTTTTATTCTGTTATAATAATTTTTTCTATTCTGTTATATTTTTTAAATTCTGTTATAATATTTTTTATTCAGATTTGTACATTTTGATGAAATTTCAACCTTTTATTACCTATTTCGAAATCATAGAAAAATCTATCAAAATTGTAAAATTTGCAGGGTGAAATCCCGAGCGATTATCTAAATGATTTATTGATAAATCGTTAAATTTGTCATGTTTGGCTGATAAACCAATTAAAATTGGATATATTTCTATGAAAAATCTAATTAAACAGACAACAAAAGATGAAATTAACGATTTATCGATAAATCATTTAGAGAATTGCTTGGGTTTTTCACCTACAAAAATCAGAAATTGACAGATGTTCTACGTTAAAATTGATTAAAAAGGATCTTAAAGAAAGGATGAAATTTCATCAAGTCTGTTAAGAAATATTCTTTTTTACTGAAATCAGATTTTTATTCAGAACTATATAATATTTTCTGTGGTGAAATATGTCTGCCTTCGGGATCTGGATCATTGTTAAATCTGAAAACATCATCAGGATGTGGTGGAGTTTCATGCCATCCTAGAACAGTTTTTATACACGATCGATAAATATCTACGACGTAATCTGGAGATTTTACTTCAATCACAGATGATAATGTTGGTTCGTGAACAGTAACAGTTATTTTTTATTCTTTTTTTGTTGTTGATTTTATTCTACGCTGTAAGTCATTACTGATTTCTTCAATCTGATAGAAACAACAGAGAAATCTGGGGTTCCAGCTGGTTTATTTTTTTTTTGCAAGTACAAGCGAATTTTGTGAAGGTAATACAACAAATGGTCCAGATATGATATTTGGCCAACTATGATATACTCGTAATTGTGCAAATGCAATCTCTTTTCCTGAAATTGCAGTTGGAAAATTAATACTAAATTCAGGATTGGTAGTGCTCACTGATATCACACTTGTTTTCACCGGTGTTGTGTTCGTGGCAATCTGTTTCAATAGTTCTTGTGCTGACATTTATCTATTTATCTGTAACTTTAATGAATGTAGATTCTATCACAGTCATTGCTTCGGAGAATATTTTAGTCATTAATGCAAAATCAAAATCCGGTATTGAAGCATTGAGGCATTCAGATATTAACTGAGATAGTTTAAAATACGTCGCCTTTTCCGCGTGTAACTTCACCGCATCATCGGATGTTTCATTCGTGCACGTCGATATTTGTTTGCGATTATAATAAAAACTTCAGCGATCGCAATTGACGCTGAAACACAGATCATTATGACCACAGGAGATGTCTTTGTTATCGCAGATAATAAAAGACCGGCTCCAGCAACAACCGCGGAGACTGAGTATATAATTATGTCAATGATAATTACACGTCTGTGATGTTTTTGTTTTTACCTTTATCTTGAAATTATCAACGATAGATTTTAATTTATCTTGTCACTCACGCGCTTGATTGTATCTGTAGTCCACATTTTCTACGCTGTAATCAATTGAGGTGGTTCAGCGACAAAATCCAGACACCCTCAGATTGTTGCTACAGTTAATTTTTTGTCAGATGCAACCAGGATAAATATGTCTTCGTCTCCAAGGTTTAATATAACAGATACGGTTCCAGAAAACTTGTCTGTTGAGTGACGCCATGGATATGTGGTAAATATCTCGAATTTTGCACTACTAAACACAGACAATCTGTACATGCCAGTAATTTCCGCGGTATGTTTGATTGTATTATTTTGTTGAGACCATGTTGTTGATCCTGATGATATTGTGTATACGACGTTGTTAATCCCACTGTGGAGAATTATAAATTGATATTTTTCAAGGAGATCAGATTTATTAAGAAAATCATGAGTATCACTTACAATATCTTCCTATGTTTTCCTAGTCGTATCGATTGATGTTTTAATATCAGAAAGTTTCGTATCAACGATTAATGGTTTTCCAAAGAATTCGTCTGTAATTCATCGACCTTTCTGAGATTTCTACGGAGATTTGTAAACACACCTACGTGAACGTCATACTCGGCTCTCAACGTAGATAATTTTCCGTCTACGGTATTGTGATCGTTCATGTGAGTTTCGTATTTGGTTTTTAACGTGGATAAATTACCACTAACTGCATCTTGTTCGTTTTTAACGTTGATAATTTACCATCAACAGCGTCAACATATCTTTTCGTGTCCGCATCTTCATCTAATGTTGGATCTCTCAAAACAGTTATTTTATTTCCGTTCATGGAAAGTTCTCCTGTTAATACACCACCTGACGTTGATAATCGTTTTTGAAGATTTTTTATAATTTCACTTTTGATATATTCTATCGATATACCTGAATCGCGTATTTTTCCGCTGTCGGTAAATACCGGAATATTATCCATAGCAGCGCCATGAACCCTACGAACTATATCATTCCACTTAACATACTTGTTTCAAAACACAGCGTTTGTCCTGAAAAATAACAACTTAATCTCGGTCAACTCCAGCTAGGTTCATAATATCAGAAAGGTCATCTTTAGTTGCATATTTTAATGCGGCAAAATCTTTATTGGTTTTTTTATTTTTTTTCTTCATCAAGTACTGCGATGGATTCACGACCATATATCGGTGGATCTGTCATTTTCTGTGTCGGAAACGTTGAATACCAAATCTCAGCAGGTAACTAATTAACATAATTTAAAAACTTAACTGGTGGTGATAGTCCGTACGAATCAAAATAAATAATTCCGCTTGGATCAATCGCATATGCAACTCAGCGAGTTTCTGGACCGGAATTCGAGTCGAGATTGATGATACCGGTTTTAACGTAATGTGGCTGTTCCGGTAATTGATCGCGCATTAAAACTCCTCAACAATGTTTTATTTTTAACTTTTAGCAGCATTTATCAAAATTTGACATCGGCGTTATTATATTCCTGGAAGTCTCAGTCCTTTTCCTAGATACGTTCCCGGAAGTCTGAGACCGCGTCTTTTTTTATACCCTTTTCCTGTTGCTTTCTTTATTGCCATTCCAGCGGCGATTCCAACAGCACCTAACTCAAATGCTTTTGCAAATGCAGGTGCGGCCGCATCAATTAATGCTGGCATTGCTGCAAAAGTAAAAATATACCTCCTGAATTAATCATATATTTGATGGCACTTGGAGAAAATTCAAGTTGAACTCCAGTTTTTGATACCAGAGCTTTATTGAAACGTTTAAGCTGATTACCTGTCAACGATAATTTTTGGGTTGCGGCCTGATTTATTATTTTACTTTCATTTGTAGGAATAACTTCAGTAGATGGTAATTTCAGTTGTTTTTTCGTCGTAATAACCGTAAAATTCTGTCCTTGATCGCCGAAAACGCTTTACCGGCAAGATCACCGATTGCTCATGGATCTTTGTCGCGAATAACATCGATAGTTTTCATTATTCCACGTGAAAGTAGTTATGAAATGAAGAGTAAAGTATTTAATTATACATGTGGAACATGATTGGAATGAATAGTATATGCTGAACGTACTTCTGGGTTAAGATAATTAGCACGGAAAATGGGTTTGGGTTGGGCAGATTACAAACCATGTGACTGTGATAACTTATACTCGGCGAGTACGTATTCTCCAATTGCCTTTTTCGTCTTTACTAATAAACATGAGTGTCTGTGACTGCAAATGCTGTTTCATATGGATTTTAATTTGACAGAACAACAAAGTAACTAATAATAATTATTCATAACTGTTGAAGTCTAAAATAACTAAACTTCTTAGTTTCCGCTTGCTTTAGACGAACACTGTCAATAATGCTCTTAGTACTGAAATATATCGCTGCGTAGAAAATATTTAACAATGATCAATGTCAAAAGCATTTTAGGGGTGGACGGTATGAACCAGATACGGATTGAAGAGGTAATCTCCTAATAGAGTTTGTTATAATTGTCATATATTGATCTACGGATTTCTATCAATCATTAAAATTTTCCTACAGTTGGAACATAATCAAAGAGGAGTTGAAATCAATATCTTCTAAGTAGGTGTTCAATATTTACAATCTATTTCAACAGAACCAAAATGTGAGTGTTTTTCATACCCGGTTGCCCTTCCTCAGGACTGATGTCACCATGAGATAAAATATCAAAAAAGGTCAATGTCAAAACTCTTTAAAGAGGCGACGTAATAGTCCACCTGTATAAGTAAGATATAATTTTCTTTAGGCATGTGCTGTACTGCACCCCACCCCTCTATGTGGTCAGAATTTCTAGGATTCGGCCTGACGATTGTTTGTTTTTTTTTATAACTTTCGCTTCTGATGGAACAGCTTCCAGAGTAGAAACTATCCATCAGACGCTGAAATAAAAATTGTCAAGGGACAGGTTTAATTCAAAGTGTTGATATAATTGAACGAAACAGAGCGTGTTTTCGAACCCCTACCAATATGCTTTTTTTCCCAGTTCCAAGGACTTCAAGACAACAGTCGATCTCAGTAAAGGCCTCCTTAACTCGAAGATACTTCAAATAATTCTATTCTAAACAAATTATGACCAAACATGATAAATCTCCAATTTCACACTTGTATGGTTTTTTTGTGTTTTCACGTTTCCTAGAGTCCTTAGTGAGCTTTGCGAATCCGAATAAAATTACTTCACTCGATGCAACACAAGACACGACCAAAACACCTAACACAACTAACTAATCCTATCTCAAATTACTAAACGTGTATAACTACCAACATCATAATCTCTTTCTACACATAGTCCGTGATTTCTTTTTATTAGGTCTAGCTTTCATCGGTAATAACTAAATGGTAAACAATTACAAACTGAACTGGGAATAAGGAATAAATAGTTCACTGGATGTGACTAGGGAATAAGTATCAAAATGTATGTAAAATTGGTTGAATCGGGAATAAGTTAATGGTTACTAATTCCTTATTGAATTCGGAATAATTAATAAGTACCTAACTTGATTTCGTTATGTTTACACGTGTGTAGAATTCGATGTTTTCTGTCATAAAGAATGAGACCAATAATCACATACAAAGGCGTGATACATGCATGATTTTGGAATAAACTCTGATGTGTATCACACATAACATGTACATCGGACTATCTGCATTATTCCGATAAATTCCGTCATTGCAAACCTATGACATAGAAGGATCTAGAAGACAGATACATAAAGCTACGAATCACATAACATTGCTCAAATTCGTTATTTCATTTGACATGTCCTCTCCCAAATTGGAGCGACGTGTCGAATGGCTTACTCTTCATCTCTTGCTTGCATAAAGCAATACATTATATTTTTTCCTTTTCTCTTAAAACTGTAATCTCGCGTTTCGCTCTGT
Organism: Unio delphinus; assembly: GCA_029339505.1. NCBI lineage: Eukaryota > Metazoa > Mollusca > Bivalvia > Unionida > Unionidae > Unio > Unio delphinus. The sequence continues at coordinate 3,439,239 of JAQISU010000375.1, forward strand.
TACAATAAACATGTAGATAGATAAATACAGATACAAAACATTCATCTAACATAAATCGGCTCAGTCATTTAGAACTTTCTCTGGAATAATGTTTTAAAAAAGAAAGAAACCCATATCCATCCGCCTAAATACAGTCAGGTTAAGCTATTTAGTTTGTTGTCTGTTTTGTTTTCGTATATAGTTCTCGGTTAGTTGTTTGGTCCAATTTTTGAATAATTAAAAATTATTCAGGATGCATTTGAAGCCCTAAACTACGATCCGAATTTTCTGAGTTCCAAAATATGTGAAATCTACATGATTCCGAAGAATTATAGTCAAGAGGTACGTGCCAGTTGCAATTTATATACTCATACACGGTGCAGAAGAACAGCTAAGTGATATTGTTAGAAACGTGTTTGCCAAGGTTGTGTTATTATTACAACTCTATGGGCTTAAACTATGTAACAGACAAAAACGAACACCAACATGTTTCGTAAAATTCAACAAATATTGTATTTCCCTAGAACATAATGTAACAATTAAGTCCAAATGTATTAAGTTCCTGCTGAATTCCAGTGGAATTCCAAATAAGTTATAATAATGAATGTGTTGACGTGCCTGTAGTCCAGAATTTTCTAATGTTCAAGTGGTTTGTAATGTGCTATTATATATTGATGTATCACAATACTATAATTCAAAAGGTTCTTGGGTCAAATCACTGTAATTCCAAATGATTGTCTAAGAATAATTTAGATCAACAATTTATATTTTCATTAAATAATATTTTGAATAATTAATTCCAACTAAATTCAAAACTAAGAATGATTTGGTATCAGGTGTTAAATGCGAGATTTAGTAAATTCTCTCAAGTAAACAACAAGCTAAGACACAAAAACAGAACCAGGATGATGGTCAACAAGACACCTTTTATTACAAAATCATCATGGAAACTCAGTGAACATCAGGTGCGAAAGTTCGTCATCGAGTAATTATAATGTTTTAGACCCAAGCAAAACACAAAACACATTTACCGGTATTCATATATTTTTATCTAATCTTTAATCAACACTCATAGACAAATATTAATTATGTATTTTTTATTTACAAAATTAAAAATACTTGTAATGAACCTTATTTTGAAAAATATCAAGTCCACAAGATAATTATACAAAGCATGTATTCATGAAGACAAAACTAACAAATACAAATTAAATACACATACCATTATAAAGACAAAGCAAGTGCTTGGATTATAGAATTGAATAAAAGTTCAAAGTGTTACTAGGATGGCTATCTAGTACTGAAAGATTTAATTAAATACATATTTGAGTTTCATAAAAAGAAACTGGATGCTTTGTAAATATATTCTGCATTAATCCATTTTTTTCCCAGATCAAACTCGTAGATAAAAACATAAGAGAATGTTAATATCCATACTCTGGAATTATGATTCTGCCGATGATACCTGCCGTTCAGATAAAGAAGAAAGTATCCCAACATACAAAAGAATGAGACTTTAGAGAACCGATGTATATATTGTTACGTGCTTAGGCTCGAATAAGCAGCAACACAGAAAGAAGTGAAAACTAACAAGCTTGTAAAATTTAACAATGAATTTATTAAGTACAATTATTTTCATAAAAAAAATAAACTTACGGTTTTAGAGAATCAAATCCAACATTAATCCAATATAGAATTCACAAAAATAATCCACTAATGGAATTGCAAGAGTCCTGATAAATAAATGTTCGAATAGTTCCAGGTTCGAATCTTGACAATGTAATCCAAAATGGCTGACGATGTCACGTGATGCAGTTCTTGTTTTATAATCATCCAAATGAAATTATGAAACACATGTCCTTTTCCAGATAAATACAATAAATTCTCTTCTCCAACGAATTTACACAATTCCCAGTACAAGATAATTAAAATTATAACTCAAACAGAAGACACAACTTAATAATAATAAAGCCCAACATCTACTGAATTGTTCTATCCCAAACAATAATTTAAATGCCTGTTTTTTACGTAAACAAGAGATAACGTGATTTTATGGAGGTTCATGGAAGGTCAAAGAAAGAGGCTACCTTCACTAAGTCACGTAATAATAGAATGATCCAGAAAGATGTCTTTGGATTTTAACCAATCGTTTTAGAAGCTTGTTGACACTGTCTGAAGCAGGGTCAGGAATTAGGTCAACAAGCCAAGTTCAAAAACATGTCTACAGATAAAATATGGTCATAGAGATTTTTCTAGAATAATCACCCAACTAATGAATTTTAAAACCCAAAATGACAAATTTGGATCTGACAATTAAACATAAATAATTTTAATTCAAATATACGTAACAATATATATATATATATATATATATATATATATATATATATATATATATATATATATATATATATATATATATATATGTGTGTGTGTGTGTGTGTGTGTGTGTGTGTGTGTCCTTTTTCGTGTATGTCAAAACGGTGATAACACTTTCCTTGAATTTGATTGGTCTAATCACGCTCATAAATTTCTTAGGCAATTTTCTGATTCTGCAACCGTGAAGAATATTCATCCTACTTGTTTGCTTTACAACTATTTACTTTACAAAGACATATCCAATAGTAGACGGGTGTACAAATAAATCTTTTATGATATCATATCAAGTGCGATTTGATAACGACACAACATTACCGATGATTTCTGAGTCACATAATAAAATTCTTTTAATAAGCATGAGGCTGACCCAGCAAATGCCTGTGACTGATGAACATACATTGTTTGGAATGCAGCAACAAAAACAAATCACAAGCATGCTTAGTTCAAGATTTACTTTACTTCAGATGACAATTCAGACATATATGAGAATATCACTAAGAAAACCAACAAGACTAATTAGGTAAAACATCGTATGATGTAAAGGGGCAACGTGTATTCTGTATGGAACGTGACATAACCAAAATTGGGAGATTCATCACGTTTCCCAGATGATATCTATGCTCGTATATGTTCTTTACTTTTATAAAAGCGATTTTTGCGTAAAACTCTCAGTGTCTCAATGTCTCACTGTGGCATCTCTGATACAAATGTCATCATACAACCAGTGGAAGATGAAAAAACAGAAATGGAGGCGGAATTAGAAACAAGTTTAGAAACACAGTGGTAGATAAAATAGAAAGATAGAAGAAAAGTCCAGAAATATACGTTTAGTGTCATATAGAAAGGAACGAGGAAATGATATTATCCAAGAAATCACGAGACAATAGTTTCCATTGAGGCAAAAAGAACTCTCGAGGATGTTTGTAAAATCCATGTGACGTTTAATGGTTGATATGCAGCTTTGCTGATTGTAGTTTATGCCTTATTGACAAATGGTTTAGCTGACTCTTCTTTGTTTTATGTTTAATTCTTGTACACAGACTTTGATAAGTGAATATATGTATAAGAAAAACAATAATAATGTATGAAATGTATATAATATATTGTTTCTTCAATGTTTGCGAATTTTCAGTACCATGGTTATGAATGCATTATCCTCCACTCTCTGAGTGATTTACGAAAGTTTGATGTCATATTTGGGAGCCATTCTTGCATCGCCATTCCAGTAACATGATGCTCGTCTGACTCATCGGGCAGGCTGATCGAACATATATTGTACTATTTATGGTTATTTACTCATCCTTTTAAAAGTTATCACTTTCCTATATTTGAAATATTTCATACCAATATGTTTCACCACTGGTGCCAAGAAAGAGCTTATGTCATGTAAACGTCACTTATTGCGTCAATCTGGAGAAATGCTATAAAAATATCCTTCACTCTCTTTTTAAAAACTATTGAACATAAACTCTATTCAATCTCATCTACCTGCCAGACTGATTCATCATCTGTGTGGCATCACTTGTAAAAATATGCACAAATCACCTCACATGTGGTAGAAATCTGTGTCAAAGATATCTTGCTTTCGTTTACTTAGAGATCATGTTATCATTTATATACCCTATCAAACCGATATATACCACCCCCACCCACCACCACCCCACCCCACCACCACCACCACAGATAATATTGTACTATCACAACCACGAATCGATACGAAGACAAAACACAAGTTATTGTGAAACCTTTTGGAAGATGTTCGTTAGAAGGTGACATTCAAACTTAGGAGATGTCTACTTGTTTTTACTCGTTTCCTTTTAAAATTGTATCTTGAGGAAAAAGCTAAAAGGACAAAATTCTCCAAAGTACTATAAAGCGGAGTAGTGATATTGGTGCAAAAAATTCACCCTACAACAAGAACAGAATGTCCATAGAAAAAGTAAATGTTATGATAGAAAGAGAATGTTATATCTGCTACGACGAACACATGTTCCAGATATACAACGCCGATAGGAGACAGTGTCTCCTGACACTCATATGTCTTCTTCGCCATTTATTTTCATGATGACTACCAGACCTGTTTAAATAATACTGGTTCCTGCACTGATAAAAGAAAATGAATCCAGTAAACTTTGTAGCAAAACTTTTCTTTTTTTGGTAATGCTATCTTTAATGAGGCAACTCATTTAGAGGCATCAATAACTGAAACGATTTAGATGGCTAAAACATCTCACTATCGCGTGATGTCCACGTTAAAATTGACATGACATGCGGGCAATCATTGGAAATGCATTTCAGTCTAATGATATACATATTTAATTTAATTGCTTGTTAGTTTAAAATGTTTTATTTAATCACATGCTATTGTGATATGACATCATATCATACTTGATCATGTCCAAAACACAGTTCGGAGGCCAAGAGTGGCCGAGTGGTCTAAAGCGCTATCCGTTACGGATCACTGCCGTCTCACCTCTGCCGTTTGCGTGGGTTCGAGTCTAAGATTCGGAACGATATCCTTGCTTGGACATATAATACATTATTTGCCCCGAAACCGAAAATCTCACCCAGATGTCTAAGTTCCTACAAGAATTATAATGGTTGATGACTCGTACTGACCTATTAGAAGCAGAAAAATGGCAACGGAACGGCACAGTAAAAATAGTAGAACCTACTTTGAGTGATTTCAGGATTGTCATGAACAACGAAGACAACCGAGGCCACAATGATAGCCGCATTCAAAAAGATGGCTTATTGTCTTATTCAGACAATGAAAATCCAGAAACAATTAAATGTAGAATATTTTCGAAGAACTTTGAAAGATAGCCTAGGCATCATCATACTCTCAATTCATTATCATTTTAACATGTTTTACTAAAGGCGGTAATCAATCGTATCAATGAATCATTCGATGAGAACCCGAAGAAGTGACTCCTATAGTGTATGCAATGGTGTTTAATGAATAGTTTGTAACTTCACAAAGGGAAAGAAATATTCAGGGCTCATGACAAAGATTATATAACCGGATAACGAAAATTTTTGTCTTGTCACTAGAATTGGGCACAATTGACATTATAAAAGAAAAGACATGAGCGAGGGTGTGTTTAAAGGAACGTGTATGTCGCATGAGTTTAACCAAGAGACCAGAACAGCAAATGTGTATGATATAGAATACATTCTCGATTGAAGAACATGTACACTGGGCAAGCATCGACTTCACAATCTGAAACTGCACTGGAAAAGATATCGACCTAATGTGATTACTAGATTGCCGCTTCACACGTTATTGATAATACAAAAGTGAGTCATTACACCGTTAAACACAGAATCTATCTCTCCATCTGAGAATATATATCTTCCAGAACTACAAAAACAACTACTGTGGTTGCAATATTGATAATGATTTAGTTAAAATCAAATTGTATTTTCCAATATTTTGTCGTTTGTTGTATCGTCGGAACAACGATTGCAAATGTACGTTTTCAACCAGTATACTAACAATTGTAGACAACAATGCTGAGAAGTTGTTTAGATTTTTTCTTCTTGTCCCTTCCATGAAATATTGCACAGACATTAACAACAATGGTTACCTTGAAGTCAAAGCTAGTCATCTCAACAACTAATGAGATCATAACAACGGTTTATTTTGTAAATAATGGACAATCCTCCATTGACCATAACCATCGAATGATAAATAACCAAGTTGATTTAACCTCTTGCGTGATAGCTATGAGGATCACTTTCATGCCAATACGTCATGTTGTCTAGTAACTCAATTACCTCAGGCCAAACAAATGGAATCCGAAGCAACACATTGGGGAGTAGCTTCGTAAAGTCATTCATCATACACATGCCCTTAATATAAACTAAAGTCACAACTCTTTCATCGTCGACAGACTGAACGAACAAGTTCAAAACAAATTGACAAGCGAGATCCTGTTATTGGAAATAATAGAAATCAATCATTAATACATATTCTGTAGACTATAAATATGATACAGTTTTGTATATATGTGTTGTATTGGCCAACATTTTAAAGACTGACATTTGGTAGAAACAATTGCAGCTATTTCCATAGATCAGCTTGGCGACGCCATGGAGACTACTTCTATAAGTGTACCGATCAAGTACCATACTACCATTCATCGCCTTATAATTTACTTTAAGGGCAGCATACTAATGGTCATTACAAATCGTCCCAGTTATCTTTCATCTTGTGGCTCCTTACATTGATCTCGTTTCTATGGAAGACAATTCCAAGAACGAATGGAAGACATTCACAACAGCAATAGATTTTACAAGCATTATATTATCAAAGAAAAAGTCAAAACCAACTTTTCGAAGACGATTTTCCAGTGCATTTAATGCAAACACGAAGACATGGTTTCGGACATATTTTGCCCAACATTAAACCTATTGTCACTCTCCCTATTAATTTAAGCGCTTAAGTTTTACGCCAGGAAAGGAATTGTTTCCAAATCTCTTCATTCATTCTAAATAACACTTCAACAACGAAGGCAAGAAATGTTTCAAACTAAACACGACCGATTTGGTCGATAAGACATTAATGTAAATTTATACCATTTATACCGAAGAAGAAACTTCCGAAGAAGAAACTTGTGATGATACAACCACCGGTCTGAAACAGAATTAAATTTTGCTACTCCGAGAGATTCCTCGACGAGTTAATAAACTCTCACAGAGATTACTCCGTAATATTTTTCTTGTAATCGTTTTTTCGCGGCTTTATTTCTATCTGGTAGTGTTATGGAAGTCCTTTGGGATCCGCGTTTGGTTTTATCAAATGCGATTAAATTTCCCTTGATGAATTTCATTTTCACGCTGGATTTCGGTGATATTTTTGTTAGTTTATCTCCGAGGTTGATTTCACCGACGGACATATAATAATACAAATTGTCTAAAATCCAATGAGGGGTTACCGCGGTGTCAATTACATCGAGATAGTTGTTCACGCGCCGGCAAATGATCACATTAAAAATTAAAACGGTACCAAATATAAGTGATTTGAATGGTTAATCAGTTATCGTCAGATTCCTGTATTTCTCGCCTTAATTCATCAAAAAGTTTCAAGACTTTTTCAACTTTAAGTTGATGACGTTTCTCTACGATTTCCCAATCGATTATTAAATAATATTGTTCTATTTCCATACCAAATATATTAACAGGAAATGTAAAATAATCTATTTTATTTTTTTTATCATATGTCAAACAATTATTAATGATATAATAAAAGATGTCTTTAGATGAACTGTCTAAAAATTCCACAAACGAACCCCAATCAGACCGCGGAGAAATAAAATATTATGTCGGTAGTATTCTTCCACATTTGCCTTCTATTAAACCACGATCATCATCGTCAATATTAAGCATTTGTAAACATACCTCATCGGATGGAAACACAGCAATCCTTTTTCGTAGTAAATTATAGCATATTTTCTTATCCGCGAGGTCTGAAATCGTATAATATTCCCCGCCTTCGGTGAAAAATCACTCAAGCATCTTTTTAATGGTTTTAATATTTCAAATTTTCTCGGCGTGCTGTTTCAAGAGCTCCTCGATGGTCAGGATTGTTTTTTCTTCTCTCGGGTGTGATACTCCAACATCGCCCGATATCTCGTTCCACCGCATTCGATACAAATTTGATATTTTCCTCTGACACCGTTACCACGTCCAATACAAGGACGAGGACCGGTCTTACAACTTTCGCCATGACGGCATGAGGACCACAGAATTCCCCGTACGAATTTTTCCCACAGGGTGTTTTAGACCCTTGAAATAACCAACGACATTTATTAAGAGCTAGTGCTGGATTTGGCATTGTTATATAACAACGATATATTTAATATGTTTGAGGAATAACTATTACGCAATTAGATGATAATTTTATTCTATAATGGAGGAGGAGGATTATATAGAAATGACATTGAATCAAACCAGCCCGGAGATGGTCTCGGAAATATTTGATGAAACTCCAGATGATAGCGCGGTCGATCTTGCCCGGCAGGGATTGTCTTACTTGAAAGAGTATTATAGGAGATATAGCGAGGCAATACACTTCCCCGATAAGAAGTGTGCGGTTGAGGCCCTCACATTGAAAAATTACCTCGATGTGAAATATCTCTCGCGTGGGATTATTATTCAACATCTGAAGAGATTCTATGTATTTGTCAGCGATAAAGATACTGTGGATTTTACAGGAGAGTCTGCGGTCAATGAAATTATTCCTCGGTGGAGACTCAGATATCCTGTATTTGATATTGACTCAAAGAAACCCGCCGTGGATGAAATCGTCAATTATTTCACCGGGAATTCCTCGAATTTCCTCGATGACATTTATGTGTCTGAGACAACTAGCGGGTATCACGTGTTAGTGAAATCCACTCCGGTTGATTTTGAGACTCATAAGTCGCTGATAAACAAATCCGCCGAGGATAATCCCACCTGGAATATTGATCTACAAGCAGGTCTTCATAGCATCAAACTTAATAATACGAGATCAGCAAAATTATATTCGAGGATTAAAATTCTAATCCATGGGAGTTCATCATCTGCGTCCGATTTATTGGCTTGTCCATGCTGTATCCATCCGCGGTATTTGAAAATCTCCGATGTGGAGATTACTATGAATGAAAATTATTTGAATTGACGCGATGAAGAAATTTCCTCAGCTGATATTACTAAAATCTCCATCGCGGTAACAGGATAACCGGACCAGATCACTGGAATATCAGGCGGAAGTGGAAATATGATGTCGTTATCAAGGCGGCCAGGATGCTATTGTAATATTTGTCAGCGACGACACGGATACAATCAAATTTACAATTACGTGGAACAGACCTGCATTGATTGTTACGCTGTAGTGTATTCGGATTGTTATCGCGTGGGATGTTTCTGCGAACCTGGTAAGAAAATAACAATCCTGATCACCATCAGCGATGATCCAACTATGACAAATCTATCAAATCTTTTAAGCGCCCCGACTATCGTGGAGAATTTCCATTAAAAAAAATTCCAGATGTGTTATATACTGAACCACCGGCACATGAATCCGGCCAGGGATGTAAAATCATTCTCAACGAAGACTACATGGATGGATCCGCATGTGGGATGGGTAAGTCAGAATCGGCCTGGAAATCAATAAGACCCGATCAATCCGTGTTATATTTATTATACCAAAAAACATTTACGGAGAAAATCGTCGCTGACTATAATCTCGAATCATACAATAGCATCTCGGGCAGTATTATCTTCCGACGTACTGATCATCGACGAATAACCTCGCAAACAGAATATATTCTTCGCGTACGGGGAATTCCAAATGTGATCATCGCCGATGAATGGCATGGAATTCGACGACAGATATTTTCATCACCGCGATCTAGTAAAGCCATATGGGAAAAATATTCTGGGTTAGCATGTACTGCAGATCGAGTAATTGTTCTTGATGCAGATGCTGACAACGATGACTTGACACTATTCAGAGATGTATTAAGGCGATCCTACATGAAATTCATCGTCAATGATTATCAACCCGACCTCGATAAGAAGTCCATTGTGGAACAATCTCACCGGGATAATTTTACAAAATTGTTAGATCATCTTGGAGACTCTACCTCTGGGAAGAATCGTGCTGTTGTTTTTACACATAACAAGCACCGCAGAGATTATTCCGTGGAGAATCTCGCCAAACAACTCCATCATAGAAATTATTGAGTGAGGTATTATCTTGCGGATACTGACCCAGCGATGAAAAAGAAAGATTTATCGGATGTCAATGCGGCATTTAACGACGTTGATATTGTTATTTACAATCTCACGCTGGAAGCTGGTGTGAGTATCGTCGATGATCGTTTCAAACATATGACTGTATTCTCGGAACAACTAGGATCGGTCGAAGCCACCAAACAAGCATTTCATCGATTCAGAAAATCAATGAAATTCACTATTCGGCAACTTACTGCGGCAACAACAATAAATTACCGCTGACTCTAGATAATATTATCACGACGATAACTTCAAACGAGATGAATGTATCCGAAACAGAGATGTTATTTCGAATTCCAAATCTCGGTGAGATAAACACCAACTATATCAATAATATCATCGATGAGAACAACTCCAGGTGTTATTTCACACCGCGGTTAATCGCGTCAATGAAGAATTCCGGATATGAAATAGCACAGACGCTCCCGGACACATATGAAACATGGTGCGAGAAAAATAATAAAATAAAAAGAAAATACCATCCTCGGAGATCAATAATAATCCTACCGTGGATGAATTCTTGAAGAGTTCCATCGGGGAAAGAGTGACGCGTACACAAAACAGAGAATTCGCCGCGGTATTACAAATACGACCTAGAATGGCGGTTAGATCCGTATCAGAAAAAAACTAACTTACCTCAATAATGTGTTTCAGACTGATGATGGTAAATTAGATAGTCCCACAATAGAACAACTCAACAAAAATTCATCGTGGCTACAACGAGGACAACGGGTCATCGTTGATAAATGTAATAACGGAAAATCCGTCATTGCACAGTCTTTACGCGGTGATAAAATATCACCGCGGGAGTAAATTGAAATAATTCGCGATGTCCTTGATGTATTGTTGCTGCCAGATATTGTTCCAGCGGATCTGAGTAAAATAACATCTCCGGTGAATCGATCAGATCTTATCAGATCTTATCCTGAACATCGATGCGATGTTACATGATAAACTCAAACTCGACAAATATCAATTGTTTATAAAATATCTCAATGAAATATTTCCTGAATTTCGAGGGAAAAAAGGTGAGTTATCAGTTAAAAATATCATCGAGAAAATCAAATTCATCTATAAAGGATTCGGTGCAGGATTCGGTGCAGAATTACGATCAGATGATAGTAAACACAATAATAGAGGTAATTATACCCTATACTATCCACGGTGGCCACGATCTGAGTTTCTAGATAAACAATCATGGGCGAATACAACAATAACAGATAATGGTTTCTACGGCGGAAATGATATTACAATAATAGATGACCATACTATGATGATAAAATTTCATGTTTGGAGCGTTAATGGCTGGTTCACCCGATATGACAACTCAGAATGATGATCTAACAGCTCTATCAAGTTTGGGGAAAGTTCGAATGTTCCTATATAATTATAATTTTTCGAACTTTCCCCAAATTTCTCGTCAGAAATTTGAAATTGTAAAAATGTCAAAAAGTGCTTGAGGGATTTTTTACCGAAGGCGGGGAATATTACACGATTTTAGAGCTCGCGAATAAGAAGTTATTTTACAGTTTGACAAGAAAAAGGATTGTTGTGTTTCCATCCGATGAGGTATGTATGCGGATGTTTGAGATCTACGATGATGATAAACGTGATTTAATAAAAGGCGAACGTGGAAGCATATTATCATATGACTCGTCATGGTATTTTATCTCTACGCGGTTTGATGAGTGGGTTTCGTTGGGGTATTTATTAAATCGTTATTCTAAAAACATCTTCGATTATATCATTGATAAATATTTTACATATAATCAAAAAATGAACACTGAGAAGAATAGTGGCGACGTCCCTGTTAATTTATTAGATACAGGTATCGAACAGTATTATTTAATAATCGATTGGGAAATCGTAGATGAAAGCTATAAAGTTCGTCACGAAAGAGCTAGAAAACGTGTTGAAAAACACTGCAAATACCCTATCAGGAATCTGACGATCAGGAATCTGACGATAACTGATTAACCACTCAAATCACTTGTATTTGGTACCTTTTTTAATTTTTAATGTGACCATTTACCGTTGTAGTTATTTTTTGTTATGAAAAATGTAACATCGCAAGAACTACTTCAACGAATAGCGGAAAATACCACCCCAGTGAAAACCAGCATGATCTCAATAACCTCAACAAACCCTGAATTGAGAGTGAATTTCCCCACTGTGATTCCGGTGAAGGAAATAGCACGAGTATACCACAGTTGGCCAAATATTAGATCAAAATTATTTGGCGGTTAACAACCGAATAATTCCATGGTGTTTGCGAGTAAGAATAAACCCGATGGCACTCCAGACTGGAACATTGTTTCGCTACCATCTGGGTCATAAAAAATTGAACAAATCAATAACGAATTTCAGCGTAGAATCCATTACTGGAAAAGAATCGAAAATCGCTCTAACAGTTCATGAACTAACACTATCAACTGCCATTGAGATAAACTTGCCCGGGTATGTCGTAGACATCTATCAGAGTTCTATAAGGACCGTGCTAGGATGGCCTGAAAAAACACCTCCACCTGAACCGAAAAAATCTGATTTTACCACAGATGAGTTTAAAGATATTCAGGGTGATATAATTTTAACTCTTCTAACAGGAGAAGATATAACAAAATTAAAGAAAATATATTTTGAATTTTATAGGAAGGGTTTCTCTGGGTTGCATTTTGAATTTGAACACGATGGTAAAAAAATTACAGACACGATTCTATTATATGAACATAATAATGCGATGTTTAAAATTTTTAATGAATTTTTCGAATCTAATACAGAGAGACTACGGCAAAGTTTTCAAAAATATCTTTTTGATGTAACAGGTTCACATGATGAAATCATAAAATAATAAAAGAAATAAACACTTATATGAAAGATATGAAAGAATTAAATGAATATTTTATAAAATCTTTTGATGATTCTATTGACGTGCGAGTAGGAGAAAAACAAACATTTCTATCCGCATATAAATTAACAAAAGAAGAGTTATTCAATTTTAAATTACCGGGATATAACGTTGCAGAGATGAAAAAATCTCTCAATGATACCATCGATAATGGTTTTAAAAAGATTCACGACGCATGGAAGAAAATAGCACAACCACAAACAACAGTCCTGAAACATAATAATGACCCAGATGGTGGTGGGCGACATATCGCTCCTCAAAACGTCAATATATCCTCGGTGATTGCAGTGAATTTAGTATGTGATGTTATCGAAGCTCAACAAGGATATATTTTATACTCATTTGCACCAACAGCTCCTCCAGGGCTTCTAATCATTGAAGATCCAACTAATCCAGTCTATATGCGATGTCATAATGATTCGTTAACGAGAATTAATTTCAAACTCACTGACCAGTCCAATAATCTGATTGATTTACGAGGTGAGATTTTATAAATTAGTCTGTTTGTGAAATCCTAAATTGCTAGCAATTTCAAGGATTTTCAATTCGTCTCCGCAGCGACATCAGTGCCGGGTCTGTAGCGTAAAATCGTAAAGGATTTCTCTTTTTTTTTGTCTGCCTGAATTGGTTTCGGTTTGCTTGAAATAGTTTCGGTTTGCTTGAAATAGTTTTGGTCTGTCCACCCTCTTTGCTGTTCTTGTCAAAATGCGACTGCTCGTTGCCTGATTGAATTACATCTTTAACTATATCATCTCGACTTTCAAATGGACGTAACATTTTTGTGAATTATCCACAATAAATGTAATAAAACAACAGCTAAATGTCTACTACACGAGCGCACATTGTTTTAAAAATAGTTCCCAATAAACGATGCTAATGTTAGACACACGTGTTGTGCAATATGGAACCTTGAAGCATGGAAAAATACTGCACGATTCTTACAATGCAAAGTTAACGAAGTCATCAAGACACTAAGCATATAGAAATATGATAATATTGCGTCATGTGTAACAGAGATAAACTATTTATGTACTATTGTTGTATCATTTGGTATGTGTTGTTTTCATATTTGTAATCGATGGGCAAACTATAATAATGTTATCTATGTATTGGCATTAGGCATTGTTTATATAATTAACACTAATAATAAGAATTTAACCTTGTAATTTTAGAGGATTCATGAAATCATGAGGGTTGAAAATTCATTCATTTATTATGCATGCATCGCTATGGCCCTACCTGCTGTATATAATTTATACATAACACGTCAAATTTTCTTAAGGTCTAAAAAGGACATCATAACACTAATCGAAAACGCGTCTAGTTATGGAAAATGAAAAAGTATTAAACATTTTATATGCACCCATTTGATTGTAAATGGATTTAATTTTATTTCGTTATAACATGCAAAACAACACAATGTATACTGTAATTTTGTTGGGGGGGGGTATATATTTTCTTTCTAACAAAATAGCATATCGAAACACACATTTCAAGGCCTGAAAAAATTATCTTACTATATTGAATGAAAGCCTATGTTGTCTGTATTCCAATCTACTAAATAAATTTTAGTAAGTTCTACGTGAAAATAATTAGCTGTTTGATCCCAAATGCATTAAGTTAGTTCTTCCGGAAATATACGTCTTTCTCTGAATTTCACAGTTAAGACCAATATTTTGTTTGCATCATAATTATCAAAGGCTTTTCTGTTGTCACCACCGTTATTATCACCGTGATAACTTTTATTTTGTGAGGTACCGAAAATCCTAACCACAAGTAATATAGCTAAATTAAGAAAATTTAAATATACATATGTAAAAAAAATTCAAACTGTTTCCGATGCTATCAGTGAAACGTGGAAAATTGTCAGGAATATTATATTGCCATCACCAAGACAATGAGTAGCTTAATGTTATTATAATTAGTTAATTAAATTAATTACCAGGACAAATATTTACTTCACAACTCACACTGTCAACAGCCAGTCCATGACAGTCGTGTTTCTCTATCTCTGTACGAGGGGCAATACAAAACCTGGGAATATACCGGAATCCGGAACCACAGTGTGTGCATCATGGTGACCATTGAGTCCACTCTGTCCATACTCCAGGACCTTAATAATGTCACGTGCATTAAATATTGTACATAAAGGGCAGTCTGACGTTATAAAACAAATCATATAGCTTAAATCAGGAGTGTCTATTATTGCGCGCTTTTGGCCATTTGATATATTTGATTTACCCACTGGACTTTTATAACTTAACGTACCTTTTCTACTACCAGTCTACACAATTTATAAAAAGTTGGCAGCCCGGATGGAAACGTTCTGTGGGCCAGAGTCTTGACCGCGGGTCGTATGTTGGAATATGCTGGTTTGAATTTTTACATTGAACTAACAACTATATGCAGATATTTTCAAATGCAAATAGGTCATCAGGTAGCGGTACACCCACGCTATCTTCTTTGTCACGACTAATGTATTAAACATGTAACATAATATCTGAATAGCATGTTGATTAAACAATCTGTCATTTTGGTTTGATATAAATTTCTACTCGATAATAGATTAATATATCGAATTAAATTAGAACGTTGCTTAACAAACTACAGGGATTGAAATGCAGGTCAACCAAAAAATATGACAATAAGAGCACTCAGTTTTGTTAAAATGGGACCGATACACTTTTATGTATAGTGTGCTATAAACTGATGTACATTGTTTTTTATTGAAGTGAATATGTATATGAAGTCTTTATTGCCTTCACAGCATATCATGTGCTCATCATGTGCTCTTCTCGCATTATTAAATCACCTTATCAATGTGGCAGTACAGTAGTAATATTGTTTTGATGCCATATAATGGTCAGAATCCACTAACAAAAAAAAATGTAAAGTCCGCCAATCGGTCCTTCTTTTAGGTACGTTTCTTGAAAATTATCTTTCGCGAATAATAAATTGGAAAATAACCGAAAATTAACTTATCAAATGTCATTTCAAATTCGAAATAGGTGTTCATAAGAAACGTTTATGTAACATTACAGGTAAATCACTTACCTTCGGTAGTCGTAGTCGATGGTGTTGTCGTCAAAACAGTGGTCGGAACTGGAGTGGTGGCTAAAACAAATTGATATCAAGCAAACATAATTAGCGAATGATGTTATAGCTGAAGAAAAAATGAACACTGTTGGATTTTCCTAAATAAATATCAGTTTCAAAGGTTCTCACAAAGTTTGAATTAGTATACATTGTGTTTGTTGGCTATGGTTTGGGTCAGTCTTGTTTGCCTATCGACATCTGAAAAGATGCACTGTCATTGGCAATTTAAAGAGATCACTTGCGCCAACATAGATCGGGTTGAATCAATATGAAGCAAGAACACTTCAGTCTGCAATACACGCCTTTTCTTTGTCCACCTTGCTGTCAGTGTCATATGATTTACATCAGTACGTTTTAGAGCTGGCTCGAAATGATGGTTTTGGGCCTTTTGCCTGAAATGTGTCACATTTGTAAGCTATAACCTTGCATCCATCAATGTAAATAACAACTTTATTTTATTTTTATTTTTAAGTAGAGCCGCTGCAGATGATGAAGTGTCCAACTCGTAAACCAATATTCGCTGGTTCAATACTCGCAAAGGCAAGCAAGAATTGACTGAATCTCTATATCCTCGGAAATTATACTTTACTTCCACGTCTTCGGCATGATATAGACAGGAATATATTAAAAGAGCCTTTAGAACAGCAATAACGATAATATGAAAAGAAAGATGTCGTTTCCTGATACAAATGTCAGTGCAATTTCATTTCATTTGAAATTTGATTGATATGACTTTTACAAATAACGTTGTAATGTATGTGCATATTGAACAGGTTTGCGTATATTTGGAATGTCATGTTACTCAAAACTTTCATAGTATGACTCTTGAGATGCATGCAAGGTAAATATTAAACAGTGGCATTTCTCGGGCATGGAATAGTTCTGCAGCTTTCAGATTCAATTGACACTCCAGGACAGTTGTTGATTTTGGTGATGTTATCAGAAAGAAGGCATTGTCGGAGTCGAACCCGGATTCCTTCACCACATGTTGAGGAGCAATCCATCCATGTATTCCATCCCGTCCATTGACCTACATTAAAATCGCATTAATTGTATTATTGAAAGTTTCCAGTTCGTTGGTACAAGAAAGCAATATGGGGAGGGAGGTATAACATTATATCAAATGCAAAATGCAAACCCAAAAATGCGAATAGCTTATAACATAAAGATCAACTAACGTGTCCGACAGTGTGGTGTTAGCATCTTATGTTTATTACTGTGACGACATCAAATCTTGTGTTCCAGCTTTCGAATAAAATGTGTCTGTGGTGAGAGTGTGTGTTTTGGATTTTTAACGTAGCTTTAACAGTTTGTATATTGCTACGATGTCTGTAGTGTGACAATTTGAAATGATGTCTAGCCCTGGGGCATCCTGATGCAGACATGTAAAATGATCCTATCCAGTCACGTTCCCCTGACAGCAGGTCGACAAGTTATAACAATAACCTCTTAATGCTGAGGGCTTAGCGAGGCATCTGCTAGTACCATTCTTGTAAGTCTTTGAAATGAACTGGCCCGTGCTCGAACCCGTAAATTTCAAGGAACAAATGTACATCATTGCTAACTACCTCCTCTCCAATCGACATGTTTGCAAATTTGTTTCCCTGACAAAGTACAAATCATTAGAGGTAAACATAACAGCACAATTTAAATTGACTCATTGCCACCATACTGTAGCGATACAGAATTTTAGCAGCAACTGTTAGCAGTATTTGATCCTGTCTTTAATGATACAGTACGTACAATCGTTTTAAAGAGTGCATCAAACTCATGTAAACGTGATCAGTTCCAACATCATTGCTGCTTGAGTGATTAAATTTTGTATTACCTTCACTAAATGATGTAATAAATACTCTCTCTCTCTCTCTCTCTCTCTCTCTCTCTCTCTCTCTCTCTCTCTCTCTCTCTCTCTCTCTCTCTCTCATAAGGAGAATTCACATCATTTTTCAAAACTGCCATTGTTAAACCTGTGCTGAACAAACCAATACTTTTTAAAGAACTACTTCCCAGTTTATAATGTCCCATTCATATAAAAATCTTAGAAAATGTTGTTCTAACCCAGCTTGTATCTCATTTGAATTCAAACAGTCTTTCTAGCAATATACAGCCTGCATATCGCACCTGCAACAGTATTGAAACTACTCTTCGATAAGTAGTTAATGGCATTCTGCCTGCTTTGTATAGCAGAAAAATTAGTCATCACTCTTCTTGATTTGTTTTAGCAATTAACACAAAAGACCATGATATATTACTTCACCGTCTCCAGCATGTATTAGGCATTTATGACACAGCCTTAGAGTGGTTTAAATCCTACTTGGTCAACAGGACATCAATTATTTCCGAATATGGATTACAATCCATGTCAGTTCATATTTGTTGTGGTGTTCCACAGGGGTCTGTTCTTGAACTTTTCTCTTCATTCTATACTCTCAACCGCTCTCAAATGTCATAATACATGTAGATCATCATCTAGTGTCTCACCAATTGTATGACGATGACACCCAAATATCTAAATCTAGCCACCCAACCTAGGTGTAGAGAGGTGCATTTCTGATGTGAAATCATTGATGACATGTAACAACCTGTATATGAATAATCATAATCAGCTCCCTTCACAAATATATTTCAGATCATGCTACTAACGCACTTGCGTGTTTATTAGTACTTTCAATAGTGTAACTCAATTATGTCTGGTTCGTCTCAATATTTACTCAAAAACTTCAAAACCTTCAAAACACAGCTGATATAATCATCGCTTAGAGTACTACGATCAGAGCAAGCCTCGCTGCCGCACTGTACCCAATAATGGCTATCAATTCGATCCAGAATGAAACACAAAATATGTTTTCTGTGCTACGTTTCATTGACGGACACCAGTCCCAATTACCTATCCCACATTACCCATGTGTACACACCAGCAAGATACTTTTGCTCCTCTTCTGACAATCGTAAACTTATAATAGCCACTATGAAAACTAAGTCATATTGCAAACGTTCTTTTGCATTCCTGGCCAAGCAACGTTTAACGAATTGCCCACTCAACTTAGACAAGATGACACTGATCTCATTCACGAGTGTTCCTAAAAATCACATATTTCGACTGCAAGAACAAACTTAAAGACCTAATAATGTTTCATACCTTAAATATTTGCCGCATGTTTAATTTTTCTAGCGATTAGGCGCTATACAAAGGCCTCATCAATATTATTTATTATATTATTAGTATTATTATTATTAGTAGTAGTATACTGTCCCGTTCTTATAAATGCAATAAATAAAACAATATGAAGTCATTTTACTCACGTGCAATGACTATTTTCTGCAGCCAGTGTAAACAAAAGACATCTGAAATATTTTGCATGTTCATACAGATGAAAACATACGATAACATGATAATATATATATATACCTTGCCATACCAGATCAATAAATGCTATTTTTTGGACTACTGCAACCTATTTAAGACAACAATTAGTAATATTTCATACTCTAGCTAATACTTTACAAGAATATTACGATAACACGAAACCGATGGTCAAATGACAGACATCAATAATAGCAATGAACATATTCGTAGTACATCACTTTACAATGAATAACGTTACCTGGGTATTTATCAGCACATAACCATTGTTCCTGGGGAATCCCAATACAACCAGAACCACCTCTAGCAGGCACTAAATTGTCACATTCTCGGTAATAATAATAATAATAATAATAATAATAATAATGTGTACTTAGTAAAAGACGGAAAGTTTAGAAGCTAAATAACCTTTACAGTATTTGATGACACATATGCGACAACATTACAAAACAATCGCCATGAAATTACAAAAGCAAAACATGCTGAAAATAATTAAGGATGTGAACATCATTAAGTCTTTAAATCTGTTATGTAGAGGACATATGCGGGTTTAGAGCGTTCTCGAATGTATTCAGAACGTCCATTGGAACAAAATGAAAATAGGATTGTCGGAAGATGATCGTAAGACTCTAGATGGTGTTTACTCATTTGTGAGGTCATATAGGTATATTGGATTGGAACCAGTAAAAGGAATACAGCATAGTGAACATATTTTCCTTGTGAATTTGGATTGAGTGAGTAGTCAGCGGAGGTTACAGAGCATGAGAAGTGCATTCGGTTCCTCGTACTGTAGCAGGCCTTAGACTTAAAGGATAAAAAGGGAAGATAATCGAGCACGTTCATGTGCAAGAATTATTTGGACCTGAATGAACAAAATGGCGATAGTCTTGAAACTGCAATGTTTCAGTCTATATCTCATGGTTCTAAAGACCATGCAACAAATAAGTAAGGTTATGTA
The DNA here is from genome assembly GCA_029339505.1 of Unio delphinus. Taxonomy (NCBI): domain Eukaryota; kingdom Metazoa; phylum Mollusca; class Bivalvia; order Unionida; family Unionidae; genus Unio; species Unio delphinus. The sequence goes on from JAQISU010000375.1 coordinate 3,459,705, forward strand.
CGATGCTGTCGGAGACGACGGAATATATTTGTATAGCAAGTCAACTAAGTATTTAATCCATTGGTATTTCCATCAGGAGGTCTGAAATATGTAGGTCCCACTGTTTTTTTTTCTCCTAAGTATCTGTGTCGGTTCGTTTACGTTGATTATATGCTCTCCGACATTCATTTCCCGTAAGGTAGTATGGGTGTTGTTCCTTTGGGTCTTATGATGCATCCGTTATATTCGTTTGCATTTATCGAGTAAAATTTCCTTGTGTATTCCTCATTCATCATTTTGAAGGAAATCATCACTTTAGTGATTACTGGTATCTCACTTCTCGGTATCATCTCGACATGTGCAACTCTTGCGTTCCTTTCTTATATTCACATCTTCTCTCTCTCTCTCTCTCTCTCTCTCTCTCTCTCTCTCTCTCTCTCTCTCTCTCTCTCTCTCTCTCTCTCTCTCTCTCTCTCTCTACTAAGTATTTTAAAAAATTCCAACTCCCGCATGTTTTTTTTTCTACTTGCCGCCATTTTGGACGGTTGATATCTTGGTTGTTCACTCTTTCTTTTCCAGTCTATTCCTCACAAATTTTTTTCTCTGTTTGTAATATTGTTCATTTTTCGTCTTATTATTGTTCCATGGTTGTATTTATAATTCCATTACTTGTTCACTTGTCTAGCATTCCATATTTGTATTGATACTCCGTGTTCAATTTCTCACAGTCTCATCGTCTGTTTCGTGCGAGCCATTTTACGATTAGACACACTTACTTTGCTTCTAAACAACAATTATTAGAATCAGTTTATTTCTATATATAAGGTAGCAGCAGAGGGGGTGAATCGGACAAGCCGTTACAGGCGTCTTTTTGGTAATCCAAAGCTTCCTTGTAAATGCTTAATAGAAGTGTCCATTTGGCAAACAGAATTTTAAAAAAAAACGACGCCACAGTCGTTGTCAATATCCCGTTGCTGCTATGAAGCTAACCGAATTAGCCATAGATACGATCTAATCCGACGCGATATCGTATCTGAGGATCGTGTATACTTATCGTTACAAATCATGTGGGGTAGCTCGGGCACCACTAAAGAAATTTTGAAATCGATTATAATCCATATCGGAGCACCACGTTTGCCAGATATTTCTAAGAATATGAGTATCAACTCCGTTGAACACGCACAATAAATTACAATTATCTCTGATCACCTTTGGGATTTGTGTATAACGTTGAGTTACATATATCACATCAGAGTTTTTGTGACGCCCTCGGGAAAATATTCTAGCCGGATTCTTTTGTTTGTCTAACATTACATTATCGTACACAACGAGATTGTTAACACATACATCCAAGTCTTCCACGGATGGCGCTTCGTCAATATCTGTGATAAACTCAATAACGTTTCAGCCGTAAGCTTCAGTAACGGTTTCGTTGTAATCTTTTAGCACTTGATAACAATGCTGATCATCCACGCTCGGGACAACTAAATATAATTTGTCCCAGGTGAGATACTTCATTATCATCGTGAGTAGTAATTGAGTTTTACCACTTCCGGACTGTCCAATGATAATCATCCTGATAGAGTTTGGTAACAACGGGTGATGTTTTATTTGTTGTTTTTTCTTTAGCGCTGAGAAATTGATCACTTCCATTAGATATAACATAAATATATTATGGATCTATATTGTGTGAAATGTAATAAGCGTACACCAACTATTGACCCAACTACTGTTACCACGAAAAATAACAGAAAAGCGGTCACAGGCAAGTGTGAAATATGTGGTACAAAAAAGTATCGATTTGTAAAAAAAAAAGAGGCGGTGATATTGCCGCCAAGTTAACTAAACTTCCAGGAGCGCCATGGGCAAAGTATCCAGGAGAAAAACACCTTCCAGGATATAATTATTGTGGACCGGGAACACGATTAGATATTAGACTTGATAATCAGGATAATCCTAACCCGGGAGAAAATCCGATAAATGCTATTGATGAAGCATGTCGGATACATGATATAGCTTACCGGAGAGGTGATTTACAACAACGTCATCTCGCAGATGTGAAATTAATTCATGCGTTGAATTCTATCACTGGAAACACTAGTGTTTCATTGAAAGAAAATTGGCTTCATGGTTGATAAAATCGGCGATGAAAGGTAAATTGATGTTAGGTTCGGGTAATTAATAACAACATGGAATCTATTTATTATTCTCCAAATGGATACCGGAGGGGTAAAGCGGCAATTGGTAAACTCGCTAGCGCTGCAAAAGTAAAAAATACCACTGCAGCTGATTGGTTATCTAAACAGGCGATATGGCAAATTTATCTACCGCCGCATAAACAAATTAACTACTCGCATTTTGATGTGACAGTTTTATATCTTTGAGAAGTAGGATATTTAATACTTTTTACACATCTTGTTGGTTAAGCTTTATTCTGTGACTTTGTTTAACCTCAAAGTTGTAACAATAGGTAATCATAAATGCACTCGCATTTAATTTGCTTCTCTTCAATCGATCGTTTAATTTGTCGAATCAATTTGATTTAGTAATTGAAACATATATTAATCGTACCAGTGAGTTTATCTTCTAAGTTATAAAGCCAGCGAACAAAGTACGTTTGAATCTCTTCATCGTTATGCTTTTCTAACAGTTTGATTCTCTACGTAATTGTCGCAGTTGTAATCGTATATAATTATAATATAACAGATACTTTTTAACTTCCACTACCTCTTTCTCTAATGCAGATACTGCACTGCTTTAACTTTGTTTAACTGGCTAGAAGTATAATTTAAGGTTTATTATTTGTTCCGGTCTATCTCTAAAAATGGTACGCGGAGGTTTGACCACAGGTGCTTTGACCATAGGTGGTTTGACCATAGGTGGTTTGTCCACAGCGGGGGTTTGACCATAGGTGGTTTGACCACAGGGGGTTTGACCATAGTTGTTGGAGCATTAGATGTAAGTATATTTGGGGATTAAAGTGAGGGATTAAAAGTTGCGTAAAGCATATCTTCAGGGATTATAAGTTGCGGCATTTAATTCACTAAAATTTGTATAGTTGAAGGATTATAAGTTGCGTAATGTATATCTTTACGTTATCAAGAGATTATATTTGCGTGCTATTGCACATCTGTCATTTAGTTAACCATAAAACTGTTATTCCATTAACTATAATATTTGCATGACATTAATGTTTTGATTTGATTTTATCATTTATATGCGGTATGTATTTTGTAGGACTGAGTGTAATTTTTTATTAGATCTACAGCCTTAATTTGTGAAACGTTGGACTTGTTGCCTAATTTGTGTTCATTTTCTGTTTAATAATAAATCGAGTAGGCCTGGCACCAGCCTTTATGTGGACCGAAAACAAGATGTCATTGACTTTTATTTATTACATGTTAATTACTAATTAGCATTCACTTATTGGCAACTCAAAGGAAACTTGTCACATAAAATTTCATTAATTGAACCATAATTTTTAACTCTAAATAATAGTTTATTATTTTTATAAAAACCACATGTGGACAAACCACCTATGGACAAAACCCCGGTGGTCAAACCCCCTCTGTGGACAAACCACCTATGGTCAAACCACCTATGGTCAAAGCACCTGTGGTCAAAGCACCTAGAACCCTAAAAATATATATAAATCATGGCAATCAATCGAGATTGCAAAGAATCTCTCAGCAATTAACTCTCAAGCATCAGGAATCTTAATATTCTCATTGTCTGTTTTTTCTGTATTTCTCATATTTTGAACATTTGAATTTCCATAGATATTAATTTATGAAAAAATATGTTCTCTCCTTGTATTTGATATCTCAAAATATTTTATAATAGCTTACCTATTTCCTGACCGCTCCGGTAGCCTAGTGGTCTGAGCGTCCGCCTCAGATGCGGATAGTCGCGTGTTTGATCCCTGACCGAGTCATTACTTATACTGATAAAACTGGTACTAATAGCTGTCTCGTTAAGCACTCAGCATTAAGAGGTTAGTGTTATGACTGGTCGACCTGGTGTCAGCATAAAGTGACTGGATGGAACATGATGCTGCATATATGCAGTATGATGTCCCAGTGCTTTGACATCACTTAAACTGTCCCATGGCAGATATTATAGCGATATAACTGAAACATTGTGAAAGATATATTAAAAATCAAAATCACGCACACAGACACACAAATACACACACGCACAAAGACACAAAGAGTGTTGGTTTGCTAATGGTATCGTACCTTTTCACAACAGTTTGGGTACCGGCAAGTAGACTGATTCTTCTATATCTGGCATATTTTTATCTGACAAATGCCAATAATATATAATCATTCATAATGTCCAGTCTAACTGATATTGTTCTAATTACATTTCATTTTATGATATGCGTCTAGTAAATGGATCATCATTACGCATATTTGAAAAGCATTCTCGAACTTGTTCAGTGATTTTTATGTTAAAACAATATTTGGTTACATTCATTTGTTTTATTACCTTTTCATAACGAATGCATAAATTCATTGCATTAATTTATTTACTGTGCAAAACATAGTTGTGGGGAAAATATAAGGCACAATGATTGATATTATGTAAAATGCGAGATTTAATTATTTAATAAAATAACTTTAGTGACTACCATATTTTACATACTTTTGCATACTAGTTTATGTAATAGGTAGAAAGAAAGACCAAAACTGAATTTAGTTTAATACGGTATTAAAAACAGACTAACCTTACTTACAGATTTCACTCAGTGTGCAGAACCGAAACATGTTCTGGAAGATTTTGCACACAGCGTAAAATATTGAAGGCTATGGGAGATCAGTCACATGAACTATATTCAGGTTAGTAATGCGACGATATTAGAATTGCAACCACGTGCAGTATGTCTTGTTCGGTAATGCGACAAATCGGCAACGACGTTGGTCAATTTTAGATGGTGAACATTTTTCTCACCCATTTACCCAAGGGACTTTCATATTTATTTGTTTATTTATTACGTTTTTAAATGGTTAAACTGGTTTAAAGTCGCTAAAATAGTTTGGTTTTAAACTGTTGAGTGTGTCAGGAATCTCAGTTTTCTATCTGCTATCACCAAATGTAAACGAAATTCGTGGGTTTCATTTATCATGCTCTATCTATGAGAAGCAGCGTGTCAAACTGATAAAGATCTCCAACATAGACCAAAATTATTAACATCATGCGCTGTAAATGGAGTTAACGTCAAAACAATAGCAATGTCAACGACGTGATATCAATCATTTGAATGTTTTGTAAAGCGTCTCAATGGTAATACATTTCAATATATCCCGGGTATAAATATTCCAAAATCTTGTTCTTGGAAGATATAAAAGACAGACATGTCATCTATTTTTAACATTAATGTTTAAGAACTATTATTCCCTCTGGAAAACATGTCGTACTTGGAAAGGTTGCTCGCAACGACTACACATAAGACCCACTGGAACCTCTTACTTGATAATGATATAGTATTTAACCGACAGAAACTTTTCGTTATATGCAAATGTTCACATCATTTTCTTATTTATATATATATATATATATATATATATATATATATATATATATATATATATATATATATATATATATATATATATATATATATATATATATATGTATATATATATGTGTGTGTGTGTGTGTGTGTGTGTGTGTGTACTTTTCCAATTAGTTGTCGATATTTTTTCACTAGTTATAAGTAAAGGAATATGACTTTCACTTAATGGAAAATTGGCCATAAATCGGTTATATCTCGGAATTGACCGAGTTGTAGTATACAGATCTCTGGATATGATTCGGTCGATAATCGGAACACGTATCTTGTTTCTTAGTAAATATGTAGTATTACTGGCCTTAAACCAAAGGGGATGATAAGAGTTAAATATTATATAAGTTGGTCAATTATTATCTATTGAAAAACCACGAACATTACAAGCTGTTTGACATGTATACTTTTATAATAATACTATATGACATGTGTTGAGAAATAAAATGTAGTTAAATTGTTCGGATGGAGATGTTTAGTAATAAACACTAAGACCGTCAGGGGCGGAATGGCTGAACGACCATTAATGTGTCTGTATAGACATTCACATATATAGAAAATACTCCATCTTTTCACCGAAGATTACATATTTACCTCAAAACAAAGTCTATCGCAATGTTTGCAAAATATCAAAATAGTATTTCCTTACACCAAAATATTTTGCAAATAATACCTACCTTCATTACATTGAATAAAAAGTGATAGGAAATGGCCGAGCCACAAAATAAACTCGCCGGTGAAGGTCAAGTGGGAATCAGACTTACGAAACCATTTGCCTTATTTAGATAGATAAAGAAGAAAGTTAAATGATCTGCCCAGTTAACTTCCACAATAATCATTATGCAAGTTCCATTCTCCAGTGGTATTTATGATATTGGGAGGAAATAACATTCCTGAACAATCATCTGATAGAAAAATATCCGTGTGTAGCGTAAAGAAAAGTTGCAGGTAAAGAGATTCAGAAGTTATAGAAAAACAAAAATATATTTACATTAGTTTTCCTTTGTGTTAGAGGAGGCAAGCAAGTCTTTACGGGGTACTTTTCAGAAATCACTACAGTCTTCCGTTCCATCATATTTATTGAAGCGTACACTTTATTTTGTCACCAGCATCTGACACTGCACCTAAATGAAAATGTTTTGACTATAGATTTGCATCTAAGTTTAGCAACTATTTTTTTAACCACGAAGTTGTATTCAAATATTTGCGTAAGACCCATTTTGATATAGATAAATATAAATCCATAACTGCAATATCCATCTCAAGCAAATAAACTTTTCACCATTATAAATACAACCATTTGAAGGAATCAGCTCCGTTGCTTACCATCTATATGTATTCATGAACACACACACACACGCACACACACACATACACACACAGATACACGCTAGCAAACAGACACACACACACACACACGTATATATATATATATATATATATATATATATATATATATATATATATATATATATATATATATAATATTTAATTCAACTTAGCGACAAAAGATAGCAAAACCAAACAAGTTTTTGCAAAATTCAACAAAAACATGCATTTGCCCAGAATGCAAATTGAACATAAAGTATTCTGACTTAAATCCTACATCTTCATCCCATATAGTGTCAATTAAATGTCCAATGGTGTTTCGAATCAATATTGAACGTGCTGACGTGCCAGCAGAATAGAATGTGCCAAGGTCATTGATGTATAACAATGATATAATCAATATATGGCTCTTAAACAAATTCACTATAATTCCAAAATAGTGATTTACTAGTGAGCCCTTTGTAATTAGAAAGAATAATTTTAAAATAAATATTTCCTAATTAAAAACTGAACACAACATTATTAATGATTCCATTTCAGATGTTAAGGTAGGAATGTGTAATTTTGAAATAAACAACAATAAAGTAAATAAATACAGTTTCTAGAACATCCTAAATTGTCAACAAGATCGGAAATTTCTAAGTGAAAAACCAATGTTCTAACTTCAGATACAAGTTAACATGTTTATCGCTATCATTAATGTACTGAATATTTTATATATCATCATAGAGAAATATTAGTTATGCGCTTGTTTGTTTTCAAACTAAATGTAGGCCCTTAACTCGATTACTGAATAAGATCAAACACACTATAGATATAGTTAATAAATAATCATGGTGAAAAGCCAACAAGCAATACATATTTAATTGTCATAACAACAGATTCAAATGAACATAGATTATAAAGCTAGAAAGATCACAGGTGCATAAAAGGTTAGGCATTATGGGATTTAGATGCTATTCTAGAGCCGTCCTCGTCTGACCAACTGGAAAATTTCCTCTTGGTTATAACATGCGCTACCTTTGTAAGGTGGAAATTCGATACCAAAAAAAACAACTGCACTTCTCTTCATTTTCTGTAGTTATCTTATTGCTTAGCCAGTGCCGAATTTTGGCATTAGAAGACAGTCTCATATAGACACTGCCATCTTTGACACAGTCACTGGAATGTGAACATTGTTTCTTATTCACGATATATCAAGCCACACCTTATTGATCATCATCATCATCAGTCTCTTGACCAAGTGTGGTCGTTGAGGCAATGTGCTGCTGAACAGCTGACTAGTTCTCTCCACTTCTCTCAATCATGTGCAAATGTCTGTGTCTTCGCATAGCTTTTTCTGGTCCAGTCTGTGATGTTGTCACTCCACTTTTTTCTCTGTCTACTTTTCCTTCTACCACCTTGGACACTACCCTGCAGTACTGTTGTGGATAGACTGTTCGCTCTAATGACAAGGCCATACCATTTCAGCTTTCTCTTTTTGAAAGTGGTGATGATGTCTTCATAATGACCTATTTTGTGCCTGATGGTGTTACGCACTTTTTCATTTGTGATGTGGTCCATGTAAGAGATGCCAAGGATGGTTTAGTAGCATCTCATTTCAAGTGCCTAGATTCTTCGTTGAAATTCCGCTGTCAAAGTCCAAGCCTCACATGAATACAGAACGATTGAGATGATTAGTGCTCTCAATAGTCTGATTTTAGTTCTCAGACAGATATTATTGTCTCTAGAGATGGGTCTTAGCTTTGACATAGCTGGCGTTGTTTGTGCTGATCCTGACAACATTTCTGCCCTTGATTCCTCTTCCGTGATTATGGAACCAAGATATTTCAATTGACCCACTGTTTCCAATTCCTGTCTTCTGACTTTAATCTTGGTTGAGATTTGTTGTCCACTATTTGTCATCAATTTTGTGTTCTCGGCACTTATCTCCCTGTCAAATCTGGAAGATGTTTCATCCAGGTTCTTCACTGGCAAGCTCATCTTCAGTGCCTGCCAGCCCATCAATGTCATCTGCAAAGCGGAGGTTGGTGATGTTACGACCTTCAATGCTGACTGCCCTGCAGTGTTTTTCCAGGGCTTCTCTCATGATGTGCTCTAAGTAGATGTTGAACACCGTGGGTGACAGTAGACAGCCTTGCCGTACTCCAACTGTTGTCTTGAACCAGTCCCCTACAGAACCTTGAGCAGTTACTGCACTGGTAGCCTTGGCGTACAGCTGCTTGATGGCGTTGGTCAACTGTTGACTCATGTTGTACTTTTTCATTATGGCCCACAATGCTTCATGCCACACTCTGTCAACTCTGACGTTTTTTTAAATCTATGAACACAGGAAAGATGTCTAGTTGATGTTGTGAGTACTTTTGACATAGAACCCTAAGATTGAATAATTGTTATGTTGTGCTCTTTCCACTCCGATAACTCTGCTTTTTCTTCAGCGATTATTTCTTCTGCTTGTGGGTTCAGTCTGTTCTAGATGATCTTCAGCATCACCTTACTAGCATGTCTGATCAAACTGATAGTTCTGTAATTTTGGCACAGCTGGAGATTGCCTTGTTTGGGGAGTGTTATAATCAGTGAATGGATCCACTATGTTGGCCATATGCCTGTCTGCCAGATCTTGTTGTAGATTTTTGTTAGTAGCTCTATCAATGATTCCCCACCATTCTTAATAAGTTCAGCTGGGATGTTGCCTTCTCCAGCTGCCTTCCCATTCTTCAGTGATCTTATTGTTGACTCCACCTCTTCGTTGAGAATGAGGAAATCATCATCATTTTTGGAGTTTGAAACTTCAATCTCCTCTTGGTCTCCTGTGGACAGATGGTTGTAAAGTTCTTTGCAATACTCAGTTTATATTTCTGCAATGTTACTTGCTTCTGGGAAACATTTTCCATTTTCGTCTTGAATGGTACTGACTCTTGATTGATTCTGTCTGATGATGTCATTCACAATTTGGAATGTCATTTTGATGTTATTCTTTATCAGACTGCACTCTATTTCTGTGTACGTTTGTCTAATCCAATCTTCTTTTGCTTTCTTCAATTTGTTTCTGATATCCTTGTTCGTATTGATACAGATGGTTTAATAACTGGACCTCCTAGGCTTTTGATGCTGAGTGTCACTACCAGACTATCAAATTCGCCCCCTGAATGTCGTTCAAAAAGAGTATGGCTACTTGACTGGACCTTAATTTTGTTTACCGTCCGTCTCAGTCAACTACCTTAGCCAAATTGTGAAACAGTCCAATAGACCGTTTCCTCAGACAAAATAGAAACAGTTTTCAAGTGCCATTGAGGACATCTAATGCAGTCCTTTACACACATTCAAATAGGGAATATATGCAGATCGTTTTCGTGGGACTCCAGATCATATATTGTTTTCACTTCAGAGCCATCCTCACGTCACTGGGCAACATTCAGCAAAAGAACAAGATGCGTTATATTAAAACCAAAAATGAAATACCTTGGTTTACTTCTGCTCAGCTGTGGACTCCTTCACAGCAAGGACAAACAAGATATCGTCCCATCTCAGAATTTTATCCCTTGGGTGTGGAGTTACAACTCCATGTTAATAACCGCTGTCTCTGTGGAAAATTTGATTCATACCGACAGACGACATTTTTTCTGTGTCTAAATTTTAAAATGCTGTGGGTCTGAAATGACTGAATTAGACAACTTTCAAACGTGTGTTTGTACTTCTTTAGTTTCATCTCTCATATAAAACCTGATTACTTGTGTTTCTCGTTACATTACGCAGAATCGGTAAGACACATATGCTGTTATTTAATTCGAACAATTTACAGTTCTATCGTGATAGGTTGACTTCATCTATGATTGATCTGGTTCATCGTTAAGTAAATACTCATTCATGATAAAGCAGTCCTTTAACTTGATGGACGTCATCCCATATAATAACTGAAGTAATCGGTGCCGGTGACAAGAGGAAGAGCTCATTTATTCACCACTTGCAAAATATATCTTATTTAAGGTTCTTTAACTCTGGACACAATGTATTATTTGCCCTGTGTTGAAAGTACTAATATATGCCCAACGAGTTTATTGTGCACATCGGTATACGAGGTTGGGGTAGTATGCAGCATTTGAGCGATATTGTTCAATACCTGAATACGTTTACACCGTGAGATAAAGGTAACATACACTTTCTCTACATTTTACCTCAAAGACTTTAATTCGAATGAGCTCAGTTTCACATGATAGGACTTAGAGCGGAAACACACGAAACAATCTCTAGGGTCGCTCCACAGCTTTACAATGGATGGCTAACGGAGATACACAATATTTTGTTGATAAAACAAGTTTGATGATGTATTTTTCGCTTACTGTTTCATGTAGAGAATCCTTTATCTGCTCCATTGCTAGTACCATCGATTCGACGTTATTTGTAACTTTGTGGCTAATTTGTTTCGTACGCTTGCCGCCAGATATATTTATCTCACTCTCTTAATACTGTTGTCATGAAGCTTTGAGTATGCTTATATCATGTTCCATAACTAGGTCACTATGCTCTTACTTTTTCATGCTTTTACAATGTTGAATTGAAAATATTCTGAGTATTTCATACAGACAAGTTTCTCGTTTATTACACATCTAAGATTTTATATATAGGACAAAGTTAATACGTGCTTTCACACAAACAAAAATACATACATACATACATACATACATACATACATACATACATACATACATACATACATACATACATACATACAACGTACGTACGTACGTACGTACGTACTTACGTACTTACATACATACGTACGTACGTACTTACATACATACCGTGATCTAAATCCTTTGTGGATAAGATAAATCAGTCGTCATGTCATTTTGCCCTTTTATATCTTATCTGATCTGTTGACCATTACACAGAGCTTTCAGAATTGAGGACGTAATGCTAACCTGGCCTACTAGTGCCAAAATGGTCTACTGGTATTCTAACTTTGGTAAGTAATACCTATATTTTTTGTGGAGAATTCCGAAGACATTTGCTTATTGTTTCTTTGTTCAAATACACAGTTATATATGATAATCAGAATGCATCATAATTAAAACCATGTTTGTGGTAACAATAGAGTTTACTTACGTCATGACACGATAAAGCCGCGAATCACGACCTAATACCTAATCAATCTCTCTCTCTCTCTCTCTCTCTCTCTCTCTCTCTCTCTCTCTCTCTCTCTCTCTCTCTCTCTCTCTCTCTCTGCTTGTGTTAGCCTATCACACATCTGAAGTGTTTTTCTACTATTAACTGAACCATAATTCCAAAACGTATGTCTGCAATACTCTAATATTCCTAATTCGTAATGAAATATGATCATATCTTCTCTATTTATTGCTAATTTTCCGAAATATGATCTGACATCTGCTGTTTGTTAGAATGGGCTTCGATTGATTTAATTGTATGGAGTATTTTCAGCAGCCGTATTATTTAGTCAAAATCTTTGTATATGCATATGATCAATTTCCGGTAGATTTCGCAATTTTTTAAACTTACGGATGAAAGTCACAAAAACATTTTTTTTATATTTTATATTTTTACTTTTTAGATTATTGGTGTTGTTGCTTATGTTGAACCCATGATATATACAACGTATCGTTGAATAAGAAAACACATCTTAACCTCATTCTTAAATGTCCTAATGATTATCATTTACAATTATGGTTCAGATAATCTTTGTCTCTTCTGTGATAGACAAATGTCTAAGCACTCAAGATACAGGCATACATTACGTTCAAAAGTCCTCAACTAGATTTCACTCACGAGAAGAACAAAAAACAAACTGTGCAGTTTATTTTCAATGAAGATTTACTCTTGAGATTGGTTTCATCTCGAACCGTTTGGTGATAGAAGCACCAAGTTTAATAGGTAGATACAATCTCTAAGTTCCTTTAAGCACCCCTTGAAATGCAAAATAGATGGTGAACAAACTGTTCATGAGCGGAAAATGTGTGCAGAACAAATTTTGAGTTAATTCATGACGGACGGGGGACAAACAATAGCAGTTAGATGGCAAATGCAATTTCGTTTTTCCAGTGGATTGACTCACTTGAAGGAAATTGTTCTGTGTCTTACTACGACTTAATATTGATGTTTAGAAGAAACATATCCAATTATGTGTGGTAACACTGGAAAAGTGCAAGTGTTTTATGTTGTGACCATTTTTATGGGGTCATTATTTGTTTACTTCAAATTACTTGGATTTCAAAAGATTGTATTTCCCTGGAAATACTTGTGTTTTAAATTAATTCTTGGACATGGACAGTTATCAAAATTTTCAAAACACTCAAACACTAGAATATTTTTTGTGTGATTCAAGAAAGAACTGTTGACACATCAGTACAACGCCGACCCTGCATACATCATCGATCTCCATTTTGGATTTCATCGGAATTCAAACTCAGTTTCCTTATGTCTTTTTATTATTATGACTTCTATTTTTTTAATTCTAGGATTATTCGTGGACTAATTTATATTTGAGTCGTACAAACCGTAAGCCTCTTTCTCATTTTACCTTGTTTTTCTAGGGAATAAAGTATTTGTTACATTTTACAAAACTTGTTATCTTCACTCGTTTCTTGCTGAGTTTTATAAGAACCTAAACGTAACAGTAACTAAGAATATATGGAAGGATAAATCATTAGGAAACGTGCGATATGCGACTTGTAATATACGTGTACTATCATTTCAGTGATTGTCTTGTCTCTTCTCAATGTGTGTGCGACTGATGAAGGAAAAATCCAGAGCAGGAGAGGTTTGTACCATGACCAAAACAACACACCGAAATATGCGAAACAAATGTATTCAAAATAATTTTAAAATACTAATTTATCCTGCTACATATGTTCAGTTAGACATTTCAGTCTCGTCCAAACTTCTCGTGAACCCTTGGTTGGGAGGGAAGAAAGGACGGGGTTAGGTCATTTAGAACTATATCCTGTGAAACCAATGTACAACTGTGCATAACGTATGTTGTTTTATATATTCTTTGCTCTTTAGCTAAGGGTTTTCTTAATTTCGTTTTAATTACATGATATTGTAATGTAAACCTTGACTGGATTTAACCTTGTCCAAAATTGAATTCATTTTCTTCTTGACCCGAATTGACTTTCTTAACAACTAATACATAGCTAAATTATCCTCCATGAGTATGGGATTAAAATTAGTATTATTGTAATAGAAGTAAATATGTTTATTCTGGTCTTGGTCTGGGTTTTACAATTTCCTAAGTGCATTTTACATAAGCCAGGTTATCGTTTAAATTTGTAAACATTAGGATAATTATACAAGGCTGTTTTTCCATTATTTAAAGATTTGTTTGCAAAAGAAATGATATTTGTTACATGAGGTCAAATTATTCAATTGAATTGAGATGTTTTCTCTAGAAATACAAAAGTAATCTGATTAAATTCTTAGATAGAGACGTTCACTGGAATTTATCGTGAATTTAAACTTGGAAGTACATTACTCATTAAAAGACTGTTGGCACATCAACACTTTACAAGCTACCGCATACACATCATCGCCGTCAATTTTTGGATTTATTCAGGACTTCAGAACTTGTATTGAATTTTATTCGGCACTTTAAATTATTTGGACTTATGTCTGTAATTCTTGGGTTATTTCGTGGTCTAATTTTAACTAACGTAAATTTGTTTTCTCATTTTGACTTTGCATTCTAGATAAATAATTTTTTGGTTAAATTTTACATAACATTTTGTATTTCACTCTTTTCTGTTACTTATTTTAAGACCATATACACGTAAAAATATATATACATTGATTTATTTATTTTGCGATGCAACTGGTATCGTGGTGTGAAGTATAATTTCTGTGACATATTGTACTTTACTTGTTAGTTCTAATTAATAACTGCTCCCCTTAGTAGTTGCAACATTAGATAGGGACTGCTCCTTGGATAGAGGGCGCCGCGATACAATATAGAAAGTTATGGACGTGTACTGGAAGGTGTGTTAATAAAGACTGTTCAAACAACAACTTGAGACTCCCTCATTTTCCATGACATGGTGTCAGATGTGATTCCAAAGGATACATAAACTTTTGTAGTGAGTGAAAATGGCGAAATTCCAGGCACCGGAGAGCTTTAACTTTGGGAAGCCAGTGGAGTGGCCGGATTGGAAACAGCGTTTCGCGCGCTTTAGGATCGCCACCAAGTTAAACAAGGAAGATGAGGCAGTTCAAGTAAGTTCACTAATATATGCAATGGGGAAAGAAGCAGAACAAATATTTAAATCGTTTGAGTTTGCTAACGATGATGATGCCGACAAATACGCCCCAGTTTTGCAGAAATTTGATGATTACTTTGTCCCCAAGACCAATGTGATCCATGAAAGAGCGCGGTTTCACCAACTTAGTCAAATACCAGGAGAGTCGGTGGAGGAATTTGTAAGAAAGCTGTATGAAATTGCCGACCAATGTGACTTTGGCGCACAAAAGGATGAAACAATAAGGGATCGTCTTGTAATTGGAATTCGGGATAAAGAGGTTTCGGAAAAACTACAAATGGAGGCTGGCCTCACTTTAGTGAAGGCCATACAAATAGCGAGACAGTCAGAACTGATGAAAAGTCAGTTACGCGACCAAAGTCAGACGGACAAAAATTTGGATGAAATCTCTAAACAGAACAAGGCAAGCACTAAACCATGGTAGACCAACCAAAATGGACAACGTCAGTGGCGCAAACTAAATCAAATTGGTCAAACAACAGCACAACAAACCTGTCACAAATGCAACAGGCGGCATGGTAGTGGTGAGAGATGTCCCGCTAAAGGAAAACGGTGCAGAAGTTGTAACAAACTTGACCACTTTGCCATTGTCTGTCGCTCTAAGAAAGTAAATGAGGTCACATTTAATGAAACACCAGCTACAGATTATGCAGAATACCAAGAAACATTGTTCCTTGGCTCAGTAACTATGTGTGACGATGATAAGGAGGCATGGCATGTGATTTTGAACATTTGTGGAGCCCCAGTTCACTTCAAAATAGACACGGGAGCAGATGCAACAGTTATGTCTGAAGCAACATACAACTCTCTTCCAACAAGACCAAAGCTTAGACAATCGGAATCCTGGTTGTGTAGCCCTGGAGGGATTCTGGATTCAAAAGGCGAGTTTATGGCACATACTACATATAAGAAAGTATCATACCAGTTATTGGTATTTGTCATCAAGGGACAACGTGCCAATAATCTCCTTGGTCGTGCAGTTGCACACGCGATGGGTCTTGTGAAAAGAGTTGAAGAGATCAACAAAACAGCCTTTGGGCACTTTGGCCTGTTGAAGTGTGAGCCAGTGAAGATCACTCTCTAGGATGATGCCAGGCCATACAGTATATCTGCACCCAGGCGTGTTCCGTTTATTTTGTTGTCGAAGGTGAAAGAAGAATTGCTCCATATGCAGCAGGAAAGCATCATTGAAGAAGTAACAGAGCCCACAGAATGGTGTGCGCCTATGGTATCAGTCCCTAAGAAAAATGGCAAAGTCAGAATTTGTGTTGACTTGAAGAAGCTCAATGAAGCTGTCAAACGGGAGAGATATATGCTCCCTACTCTAGATGATATATCACCGAAGCTGATAGGCTTCACTGTCTTCTCCAAACTTGATGCAGAAAGCGGATTGTATCAAATACCCTTACATCCAGAAAGTGCAAAACTGACCACCTTTATTACTCCGCTGGGTCGCTTCTGTTTTAAACGAGTTCCATTTGGTATTACGTCGGCTCCAGAGATTTTTCAGAGAAAAATGACAGAGCTGCTGACAGGCTATGAAGGGGCTGAGGCCATTATGGATGATATACTCATTTATGGCAGAACGTTAGAGGAGCATGACAGACGGCTAAATTTGGTTATAGAAAAGCTCAACAGGAGTGGACTGAAGCTCAACAAAGAAAAATGTGAATTTAGAAAGAATAAATTGGAATTCTTTGGTCACGTGATTAGCCAGGATGGCATACGCCCCAATCCAGCAAAGGTTGCTGCAGTGAAAGAGCTTCCTGCTCCATTAAATATCAGTGAGCTTCGTCGCACCATGGGCATGATCAACTACCTTGGTAGATTTCGCCCAGACTTATCTACAATAATGCGACCAATTTTGGACCTGCTGAAATCAGACACAGCCTGGTATTGGGGCCCAGACCAGGATTATGCCTTCACGAAAGTCAAGGAGATGCTGACATCCACGCCAGTCTTAGCGTTTTATGACCCTAACAAGTTAACTGTTGTCAGCGCTGGTGCCAGCAGTTATGGAATTGGTGGGGCAATATTCCAACAACATGGAGAAAAACTCAAGCCAGTTGCCTTTTGTTCAAGAACACTCACCCCTGCAGAGATTAAATATGCACAGATAGAGAAGGAGTGCCTTGCATGTGTGTGGGCTTGTGAAAAGTTTTCACGATATCTTGTTGGACTGGACTCGTTCAGATTGCATACAGACCACAAACCTTTAGTGCCATTGATCAACACACATGATTTAGATAAAGCCCCTTTAAGGTGTCAACGACTGTTGATGCGGTTAAGACGCTTCAACGCAAAGGCAGAGTATGTTGCTGGGAAGCTTTTAGTAGTTCCAGACATCCTTTCTCGGAGCCCTCTCCTGGACCAGGACACCACGTACGAAGAGGAAGTGGAAGTTTTTATAGAGTCAATGGAAGCATGCAGGCCAATTTCCGATACGAAATTAGAACAAATAAAAGAAGGTTACAGGAGTGACCACAATCTGCAGACTGCAATGACCTTCACCAGAAATGGATGGCCGGATAAGAAAAATAGTTGTCCCCTAGATGTACAACCATACTTTGCTGTACGCAGTGAACTCTCAGTTCAGAACGACCTATTTCTCTTCAGGGACAGGGTTATTATACCTACAGTCTTGAGGCCCGGAATTCTGGATAACATTCACGAGGGTCATCAGGGATTGGCCAAATGTCGTGAAAGAGCCCAAAGTTGTGTATGGTGGCCAGGAATCGCGAGACAGATCCAAGACAAAATAGAGACATGTGAATTTTGTCAGATTAGAAAGCCAGCACAGAAGAGGGAACCATTGAAGACAACCTCTCTACCAGACCGACCATGGCAGAAAATTGCAATTGATATTTGTGAAGTCAAACAAGAAAGATACCTGGTAGCTATTGACTACTTTTCACGCTATCTGGAAATTATACATCTAACAAAAATAACCTCCCAGCAAGTAATTGGAAAGCTAAAGAGCACATTTGCACGACGGGGAATCCCAGAAATTGTAGTTTCAGACAATGGGACCAAGTTCACTTCATCAGAATTCAAGGAGTTTGCGGAGAAATACAACTTCAAACAAGTATTTACCAGTCCTCACTACCCACAAGCGAATGGTGAGGCAGAAAGTGGTGTCAAAATAGCAAAGTCTATACTTATGCAGGATGATGTATTCCTTGCCTTGATGGCTTATAGAGCCACACCGACGGCTGCGACAGGTGCCAGCCCAGCCCAATTGATGATGGGACGCCAGATGAGGACCACCTTGCCCATTATTGAAAAGAAGTTAAACCCCAAGTGGCCAAACCTCAAAATCATCAGGCAGAGAGACCGTAAGACAAAACAAAGATATGAATTATTTTACAACCGGCGCTACACTACACGCAATTTGCCAGATATTAATGAGGGAGACAGCGTCAGAATCAAATGGCATGGAAATGATAACAATTGGTCAACACCAGGCATAGTTATTCAAGCCGACAAAGATCGAAGAAGCTACTTGGTAAAAACTCCCCATGGGATATACAGGTGCAATCGAATCCATGTTATGCGGATAAAAAGCCCTGAGAACCTACTTCCAGTTGAGACAAATACGTCTACAGACATTGTAACAGAGTCCCCACAGTGTACTGTCAGGAGTCATTTGGATTCCAGCACAAAGTCTCTAAATAACATGGAGCCCGTACCACCATCGGATGAATGTACCACCCAGTGTGACCCAGTCCAGCCAACCCCCAATAGCCAAAACACTCCAGTGCGGACGTCAACCCCCAACAAGCCAGCGGTACCAAATGGGTCCAATAGCCCAAACACTCCAGTGTGGACGTCAAGTGGAAGAGTCGTCCGAAAACCAGCCAGATTCAATGATTTTGTCTAAGAAAGTGACTTTTATAAATGTGCCAACGCGTAGTTCAGTATTCGATTTCTGAATTGGACCTTTAGGTTTCTATAGTATTATATTCAGGACTATCTTGTGCAAGTTTACAGTAACCTATTATATAAATCAATTCCGTTAATTTCTATCAGTGGACATGTCAAATACAAAGACAGTAAATTCATTGTTTACTTTAATGTTTTCATATTAATGGAATTGATTCATTGTGTTTCTTATTTACTAAAAAGCGAAATCTTATGTTCTGATAATCTTAGAAGAGGGGAGATGTGACATATTGTACTTTACTTGTTAGTTCTAATTAATAACTGCTCCCCTTAGTAGTTGCAACATTAGATAGGGACTGCTCCCTGGATAGAGGGCGCCGCGATACAATATAGAAAGTTATGGACGTGTACTGGAAGGTATGTTAATAAAGACTGTTCAAACAACAACTTGAGACTCCCTCATTTTCCATGACAATTTCATCATTCATTCGAGAGCGTCAATCCTTTTAGAACGTTTAGGACAGCAACTGATAACTCCGTATATGACAATAAAGTGAAATTTCTCATTCACCGATGTTATCATTTCATTAACTTTTAAATATGTTATTTTCTATTTTTTTAAATACGATCAAGTTGGTGCTGTCTTCAGCCATCAAGTAAAGAACCACAATATCATTCATTAATAGTTCTAACGGTAGGACTGTCCACACGTGCTTCACGGCATAACCTTGTTAAAGGGGAATAATTCCGTATTGATAAATTAACGGTTGCACAAAACAAGATCTAGATTACTAGAAAGGAGACAATTCTCATTTTAAGCACTTGATCAATTTATTTATTTATGTATTTATTTACTTTATAGATAACAATTTCATCCCTTGTAGTTATTGAACTGAGAGGAGCAGTAACACCAATATATCGCCCATACACACAAACAAGCACTCACGCATACGAACACACACTCACATAACAGAAGTACAAAACACAAAAATAAATCTACTCTTCGACCACTACAGAGTTAACAGTTGCAATAAAACGATTCCGTTCGTTCCATGCAGCGTCCTTACATTCATCCAGCCGTTTAATTCCTGTAGAGTGATGCAAACACTATTCGAGATATATTTTTTCAATGTAATAAACATATCATGCTAATAGTCTACCTGAGCTTTTCGTTAATAAGAACGTCTTACAGCTAATACAGTTGATATTGCTATGGGAGAAATTGCAAACTGATCAAACCTAATCGTTTCAGGATGTAAACAAAACTCATGGCTTTTTCATTGTTATTATATTTATCGTTTTGATAAAACAATTTTGATATCATCAAATATTGTTTCTGGACATCTCTTGAAAAGCTATTACCGGTAAATACAAATAGTTTCCTAAGTTTTAAATCTCAGTTTTAATACTTTTACAATTTGTTAGACAACTTTTCAAACGTGTTAGAAAGACTTACCCCTGTGATGAGAATCGTTTTAGTGCATTACACTTGCTTCCCAATTATAAGTAAAACGCTAATATAGAGATCGTTTCATTCAAAAGTAAATGTCTCACTACAGTACAGTCTTCATGACTTCAAATACGTTTACCACAGCTTTTTCCAAAACGAATTTCCCTTAGTGTCAATTAATTACAAACGAATCTAAAATTAATACCAGTTTGGTCAACTGCAACATCCCGTCACATGTATCATCTCTCGCAGTCTAATTGATTATTAGCATCATTTTAAAAACGCATGAAAATAAAAATGAATTATCAGGCAAATTGCGCATTACCATGTTGCTTCTTATGAAGAGATAAAATCATGAAACACCTGCCTTTGAAAACCTGGCATGTTTTGTTTTTCGCCGAGTATAATTTATGTACATCACTCTCTCTTGGAAATGGATACTAGCAGTCAATAACTAACGTGATGCTCAAGACAGGAACATTTAGTCTAGACATTTTTTAAAACTTAGAACACTGATTAAATAGGCTGTTTAGAGATATGTTTTACTAGAAAAATACATCTTAAATGTTATGATTTAACGTATAACAATAGAGCAAAAGTTTATGAACCAAATGAGTGATTCAGGAGCGTATATTAAACTCATTTGGAGATATGTGTATTTTATAAATAGTACATAAATCAAATTAATGGCTTAAATGTGCGATTTGTAAAGTCTATATTTGACATTTACATCAACTAAATTATTTAGTATGCAAAAACCTGATCTTGTTTTGAATCTGATTAAAATAAATCCCGATAATCTTTGACACTTTCTGCATAATGGTATTGAGATGTTTCCCTGTCTTACCGACTTTAATCCGTACATGTTTGTATATTTCATCAAAGTTACAAAATAACTTGATTTGATTGTGATGGTATTTTGTTTTCAACGCCTGACTCCATATTCTGTAAACGTGTTCAGCACGAAACATCTATTCTAGCTTGAAACCCCAACACAGAGGATATTTACACTGTTTGAGAAGATATATATATATATATATATATATATATATATATATATATATATATATATATACACATATATATATATATATATACACATATATATATATATACATATATATATATATACATATATATATATATATATATATATATATATATATATATATATACACACGGAAAAATATCACTTCTGAACTTTACATATTGCACTGTCGCGATTGGCGAATCAGCGAGTGACAATGCAAACTGTTACAACTTCATGTCAAAATTATTATATAACCATCTATTGGCACGGATGTGTTTTTCCATTCCGTACCATTACAATTAACGGATGCATTGCTGCTTCAAAATTGTACAATAATTGTAAGACAGTTCCTTATGTATTATACCTACAAATGTTACGTATTTCTTCAAATAATGGCTCTTTTCATATACAAGTGAAGAGTTTTTTTTTGTTAACGCCGTTAACACATTTATGTGGGCATCAATACAGTGGACATTATTGGGGTCGGTTACTGAGGAAACACAACCGAAGGGACCCTTCCTATATATGTCAGAGCGTAATTACATTAAAGCAAAGATTTTGATTATATTGAGTTTACCTATAAGTATGTTGGTTCTTTATTTGCTTTTTTCCGCTTTAACACAAATAGTATGTTACCCTGTTATCCTGACATGATGTCAGCCAAGCTAGCTTTCAGACGCGGCTTTCCAAATCGCTATTTTCACTTACTTCCGGTTTACGATCAACACTCATCTATCCCCAGTTTCTGCGTCGTTTCCAAACAAGATTATGATTTTGATGAAGGCTACTTAAACAGATTTATTAATAGATATAATCAGACGTTTATGTTTTCTTTTTTTCAGACATACTTTAACCGTTTTGCGTAGAAATAAACATGCATTCTATATAATATGGGGAATATGGACTTTCGGATAGATACACTACAAGTCATGTTCAGTCGCGGACAATTTGCAAGATTTACTTGAAATGATGTAACTAAAAGAATTAATATTTGAAGTATACCTTTCCTGTTCCTTGTTTGCGTTTATAAACTGATTGATGGCATTTCTTTATTGAAGTACATAATAATATCCTTTGTTTGAGATAGCGAGAATGAGGACAGAAGGAGCAGAAGATGAATAAAATCAAATAGAGAGGTTTAAAAATATGCAAATGTACGTTTCAATGGCAAGTAAATGTCATATATCCTGAATGGGAGACGTTAATGTTAAATTATCCTTGAACGTCCAGGATTCACATCATTATATTTAAATTATTTGTATTATGTTTAAATACGACCTCGAACTAGAGTAATTTCCTCCTCTTATTAGAAGAATATGAAGTCTGGTTTAAAAACAACTCATGCACGTGAAACAATGCAACATCCTTACATCACTTAACAAGACTAAACAGTTTCTGAGGAGGAGATCATGTATTAGTTTTCGAAACTATATTTTCATCAAAGCTAGAATACAAACACAATGATACTTTTTCGTGTTCAACGACTGCAAAAAATTGGTAATCTATTCACGTCGAATATTATGTCACGCTCATGAACTAGATTTGACGCTTTTCTTTTTGATCTAACGGCTTCTTTTAAATTTCTTTTGTCAACGGTTTGTATACATCTGTCCCATTCCAAATATGTTGAGTTTACGTTTTTGTTTACATTATAAAGAGTCTTTCCAGTGGGAAGCTTGGACGTTATGGTCGCCATGTCCGGTTACATGTGGTGCAGGGGATCAGTACAGATATCGAAAATGCATTATGACTACTACTACTACAGAGTCCGCTCCAAGATGTCAGGGGAATTCAATCGAGATGCAACAGTGTAATACCAATGTCGTTTGTCCAGGTAAGTAAATGAGTATTGTTTCTTTTTCTTTTTTAAAAAAGCCACTGAGAGACTAATGTGAATCATTAGGATCAAAGAATATTTTATGATTTCTCATTTGAAACCTAATTAATGAAACGATATTTAACTTAAATTCTTTACTACCGTTTTCGGAGACATGACTGATAATTTTGTATTGGTTTCCGATTATTCATTCAAAGATTTTGAAAAATATTCTTCATGATATGACAGGATCTATAAATCGTTTCGAATGAAACTGCATATTAGAGCCGTGAAACGTCTTAAAGTAAATTGGAAAGCATGGAATATTACGGATTTGCCTTACGGTTAGCGATGCCGTTTGTGACAGGAAAAAATATTTTATATTTGTTACATCAATAAAAAATCAGAACTTCATAAAGCCTGAACGATTAAGTCTCTCGGGCTTCTCCGTCGACAGAGGATTACGCTTCCTATAATAAGAAGTAGATAATAAACCTATGAAATCACAGGGGTGGTCAGCGTTTGCCCCAGTTATGACGTCCGTGATTGCTGTTTTTACCCAAATTAATAGCATCAGTATATTAAGGTTACTCCAGTCTTTTATCTCTCAACAGGCTATATTCAGAGTATAACGTTTATACAGTATCATAAATAAATATTATAATAATTACAATGATAGAGAAATTGGGGGGGGGGGGGGGGGGGAATAGTTCAAGACAACAGCTGGAGTACGGCAAGGCTGTCTCCTGTCACCCACGCTTTTCAACATCTACTTAGAGCACATCATGAGCGAAGCCCTGGAAAACCACTGTGGGACAGTCAGCATTGGAGGGCATAACATCACCAACCTCCGCTTTGCAGATGACATTGATGGGCTGGCAGGCACTGAAGATGAGCTTGCCACATTAGTGAAGAACCTGGATGAAACATCTTCCAGATTTCACATGGAGATAAGTGCCGAGAAGACAACGCTGATGACAAATAGTGGCAAACAAATCTCAACCAAAATTAAAGTCAGAGGACAGGAACAGGAAACAGTAGGCCAATTCAAATATCTTGGTTTAATAAAAACCGAAGAGGGAGCAAGAGCAGACATGTTGTCACGATCATCACAAAAAACGCCAGCTATGTTAAAGTTAAGACCAATATGGAGAGACAAGAATATCTGTCTGAAAACTAAAATCAGACTATTGAGAGCACTAGTCATCTCATTCATTCTGTATTCACGTAATACCTGGATCCTGACAACAGAATTACAACGAAGAATCTAGGCACTTTAAATAAGATGCTACAGAACCATCCTTGGCATTTCTTACATCGACCACATCACAAATGAAGAAGTGCGTAACACCATCAGGCACAAAGTAGGTCATTAGGAAGACCTCCTCACCACTGTCAAAAATAGAAAGCTGAAATGGTATGGCCATGTCACTAGAGCCAACAGTCTATCCACAACAGTACTGCAGGTTATTGTCCAAGGTGGTAGAAGGAGAAGTAAACAAAGAAAACGTGGAGCGACAGCATCACAGAATGGACCAGGAAAAGTTTTGCGGGGATACAGGCTTTGGCACATGATCGAGACAAGTAGAGGGAACTGGTCATCTGTTCAGCAGCACAGTGCCTCAACGACCACATTAGGTCAAGAGACTGATGATGATGAAGATGATAATGATGTGAGGTTATCTGATCATGACATGAAATGTAACGATTTAACTACCTTTACAACGTTTGCAATTTTGTTTGGAGTGACCAACATTCGATATATTTACTGTAGATTCAAACTAGTCTTATTGCCTAAAAGATTTAATTTAATGATCAATATTTGAAAATAGTGTTAAGATTTCATTTAAAAGACAAAATTTGTCTTAAAGTCTGCTCCTTAATGTAGCTGCTTTTCAGTTTCCGTTCATCCAGTTCTGTGCACATATTATTGACTGTACTATGGCTTAAGCAAAGCACGGAGTTAAGAATAATCAAGTCTGTGTGTCAATGAATGAAAATTACATTGTATGTTAGTCACAGAAATCCCTTTTATAACAACTGATTTATTGTTTACAAACTTGCGTTTGGCTCTAGATTCAAAATAAAGGCGTGCAAGCCATTACGGCCAAGATCAATACTAAGATGTTTCTTATGGTAACGTTATATTATGTGCTAGCTTTAAAAAACTGCATAATAAATATTATAATGTTACTCTCGACATAATGCATATAATTCTTTTCAGAATTCTAAAGATGAATTGTAACTTTCATCCATTCGAAGTTAACAACTAAGCTGGGATATCCTTGTAGTTTACGTAATATCTACGATTAGGCAGAGAGAGAGAGAGAGAGAGAGAGAGAGAGAGAGAGAGAGAGAGAGAGAGAGAGAGACTCACTGTTCCTAAGAGAATAGGGTAACTTCGTAAACGGCCCTTGGGTCTTGAATACAGTTATGACCTTCAAAATATCAGTTCCAACTGCCTTTCTCCTTTAACGTGTCCAAGATCTACTCCTGATGTGTCTGTAGTAAAGGAAGTCGTTACGGCTGATGTTGACATTCGTGTAGTTTCGGGTTAATGTGTAGGTGTATGGCTCTTTCCACTGGTTTCGCAGAAGTTCGATACTTTTCCTCAAGTGTTTAAACCCTTCCGAAATGTCTCTTTTGTTCTTCTTGTTGTGGAATAAATATACTTATTTTGGCGTTTCAACAAAATGGCTCCATCTCCTCCTATTCTTTCTTTCTCATCACAGACTGGTAATGATTTAGAAGATAAACGTAGTACAACCAGCACATTTTGTGTAGTACATACGAACAAGCACACAGCGAAAACATAATCATCTGTCACTGGAGTAGTATTCTCTACAGCAGCGAATTTTATCAAGCTATCATTCCAAAGGTATTAGATGTCCATTGCAGGAGCACCCCAACATTAAGTATTTATTTTCATTCCAGCAAATGTATATTATACTAGAACTCTTGCGCAATTCAAATCGTAGAACCGAGTGGTCTTCTTCGGTTGTCAGTTGTCTCCGATGGTGTAGCCAGTTGTGCTGCCATTCTTTAGTACGCATGTGGCTCCTGAGTCGAACGCTAGACGCACACAGGATATTACAGGTTGAGCATGGGAAGTCTGTTGTCGTGATGGTCTGGGATGCAGTGATGTGCCGTTTTTTTCTCATGGCTATGATTCGTTGGCGGCGGTCATCCTCCTTTAGTTTATCAATCTTTGTGATAAGCGTCCACAATGTAGACCGGTCATGTTTGTTAGGTTCAGGTTACATTTAAGCTTTTCTTTGCAACTTTGCAGCAGTGTCTCAATCTAGGAACTCAGGTCATGATGAGGACGTCTAACTTAAACTTAGACTTCCTGTCTTGCCATTGAATATGCATGATTCACCATAGTGAGCACACGTGGAACTGCTTCACATGCCTATCGTATACTGTCCGTGATACATAGCCATTGAGCAAGTTGGTGATGACAGTTTTATATATTTTGATCTTTGTTGGCATCCGAATGTATATTTGGCTGCGGGACTCTCACGCGAACTCTTCCTATGGCTTGGTTTCCTATTCGGATCCTCTATGTAATTTCTTTGTCCAGTGAACAATCTAAAGACAATGTGCTTCCCAGTTATGTAAAGCTCTCTACTTTCTTCAACTGTCTTTTCTCGATCTTGATAGTGGGTTGTGGTGGGTTTGTGTAAAGCGCTGGTTGATGCATCCAGGTTTATTGTCCGACCCAACCTGGATGCATCAGAAATTTTATTTACAGTTGTCTGTAGGAGGTTTTACTTAAGCGCCATAAATGCACAGCCATCTGCAAACAGAGCTTCGATAAGAAGTCTGTCAAGAGTTATGTTCTTCCAGAAAGCCAAATATGTCAAACAGGTATCGATCAAGGTCATGCTTGATTTAGACTTCAATGTATATATCATGCACTGCATGGTAAAAAGGCAATTAGTTTGAAAATGTTGAAACGGTAAAAAGACACCAGCGATAACGCATGTATGGAGACTACGCAAATTCAAATTAAAATAGTTGAACGTTCTGTGATATAATTATTATTGGATGAAATGGACTTAAACTATATGCTGAATACTTGTTATGTAATTCACAAGAAAAACGTTTAAATCATAAATTTATGTGTGTCTTACAATCTTTCTTTTAAAAGTATGAAAATCATATAGAAATTTAAATCATAGTTATCAGTATCTCTTTATATATCTCTCTAAGGTGTAATTATGTGTACATGTATGTATATAGCAAAACATAACGAACACTGCATTTAGAGGGCAGATAGTCTCACGTTGCATTCCAAATGGGGGCAGATTTGTAAAATTGTTTTCACGTGTAAGCAAATATTCTTGCCCCAAGGAAAATATGATGCAGTTTGTATGATTACTTTCCTTGCCAAACAAACATATTACACTGTTACCAGTTCCAACCAAGCAGACTTCATCTTGTAACAAAACCCATAGACCCATAGAAAAGGTTTTAGAAAGTACCATTTCCCCATAAACTTCAACAAAATGGCGAATAATGTTTAATTCTTTTTTAACTTGTTGGTAAAACTATAAAGATTATGAGAACAGTCAATGGATAACAGTTTTGTTTAAAATAGCAGAGATGGGTAAGTAGAGACTTTATATGTAGGTGTAGATGTTTAAACTTTACAAAAGGGATCATAGGGAACATATATGGAATTAGTTTATGTTCTATACCATTTGTTGCATGCTTCTGTGTGTGTGTGTGTGTGTGTGTGTGTGTGTGTGTGTGTGTGTGTGTGTGTGTGTGCTGAGTTTGGAATTTAAACGTTGCTTTAGCATATTTCATTCATATCGGCTACGATGTCTGCAGTGTGGCAGTTTATAGTGTAGGACTGGGATATAATACGGCAGCCATGTAGTAAAATGTCCCATCCAGTCACTTTATCCTGACACCCTACCAACCAGTCATAACACTAACCTCTTAATGCTGAGTGCCACGCAAGCAGCTATTAGTACCATTTTATGTGTTTGTATTACTCGGCTGGGATTCTAACCATCAACATCCCGCATGTGAGGCAAACGCTCAACATGCCACCATGTGGGGTCCATACATAGAGGTGCAGATGCTAGAAAACACCATTCATAAGACAAAATGCAAATGAGCCAAATAAGTGTGTCCGGAGCGTATATTAAAGTTCGTTGTGGATATATGCAATTTCCAAATAATAAATACATCAAATGAATGACTTACATGTGCCTTGTCCAGTGAATATTTGATATTTAAATCGACGAAATTCCTTAATATACAGACTTTCTCCGTACAAATGTGTAGTTTCCAGGTAAGTTTCAAAATTAAAATTATTAAAATGAATCCCTTTATACCTGTGACTCTTGCTGCATTGTTCAAATTAATAACATTAGGCTGTTTATCTGTCAGGCAGATTTAACCCATTCATGTCAGTATATTTCAGCAAAGTTCTAAAATGACTTAATTTGATTATTGTGATGGGATTTTGTTTCCAAACCTGACAACATATTCTGTACACGTTTTCAAACCTGGCCACATATTCTGTAAACGTTTCCAAACCTGGCCATATATTCTGTAAACGTTTCCAAACCTGGCCATATATTCTGTAAACGTTTCCAAACCTGGCCATATATTCTGTAAACATTTTAAACAAGAAACGCATATTCTAGCTTGTAACTCCAGCATCATACATATAGAGGATATCTATATTGTTTGAGTAGATGTGCGAAATATTTCACGAGTGAAGTTTATGTCATAATGCAAAATGTCATAACATCAAGAATGAAATATTTCCTTACAACTATTATAAACTTCGATTTGTATCGATACTATTATTCATTCTTCACCAATGAAATGAACAGATACTTTGCTAAACCGATAAAACAAAGCTCTGAAATTTCACAATAATTGTGGGACAGTGCCTTTCTAATACTTATATTTACGTTTATATTACCTACCATTGCATATTTTCTTCAAATAATGATTGTTTTCATGCACAAATGTATAGTACTTTTTTATATTCGTAAACATATTTATGTGCGGATTGATACAGTTAACATTATTAGGTTAAACACGCGGCATACAAATGTCTTTTTTGTCTTGATTTAGATTTGCAATCGGCCCTCATCCATCCCCAATATTGCCATCGTTTTCAGACATAATTGCGATTTATTTTAATGATCGATGCTGAAACAAATTTATTCCAAAATATAATCAAACTATGTTTTTAACCTTTTCTCGTATGGCTTATACCAATTGTTGTAAAATGTGTTAAATAGGAAAAGAAAGGAGGAAGACCACAGCTATGCATAGACCATATTTCAATCACGTGAACAAGAACATGCATATTCCTTAATGTGACAAGAAAGCAGTTCAATGACTGCAATAAATTAGTGATCGTTCCACGTTGGATAAGAAATAGGTTATGGTCGTGATCTAGTTTTGAAGCTTGTCGTTTGCATCCAGATACTTTCTTTTCTGTGATTTCTTAGTCAACTGTCTAAATATTTTACATTCCAAATAAGCAGACTTGACGTTCATGGTTCCTCACTGGGAAGCTTGGACGCAATGGTCACAATGTTCGGTCACCTGCAGTGAAGGGAACCAGTTCAGATCTCGAATCTGCACCAAAAGTACAGAATCCTCCCAACAATGTCAGGGGAATTCCATCGACACGCAGAAGTGTGATACCCATGTACTTTGCCAAGGTAAGAAGGTACTAAATATTTTTTCATCAAATAAACATAAACGACTAGTATGAATTATTAGGAAACAAAAATGTTATTATTTCTCATTGAAAACCAAATGTATTAAAATATTATTAACTGCTTTGGCACCATTGTCGGGAACAAGGTTGATATGTATTCATTGGTTCCAGAATTTACAAAGTTCAAACGAGCTTGAACAATATCGTTTTATCATATGACAAAATACATACATTGTATAGAATAAAGCTGCGTATCTTTATATTGGAAGTTACATCGACTAAAACGTTCGCAGAAAAACAAATATCATAAGCAACAGCAATATTCTGATATAATATTTAATATTAGGCATACTGACTTTTGATTTAGATTTGCAATCGGCCCTCATCCATCCCCAATATTGCCATTGTTTTCAGACATAATTGCGATTTATTTTAATGATCGATGCTGAAACAAATTTATTCCGAAATATAATCAAACTATGTTTTTAACCTTTTCTCGTATGGCTTATACCAATTGTTGTAAAATGTGTTAAATAGAAAAAGAAAGGAGGAAGACCACAGCTATGCATAGACCATATTTCAATCACGTGAACAAGAACATGCATATTCCTTAATGTGACAAGAAAGTAGTTCAATGACTGCAATAAATTAGTGATCGTTCCACGTTGGATAAGAAATAGGTTATGATCGTGATCTAGTTTTGAAGCTTGTCGTTTGCATCCAGATACTTTCTTTTCTGTGATTTCTTAGTCAACTGTCTAAATATTTCACATTCCAAATAAGCAGACTTGACATTAATGGTTCCTCACTGGGAAGCTTGGACGCAATGGTCACAATGTTCAGTCACCTGCAGTGAAGGGAACCAGTTCAGATCTCGAATCTGCACCAAAAGTACAGAATCCTCCCAACAATGTCAGGGGAATTCCATCGACACGCAGAAGTGTGATACCTATGTACTTTGCCAAGGTAAGAAGGTAAATGTTTTTTCATCAAATAAACATAAACGACTAGTATGAATTATTAGGAAACAAAAATGTTATTATTTCTCATTGAAAACCAAATGTATTAAAATATTCTTAACTGCTTTGGCACCATTCTCGGGAACAAGGTTGATATGTATTTATTGGTTCCAGAATTTACAAAGTTCAAACGAGCTTGAACAATATCGTTTTATCATATGACAAAATACATACATTGTATAGAATAAAGCTGCGTATCTTTATATTGGAAGTTACATCGACTAAAACGTTCGCAGAAAAACAAATATCATAAGCAACAGCAGTATTCTGATATAATATTTAATATTAGGCATACTGACTTTTGAGTTATGGAAAAGAACCGAACAAGAGGTAGAAAATGAAGTAATGACTCGTTATTGTGATGGAAACATTTAAAAACTTGATATATGTTTACATTACTCCACCTACAACATTGTGTAATTTCTTATTTTAACCATTTTGTATACAAAATCCGGTCGTCATGGACAGCTTGTTGTGCCACATGTTGCCCAGGTAGTCATGTTGGGCGTTATAATTAAAGCATTAATAAGAAGAAGAAGAAGAAGAAGAAGAAGAAGAAGAAGAAGAAGAAGAAGAAGATTAATAATAATAGAAATAACGAGGACTTTATGTAGTGCCCAATGTTTAGAGGCTTTACAACACATATAATGATTTGAGAACAAAATATAAAAACAAAACAAACATCGTGAATTAGAAAACATACAATAATGCTTAAAGTATTTAAGGTAGGAAACATTATTATGTCTTTAAGTTTTTTCTTGCAGTCGAAATAGGTGAGTGTTAAGAGCACTCGTGAAAGGGATCACTGTGTATTTGTGCCTAATTTCAATGAACAATTCGTTCCACGTTGCTGGGCCTTGGTATGCAATAGTACGTTGTCCATATGACTTCGTTTTCATAGTGGGAATAATGAGTATATGATTGTCAGAAGAGGAGCTTATGTATATCCCTGGTGTATACACATGAGTGAGACCAGATAGGTACGTTTGACTGACGTCCGTCAGTAAAACGTAGCACAGACAAAAAAATTTGTGTTTGATTCTGGATCAAATGGATAGCCAGTGTAGGTTACAGAGCAGCGGGGATGTCTGGTCTGGTCGTGGTAATCTAACGATGAAGTTCTGGAGTAGATATTGAGACAAACCAAACAGAATTGAGTTAAAATAGTCCAGTCTTGAAAGTACTAATGAAAACATAAGCGTGTTAGTGGCATCAACTAAATGATATTTGCGAATGGAACTGATGCGGCTCAGCTCAATTATGCAGCCTTGCATATGTTCATGACATGTTGGTCCAATGTGAGAGTACTGTCCAGAGTAACGCCTAGGTTTCATACTGACTGTGTGAATTTAATTTTTGTGTTGCTGATATTTATTGTTTGAGGTAAAGGATGTGAATGATATTAATTTTTGTGATGATATTGGCTTCAGTGTTATCATCATTCATCTGCAGCTTATTAAATGTCATCCATGATTCACATCAATAATGCACCTCTCTACTCTTTTGATGGCAGCATCAACTTCAGTTGGGTTCCTATAATTATATATTTATGATATTAACTCTTTCGGCTGAGTGTACAGAAAGAATAGAAAACATGTCCAAGATTAGACTCCTATGCAACACCACAACATAGATCAACTATCCTTAATTGTATTCCATTTGCAAATACAATTTATGTCCTGCTGACTAAGCAGGACATGAAAAGCAGTTAGACTATATTGTGAATGTCAAATACATTTTGGGGACTGCGAAGTAATATATCATGGTATATTGTGTCAAATGCTCCAGATAAATCAAGGAGGGTAAGGACTGTAATCTTTCCGTTATCCAATGCAGAGTGAATGTCATTAACTACGTTCAGAAGAGTAGTTTCGGTACTTTGGCAAAGGTGGTATGCGGACTGTACATTGTTAAAAGGACTGTTTGAAGTCAGATGAGATACGAGTTGGGTTAGAACCACGTTTTCTAAGATTTATTATATGAACGGGAAATTAGAAAATGGACGGTAGTTCTTTATATCGTTATAGTCAGTGTTGGTTTCTTCAGTAGAGGCTTTAGAATAGAAGTTTTGAAAAATGATGGAAATTCCCCGGATGAGAGAAAGGTATTAATAACATCAGTAAGTGAAGGCAATTGGATTTAAGCACTCAAGCAGCAGTGATGTTGGAATTGGATCAAGTTCAGATGACTTTGGTGCATTCGTCACGACTTTCCGTACTAAATCCATAGAGATGGGTTTAAATGCTGCTAATGGTTGTCGCTGAAATTCTATTCCGCAACTGCATGTTGACGATGAGTTTATTGAAATTGTTTTGTCAAGCGTATCTCTAATGGTTTGTACCTTGTCATGGAAGAAATTTGAAAACAGGTTCGATAGGTCTACTAGAGAGAAGGTAGTTGGAAGTGGTGTACATTTGTTGCTTGACATTAATTTGTTAGTAATCTCGAAGAGCATTTTTCAGATGGAGCTCTCTGTGATCTTAGTACTGAATTATGATACTTTAGCTACAAAGACTATGTTTATGACGTTCTTCCTAGCAGCTTCATAGCTTTGTTTATGAATAGTCAGTCTGGTGGAAAGCCAAAGCTTCTCCGCT
Source organism: Unio delphinus (assembly GCA_029339505.1). NCBI lineage: Eukaryota > Metazoa > Mollusca > Bivalvia > Unionida > Unionidae > Unio > Unio delphinus. Next base: position 3,493,343 of record JAQISU010000375.1, read on the forward strand.
TTACGGCGTTGTCTTTTAGTAGTGCAAAGCTGGTCCCAAACACTGCTATACAATGGATAACACCTTTGAATATATACTCTGAACTTGATGGCTGGGGTATGTTTCTAAGCAATGAATGCATGCAGTTATCGAGGTGTCCTGCTGTAAGAGGTAAGCATGTTGTTAGGTTAACTTGGATGCCATGCGTTAGTTTGGTTATTTTTATCATACGGAGGTTTCTCTTAGCAGCAGGGTTAGGAACTGATACACCAAAATGTCATATAATGCAGAGGTGATCTGATGCAAGTTCTTGGGATACAAGGCTGGACCGTAAATATTATCAAGTCAATGAAGAATCGAGTCTAAACTTTGACCATGTTTATGGGTGGGATGGTTAACATACTGTTTAAGGTTGAAAACATAAATGGTATCTAGGAGTTTTTATGTGTATGGGTTTCTGGGACAGTCAAAGCGAAAGTTAAAATCTCCAAGAATAATCAGGTTACCGCCTATCGAATATCCATTCTCCAGGAGATTCGGAAACTGCTCAAAAGAGAGAGAGAGAGAGAGAGAGAGAGAGAGAGAGAGAGAGAGAGAGAGAGAGAGAGAGAGAGAGAGATTCAGTCAACTTGTTTTTTTTCTACTAGGAGGAGGCGGTATAGGCAGAAACAATGGACTGACCTTTGTTTCGGTGTGACTGTTGTTTGGACTAATTCAACCGATGTGTGGCATAAATTGAAGGTTGTGTTCCTTTTAAGACATTTTATCATATAATATTTTGTGATGACAGTAAGTCCACCTCTGAGAGATTGTCGGGGGAACGACATGAGGGACTAACTTGAGGGGGGGAAGGGGTAGATCCGCGCACTTCGGCTCATCGCCTGATGTTTTTAGCCATGTTTCTGTGTTTAATAACAAAGATGCGTTCACATATCAAATTTCATAAGCAATCATCAACACTAACTATTAATAACATTAATTTCGAATCCTCCGTCTGAATGTATATAAATGCATCCTCTTTCAACGTTTCATATTTTTGTGTATGAGATAATATGGGAAGAGCAACAAAGCCAATGCGTAAATATGAAAACGTCCCTGCTGTACTGAAAGAGTTAGGACCCTCCCCAGGATTTTACTGCTATGAAGTATACGCAGAACGCAGCTATCGACATAACGAGCCAGTATTTGTGATGCTCGGTGAAGGTGTACCGATATATTTGCTCCTACCTGTGTGGACGCAGACTACATCACAGTGGGTAGTACAATGTGTTTGCTCTAAGTCACAATGGCGAGCTATACAAATGATTCCTAAGAACCTTTAAACGAAAGGTGTCTCTAGAAGTGAAACCCTTTCAAGCGAATGGCATCGATCGTCCACCCAACGCATATAACCAAAATGAATGGACCACCAACCAGTTTGAATGCCAGCTGGGTGTATTTTAATGATCGTGATTTTAGAAACACTGCTTGCTAATAGAAGGGCTTGTTTCTGTAGCGGCCAGTACAACTTGTAAAGGAAGAACGAGAATGACCACCAACACAAAGAAAGCTACTGAGAGTCTTTTACACATACCCACCTTGGCCAAACCCGAGATTTGATGACACGCGTACAGTGTGAAGCTGTCAGTGATTACTAAATTTGACCACTCTTCGTAATTTCTAGATTTTTCATATAATTTGCAGGAAATGTTCATAGTATAGTAATTAATCTTGTTTCAATGACAATAAATAGTCACACAGTAGAGGAGCATCCCACATTAATAAAAACAACTAATAAAGGGTTTTCAGGTGTGGGATAGTTTTTGTAAACGCTACGGCTGCCCCTTAACCACAAGCCATAATTTTCTTTCATTGACACATTGCTTTACTTACAGGCGATGGATCTTGGGGCAGCTGGAATTCGTGGAGTTCCTGTTCTGTCACCTGTGGTTCTGGAAACATGACCCGAACGCGATCTTGCGACAATCCAGTACCTGCAAGTGGCGGTAAGACTTGTGAGGGCTCCGCGACAGAGATCACAGGATGCCCCATTAAGACAAGTTGCCCAGGTAGGTTACTAATGACGGTGTTTCTGTTTGAGATAAGACACGTCGATATATCCTCTTTTGTATTAATCTTTGTTTAAATCGATTTCATCAATTACGTTTTTATGTTTCTGTCAAGCAGAAATGTAAAGTAAATAACTAATGGAGAATGTAAAAGAAATGTATTGCCAGGAAACAGACTATTTGAAAGTGAAGTACTATGTACACCTTCTTTTTAGTAATCAACTTATAAAATTTTGCAGCATAATAGTGAGTTCTTTAGATAATACGATAAAACGCAAAACAGTATGTAAATAATTATGGGCCTGTCAGTGTTAAAACAATGGCACCGAAAGTGATTATAATTTCTACCATTGTGTTCGGTATTTCGCTCATTTTTCTAGTCGACAAGAGCGAATCCGAGCAAATAAGTGTTCGTAGACGTTCGTCAATGGTTAATTTTCCTGGTATATGATAATATTTGGAAGAAACATTCATTCCATATTTTGAAAAGATTGAACTGTTTTATATACATATTAGTGAATGTAACCTTATTATTTTTGAACAGTTCAGAATAATTGAACGTATTGTCTACTGCTAGAATAGCAAATATCATTCAGCTTCAATACAGATTTCATTTTTGTCACAAAAGACTCGATTCTCCACGTTATATAGTTCTACAAAATAGATGTTTAACAAGTTCAAACAGTTTGGTAATTTAATTATAGAATAATTTAACATGTGTATTCATGTTTGTTACGTCTTCATAAAAGTGATATTTAAAGCTGCTATCGCTCGATCATTGTATTTCGAACCAATGACTTTAATAATATATGCATATATTCATCTATATTAAATGAACACGTTTTGTTGTCTTTTCGCATTTGTTGAACTGTATATGTAAGCATGACTATCATATTCCAGTTGACGGCAATAATGACATATTGGAAACATGACAATATGCCTACACGCTGATGTCATAACGGACATCAGAAAAACATCTTTCATTTTTCGCTAGTATATGAAGGGAAGAGTTTGATAGGTAACATTCCAATTAGCTAAAATTAGCAAATTACTAGCATGTCGAAACTTTTTCTCTCGATAATTACCTACTGTCATAAAGTTCACCGCTAAAACTTCATGGCTATTTGCTCTGCTTGATAATGGTATTTGTTTACAAGGGATTAATATATGCAGATACATGCGTTGGTCGCCACGATAAATTCACTCACTGATATAATGAATCGATTCTGGTTATTTTTCATCACATTTGCCTAAACTGAACATGGATCATACGTTATAAATGGACCAAAAAAAGAATAAAATAAGTTAAACCTAGTGACCAGGTTCAGATTCATTTTTAATGTCCGGTTATCGTATCGATAGCATGGTCTTTGGCGAAATCCCCATTGGCTCCATTGTTACTCCGGCATATTATAAACTTTGCCATCCTGTCAAAAGACTATCAAGATTTAGCTATACACATTCCTTTCATGGATCCTCTTCAAAAGGCCCAAATCTACTAACCTGAAAAGCATTCGAGTAAAACCAATCCGTGTTTTATATTAAAGTTACATATACAACAATATATGGAATGGTTGCATCAGAAACTGCTCCAACGTCCTCCAAAGAATAAACGAAGACAGGCATAGCATATGAAAATAGCGACTGGTGATTACAATAAAATATATTTCTCACACTCGGGAACAGTAAATTACAGAATCACAGAAAGCGCAAAAGATACTTGTAACACCATATATAATGTCACGCAACATCAGTACATTCCAGAATCACAAAATGCGTAAGAGACATGCGTAACACCATATATAATGTCACGTAACATCAGTTATGACTCGCATGTCCAGAACGCTTTCTTAATCTTGTATATTTTGTATTATGACTATATCACCTCTTTGGAACTCTGTCGCAGAATAGAAACCGAGTGGGTTTTGGACTAAATAAATAACTCAAACACAATGTGTGAAAGATGGAAATTTATGAACTTAATTAGTAAGGAAACATATATGATGTATATATTTATAATGATTCTCACACGCTCTCAACATACGATTGATACAATCACTCTACAAAAACATTCACACATTGAAAATAAACCGACAGATTCACGAAACCTCATGGCTTTCATATACTTTCAAATAATAGTATGCACTGTAAGATATGCACATAATAACACGCATGGACTACGATTAAGATTCAAACGATCTCAAGGCATTCAACTATGTTTCAAATGTTCTGGACTGTAAGTGAGATTCACATAAATCTCCTGGAACACAACTAAGATTCACAATAATCTCATGTAAATGAAAATGTACTAAATTGAAACAACAACTGGAACAAACATGTGCTTCTTGAATCTTTTACAGTCGTACGATTCATAAACTGATAAACCGGACAGTTTCACCAAGTCCTTGGGATGGCCCACGCTTTGTATTGGCCGCTCACACCCTTTTCATGAATCCACCACATATACAGTGATACGTACACACACGTACAAAGAGCATATGCACCCTTGAATTAGCTACGTCTACAGTCGTCGCTCCACCACACATACATACAGACAGACAGACAGATACACACACACATTCATACATACATACATACATACATACATACATACATACATACATACATACATACATACATACATACATACACACGTATATATATACATATAGACAGCTCTGGATAGTTCTACTTGTCAGCTGAATTCTTCATCCCTATGGATTAAGAACATAATGGACAACGTGCACTCCTCGACGAGATCCAAAACGACCAGTGTGTCGGTTATAAATTGATCTTGCTTAAATCCATATAACAGTGATTAATATTCAGGGTAAAATACCCGTGCATATCATGACTATAATGTCCCTCGTCGCAAGTAATTTCCGTCGAGATAAATGTTAGTTCTGTCGCTTACCTGGAAAAACACTTATTCACCCTAGATAGCGTTGTATGCAAGTACAACAGAAGATAGTCAAATTTTTCCAAGATATCACCATGATATGTTTTGCCTAATTTTGTGCCAAACTCAAAATCCAATTCTGACAATTAGTTTCTTAATTGATGTGGATTCGTTTCTGCAATTAGTTTAACGTCACATTGATTTTAACTACCAACGCTTTTGTTTTATCACTTCTTCTTGCTGACCTCAAAATTCCATCGTATAGATGAGATGTTCTGTTCAGTAACGCTACTCCGTAACGCTACTCCGTAAAGCGAAACGTTTAAAAGTGAGGAACAATAAGGCATTAGTGACGCCTAGGAAAGTGTCACTGGGTAGACGCTTTTTATTAGCCGGTCACATATGTAGACATAATTTAATTATTCCTACTGCAATTGTAGGAAACAAAGTTTCATACGAAGCTGACTACCATAAACGATCGAGTGATGAACTGGGTATGGCCTAACATTTTCGTGATGATCGTTATTCCCAAAGCGCCAGACAATCAAAAAGTACGAAATATCAAACAGCCTCACACATGCAACGCAATCTTATTTGTCTGTGGTTCCAACGACTTAGCAAAATAATGGTCAAGTTTCACTGATAGGTAGCCGAATTAGGCAATTCTTCAATGGACTCATCTCTCAAAGGGAATATCCAGCGATTGTCATCAATAGTCATATGTTTCCCTTTGGCATCAAGTGAAGAACCCGATTTTGAGGCCACCTGTTCAGGAAACGCATACATGTATCTTCAGCACCCTAACTGAGCTGAAAGCAACTCCTTTCCGATTTACTGTTATCGTGTAGGTAGTGATGCCATTCACAAACATCGAATAGTATCCTCCAGTGACGCAGGAAAACAAAGGTTGGATATTTTTGAACGACTAGAACATGTTAATGTTAATACACTGGGTGTATCTTATGTGTTTACCTGAATCATATTTTCCACTTGTGCTAAAAACTGATTTTCACACGAGAGCCATTTTCCGATGATAAGCGAATTTCGGTACGTGCACCTACAATTCTCAAACGTACAGCCGAACACTTAAGTTAAAGGCGGTCTACTCCGACAATAGTGACGCTCTGTGATTTGTCCAGTATAAAATCCACAAAAGCGTTTTCTTCCGGCACGAAATAAGCATCGTGGTGCTTTCGGCCTGCAGAAACATAATCAGGGTCAGTTACAGTGGGATGTGCATTGTGGATTGGAAGACCTTCCCATCACCACGGACAATGCCTGGAGATGAACTGACCCTCTCATAATACACCTGCAATACAGCCGTTCTAACCATCATTGTGGTACTGCAGATCGGTGTTTTAGTTGAGTCCGAACTCATTACAAATTCGCTCTTTAATAACTATATAAACCTTACCGCCCAACACATGTCACAAGTTTTAGTTCGGATAGGGGAACTCTACATGAATTAGAATTTGTTTCTACCTTCTACTAAATGTAAAACCGGCAAATGTTGTGGGTAAATTTACGCAGGGATGTTTCTGAATGAATCGGGTCGCCAACGTTCACCTCACAGCCTCTGCTCGGTAATAAATTTTCAACTTCAGACTCTGGATTGCCATAGATTCGACTGCTAACCGTGCAGATTTAACTAACCGGTCTTTATCTTATGCCTGCGAGTCTTGCACTGAATCACACGTAGCGCTCCAAAATATGTTTTAACAAACCATGGAATCTTTGGTAACAAGTGGCGTGAATGAAATACAGATCTACACTATAGAAAGAGTACTGGCTAATCTTACGAGAGGGATTCAACGAATTAATACAAGTGTGCAATTATTCTAATGTAGATATTTGGTCATACGCTGTATAACGGAAGATGATTGTCTGTATCAGAGAGCATTAAGAATCTATCTTTTGACGAAGGTTGTCTGAATGTTGTATTCGATCTAATTGTTTTATTGCACTTACATTTATGATAATTTAGCGACTGGTGACATCGACTTTTTCTGACATTCTCTCTTGGAAAAACGAACAATGTAGGCAAACAAAAGCTTCAGAACTACTAAAACTGTTTTCCAACTGAGGTTCCAAACCTTACTGTTAAAAAAGCGTAATTGTTCAAATCAATGATTAATCACATGATTTGACTCAATAGAATTGTTTGACGTCATTCCTGAGCGAGCAGACCATTAATTTACCGTCGACCCTATGAGGGCACTTCAAGTAAAGAAACAAAATTTTTCCTGAATATGCAGCATACAGCTACAGCACGTATTCAAAGCTCTTCATTAACGATGAAAGGCACCTACTGCGTGTCTGAGAAAGTTGTAATTATTTAGTATTAAACACAATAAATTTCTTTTAAAGAGTGTATAACTGTGAATGTATACGTAAATTGATGCAGCTAGTGTTATCAATTAAACATCTAGGTATTTTAAGAGACAGAGGCAGAGAGCTCATATTGCTCATATTCACTAGTCTAGATATTAAATGGCAGAGAGATTAAAGAAAATTAATATTAAATCTCTCCCATTCCCATTTTAGAGACAGAGAGGTTAAAGAAAACTATATAAATCTCCCCCATTATTTTGTATTGCTCATATTCACTGCTACATGTACCTTTTTATACTTCTTCCTAACAATTGTTATAACTGAATATGTTTAGCGACAATTGTCAATAAATTTTTTAGGAGTAACAAAAGACGCTTCACGTTTTTACATTTCAAACAAATCAAGTTTATCTAAAGCAAAGATCTTTACACTGACAAGTCTGTATTCTAATGATTCTTGACTTGCGCCGACATGTCAGGTATATCATATACCTGCTCAACTTAATTCAGAACGTTTCTGAAGGCAATGATGTCTAACTTAAGCAATTTAGGTATATAAGAACCGCTATGGGGTTCCCTGTTTTGAAAGATGCTATCAAAGTTGAAACAGAATAAAACACAGTTTACCTTGCACCAAAAGCCATCATTTTATTGAAATGACACATTTCTAACCTTACAGTCAATGGCTCTTGGGGCAATTGGAGTGCATGGAGTTCCTGTTCTGTCACATGCGGATCTGGAAACAAGACCCGAACGCGATCCTGCGACAATCCAGTACCTGCAAATGGGGGTAAGACATGTGAGGGGACTGCAACAGAGAGTACAAGTTGCTCGTATGAGACAATGTGTGCAGGTAAGTGATTAATCACGGTGTTTTTATTTTATATATGACCATGTGTCTATTAAACTTAAATTTAATATTTTGACCATGCAAAAGTCGTGCAGAGAAGATACAATTTTGCAGCTCCTGCTTGAACTATGTTATTGTTTCTTCTATTGCTGGTGGGTGGGGAGCACGGGTGCTGAATTTTAAAATCTTGCCATCATGGAAAAAAAATCCAATAAACGTACTAAACCACTGTCTGACTCTGATGAAGAACCACGTGGCGTGGAATCATTTCCACGCTTCATGGTTATTCAATCAAAAGATGATGCTAAACCGCTTTCAGGTTTATCTCCATTTATTATCGAGAAAACCATTACGGGATCGATTGGCACACCAAAAAGTGTGAAAAAACTAAAATCGGGTTGCCTTCTTGTAGAGTGTGAGCGAAAGGGGCAAACAGACAATATCATGAAAATGAAAACATTCTTTGATATTCCAGTGACCTCATTCGCCCACACTACACTGAATTCGTCCAAAGGCGTAATACGATGTCGTGACTTGGCTGGAGTCACCGACGCAGATATCATCGAAGGGATGAAACATGAAGGTGTCACTGCAGTGCGAAGAATACGTATTAAACGTAATAACGCCCTGCAGGACACCAATACATTTGTACTCACCTTTAATAAACCGACAGTGCCCAAAGTGGTCAAGGTTGGGTTTTTACAAGTAAAGGTCGAGATCTACATTCCAAACCCCCTTCGATGCTATAAGTGTCAAAAATACGGCCATCACGAAGATCGATGTTCCAGAGCCAAGGTGTGTGGCCGATGCGGAGAACACTCTCATCAGGAAGCTGATTGTAGAGCAACTCCGCATTGTGTCAACTGTGGCAAGGAACATCACGCCAGTTCCAAAGATTGTGATACATGGAAACAGGAGAAGGAAATTCAGAGGGTAAAGTTTACTTCGAACATTCCCTACCCAGAGGCCAGAAAGCTTGTCCAGGCAAAAACATCCCTTCCTGGCCCATCCTTCTCCACAGTCGTAAAGCACAATCCAAAAAGCACGAAGGACGCCCAAACACAGACGGATCAGCCCGATTCAACCACATGTGCCAACATCCCTGATTATAAGCCACAGAAAAGCACAACATCAACTCAGACAACAACTAATAACAATCCACCACCAAAATCACCAAGACAGAAACACAAAGCACAAACAAATAAACAGCAAAAGGGGTCAGATGACCCCATTAAACTGTACAACAGGTTTGGAGACTTTGAGAGCATGGATGCAGAAGAAACTGCTCCGTGTACTCAAAGTAGCTCCAAACCTAATAAAACTAAATATACTCCCGTACTTCCTCCAGACAAATAACAACACATGCTTCCACCGCGAATAGTCTAACCTAGTTCCAGAATCTCCAGCATAACATTAGAATGAAGAACACCATCATACAATGGAATTGTCGAGGACTTAAAACAAACTACAATGATATTCTTCTGCTTTTAAATGAACACGATCCTGCTGTACTATAATTACAGGAAACATTCCTGAAAGAGACAGATAAAATTACTTTCAAAAACTTTTCCCTGTTTAATGCGTACTTTCAAAACGCAGACAGGACCTCAGGAGGAGTCTCTATTGCTGTGAACAATAGAGCCCCTCACAGAGTCGTTCCTTTAAACACAAATTTACAAGCCATTGCTGTAAGTGTCACTCTACATCGAGTGATTACTTTTTGTTCCATTTACTTACCACCAAACACCAACCTAGTACAAAAGGAATTAGACAATCTTGTTGAACAACTTCCCGCACCCTTCGTTTTACTCGGGGATTTTAATACCCATAACATTTTATGGGGATCAAATCACATAAACGACAGAGGCCATAAAATAGAAGATTTCATTTCTAGACACGATCTGTGTCTATATAACACTAATTCATCAACATATTTACACCCAGGAACGGGTACGTACACATGCATAGATTTGACAACGAACAGTAAGAGATCGCAAAAACCTTGGGTAACCAAGGAATGCAAAGAAGCCATTAGACAACGCCGAGAAGCATTAAAAACATTCAACACTCGTCCAACGCCCGAAAATTTAAATAAATATCGTATTGCCCGGGCTAAAACTCGACGCACAATCAAAGAATGTAAGCGTGCATCCTGGAAGAAATATATTTCTTCTTTAAACTCTCGTTCCTCAATGAAACAAGTTTGGGATACTATTCGGAAAATAAATGGAAAAAGGAAACACAATTCTATTCGACACCTAAAAATAAACAATATCAATTTCAGTTCGAAACGTGACATAACAAATATTCTTGCCGATAGTTTTTCGAAAAACTCATCATCATCTAATTATTCAGATGCCTTTAGAAGATTAAAATCTCAAAAAGAAAAGTCGCGTTTAAAATTTACATCGAACAACACTGAAAATTATAACCAGCTGTTTTCTTTATTGGAGCTTAGGGAGGCATTAGACAAGGCCCATGATACATCCGCTGGGCCTGACGAAGTACATTACCAGTTCTTGAAACACCTCCCAGAATCTTCTCTGACATTGCTTCTTAAAATCTTTAATGATTTATGGATTGCTGGTAATGTACCTAAGAGCTGGAAAGAAGCAACAGTGATACCGATTCCCAAACCAGACAAAGATAACGAAGATCCTAACAGCTATCGGCCTATTGCATTGACAAGCTGCATATGCAAAACAATGGAACGAATGATTAATTCTCGGCTTGTATGGTACTTGGAAAGTAATAATTTAATTTCTCCTTTCCAAAGTGGCTTCCGTTCTGGTCGTAGTACTAACGATCATCTGGTTAGACTGGAAACATTTATTCGCGATGCATTTATCAAGAAGGAACATTTAGTAGCGGTCTTCTTTGATTTAGAAAAGGCCTATGATACAACATGGAAGTACGGGATACTAAATGACCTGCACGATCTAGGTCTAAAAGGCCGTCTGCCCGCTTTCATCTCCAGTTTTCTCTCCGACAGAGAATTCAAAGTACGCGTGGGCGCTACCATCTCCGATATGCACCAGCAAGAGATGGGTGTGCCCCAGGGCAGTATTTTATCTGTGACGCTATTTAATATCAAAATCAATAGCATCACTAAGTGCTTAACTCCCGGTGTGGACTGCTCTTTATATGTAGACGATTTTTTAATTTGTTATCGATCAAAGCACATGCATACAATTGAAAGGCAACTTCAACAAAATATCAATAAGATCCACCATTGGGCCAGTAATAATGGTTTTAAATTCTCTAAATCGAAAACAGTATGCATGCATTTCTGTCAATTGCGAAGACATCATGATGACCCTAAACTCACGCTGGACGGAACACTTATTCCAGTTGTTGAGGAAACGAAGTTTTTGGGTATTATCTTCGACAGAAAACTGACTTTTATACCACACATCAAGAATTTAAAAGCTAAATGCTTAAAAGCTTTAAATTTACTAAAAGTAATTGCGCACACTGACTGGGGTGCTGATAAAAAGTCCTCCTGAATTTGTATAGAACATTTATCCGTTCTATACTAGACTATGGATGCATTGTTTATGGTTCAGCTAGGAAGTCTTATTTGAAAATGCTTGACCCAATTCATCATCAGGGAATAAGACTTGCTCTAGGAGCATTCAAGACATCTCCATGCGAAAGCCTTCTCGCGGAAGCGAATGAACCACCCTTATCGCACCGCAGAGAAATGCTTTCTATACAGTACGCTCTTAGGTTAAGATCAAATCCTCTGAACCCTGCTTTTTCGGCTGTTTTTCAACCAAAATACAAAACTTTGTATGAAAACAAACCAAATGCCATACCTTCATTTGGCATCAGAATATCATCCAGTTTTGACACTATCAAAATTAATCTCCCTACAGTTCAGAACACGTTTGTCTCGGAAACACCACCTTGGCTCCTTAAGCAACCCAAAGTGATTTTTACGTTGCACGATGGGAGAAAATCTGAGACGAATCCTGCCGTTTTCCAGAACTCTTATCATGAACTCCTCAACGATTTTAAAAACTACACAAAAATTTTTACTGATGGATCAAAAGTTGATGACAAGGCTGCTGCAGCCTTTGTTAGTGGCAAGCACATAACCAAAGTGCGCTTGCCAAACGATGCGTCCATATTTTCAGCGGAAATCAGAGCAATAGACCTTGCTCTGAAATTTATTGAACAAAAGCGCATTTTAAATAGCATTATTTTCTGTGACTCTGTGTCAGTACTTCAGTCGCTACACCACAGAAAACTGGATAATCCATTACTAGTCGATATTCTCGTCAAAAACTCTGAGCTTAGTAAGTCCTACAACATAGTATACTGTTGGCTACCTAGCCATATTGGTATTAGAGGTAATGAAGAAGCAGACCGGGCTGCTAAGATGGTTCTATCCCAAGAACCATCGGATTTTAAATTACCTTTTACTGATTTTAAACCTTGTATCAAAAAGTACCTACGTCAGAAGTGGCAGGCGTCATGGGATGATGCAGTCAATAACAAACTTCATGCCATCAAACCAACCCTGGGAGAATGGACTCCTTCCTACAGAGCTATCCGTAGGGAGGAGGTTGTCATTGCAAGAATCAGAATCGGTCATACATACATTACCCACTCCCACATACTGAAAGGTGAAGATCCACCAGAGTGCGTTTCTTGCAATGAGCCATTCACTGTTAAACACTTTATGACCGAGTGTTCCGACCTGCAACCTACGCGTGTTAAATACTATAATGTACATGACATGAAGGAACTTTTTGATACAATACAAACCACTTGTATTTTAGATTTCCTAAAGGAAGTAAATCTCTATTTTAAACTATAACTTGTATACCATCACGTAGAATATTTTTATCTAATGCAAATATCACCTTTTATTGACAACATCTTATCATCAACATAACACCATTTACATCTCCCGTTGATTGGGAAGCTTCATATTTTCCTGTTACCAACATCTTACCATTTTATATTTAACTATTGTTTTTTTATATATATCGCTGGTCGATGTTAAACCTTTCTTGTTTTTGAACATGTAACGTATTGTATGGCGCTAAATAGCCTAAAAGTGCTGGTGCGCCGTTAAAATTCAAGTAAACAAACAAACATCTTCTATTGCTACTTTCCCTAACATTGTTACACTACACACAAAACAGACTATTGGAGTGAAGGTGTATATTTTACTGTCACTTTTACTAGTTTGTCTCTTTAAACTTTATTAATATCGGAAATTGATGTGTTCATAAGGTAACATGTTGTATTTGGGAAGTCGCACTCATTTGCCATATACGGTCTAATACACTTGTACCAAATGTCGAATACTGATTTTGTCATTAGACGAATGCGCTATCATTTGAGAATACACCGTTTTTCCACTGAAGTCTTGGTATTGGCCCACATTCACCGCCCTTGTGCTCTGCCCTAAAGCCAAGAGAAATGTTTTTATTCTCAATTTTGCAACGAACTATTAATAGCTGTTCTTTTTCTCTGCGTATTTTCCCCATCAGTTAACATACATTAGTCTACGCAAGATATTTCTTGTCAAATGCAAAGATAGCATCATCAACACATTGGCCCGTCACCGGTGTGGTAAATCTATTTCGCGTGGGAAAATTGATATAGTACGAAAACGAAACCGTCATGATTCATGCCCTAATCAAGAAATTGAGAAAGAAAAAGACATACATAGGAAGAAACATCGACTGTTTAACATAGAGAGGAAAGTATCATTTCAATAGTGCATGAAAATGTGTTTGGAAACTTACATTGGTAGCAAAGGATACTAAAGGACTCTCAGAACTGTCCATTTACATGAATGTCGTTTGGCCATTTGAAGTTTTGCAAACTAATCAGTACATTAATCAGACTAAAACGGTTAAAACGTCGATGTCATAGAGGACGAACGTGTCATTTGGTAAAATTGGAAACCTCTCAAAAGTGAAACATTTTGTTATTGGTACCAACATACTACCGACAAGCTGCAGCGTATGTTTATCGTACTATAAAAGTAAATGCGGAGGAAAATATAAAAATTATTGGAAATGTATACGAAATATTTCACGAGTGAAGTTTGTGTCATAATGCATAATGTCACAATATCAAGAATGAAAAATTACCTTACAGCTATTACAAACGTAACCTTTCGTCTTACTTTGATTAAACCTCGATTTGTATCGATATTATTCTTCATTCTTCACCAATGCAATGAACATATACGTTGCTAAACTGATGTAACGAAACTCTGAAATTTCACAATAATTGTAGGACAGTACCTTTCTAATACTTATATATATATATATATATATATATATATATATATATATATATATATATATATATATATATATATATATATCATAGTAATATCACGAAACCTCATGGATTTCATATACGTTTCAAATAATAGTATGCACTGTAAGATATGCACATAATAACACGTATGGACTACGATTAAGATTCAAACGATCTCAAGGAATTCGACAATGTTCAAATGTTCTGCACTGTAAGTGAGATCACCAATCTCCTGGAACACAATTAAGATTAACAAAAATCTCGTGTAAATAATAATGTACTCAATTGAAACAAACATATGCTTCTTGACCCTTGTATAGTCGTACAAACCGCGCAGTTTCACCAAGTCCTTGGGTTGGCCCACAGTTGTATTGGCCGCTCGCACCCTTCATGAATCCACCACATGTACAGTCATACGTATACACACGCACAGACAGCATACAGCACCCTTCAATTAGCTACGTCTACAGTCGTCGCTCCACCACAAGTACAGACATACATACCTATAGACAGATCTAGATAGCTCTACTCGTCAGCTGAACTCGTCAGCCATATGGCTTAGAACACAATGGAGAACGTTAACTCCTCGACCAGATCCAAAACTACCAGTGTATCGGTTATAATTTGATCTTGCTTAAATCCATAGGACAGTGAGTTATATGCAGGGTAGAATACCCCAGCAAGTCATAATTATAATCTCCCTCGTCGCAATTCATTACCGGAGAGATACATGTTACTTCCGTCGCTAAACTTGAAAAACACTTATTCACCCTAGATAACGTTGTACAGAAGTAAAACGAAAAATAGTCAAATACTTCTAAAGCATAATAAAGTTAATTTTTTGCCTAATGTTGTGTGTGACAATCTCAAAATCCAATTCTGAAAATTTGTCTCATAATTAATTTGGAATCGTTTTTGCAAATTTTTTTAACGTCACATTGCTTTTAACTACCAACGCTTTTGTTGTATCACTTCTTCTTGATGACCTCAAAATTCCATTGTACAGATAAGATTTCTGTTCAGTAACGCTACTCCGTAAAGCAAAACTTTTAAAAAAACAAGTAACAAGAAGTCATTAGTGAAGCCTATAAAAGTGTCACTGTCAGGTAGCCAAATTAGAAGAAGTTTCAATGGACTCATCTCTTAAGCGGAATATCCAGTGTGTATCATGCAATCGTCACCTGTTTCCTTTCGGCCTCGAGCGAAGAACCCAAGTTTGAGGTCACCTGCTCAGGAAACGCATACGTGTATCTTCAGCACCGTATCTGAGCTGAAAACAACTCCTTTCCGATTTACAGTTTCCGTTTGCTATTATCATCTAGGTAGTGATGCCAATCACAAACGTCGAATAGTGTCCTCCAGTGACGCAGCTAACCAAACCCGATGCCAGGTTGAAACTATCTATGAATGACTAGAACATAGTTAATGTTAATAGACTGGTTGTATCTTTATGTTTATCTTCAACGTGTGCTAGAGACTGATTTTTACACCAGATTCCTTTTTCGATGATAAACTAATTTCGGTTCCAAAACGTACAGCCGAACGCTTTAGTTAAGGCGATCTACTCCGACAATAGTAACGTCATGTGATTTGTCCAGCATCAAATCTACAAAAGCGTTTTCTTCCTGCACGAAATAAACATCGTTGTGCTTTCTGCCTGCAGGACCATAATCGGGGTCAGTTATAGTGGGATGTGCATTGTGGGTGGGAAGAACTTCCCATCACCACTGCCTATAGATAAATTGACCCTTTCAGAAAACAGCTGCAATACAGCCGTTCTAATCATCATAGTGGTACTGTCAATCGGTGTTTTAGTTCAGTCCGAATGCATTACCAATTCGCTCTTCAGTAATTTTGTCAAACTTACAGTCCAACACGTGACACAGGAACTTTACATGAATTAGAATTGTTTCTACTGTATAGTAAATGTAAAACCGGCAAATGTTGTCCTTCATTTAGGCAGGATTGTTTCTGAATGAAGATGGTAGCCAACGTTCACGCGGCAGCCGCTGCTTGGTAATAAAAGTTCCAATTTCACCACATTCACCAAACTCCCACCTCTGACTCTGAATTTCCATCGTTTCGAGTGCTAGTCATGCATACTGTACTGACCGATCCTTGTATAGGGTATGTGAGTCTTGCACTGACTCACACGTAGTGTTCCAAAATACTGTATCTTTTAAAAAACCATGAAATATTTTGTAACAAGTGGCGTGAATGAAATACAGATGAAAAGCGGACTGACAAATAATACGAGAGGGAAGCAGCGAATAAATTCAAGTGTGCAATTATTCTTATGTAAATGTTTGGTCATTCGCTACATAAAGTAAAATGATTGTCGATATCGGGAATTCTTTAGAATCTATCTTTTGACGATGTTTGTCTGAATGTCATAATCGACCTAATTGCTTCATTGCACTTACAATTATGATAATCCAACGATTGGTGACATCATATTTTTCTGACATTCTCTCTTGGAAAAACGAACAATGTATGCCAATAAAAGCTTCAGAACTACTAAAACTGTTTTCGAATCGAAGTTCCGAACCTTTGCGTTAAACGAAAGAATAATTGTTCAAATCAATGATGCATCACCTTCTTATACTTAAACGATTGTTTGCTATATATGACACCATTACCCGAGCAAACAGACCATTTATTTACCGTCGACCCTATGACATATGAGGTCACTTCAAGTAAAGAAAAAAAGATTTTCCTGAATTTGCAGCATACGGTTACAGCACGTATTCAAAGAGTTGAAAAGCTCTTCCTGTTTAAAAAAAATCATTAACGATGCAAGTCACAGACCGCGTGTCTGAGAGAGTTGTTATTATTTCATACTACATGCAATACATTTCTTTCAAAAGAGTGTATAACTCTGCATATATACGTTAACTGATGTAGCTATTGTCATCGATTAAAAGTCTAGATAATATTAGACAGAGGCAGAGAGATTACAGAAAATTAATATTAAATCTCCCCCATTCTCATTTTCGAAGACTTTTACAACACACATCACATATCTTCATTTTAAATCTTGCCTAACAATTCAACGAAGGATAAATGAACACATCAAGTGGAGCGCAGCTAACTCTTTCATTAGGAAGCTATGGCGATATTGAAATTACACATGTACAGCTTTAAAACACTCTTTTGTCGCTTTAAAGTGTCATTATTGATCAATTAGCCACAACTCTATTACAGCTGGTCTGATTTGTTCCTCTGCGTTTGATAGTACATGCATTGCTGGAAAAGAACATCGGGAAAAGTCCATTATTGTTCACATTCACTGCTACATGTGCCATAATTATTCCTAAACTGCATATGTTTTATCGACAATTGACAGTATGTATATATATATATATATATATATATATATATATATATATATATATATATATATATATATATATATCTTGTATGATTAACAAAAGTCGCTTCACGTTTTAAACAAATCACTTTCACATTTTTATCTCATCGCGTTTATCTAAGGCTAAGATCTCTACATTGACAAGTTTTTATTCCAATGACCCTTGACTTGATCTATATGTCACGTATATAAAATACATGCTCAAACTTAATTCAAAACGTTTCTGAAGGTAATGATATCTAACCTAAGCAATGTAGGTATAGAAGAACAGCTACGGTTTTGAAAGATGTTTTTAAAGTTAAAACTGAAAGAGCCATAGTTGACCTTGCACCAAAAGCCATCATTTTATTGAAATGACACATTTTTAACCTTACAGTCAATGGATTTTGGGGTAATTGGAGCTCATGGAGTTCCTGTTCTGTCACATGCGGATCTGGAAACATAACCCGAACGCGATCCTGCGACAACCCAGTTCCTTCAAATGGGGGTAAGACATGTGAGGGGACTG
Source organism: Unio delphinus (assembly GCA_029339505.1). Lineage (NCBI taxonomy): Eukaryota > Metazoa > Mollusca > Bivalvia > Unionida > Unionidae > Unio > Unio delphinus. The sequence continues at coordinate 3,511,618 of JAQISU010000375.1, forward strand.
CGACAGAGAGTACAAGTTGCTCAAATGAGACGATATGTGCAGGTAGGTTATCAATTATAATGTTTCTATTTGATATAGGACTATGTTTATATTCTACTTAAATTTATATTTATGACAATGCCGACGTCATATGGTATTGTTTTTACTGTTGCTGTTTTCCCTAACATTGTTACATTACTCTAAAAACAGTCTATTGGATTTTCATTTTTCATTCAGTAGAATCGTGTATTCTCTACACGTTTACCTTAATAAATGTTTAAAATTACATTAATATCTCTGCATTGGCAAGTCATTGTTGCAATGATACCTCGCTTGCCCCTGCTTGTTAGACGTATCATGTAGTTGATCGAACATAAGTGAAGTCGAAACTTTTGTTAATGCAAAAATATCTAACAGGTGCTAAATACAAGTCTAGAAACAACTACCACGGGGTTTCCAGTTGTGGAATATTTTTTTTAAACTTTAATCAATAGCCATAGTTGACCCTTAACCAAACGTCATCATTTAATGTTAAATGGAACATTGTGACTTTTACAGTCGATGGATCTTGGAGCAATTGGACTACATGGAGTTCCTGTTCTGTCACATGCGGTCCTGGGAACATGACCCGATCACGATTATGCAACAATCCAGTACCTGTAAATGGGGGCACGCCTTGTGACGGGAACTCAACAGAAAGCAGACGTTGCTCAAATGAGACAACGTGTGCAGGTAGGTTATCAATGTCGATAGTTATTATTCATACACAACTCGTCCGTGTGCCCTATTCTGTGTTTATTTGTATCTTGCCTAAATAATGCATGGACGATACAATTTCGCAGCCATTGGATGAATGACGGTATCAGTTCTGCCACTGCAAATCTTCGATCATTTTCCAGAGAAGGCAACTAAGTCTATGGGTTATTTTTCGTTACTTTTTATGCTTGTGTTGTAATTTCTTCGTTCTTCCTTTTATTCCTTTATAACCAGTTTCATCCAATTTACTTCGAGAAACTTCTTGCGACTATTTGGTAGCTGATTTGAAGAAACCTAACCATGGTACTGAGATGGCTATGAAAATCCTTCAGGTTACAATGACTGCAGTCTTGACGTCCTAGGAAATAAGGCCAGCATTGAACTCCATGCAGGTGACCTTTGTTTCGCTCGGTATTCAGGTAGCGGGAGATCCCTAGCATATTGGAAAAGTATTATAAGTATTTTTCTTATTTTTGTTTCTTTCTCAAAGAATGCTGCATTTCAGCTACACCAAGTGACATATTGACATAATGGGTCTTGTTTTGCAGTTTCTTCACCGACGCCTAAACCGGGCTGGAGAACGTGTAACGATACCAGCACTCAATATATATTGCTATACCAAAAGAGTGGTAGCTCCATGCTTCTTAACACTATTAAAACCTTTCATCAACATGATACTCTACTTTACTTGCAGCGCTGTCTATCAACGACAGGAACTGAGCTAATTAGCTGCAGATACCTTTATATGTGGTCACAACATCACGTGTGTCAGATGCTTTATTGTAGTGTAATCGCCCTTTACAGTGCCCTATTAAAGGGCTCAGTTCAGTGTGTGCGCCTAAAATCCCCGAGGATACAGCAGAAATATTTCATTATGGCACTCTACAAATATAATGTACAGTATACCTAGGTCTCTGCTATCACCATGGATGTAGTGCAAATCAGAGTTTTAGTCAGCCAAAACGTATGACCACACTTACTGTTTAGCATCTATACCGATGTTATTGTCAGCTATGTACAACATTTATTGGTTCGGAAAAGGCAATTCATCTGAATAAAAATTATTTTTTCTATCTGATAGTAAATAAGTAACCGGCTTATCATTGTTTTATGTATTTTGTTTGAGGGAACTTGGCTAACAACGATAATGCTATAGACACTGCTTTGGCACGAGATTTAAACATCACCTGATTCTGACAAAACTTTATCTCAGACTGTTTTACGCTGATTTCAAGCGGGCAAATTTTCCCGTGGGAAAGATCTACGAAGCTGAATCTTGCATTAGGACTGTTACCGAATAGCTACGAATGCTGTCCATATATTAAGGGCGTACGGTGACGCCTTTAAGGCGTTTACCTCTCACCTACGGCTGCGACTGTTGACACGGGGTGGCTAGAATTGACAATTTGTCAACAGTCATTGCCGCCCCTATATAAATTGCCTTTGAGATCATATTTTTCATCCCCAGACAAATTTCCATAGCTGGATATTTCACTAGCCGACTGTAGTCTATGAAGACTAAAATGCATTACCAAATCTGCGTCTTCACAGAGACAAAACTCAACACAATAACCATCAAATCCCGTTTGCCATGAAGAATTTAAGATCTATTACCACGAAGTCGACAATTATAAGGCAATGAAAATTAAATGAGGTTGTGTCACACGAAGCCAACACTGCGGTTATCAACGACGAAGTGAACAAATGTCCATCAATAGCTAGCAGAAAACCACGAAGAGAATATGAAACGTTCCGTTTGAACATCTTAATAAGCTGTTTTAGTTCTATGAAAACAGATAAAACAACAAAAACCACTGAAATAATAGGACAGCCAAAACAACTAGGACGATAAAACTTTTGCTCTCATATTTATATCTGTAATACAGAACACAGCGCATCATCACAATGTGATACAATGTTTTTACATTGATGTACTCTACGGCGGTGCCAAACATACATCTGCGCTAAATTGTGACTTGAATGTTTATTAACAGTAATTTTGCTTATTGTATACTCTGGCACTGTCTAGCATTATCCTGCATTATAGTCGACTCGCAATATTCTAATCGGTAAAAAGCATATAAAAAGTACTTAACTGTACAGACGCTTTTCAGTACCAACAAAATACCTCACTTATCCAGCTTCAACTACCACAAATTAACAGTTGCCCAGTACATGCAACATGATGCATGAAACTGCGTTAGATGTGTTGAGTCATAAAACAGGTGAGAAGATTCAGTAAGTCAAATTTCGGCACTCTGTTTTATGAAATCACAATTAGGCCGATTGTCAGCTGGTTTAATCATTGTATTCAAAATAGGGATCAATTTTATTAATTACAATTTGAGACCACTTTCTTCTTTGTTCTTATGAATCAGACATAAATGTTTCACGGTTAGCATTGTTACCACTGCTTTCATAGTTAAAGCATTTTTGAAAATTAATTCGAGAAGGAAGTGGTGGATCCTTTTTTGTTGGGTACTCCATCCATATTTGATCGAAGATCAATCACACATTCGATCTGAATAAGCACTGTACTTGTTAGTTTTTAGCTACATGGCAAAAACATATGGCAAGCCGCGGTATGGCTTGATTATACAGTCATTTACATCCGAGTGTATATTTCTCACACCGATCAATAATGGTGCTTATACATGTTCACGTAGTAAAAATGGACATTGGCGGAACTTAAAGCAAAATATAAATATGCACATGTTACCAAATGACATTTAATCCTAAAAAGATTTCCGTTTTTCTCAGTAATGGAAGTGGCTGTAGCAAAAAAAAATCACTTTGAAGGCCTATTTCGGTGGTTGTTCGGGCAGAGGGTGCTGTCAGTCCTCTGTTACCAAATCTTGACGAGGGAATTTTTCTTATTTGTTTAATATATATATATATATATATATATATATATATATATATATATATATATATATATATATATATATATATATATATATATATATATATTGCTCATTGTAGCAGGCAAGCATTTTTCTAAGAACTTTATGTCATAATAAAACATTTGTGTCCATAATAGTCATCAGATGTAAACACAAAAGACAAGTCGCCTTCGAAACATGTATACTATACGGTGCATTTCATCGTCCTATTGTTTTCTGTTTTCAGAGAAACCTACAATTTTGAGTGTGACATCATCACCACCATCTCCAGTAGACGGGAACAAAGTGATTCTCACATGCAATGCCACAGGAAATCCGACTCCTGAAGTTCGCTGGACCTACCGAACTGTAAAGAACGCATCATTTGCACAATTGCTCAATATCCAAATTGATTATTCAGAAAATTAGCGTTATACAAACTAACGCATTGGGGCTCCATTATCTTAATGGGCTAACGAAAATCTTACCCTTGTGTGGCGGCGCATGCGTTATGGTGACTAAATAAAATCTCCGTCTTGCTTGCATTCGGAACATTTGCCATAATAGTTCCATAGATGCACAAAACGAAGACCAAGTAGTGTTAAAAAATCGACATTCGGTATCTAACGTTTTAACTGTATTGTCAAAAAAAACAGCACCGACACTGACTGCAATGTGCATTATGTTACGGTCGATGTGATCTATTCTTTTCGCACGTGATACTGCAAACTTCAAATTACTCCTCTTTATTCGATGTTCAAGGGAAGGGCCTGGACCAATATTCCCCGAAGTCCGAACAGCATGTTTCAAATCAACCCTATGCATTCTCAAACATTTCATGCATAAAAGATCTTGCTGGGCGGGAGTAGTGGTAGAAAAAGGGAGGGAACAGCAACGAAAGTGTTCGGAAATCGAACATTACCGAAGGATATGATTGTAGTACCAATGGCACGTTATGGTATTCTATCATAGAATTGACTTTAGTTTTGAAAACTTATACAGATGAAAAAAAAAAGAAATTGCAGTAATACAATATTGAATTATACTGGAAAGCGACATTGTTTGTAGACAATTTTGTTTATATACTGGATGTCCGGTTATGGGCCCTAGGTAACTGTCCCGATGTGTGGTTGATAAGTAAATAATGTGTTGCGAATGAGACTAATAATAGTGCCGATTTGCAATGGCGAAAAATTTAGTTGCTTACAATTTGAAAGAGACACCTGATCCAATTTATGGATATTGTCACGGGCACGCTACGACATTATTAGTAATCTCAGAGAAGGACGGAGATTTTATAGGTTAAATAGCTCCGTGCCACCACCACCACTCACCACCCACCCCAGTCAGCAAAGCCAGCGGTCTCGGTGTTAAAGTATAAAATTAATAAGGTGAAAATTATAAGAACTTAATGAACTATATCACAGTATTTCAGTTACAAAACAATTTTCAATACAAGTGTTTCCAATCAATCCACGACCTATCCATATAACCAATTTTTTCATCCCACTAAATTAAAGGTGAGAGTGTTTTGTTCCCGTGTCCCTTCTATGCTACACATCTGTAACTTCGGCCTTATATTCCTTCCCCATCTCTACTTGTTGCTACTTCTGGCACCCTCATTTCAATTCTGTCCGTCCTTCTTGTCGGTACCTCTGATACCATCGCTTCCGTTCTCTCGGGCCTCCTTGTTGAAACTTCCCGTACCCTCGTTTCCTTCTTCGACCCTCCATCCTTGCACAAAAGCCTATATATATGTGCTCTCCATGTCTTTTCCTCTCTAATTTTAGGATGGCGTCTATTCCCACCCGTAAAGCTTCCTGCAAATTCGAAGGGATGCAAAATGGTGCCTCCTTGTTCGAAAACATACACTCTCACGGATCTTTCATCAGCATATGGGCAATTACATCATTACGTCAGCTCATGCACTCGCATCTAAATATTTCACACGCGTTTGCTCAATAATACAGGCTATAACAACAACAATAATATCAGAACCTTTGATACATTCATGCATATCCCTAATTCTCTATATAGTAAACTATGTACATCATAAACGTTCTACCTTACGATTATTAAAGACACATACAATAATAAATACCCCTTTATACATGCACAAGGCCAACAATCCCTAACTGTATATTCAAATACAAACAAGGTCAATGTTTAATTACTCACTATTAAAGTCCGTTCTGCACCACGATATAACATTGTTGCAGATTACATCATCCACTTCGATTGTATCGAACAACTACATTGACATTAATCTTGAATATTACTAATTCGCTATACACTACATTAGGACATGTTCAGTTATACATGGAAGTTTAAATTTATAATAAATGCCCATAACAACTTATAAATCTTACGACACCTATTAAAGTAGTGAGACAGAATTGGGTGAAGATGTTTTATCCCCAGAAGCCTTTCTTCCAATCTCGTCTGAAGTTCCTAGAACTAACTTCCCACCCTCTTTAACGAGCTGTAGCACTTTCGGATCGCAGTCTAGTCTCTCCAATTTCCCTATGATCTGCTATTGCTAATGTCCAGACGTTCAGTGATTCATTCAGAATAGATTAAACAGAATAATGTCTAGCTGCGTGATTATCTTAGTTCTGATTGGATACGAGTGGTCTTTTTGAAATAGGTCTGCGGTGGCATCACTGATATGTTACAATGTCGGGTTCCAACCTCCAAGCCTACACCGACCAGAGACTTTACTGCTAATTGCAAACAACAGAGTTTCTCGCCCCGCGGCAAGATCTTCAAAGAAAGTAACCACGAATTTGAAGTTAACTCAATGGCTAATTCACAGACAGGTATCTTTTGTGTTTCAGAATCTGTCTAAAGTCGTCATATTATATAACAAGTATTGACATTACCCAAAGTACTTTGAATTAGGAATTATATCAGAAGACATTTGTAAACATGAACAGGAATTGTTAACAATTTCTCCGTGACAGATAGTTTGCGATCGTTGTTGTTCTTGTTGTTGTTCTTGTTGTTATTATTATTATTATTATTATTATTATTATATGATATTTGAAACAAATTTTTTTTCTCTCAGGATTTGGGGTTTAACTTCGTCCCACCTACGATTCATTACAGCCGAAATAAAACCCAGGTGACGATTGACGCGTATACCAGCATGACGTATGGTGGGAACTGGACATGTTTCGCCATCAACAGCGCCGGGACTGTTAGCCTGGGCGTACACATTTAACGTTACAAATAATATTTATCATATGAGTTTTTATGTTATAAGGCAAATTCTTTGAAATGCAGTTTCAAGTCATGTTTGTTATTTGACTGTTCTCTATGTTATATAACAATTCGAGATCATAATAAAGTTACTTTGAGGAGCTTTAAGTGTTGTAGTTTTGAACGAAAACAAACTTGAATTACCCAAAATATATAATAGATTTGGGCAGTGGCGTCGTTAGGAGGGTGCGAAAGGTGCGGACCGCAACGGGTGACACCATCTCAGAGGGGTGACACCAAAATGAAAAATTGCAAATTTTACAGAGCACACACTGCTCGGTCTAGTCGGATTTCATTAGCGGATAACCCCGGTCACAGTGGCGTCGCTGGGGGGGGGGGGGGGGTGCGGACCTCGCCGGGTGACACCATCAGAGGGGGTGACACCAAAATTACTGTCTATACAGTTTTTGTATGGTATGTTACAGAAGGAGGTCCATGGGGGTGACGCCATGAGTTACCGCACTGGGTGACACCAACCCTAGTGACGCCACTGGATTTGGGGCATTGAGATCTAGGTCGACGTCACGTAATGTTGAGTAATATGCAATGAAAATAACGTGGAAAGTTCCTCTGTGACTAGCCTGTAAAATAATAAGCATGAACACATCTTTGTTATTAATCACAGAAACATGGCTTAAAACATCAGGTTATGAGCCGATGTGAGCGGATCTAACACCCACCAGTTACTCCATCGTGTCGTTCCCCCGCCAGTCTCGCGGAGGTGAACCTACTGTCATCACCAAGTATTATATGATAAAATGTCTTAAAAAGAACATAACCTTCAATTTCTGCCACAAAGCGTTTGAACCAGTCCAAACAACACTCACACTGGAACAATAGTCAGTCCATTGTTTCTGCCTATACCGCCTCCTCCTAGTAGAAAAAAGTTCACTGAATCTCTCTCTCTCTCTCTCTCTCTCTCTCTCTCTCTCTCTCTCTCTCTCTCTCTCTCTCTCTCTCTCTAGTATGCTTGTTCCAGTTTTTATCTATTGCCTAAACTTACATGTATCTTAGGTAATTTGACACTTTCCACATAATCTATGCTATCTGTATTTGTCCTGTTTGGTTTTCCAGACACAAAATGGCATATCGTTATGACCTGAGGCATTCATCCACTGTGTTTTAATATTCGACTGTTTAGGAAATTGATCAAATCCACAAATATAATTAAGTATACCTCTTTGGTGGTTATACACATACACTGCAAAATGATAGTGCCCGCCCATCTTATTCAACCTCAATAATATATAATTGAATAGCTTTTAACTTGACGTGTTTGCCGATGCGTATAGTTAATAATAACGACTCGACTGTCCCCTTATTTGTTTGTCTCGCAAGAACTTACACAATATCGCAGGATCTCGAGACATCAGCACATAACAATGTACAAAGTCAACGTGAAAGTCAAAAACAATGACCACACACGTGAGCACGACATGCTTCATTACACGATTAATCTTGGTCGTCATTTTAAATGTTATTACTTTTTACCATTTTATTGTTATTCATATGTCCATCGTTCTCGTTTGTACTTATGTTTACGTGTTAAGATAATACGAAACAGCTTCAATAAAAATTCTGACGGATAAGTTATTGAAATATTACAGTAAAACATGACGTGAACAACTTTCGCATTGAGAGACCACCTGTTATTTCGAACCCAAAATTTTACTACACAGATATATAATAATCCGTTATAAATGCGATCTAATTAAATTTGAGGGCAACTACTAATCCCCATTCCTAGTCTGCATATAATAATCGAAGATCTCAAGTTTATTAGGTTATTTACATCACATATCAATAACTGGTTTAATCGTCATTTTAGAAAAATACTCGTGTTTTTCCCAAATGCCTATTAATAATAATCACATATTCCGTATTAAAATACAGCAGTCCTGGATGTACCGTATATAATCGGTTTAAAAGTTTGAATGGGGGAGCGATATTGACATAATAAGAGATCATCCTGCTCGGCTTATCAGTGTCGAGTTCTCGGTACACTCTTTGTCAATACCTGCCTTGAATGATATCTGTCTTTTGAAACGTTCCCACTGTTCTCTGCATGACTTAATTCTAAAGTTATTATAATGTTCCTATTGTTTGTTTCTTTTATGTTACTACCGTTATTGAAACCCACACATTAAGCCAAAAGTACATCAGTCATTAATCTTGTCTTATGATCACCGTAGTGGAATTGCTGATTCACATCATTGAAATATACATTCTTATGACTCGGTAGACTTATCTGGATAAAAACAGTCAACCTGTGTTTGAGAGCAAATTATAACAATACCCATCATCATCATCATCATCATCATCAGTCTCTTGACCTAGTGTGGTCGTTGAGGCACTGTGCTGCTGAACATCTGACCAGTTCCCTCCACTTGTCTCGATCATGTGCCAATACTATTCCATTTTAAATAATGACAGCAATATTGAATTGCGGATAGGAACTTTTGTTTTTACCAACTTTGTGAACGACTTACTCGTTTTACAAATAAACGTCTATTTATTGTGGCTCAAATGTCAAAGGTCAAGGTTGCTTTGACTGAAAGACGAAAACATGCGTTTTCATAATATCCTAATACCTTGATTTATGTTTATGGATGGCTTGTACTTAAGGTATGGAAAACGCCTATGGATTCAGAGGTCATGGTTATCATGGCTCAACGAAAGTTCGTTTTGCAGAATAATTTTTGTTCTATAATAAGATTCATGACCAAACTTTGTCGTGGTGAAAAACAAACATTATATCTATTCTGGGATTTAAATTTGTATTAGTCGCTTGTATCTAATAAGAAAACATGGTTTCCTCAGATTGGGATTAGTTTAAATCTGAATACTTTGTCCAAGCCTCGAAGTCACTGACACCACGTTCAGTCAAAGCAACCGAGTAAAACGTGACTAAGAACATGTGCTTGAACCAAGTAGACGCAAAATCGCACTTCTAAAATAAAGCTGAGTGCATTTTGTACCCTTAACAAGCGCTGAAGTTTAACATCGCTTAACTGTTGGCGGTCGTCAGTTATAAATATATCATGCTTTATTTGCCTACTCGTGGTGACTCTATAACCTGTTGCAATGAAAACTACGTGTTGGTTTCTCATACAGGTACAGGATGTAAGCTTAATACCAAAATGGGTAAATACAATGATACATATCATGTTGCACTTCTGTTATCAGCCCTCGATTTATCACTGGATATTTAACATAGCTTTTACAGTCATATCACTACGATGTCTGCAATGTGGCAGTTTGTAGTGATGTCTGGCACTGGTACATCATGGCTCACCCAGTCACATTATTCTGACACCAGACCGACCAGTCCTAACACTAACCTCTCTTAATGCTGCGCGCGTAGCAAGTAGCTGTTAGTACCATTTTTATGTCTTCGTTTTGACTCGGTTAGTGTTATAACCTGAGACTCCCGCATCCGAAGCGGACGCTATAACCACTAGGCCACCTGAGCGGTTAGTTTTATTGTCATAATGATGGCGAGATTTCTTCCTACACCAGCTGTGAAATCATTCTGACACCACCGTATCTTCATTTAAAGTCCAAATGGGACTTGCATTTAATGCATCTGGCACGTTGATGGTCAGTAACGCTAGAGTTGCCACCTGTTACGTATCTAAAAGAACCGTTCAGTATTGCATAGTAAAATGAAGTGCTGTAATATGTGCTTTTTATGGCATCACATAATTGTTCTTCAGGTAGCAATCTTAAGTGGTGCGTTTGCACCATACAATCTGAACACAAGGCGAGTAGTTGTCAATTGCCTGCCTATGCTCCAGTATTATGACAGAGTCAGGCATGGATTATTCACATCAGATCGACTTGACTTATGCACGTCGTTTACCATTCCATTTTTCTCGCTGTGATTTTATATGCAAAAAAAGTAAAGCAATATTGTTTTGTCCTTTCTTCATCTGTGTGTTTATAGAATGCCCCTGGGTCCGTAATATGCTGTCAAAGTTTTATTTTTTAAATCACGTTTACTCG